>VDFB02000017.1:379190840-379214453 GCA_007258455.2 Sequoia sempervirens
TCTCATATATAACCTCTTGAAACCAACAAACAAGAAGAAATCATGTCTAAATTGCTAGGTGATGATTGGGGATAATTATAATTCACACCACTTATGGGAAAATATATAATCACATGCAAAGAAGATGAAAAACAAGAACAACCAACAGTTATGTCTACTCAGAATTCAGAATAACCTTCCCAAGCATCTACCTCATCCACTTTGGAAGAAAATACAACTTACACAACAAATTTCAATGAGATAGATTATGAACAACCACCTAACCTAAATGAAATGGAAAGACTTTATGGACGAGGTTATGAACTCGTGAAACAATTGGGATACAATGGTAAAGGATGTGGAAAGAATGAACAAGGCATCTGAGTCCCTATAGAACCTAATATACAAGAGACAAAGACTGGTTTGGGATATTCTTTTTCTAAGATAATAAAATCAAATCAATGACCATCACTAAACATCAATACCATCACATGTAAACCAAGAACCAATATCACAATAAAGCACCCTGAATTACTTGATATGGATTTACCACCATCATGGGAGTACTTTGAAAATGATGAAGCTCTGAAACAAATGTTAGGTGCTTATGATAAGACTTCTTCAAAGAGAAAAGTTACTTGTGCTATGATTAGTACCAAGCAAAAAGATATCGACACCAATGAGAAAGGCACAAGCATGGAACCATATGATCCTGAATTTCCTAGGTCAAATGTGCTTCCCTTGGGAGAAACAATTGATATACTAATGGATGTAGATGATAAAGAAAAATTCATTAAAATAGGAAAGTGACTTGATGATGAAGAACAAGAGGATACTGCAACCTTGCTTCATGATTTTATTGAACTATTTTCTTGGAAATATTCAAACATGCTAGGAATAGATCTGAAGATAGTGACACATAACATCGTTCTTGTTGAAAATGCTAAGCTTGTTCGAAAAAAGATATGAAAAATGAATCCTAAAATAGCCCTGCTTGTTAAAGGAGAACTTGAAAAGCTCCTTGACATAGGTTTCATTCGACCTATTGATTATTCTCCTTGGATCTCAAACATTGTTGTAGTTGCAAAACCTAACAATCATATTAGGATGTGTATGGATTTTTCGTGACTTGAATAAAGCCTCTTTAAAAGATGATTTCACCCTTACTAATATTGGCATGATTGTGGATTCAATTTCAAGACATGTTTTTTTGTCATTCATGGATGGATTTTATAGATATAATCAAATCTTCATCAACCCACAAGATCAATATAAGACAACATTTACAACTATTTGGGGGACATTTTGTTGGGTTATGATGCCTTTTGGATTAAAGAATGCAGGTGCAACCTATCAATGAGCCATGACATTGATATTCCATGATTACATACATAAAATATTGGAAGACTATGCTGATGACATCCTAGGAAAATCCTTAACACGACAAGATAATGTGAATGTTCTTTGGAAGATCTTTGAACATATCCACAAATACAACATGAGACTAAATTTGAAAAAGTGTGTCTTTGGAGTAGATAGTGGAATTTTTTTAGGGTTTATCATATCTCACAGAGGAATCGAGGTTGAAACAAAGAAAATTGATGCTATAATCAACATGCTACCTCCTAGAAACATTTCCCAATTACACATGTTACAAGGAAGAATTCAAGCCATCCGTCATTTCGTCGCATCCTTAGCTGATCAAACGCTACCTTTCACACATCTCCTCAAAAAGGATGTGCATTTTGATTGGAATGAGGATTGTAAATAGGCCTTTGAGAGTTTGAAGGAATACCTTGCAACTCCACCCTTTCTACAACCCGCCATGCCAAGAAAACTATTCATCCTTTATATAGCCGCATCAACCCATGCTCTCGAAACATTGTTGGATCAACGAGATGAAAGTGGTAAAGAACATCTTGTTTATTACATTAGCCAAACTCTAATAGATTATGAAACACGATACACACCAATCGAAAAAAAAATGTTTGGCTCTTGTATTCACTACTAGTATGTTGCGACACTATTTGTTAAATACGAAAATAAAAGTAATGACAAAATTCAACCCTCTCAAACATCTTTTTAATAAAATAGACTTATCATGATCTCTAGCTAAATAGGTAATGTTGTTGACCGAGTTTGACCTTAAGTTTGTTTCACAAAAAGCAATCAAGGGTTGAGCCTTGATTGACCACTTAGCCGATGCTCCTTCTCCTTTAGCACTACCTAGCAATGACTCTTTTCCTGATGACAATGTGTTGACAATAGAGGTTCCTACATGGGAATTATATTTTGATGGATCCACGTGTAGAATAGGCTCTGGGGCTGGGGTTATATTAATTCCACCCATAGGAAAGCCTATTCCCTTGTCATATCGATTAAATTTCCTATGTAGAAATAACATAGTTGAATATGAGGTGTTAATTGCTGGATTATGTGCTACTTTAATCATGGGTGTCAAAGATATTAAGATCTTTAGTGATTCATAATTAGTGATCAAATAAATAAATGAAGTCTACCAAGCTAAACATGACAAATTATCGAAATGTAAGGATCTCACAATGACTTTGTTGGAATAGTTTGACTCATTCACCATTGATAACATCCCACGAAAAGATAATCAACATACGAATGCAATGGTGAGTGTGACTTCTCTTATATCACCTCAATATCCTTCAAAGGACGTCACATTAACTATTCACCCAATCATGAAACCTTCAATAAATGATAAATGTGAAGAAGTGTTAACAACCACCAAGGATGACTCAAGTGAATGGTATGATAACATATATAACTATTTAAAAGATGGTACCATTCTCAAGACAACAACAACAAACACCTGAACTCGATTACAAAAATTAGCAACCAAGTACATAATTCTTGCCAATGTGTTGTATAGAAGATCCTTTGACAAAATTTTACTTAGATGTCTTAGGGATTTTGAAATCACTATAGCACTTGAACAGGCCCATGCGAGTGCTTGTAGAGGTCATTTTGGAGGAAGATCCTTAGTGCAAAAACTCATTCGTATGGGATACTACTGGAGAAATATGGAAAAAGATTGATTTGTGTATGTTAAGCGATGTCACAAATGTCAAGAACACAACAATTTGATTCATGCTCCTACTTCTGAGCTTCGTGTCCAAATCCCTATAAGCCATTCTCCGTATAAGGATTGGATCTAATTGGAAAAATTTCACCACCTTCTTCTACTGGACATACATTTAATATTACAACAATCAATTATTTTACAAAATGGGTAGAAGCTATTCCTCTTCACTCCACCATTGTTGATGTGATATGTCATTTCATATTGGAACACATTATTTCCTACTTCAGACTCCCTTTCACATTAATTTTTGACAATGGAATGCCATTTAAGAACAATGATGTGAAGAAGTTCCTGGACACATTTCATATCCAACATTGCTTTTCAACACTATACTGCCCACAATCTAATGGTCAAGTTGAAATCACTAATAAGACTCTCAAACAAATCCTCAAGAAAACTATTAACAAACATCACAAGGATTGGCATACACAATTACAATATGCACTATGGGCCTATCAAACAAGTGTCCGATTATCTATGGGAACTACATCCTACAACCTTGTCTATGGTACCAGGGCAATCATGCCCTTGGAGATAGAAATCCCTAAATTAAGGATTGTTGTTTAAGGTCTTATCAATAACGAAACCTATAAGGAACAAATTTTACACCAGCTTGAAATGCTTGATGAACAACACATTAACGCTCTTGAGCATCTCCAAGCCTACACTAAGAAATTACAACGTAAACATAATCATGTCATCCCTTGGACATTTAATAAGGGAAATTTAGTCTTGTATGAAAATCAATGAAACACTACTATAGACTACGCTAAAAAAGGAAAATTTAGTCCTAATTGGTTAGGACCATATATAATCAATACAAGTTACGGATCTGGCGCTTACACATTAACATAGCTAGATGGTACATCCCTCAAAGACCCTATCAATGCCACACATCTACGTCAATATTATGTCTAATCCCTTTGAATGGTATGAATGATAAAGCAGTGTTGTTCGAGCTATCAAATTATATCCTATATGATTTCACATTGCTTCGTTCTTGACAACTAGTTATGTGTGTGTCTTGAGCACTAAAGTGATTATTTAATTTATTTTATAGTTACTTTAGGTTTCATACTATTCAAATTCATCTTGTGTGTTATGTTGAGTTAGATCATAGGTGCATTTAATTTAGCATACCATACTTAATCACCATGTTGTATCTAAAAGAAACTGTAGTAAGTTATAATTAGATCACATAAGCTTTGTTAAATCATGAAGACATTAATTAAGTAATCTTACAAAGGTTATTTAATTAATCACATTACCATTTAATATTCCACACATAAAGATAAGTAATAAAATATCAAATTCCCACACACACACACATATATATATCAAAATTTTTATGTACATGTCATCAATATATAGAATATCACTGCGGTTTGTGGCTTCCAGACCCCTTGGGATCTGGTACTCATGTTGGTATGATAGCAGTATGTTGGGAGATAGTAGTATGTGATTGTGATCACGATCCGCCGAATCTGAGCACAAAATCTAAGTCCCGTAACTATTCTAGGGCCTCCCGATGTGCCCCTGCTATCTGATCCCTCTCTGTCTGTAGCCGAACTATCTTTGACTCTAGTCTCTTGAACTCTACTAGAGTTCAGGACAACTATGCCTCTACTATAGTATCAGCTCAATGGAATTGCCTCCTCAAAATCTCATATGCTGCATGTAATCTTGTGAATGGCTTGAGTGACTTTGGATCCTCATCCACAATGGGTGGGGGCACATAGTCTGAGTCCATCTCCTCCTCATCAATAGATGTTGGCACTATATCTATAGCTGCTTGACGATAGAGATCTCTCTAATCTCTCATAGCTCCTGCAAGGTAGAAACAATACACAATCAGTACACATCATGATATATATATATATAACAATAAACAAAAGCACATGCATAAATACAATATCATCACCTAAATCTCTAGTAGGCTGAGAAATATCAATCTCATCCTGTGTAGGGGAATGAAAGATGTGCTAGCCTCTCCATGACTATGGGTATTGATGCTTGTTGTGGCCACTACTCGTGATCTAGTCATACGAATGGGTGAGGGCTCTCCCCACTCGTGTTGATCCTTAGTTGCTGCGTCATCATCCTCGCTCATGAGTGGATTTTGGTCCTCCTCATCCTCATCCTCCTCCCCTCCATTCTAGCCACCATAATCAAGATCTGCATCCTCATCATACTCCTCATCAATGACATCGGTAAATATGTCTACAACCCTTTACCATGTCTCCTTGGCCCTATCCTCTCTATCATCTCCCTCATCTGGAAATTGTAGTACATCTACTATAGGCTCATCAATTGGATGTACTAGTGTTGGTCATGATAATTTAAACCACTCCTCATAATCACCTGTGGCATTGACGTCATCCACATTGGAGATTGGAGGATCATCATGATTTGAGTACTTAGAGTCACTCTAGACAACATTGTCTAAAGTGAACCGTACTATATCACCTGTCTCTGAGCACTCTGCACTGATCTTCTATAAAAGGGTTGTGCCCTAGGTGGTGTCTGGATCTACCCAAACTACCACATTCCTTGATTGTAGTAGAAGGGATGTACTACATGGTCATGTCGGCCAACCAAAAATATGTCTAGTTTTAATCTCCTCAACTACCTCGTGTGATCTAACCATTGAAGTGTAAGCTGATAGAGTCACCACAAGATCTCATCCTCCTCCAGTCAATCAAATCTTACTCTCCAAAAGTGTAAATCCTTGTGCTGCCACAACCATCATAGAGGATAGCTAAAGGCCCAAGGATACCCCACTACTGTCATACATGGGAAGCCGGTAGGTCTAGTACATGTGATATGCTCAAGGAATGAAAACTATAGAAGTGTACAATGTACCATGCTATCCACCTCCTGAAACACTAACTGTCTAAGATCATAGTATAAATGTACTAGGATACAATGCCCCTAGGTGTATACTCTCTCGTGCTCTGCCATCCTGCGTATCAGATGTACTAGTCCTCCCTCTAGGTGCACTGCATACCCATCTGGGATGAGTACCAATGTAACTATGTGCATCATAATCTATCTCACCATTAGGGCTCATGAGTATAGTAGCATCGCAAGATCGATCTGCCCTCTCACCCGCTCGTCATGCACTGGCCCATCTAGACAATACTGCATGTCAGCCTTCTACTCGTAAAATGTATGATCTCTTTAGAAGCATACCCGCTCTCCCTGAATAAGAACTCGAAGGATATAGTGGATGTACTTTAGAGTGATCTTCATCTCACCAGTAGGAAGGTGGAATGTACAGGTGTGTGCATTCAAGCACTCGGCTAGAGCCATCAACATCGCATCATGGTACCTCATGGGGGGAATGAGGTACACTTGATATATCCCAACAACCTAGAAGTGCTCTGTGTCCTCTGCTCAAAGTGTAGGGGCTAGGTCTCTAAGAAAGCTAAGCTGCTTCCCACCCAAACGTTGACACGAACAAGTAGGTACCTATCAATAAAGCAAAAATACATCCTATAAGCAATCTCAAATCTTTAAATTTTACATTATTCATCATAAAAGTGTGCTAAAGTACCTTTAGTGTGCTTTCCTAAAGGCCCTAGACACTTTAGAACCCTTTTGGGACACTTCACGAAGAAATGAGACACTTTGCAAAAAAGTGGGACACTTTGTGAACAAAAGGGACACTTTGCGAACAAATGGGATACTTCACAAAAAAAGGGGAAACTTTGTGAATTTTTTTACCAAGATCCTAAATTAGCCTAGAAATGCATAAAAATCATTACATAACTATGTAGAAACAAAACAAAAGTAGCAGAATCGACTCACGTCATGCCGACGCTCGTTGCGCATCACCTGGTCTTGTAGCACACGCAGTCTCGCAAGCTTGTAGTATTGTCTGCTCAACATCTTTCACTATTCTCTCATCACTCTCAAGCTACAAGAAGGTAAAATGAAAAATTAAGTGATAATTTACTTCACTTTTAACTCTTATGTATGTTTAAAATTAGGATTTTTACTATATTAGGGTTCAAAAGTGTTTTATTCAAAACAACATAATGGGTGCTAGTGAGATCCATTTTCGACGCCGTTTGTTGCGTTGGAACTGTGATTCCGTGCTTGAAATCATCAATCGTCTATCATTATGTGTTATGGTACTTGGATATGTCCTATGATATGAATTTCCTTATTCGATGTGGCTAGATTGCTTCCTTGATTCCACCTCCATAAAGCAAGAAAAATCAAGCGGAGGCATACATCTACCCTCAAATTTGATTTCTAGAAGTTGCATAAGATGATTTTTGGACAACTAACAAATTCATGTTGCAGGATGCAGTTCTTAATGTTGTAGTTTTGTAGATAACTACACTAGGGGCATCATTCTCCCATCTTTTGAATGAGTATTCTTTTATGAAATAAAGCATGTTGTTTAGAGTCCTTTAGCTTGCATATGCATGTAGGGTCATATGGGCGCTAAATTGGGGGTTAAATGTAGTGTAGAAAATTGTATACTCTTGAAGAAAGAGGTAATTTCACACTTAATTTGGACCTATTTTGGCATCCTTGCATTAATCACTCCTTAAACTTACCATTTATAGGCCCCTAAGACCCATTATTTTGGACCTTGAGGCTTATTCCACTCAAAAATTATATAAATCTCGATAAATAACACTTAAGTTATTCAAATTTCAAAAAACCCACCTCAAAAACCTTTGGTGGGACTAAGTTAGCTAGGGTGGCGACTTAGTCCCTTTTGGGGAATTTTTCAAATTTGAGTGGAAAAATCACCAACCTAATTCAAATTTCTGATGCATGTTGGCTTGCGAGGTCTAAATAATGAATAATTAGGTATTGATGCCTATAAATATAAGTTTTTAGGTCATTTTTCACATCATCTAGTCATTTTTAACAAAAAAATTCCAAAGTCAAGTATTGAATATCTTTCACAAGAAGATTCATAAGTCTATCTATAACAAAGTTGAAGCTTTAGGACAACATTCAAGGGTTTTTCAGGTCTTCAAGCTCACTTTTTGTCCAAATTATTTCATTGCTTAGGGTTGATCATGGATGCCTATGGAGAATCATGAAGAATTCTAGGTTGGGGAGATGCAACTATCCATCAAGCCAAGCCTAAGGACTTATTTTCTAAGTGATTTCATCTTCCATTTTCTCTCTATTTTCACCCTAAGGAAGGTTTGCATGTTATTAAGATTAATTTCTAATGTGATTTAGGGTCTCTTGGAATGAGTCTTACATCATTCTGGTTTCATTTATGCATCTTATTCTTGCATGTTAGAATAGGGTTGCATCTTGCTTCAGATTTCTTAGTCTTAGATGCACTTAGGGCTAGGGTTTTGCTTTATATTTCATTATCTCTTTCAATGTTTAAATACCAACTAGGGGTTTGACTGAGGCAAGCCCCCCATTAGAAATCAAATTATATTTTGTTTTGCAAGTGTTTTTTTAGGATCGGATTTGGGTTTCAGTCGAGGAACAAAGTGTAGACCAAGAGCTATAGGTTCTACTTTGAAATTTATCGAAATATGAAAGTGGAATAAGTCACCATCAGTGGTGTATGAGTCCCACTAGAGGTATTTGTTAGAACAGTTTGCAAATTCTAGTACCCATTTACCTGAAATTGCTTTCTGGGAAAAAACCCTTATTTGGGACTAAGTTGGCTAGCTTGGCATGTGTGTCCCAGAAAATCAGATTTTCCAAAATTTTAGAGATATTTATAGTCTTCACTCTAACCTCCGTCAATTTATAGGTGCACTCTTTCTATTTGGCTTCTCTATGTTATTTTATATTGTATTCAATCTATCTTTCTGCATATCACAACGTGTTTTCAAACATTTTGCATTTTCTTATTTTTGCATTAATAATCAATCTCTTTTATCAGTTTTTTGCATTTAGGACATTCCCCTTAGATATATTTTAATCATATTTTCATTGGAATGTCAAGGGCATATTATTGAGTGAGCCACCAAGGTTTTTGGGATTCCTCTCCTTTTAGGTGCAAAACCCTAGAAGCGTAAGAGAGTCCCCCATCTCAAAAATGTACGATTCAGTCCTAATGCCAAGATGATCAAATAGAAAATCTAAAAGATTAATCTTAAGGTCACATTGTTGGTTAAGACCGAGATAGACAAGCTGTTGAAAGCATGGTTTATCCATCCAATTGACTATTCCCCTTGGATCTCAAATATTGTTGCTGTTAGTAAACCATGCATTGACTTTTGTGATGTTAACAAGGATTCTCTTAATGATGATTTTTTGTTACCTAATATATATATGATTGTGGAATTGACTGTAGGCCATGCCTTGCTATCTTCCATGAATGGCTTCTCAGGTTACAATCAGATCCGTATTAACCTGGAAGATCAGTACAAGACAACTTTTACTACCCCTCGTAGTAATTTTTGTTATGTGGTCATGCCCTTTGGATGCAGGATAAAATTACCATAGGGTGATGACCTTAATATTTCATACTTTCATTCATAAGATTCTAGAACATTACATTGATGATATCTTGGTGAAATCTTTAACCCGTCAGGGCCATGTGGAGAATTTTCAGCTTATTTTTGAAAGGCTTCAACTCTATAAGATGAGGCTTAATCCTCTTAAGTGTGTATTCAACATAGACGTTGGAAAATATTTGGGATTTATAGTCTCTCATCATGGAATTTAGGTTGACACAAATAAAATTGATACAATTGTTAACATGCCTCCACCTAGAAACATTACAGAGTTGTAAAGTTTACAAGGAAAGATTCAGGTGATTCACAGATTTATATCTCAATTGGCTGATTGTACCCTTCCTTTCACTCGATTATTAAAGAGAGATGTTCAATTTGTATGGGATGAAGAGTGCCATAAAGATTTTGAATCAATCAAAACCTATTTGACCAATCCTCTTGTACTAATGTTGGATATGCAAGATAAACCCTTTTTGCTTTACCATGCTGCATCACTATGCACTTTGGCATCCTTGCTTGCTTAGTATGATGATGTTGGGAAAGAGAGGGTGGTCTACTACATTAGTCACATCTTGGTTGATTATAAAAATCATTATTCCTCCATGGAGAAGCAATGTCTTGCTCTCGTCTTTGCGACACACAAGCTAAGACACTATCTTCTTCATGTTGAAACACATGTTATTGTAAAAAGCGATCTTCTAAAACATTTGTCATCCAGTGCTGACCTTGATGGGAGGTTAGAAAAATGGGTGATGTTGCTTTCTAAGTTTGACATAAAGTTTATTACTTAGAAGTCAATAAAGGGTCAAGCGGTTGCCGATCAATTGGTAGACACTCCCTCATCTCACTCCTTCTTGGGTTTGGATTTATTTCCTGATGAGAGCATCTTTGTGATCAAACATGACCTCGAGTGGAAAATTTACTTCGATGGGTCAAGATTTCTAACTGGTTCCCAAGTGACTGTGGTTCTAATCTCGCCTAAAGGGAAGCTAATCCCTCTCTCCTTTTGATTAGACTTCCCTTTCACCAACAACATCGCCGAGTATGAAGCCCTCATTGCTGGCCTACATGCCACGAATGTGCTAAAAGTAAAACATCTTTGTATACTTGGTGACTCTAAGCTTGTTGTGAATCAGATCACAAGAACCTAACAAGATAAGCAAATAAGTTGTCTCAGTATCAAGACCTTGTTTTTTCCTTGCTTAATCAATTCTCCTCTTTCACAATAGATAACATCCCTCGGAGGGAGAATCAATATGCAGATGCCATGGTGTGTGTTTCCTCGCTGGTACCTTCGGATGAGGATACAAAAGAATACCACTTTTTGGTTTAGGTCCTTTAGTCTCCCACTATTTCTGATCAACCTGAATCCCATGCTCTTGTGTGTTCTCACGCAGACTCGGGATAATGGTTTTCTAACATTTACAACTACCTAAAGACCGAAAAATTTCTTGACAGTGCAAAGAAAAATGATTGCACTTGTATACGAAACTTTTAGTCTATTATGTTGTATTGTTAGATGTTCTCTATCAGAAATCTTATAACAACTTGATGCTTTGATGTCTCACTAAAAGTGAACATACCCCTTCCCTTGTCTGAGAGTGGTGGGGGGTGGAAGACAGTCTCTTAAGAGCTTCTCTCAAATACGCTCAAATAAACTCCTTAATACACCATACAACTAATGAGAAAATTAAGCATTATTTTAAATCCACACACCCAAATACAATCAGGAGGCTTGGAAATGACTCATAATCTCTTAACATGGCTAAACTAAGCCAACAAACAAGACTTCTCACTTTGGAACACTCTTTCATCTATTGCTGCCATATTATGCCTTGTAGCCCTTGTAGCCCTGTCTAATTGGACAGTCAACATAAAATCCTTCTAGTGAATGAAACCAGGCCAAACTCACTGGTTTTTGACACTTGATACTATCCTCCACAAACCCTCAAAACCACAAGTTTTGACTCCAACACAAAGGGCAACAAATGACATGTTTTCTAATGCTACAAGGAGGCCTAAAAGACACTTTTCAATGCAAGTATGGTTACCTTGGCACACCCCAACACCCCTAAGCCAATGAATGCATTCCTATACCTTCAATAAACTCATTCCAACTGATCCCAAGCAACACAAAATAGAAAACTCACAAATCTTACCTCAAATCAGATTTTTGCAACAAATTTTGGCTTGTCACATAGAGATGCCAAGCCTAGGGTTGCTCAAAATTTGCACCAGAACCCCTTCCATCCTCCAAGACCTTCAAGAACATAAATTACATGATCTTCCTCACCTTCCCACCAAAAATCAGGCCATGAGCAAGTGGAGAAGGCGAGTTATAAAGCTTTTTAGACCAAACCTGAATTTTGAGGGTTTTCCAGACCACTTTCAGTAAAACGCGAATATCTCTTTCAATTCTTAATGAAAAAGGCTCAAACCACCACCAAAAGAAAGGTAGTTCAATTATCTATCGATCCATTATGGTCTTCATCCTGTACAGTACATAATAATTCCGTACCACGTGTTTTAGCAGCAATTTTACACACAGAAAATGAAGGAAAACAGGGTTTCTTTTTATTCAAACTTTCTCCAAACTTCAGAATCAACATGCCTCGACCAAAAGAGGCCTATTTCAACCTTTGAAACCTCTTTCCAAATCCCTCCAACTGATTTTTGAATTAGTTGGATGTTGGAAACAACTAATTTTTAAAATATTCCAAACTAGACTCCTAATTGCCTAGTTAAGGCAATTTATACTACTCTCAAGAAGCCCACTTACAATAAACATTTAAAAGGTGTTAAAACACCACAAAACACATCAAAAACATCAAGGAGACTCCCCTCAAATACCTGGTTGCACCAAGGCATCTTAATTCCTTAAATTGCTTAGATGCACCAAGTTCACATGGTGAGGAAGGAGACCTTGTTCTTACAACTAGACTTGACTTCAAACCCAAAACTTGTTACAAGACATGAAAGATGGTTCTTGGAACCTTATTACATCCCAAACTTCTTGACAACACATAAAAAAAAACAAACAATACCTCCAAGAGGCATGGAGACCCCAAGGTGCTCCCAATTACATTATTATTGGTCTTTTTTAGACCTTATTAAGCCTAAATAAGCACAAAACATTCTTATTCCATCCTAGAATTCATTGTCATCATGAAATTTGTTGAACCTTCAAGGACTCTTTTCCCTTTCATTCCAAGGTGTAGGTTCCCCTGCACCATACACCCCCCCATAGGAAAACTCTTGTCCCAAGAGTAAAATCTGGCTCTTTGTCTCCACATTGCTGCTCCATGCATATCCAGACCTGCTACTTGCCTTTTCCTCACACCTGGATCAAAATTTGATATCCTCCTAGCCCTTATACCTGCAAACAAACAAGGGTTAGAAACATAGTGTTCTACCTTCTTCCTTGTTCCATCTCCACACTTGTATCCATGCATTTTTTCTTCCATAATCTGCCCTCTCTTCACTGTCATCAGACCTTTGCACCTTTGTTCCACTTGTTCTTTCCTCACTGTGATTAGACCTTGTTCACTGTCATTGCCCTGTATCACTATTTTATCAGACTCACCAGCCCTTATGCTTGCAAAGTTCACATGTTTGTCACCATAGCTCATGCTTATAGGACACACAATGGTCCCCACAATAAGCTCTTCCTGTTTTCCAAACACTTCACTAAGTCTTCCATACTTATGCACTTTCCTATCAGCATTCTCCTTGACTGTATCAGACTTTGATGTGAATTTATCACTTACTCCTTGTAAAACTAAACTCCTTACTATCCTCCCATCATTCACCTTAACAAGATCAGACTTAGGCAAGAGTGCTTTCTCTGCCTTTTGCAAAAACAAACTTTCTATTGTCCTAACACTATTTGTAGATGCCTTCCATACTGTCACAACACCATCAACCTGCTCCAAACCTGCAATCACATCAGACTTACTGTTCTCAGGCCTTAAAGGCTCCTTCTTACCCAAAATGACAACTTTACTTTTTCCTTTATCTCTTGCACTACCTTGTAAAGGAGTTAGTTTAAAACTCTCACCATCTTTCCTTATTGTATAGGTGTTTTCCCAACCATCATATAGGGTCTTTCTATCAAATTGCCATGGCCTTCCCAAAAGCAGATGACAACAGTCCATTGGCAAAATATCACATAGGACTCTATCCTTATACTCCCCAATCTGGAAATCCACATAGGCTTGTTCATTTACTATTAGACTTTGGCTATCATTGACCCAAGAAACTTTGTAGGGTGCAACATGTGGGATTATTTCTAAACCCAACTTATCTACCATCTCCCTAGAAACCATATTATCTTGAGAGCCAGAATCAATTACAACTTGACATACCTTCCCTTTGCTTTTGCATGCTGTTCTAAAGAGACTCCTCCTTTGGCTCAGATCTTCTTCTTTTTGTCCCTGCAGCAAGGTCCTTCTTACCATGAGTGCTTCCCCTACTTCTGGATCTGCAGGTCTGCTTGGTGAACTCACACTCTCTTCTTCATCTCCTTGCACATATTGAACTCTTTTATCACCTTTCCTTTCACTCCCACTTGCACTAGTACTAAACCTTTCAGGACACTTGAATGATGGGTGTCCAAACTCATTACACCTATAGCATCTTCCTCAGAACTCACCATAATCTCTTCTTGATCTAAAGTTGCTTCTTCCTCCTCTCCATCCTCCTCTTGCTTCAGGAACTTGGTCCTTGTTCTTATCAGCATCTTCATGATCTTCTTTAGGTTGCCTTGATATTGAACTTGTACCTCTGCCCCTAGATGTGTTGCCTCTTCCTCTTGCTGCCTTCTCTTGTCTTCTCTTCAATTTCTCTTCTGCCCTCATAGCCATTTGAAAGCATTGTTCAACTGATTTAGGTGCCAAAATGCTGATCTCATCCTGGATGTTATACCTCAAGCCATTCAAGTACCTAGCAACCATTTCATCTTCATCTTCTTCATGCTTAGTTCTTATGCTCAACTTATAAAATTCTTCAGTATATGATTGCACATCCAAATCTTTTTGTCTAAGATTTTGCAACTTTTTAAGCAATTGAACATTGTAATCACAAGGGAGAAATTTACCTTTCATTTTAGCCTTCATCCTTTCCCATGAAATGATCTTGCTCTTTCCTTGTCTCTCCCTTTCCTCTTGCACAAAATTCCACCATACCAAGGCATGTCCCTTCAATCTTGTTTTGGCCCTCTTCACCTTAAGTCCTTCATCAACATCTTCACTATCAAAGTAGTTTTCCATAGCCCCAATCCAATCTAGGAGCTCTTCACTATCAAGTTTTCCTCCATACATAGGAACATCTATTTTGCCATGTCCCTCCTTCTTCACAGCCTTCAAAAGCTTGATTGTTCTTGCATCATCAGGGTCCATCTCCTCTTCTTGCAGAGCTAGGAGGGATTCAAAAACATCACACAAACCTTCAACAATAATCCAAAACAATCTTTGTATAACACATGTTACTAAACATTGTATATCACATTGGAAACATAACTATGGTAGCCCACAATTTATTGCCATGAACAATCATTAATAATTTCTGCAAAAAAAATAAATGAAACCAATCCCTCACGGTGAGATTAGGAAGAAAACATAGTGATACACTTCTCTTCCAATTCTTATAAGGATCCAACGGTTGAAATGAAAGTTATTGTATTTTTACCAAAACTACAAACCCTAGGTAGGGTTCAGACCTGCCCTCACAAAAATGTTCATAACTTATTCAATTCTTAATGAAATTTTGATGAGACTTGAAGAAAATGAAAGTAGATTCACATGGTAACAAAATAAAATTTTTCAATCCAAATTATATACTTTATATTCCGTACCATCACACTTTTCATACTGTAAATTCTGCACAATATTGTTAGAATAGGCAGTCTCACCAAAATAATCATATCTTCCACAAAACTTGATAAAATTCAATGAGACAAAAATAATTGGAAACTAGAAACAGAGATATTTCCATCCATATATGATACTCCATTATTTGAGTCCATTCCAGGCTGTACAAAACACAACTTCAATCTGGTAACAATGTAAAAATCAGGAAATGCACAAAATTTGAGGTTTCCATTTATCAAACTTCAAAAATGATGTCTCCAACCCCCAATTCAAGTTTTGGAGGGTTTATTTATACATTTTCAACCCAAACCAACTATTTTCAACCACCTTTTGATTAGTGTGTTGAAAAAACACCTTAATGACATTTCATCTACCTAATTTTGCACTTTTGAAAAATTTTACAATATATGAGAAATGAACAACATCCTAGGACCTATAACACCACAAAGGTGGCCTCTTGGGCTTATTAAAATCTCAAAACATAAAAATGAAACAAATTACTCAATATGGCTTACCTCATGGAGGCATGTGATCAAATAGGTGCTCTGCACCACCCTTAAGGAAACCCATTCGGTTCTAGAGGACACTTTGTGGTAAATCCCCTAGTGAGGAAATTGATACACATGGGGTAATTTTGGAAAATATAGAAAAAGACTCCTTCAATTTTGTTAAAAAGTGCCCACAATGTCAACAATATAGTCATCTTATTCATGCACTTGCACAAGAGTTACAAAACCAAACCTCTCCTTGGAAGTTTTCAAAATGGGGGTTGGATATTATAGAGAAAATATCACCTCGTTCCTCTAAAGGACACAATTTTATCATCACTGCTACATATTACTTCATGAAGTGGGTCAAATCCATCTCACTTCAATCTACGAATGTTGAAGCTATTTGTAGTTTTCTTCTAAACGACATTATTTCTCATTTTGGATTGCCTTCACTTGTTTTTGATAATGGTACACCATTCAAGAACAAGGAAGTAAAGCAGTTCCTAGAGTAATTTCACAGTCAACATAGATTTTCTACACCATATTATCCTCAATCTAATGGCCAAGCGAAAGCATCTAACAAGACTCTTGAGCTCATTCTTTGCAAAACAGTTAATAAACATGGTAAGGATTGGCATGTTCAATTACCATATCAGATCTATTTCAATAATTTTTTAATGTCTATGATAATGCTTTCTGTAAGGAATATTTTGATATGTTGGATGATGCTCTAGATGATTTCTTAGAAGTGTCTTCCTCTATCTGTAAATCTTCCAAATAGACTTATTTGCAAGTTAATGAGTCGGTAAACATTGTGGTGGTCTTTGTGGCCTCTCCAAGCCCTTAGAAGCCCATCATATACCTGTCTCCAGTTTTTCCTTCTTCTAAGAAGGATTGAAATCTCTTTGTGGAATCTCATATCATGATGATTCGCTGGATTTGTATTCAAGGTTCGCTAAAAAGCTACAAACTCTGCTTCTTATAACACTCTTGGGCACACATACAATACAAGAAGAAATAAACAAAATTTGGATCAACAACCTTTCATTCCTACATATCAACCTATTAAAAATCCTAGTTTTTCTACCTCCTCAACCAAGTCTTCCTCAAACACCTAAACCTGTAACTAGAGCACCTGGTGATTATAACCTTGTTGAGCAACAATGTGTTACTCCAGCTAAGATCTCCCTTTGGGATTTTCTTTAGAACACTCTAATTTATATGGAAATGCTTAAGGAAGCCTTGTAGGAGATTCTCTTTCCTGCATCTACTATGCTAACAAATGTTAATGAATTGATGGCTCATATTCATGTGGATTCGTCGAATATCACATTCTATCCACAGGAACTCCTACCTTCGGATGTGCAGAAACAAGCAGATCCTTTAATGATTATAGTTAATGTTAACACTATTTATATTAGGTGTACCATTGTTGAAATTGGTTCGACTCTCAACGTTTATGGAATCAATCTATTACCCAAGATCAAAGTTGATTCTTCTTCTTTAGCTACTTCTTCATTGTATATTCGTGGGTTCGATAATGTTGTCCATCAAGCTCTAGGCATGATAATATTTCCTTTGCATCTAGGCCCCATTACCTTACCCACCTTGGTTTATGTGATGCTTGGCCCTTTGCCTTATAATCTTCTTCTTGGAGACCCTGGATTCATGCTATGGGTGCTATAACTTTCACTCTACATCACTCTCTAAAGTTTGTTGCAAATAATTGAGTAGTCATAGTCAAAGCTAACCTGGAAGTTGTTTACCTTTGTGAATTAGGGGCTACTGGTTGAGCTTTAGTTGTCTCCACTCTTAAGAATTATATTCCATCTTTAACTTTAGATGCGATGATGTGCTCCTCGACGATACCCTCCATGGAGGTTGTCCCTAAAGTGAACACCGCTAAAGAAGAAGAACCTAAAGCAGAAAGAACTAAGTCTTCCTCGTCTATTTTTGAATCTAATGTGTTTCTTGGTGATGATTGGGGATCCTTGGAGTTCTCTGAAATCTTTATTTGGGAATACAAAGTGAATCCCGCTCATTTAAAAATTTCAATAACCTCAAATGCCTCTTATGAAAAAGAAAATAACACTCTTGTTGAGGGGGGAAATTGTAATCCTATTTAGGAAACTAATCTTTCCCCTACTGAGGAGGATAGTCCTATTCTTACAAAGGAGGTTAATGTTTGTGAATCAAGTAAAGGATATAGTTGTGATCTCATAGATGTGTTCGATGTTCACTGGTGGAATGAGGCTCTCTATGTGGAACCATCACCTTCCAAAGTTTTGCAAACCATTTATGGTTTTAGATATAGACTCACTTCTGAGAAAACTATGGGCGAAAAGGCCTTGGATGTATTGAATAAGGAATCTAGGTCCCTATCTAGTTTAATCCGTGTAAGTGTTAGTTGGGTTTGGGATGCTCTATTGAACAATCTAAGCAAAAACCTTGGTGGAGTGTTAACATGATTTCGGTTGAACTGCTTAATCTAGTTCATCATGAATTAATAGAGGGTAGGGTGTAAAGTATCTTTAGATGTCTTCTAATCAAATGAAGCACTCAAGGAATTGTTAGGTGCCTACTCTGATTTTCCTCCTTTTCATCATAAGAGACGGTTCCCATATCGTCTGAGTAAACATGCATATTTGGGGGAATCTATCTTGAGTATTGATGAGGAGGACCCTCTAGCTAATGTAGACAATGGTGTTCTGATACCACATCCCCGTAGTTATCTCCTTAAAGGAGATACTACTGAAGTCTCTATAGATCTTAAGTCTTCTAAAAAGGTGATTAAGATTGGGAAGTGCCTTTCTTTTGAGGAAGCTAAGGAGCACTTTGATCTTCTACATTCTCACCCTGATATCTTTGCTTGGACGCATGAGGACATGCCTGATATTGATGAGTCTATAGTAGTTCACAATATCATTTTATGTCCTAATGCCAAAATAGTTAAATAGAAAATTTGAAAGATCAATCCTAAGGTCACATTGTTGGTTAAGATTGAGATATAGAAGTTGTTGAAAGTAGGCTTTATCCGTCCAATTGGTTATTCCCCTTGGATCTTGAATATTGTTTCCATTATTAAACTTGACGGTCGTATTTGTATATGCATTGAATTTCATGATCTTAACAAGGCTTCTCTTAAGGATTATTTTCCATTACTTAATATAGATATGATTGTGGAGTTGACTGCAGGCCATGCCTTGTTATCTTTCATGGATGACTTCTCGGGTTACAATTAGATCCATATTAACCCAAAAGATCAGTACAAGACAACCTTCACCACCCCTTGGGGTACTTTTTGTTATGTGGTCATGCCCTTTGGGTTAAAGAAAGTAGGAGCAACTTACAAGCATGAAATGACCTTAATATTTCATGATTTCATTCATAAGATTCTAGAAGACTATGTTGATGATATCTTGGAAAAATCTATAACCTTCAAGATCATGGAAAACTTCATCTTATTTTTGAAAGACTTTGATCTATAAGATGAGACTTAATCCTCTTAAGTGTGTCTTCGGCATAGATGCAGAAAATTTTTGGGATTTATAGTTTCTTAAATCATGGAATTGAATTCGACGCAGCCGAATCAATGCAAATTTGTTAACATGCCTCCCACCCGAGAAACATTATAGAGTTGAAAATTTTACAAGGAAGATTCGAGGTGATTCATAGATTCATCTCAATTGGATGATTGTACCTTCCTTTTCCTTTCGCTTATTAAAGAAAGATGTTTACTTTGTATGGGATGAAGAGTGCCAAAAAGATTTTGAATCAATCAAAACCTATTTGGCCAATCCTCCCATACTAATGCCAGCTACTCAAGATAGACCCTTTTTGCTTTACCTTGCTGCATCACCGTATGCTTTGGTGGCCTTGCTTGCTTAGTACATGATGATGTCAGGAAAGAGAGGGCGGTCTACTACATTAGCTACATCCTAGTTGATTATTAAACTCGTTATTCCTCCATGGAGAAGCAATGTCTTTCTCTCGTCTTTTTGACACAAAAGTTAAAACATTACCTTCTTCATGTCAAAACACATGTTATTTTAAAGCAATCCTCTAAAGCATTTGTTCTCTAGTGCCGACCTTGCTGGGAGGTTAGCGAAATGGGTGATGTTGCTTTCTGAGTTTGACATAAATTTTATTACTCAGAAGTCAATAAAGGGTCAAGTAGTTTTCAATCAATTGGTAGACGCTCCCTCATCTTGCTCCTTCCTGGGTTTGGATTTATTTCCTAATGAGAACATCTTCATGATCAAACATGACCTCGAGTGGGAAATGTACTTCAATGGGTCAAGATGTTAGATTGGCTCCAGAGTGTGTGTGGTTCTAATCTTGCATGAAGGGAAGCCAATCCCTCTCTCCTTTCAATTAGACTTCCCTTACACCAACAAAATCACTGAGTATGAAGCCCTCATTGCTGGCCCTTATGCCATGATTGTGCTAAAAGTAAAACATCTCTATATACTTGGTGACTCTAAGCTTGTTGTGAATTAGATCACAGGAACCTATTGGGCTAAGCAAAGGAAGTTGTATCAGTATCGAGACCTTTTTTTGTCCTTGATTAATCGGTTCTCCTCTTTCACAATAAACAATTTCCCTAGGAGGGAGAATCGACATGCATATGCCATGATGAGTGTTGTCTCCTTGGTATCTTCAGATGAGGATATGAAAGAATACCACTTCATGGTTCAAGTCCTTTGGTCTCTCGCTATTTCTGATCAACCTAAATCCAATACATTTGTGTTCTCACGTAGACTCAGAAGAATGGTTTTCTAACATTTACAACTACCTGAAGACTAGAAACTTTCCTAATAGTGCAATGAAAAATGATCGCACTTGTATATGAAAGCTTTCAGTCCATTATGTTGTCTTGTTAGATGTTCTCTATCATAAATCTTTTAACATCTTGCTGCTCTGATGTCTCACTAAAATAGAGATACCCCTTGCCCTTATGGAAGCCCATTTGGGTTCTAGAGGTAGACACTTTGGTGGTAAATCCTTGGTGAGGAAATCAATACACATGGGGTACTTTTGGAAAAAGATGGAACAAGACTCCTTCGAATTTTTTAAAAAGTGTCCACAATGTCAACAACATAGTCGTTTGCAAAATGGGGGTTAGATATTATCGATAAAATATCACCTCCTTCCTCTAAAGGACACACTTTTATCATCACTGCTATAGATTGCTTCACAAAGTGGGTCAAAGTCATCCTACTTTGATCTATGAACATTGAAGCTATTTGTAGTTTTCTTCTAAACACCATTTCTCATTTTGGATTGCCTTCTACACTTATTTCTAACAATGGTACGTTGTTCAAAAACAAGGAAGTAAAGCAATTCCTTGATAAATTTCACATTCAACATAGATTTTATATACCATATTATCCTCAATCTAATGGCAAAGAAGAAGCATCTAACAAGACTCTTGAGCTCATTCTTTGTAAAATAGTTAATAAAGATGGTAAGGATTGGCATGTTCAATTAACATATGACTTATGGGACTATCACACAAGTGTTTGTATGGTGATAGAAATGATGCCCTACAACCTCATGTATGGTGCCGAAGCTATCATGCCTTTTGAATTGGAAATTCCATCTTTGTGGGTTTCCCTTAGAGGGTTAATTGATGATGAACCTTACCGAGCTAATCATTTGCATCAGCTAGAGATGCTCGATGGGCGTCGATTACAGGCCCTGAATCATCTTAAAGCTTATCAACAATTGCTTTCGAGGAAATATAATCAAAGTGTACTTCCTTGAACTTTCAAGGAAGGTGACCTGGTTCTCTATGAGAATTAGAGAAATGTAAATGTGTTGCCTGATCGAAGGGGAAAATTCAGTCCTAATTGGCTAGGCCCTTACATTGTCATCTCGTGTATGGATTAGGTGCCTATGGGTTATCATCTATGGATGGGATTCCTCTAAAAGAACCTATTAATACAATGCATCTTCGTTGATACTATGCATAGTTTCTAATGTGTCATATGTGTAGTGTTCATTCTTTAAGGGTTGTAGCATTGCATATGTTGACATCATTTATTAACACATTATGAATTTTTTTTGTGTTATGATATAACTGTGTGTGTGAGAGACATACATACATGTGTTTTACTATGTTGTGTATCCATGCATTACATTACATATTTTTAGGAAATTAGATCATTATTGTATTTAATTAACATACATCCATGTGTGTTCATTAAATCATTATAACATCTAATATAAACATACATCCATACACATATATAAAGTCCATATAGCATCAAAAAACATTAAAGTAAGGAACATACACATCAAATAAACAATGCTATATAATTAGAATCAACGTCTCATGTATATGTATAAATATCAAATGCCATGTAAATGTATCATGCCACTGTTGTCAAAAAATGAGTGGTTGTTGTATATATGTATCAATGTCTATACAAAAGAGATCTACAAATATGTATCATGGCTACAAAAATGATATACAAAAGGAGGCTCTCTATAACTTGGGAACATGGCTCCCCGAGCCCTCTAGCTCTAGCTGCGGCTACAAGCAGGACTGCATAGTGGAGATGGATCTAGAGCAGTGTGAACATGAGGTGGTAATGGCTGCACACATCCCCTTGATCTCTCCCTGGAGGGAGCATATCTACTTACGGGCCTAGATGATCTCCTACTATAGCTATTGGTCACTTGCCAAGATCACAACTATCGACTGTCCCACAAGTTTATTGAGATGGATTTGAAGGGTATCACATGCTTGCTCGGCGACATCAACCCTCATCATGACCGCATGTCTCACTTTACAAGTGTCATCTATAACTTCCTTGACAGTTGGTTGTGCTATCCCCAAAGCATGGTAGCATCAACAGTCCTCTATACAATCTCCACCTATGCCTCCTCGTATGCAATCCTCAGACATGCTACTGGCTTGAAAAGGTGGATGTGACATCCCACTAAGATTGGTCGATACACATCTAATGTTGCACCCTGGATCAACACAATAGGGGCCACCTCTGATATGCATTGGGTGAAGAACCCAATATATCCTTGAGTATCCACTATAGCCACAAAAAGAGAGTGTATATCAGTACCAAAAGTGTATTGATGCTAAAACCAAAACACGATATACGTATACATGAGACAAAAATTGGAAGTACTAAAGCAAGAAAGTATAAACAACAATCATACCTGGGTCCCCTGGCTACTAGAATGGCTTAAGGGGAGGAGGATCACTCAATCCTAGTCATCTAGTGTTGTCATTGATGGTAACCCTAGTCAGTGATTCAATCTGCACGTCAGTATTTGATCATACCAAAAGTCAGATTGAAGCAAAGTGATTAACTCTCAAGCTAGAACAAAACATCCAACATAATTGTGTTCATTGATTCATATGCAATTTTCTATTATTATTTTGAGTTAGGGATCTTAGGGAAGGTTTTTTGGTATATGATCTATGTTATCCTTGAATCTCAGTGCCTCGTATCGATTTGTGTGCAAGTTAGAAGATCCAGTTGATTGATTTTCTATCTAATAGTGCAAAAAGGTTGACTAAGTGAATGTAGCGTATTGTGGATATTTGAGGAGTAATTGTTTAAGTTTTTTTTATGTTCAAGCATATTGATTTGGGTCCTCACTATGTTGTGGCTGACTTTGGTTGGTGCACATTGAAATTTATTTATGGATTGAGCCAACAGTTTGTAAATATTTTATGT
>VDFB02000017.1:379214553-379327783 GCA_007258455.2 Sequoia sempervirens
CATATACCCTCACTATCAAGAGTCACTTGACACAATCCATACCATTAATCCACAACAAAAATGTCCATTAATCTTCCTTATCCTAATCTTGACAAGGGAAACCAACCTTCCATTAATCCATTCCAAGACTCCACATCCTATCCTAACCAACCTTCCATTAATTCATACCAAGACTCCACATCATATCCTACCCAACCTTCCACAAATCCATTCCAAGACTCCACATCCTATCACAACCAACCTTCCACTAATCTATTTCAATCCACCCAATCAAATAAAAATACACTTAGTCATGCAAATTCTATTGTTTTCCAAAATCACATTCCATTACCTACACTTTTGGATATATGTCAAAAATAAAATCCAAAGCACAACATTATAACTTCCTCCTTATGTCAAGATTAAGGTATTTCTTGTGATCCCATTACATCCCATGATCCTATCCTTAATTCCATCCAAGAAATCCTTCTAGATAACCATGTCATCCAAGATAAACCTATCTTTGATCAAGATACTACCATTGAACAAGAAATCCAAAATGATATGCTCATTGACCTTTATACCATTCATGATCAAACATTTGAAGTTGATCCTATCCAAACTCCAAACACCTCCATTTCCCAAAATGAGACTCTCCTCCTTTGGACACTGTGTAAGGGGAAAATCAATAAGCACGAGGTAATCAATGTTAAACAAATTAAACTAAATCTAATTCAAAACAAGGATTTAGATTCATACCCATTACTCATGAAATGAAGTTTTTAAGCTATTGAAATCAACTAATGAAATCCTAAGATAACATAATGAATTAAAAAACGAAGAAAACTTTACCATCCCATGTCAAAGTGTATTCGCAATGATGTTGGATCATTGTTGTATCAATGCAAAGCCTCCATTTATGTGTTGTAAAAGCTTCAAAGTGATGTGTTTTGATCAAAGATGTGTGTCAAAGATTCCAAGAAATCAATGATTAATTTGGCATTACTTTGTTGTGCAAAAGATGTCAATTCTTTGATCATTTTTTACAAGAAATGAGGTTGTTATATAGATTTTTTGTTTTGAAATGAATGATCAAGATCACGTAGTGGAATATCCTAATCAACAATTCAAAACTGTTGAGATGAATTAGATGGGAAGAATCAATGGATTTTGATTACAGAATTAGTGAGATTGAAGAAATCAATTTGAGTGTTCAGTGGAATTGAGGAAATAGATTAAGCCTTCAGTGGGATTGAAGAAATTATGTTGAGCCTTAAATTGGATTGAAGAAATTATGTTGAGCCTTAAATTGGATTGAAGAAATTATGTTGAGCCTTTCGTGAGATTGAAGAATAGATGAATCAGTCATCCAATCAGAGTGAGCAATCGGGGGACCATAATTTTCTCAATCATGAAAGTGGGAAAAGGTAATTACTTAATCAAAATAATTAATTAAGCCTTTTGAGTTGAATGTGCAAATCATGTTTGACTTTTACAAATAAAGTTGTGTTTGTTTGTGAAGACACTGAAAAATGTCCTAAACAATATCATACACTTGAAATAGATTTACTAACATCATTTCTTCTTTAGCTCATCTTCTTTTCACTTAATTGATTAAATGAGCCTAGCTATTTAATTAATGACATCATTTTCGTCCATTAACCTAATTTATCAATTTAGGTTAATTCACCCCCTCTTCATGCTAACATTTCATCTTATTAAAAAAAAAAAATCAAAACATTTAATTTAATTCCCTGAGTCATCTTATTTAATTAAATAACCCTAAGTTATTTAATTAAATATCATTTCATCTCTCTCCCCCATTCATTAAATCATTTAATTTAATGAATATCACCTTTAATTCTTCTAATCCCCTAATTGCATGATTAAGCCTTGTTTAATTAGCACTTAAACTAATTTTCCTCTAAGAAGGGGAATATTCCCATGGAATATTCCTTATTCCCCTTTTTGCACAATTAAAGTTTTCTTATAATTTGCAAAAATGCCTTTTTCCTCACCCAAATGAATATTCCAAGGAATATTGTTATTCCTCCATCATTTGAAAAATGGATATTTTCACTTAGCTTCTTAAGCAAGTTTTAACCTTCAAACTTTTGAACAAGTCACATTTGACATGTGTGAGCAGGTTAAAAGTGTGTTTGTTTGAGGCAAGTGTGAACCCTTGATTAGATTCCATCATGCATTCTCATCTGTTGATGAGAATCCATGATCCATGCCTCTCATCTCCTTCATTTTGGACCATTGATTAATCTTTTCAATCTCAACCCTTCATTCCTCATTTGCTCTCCTATAAATAGGACACTATTTGGAGACAAATGTATCCATCTTTTTAATAGCAAACTCATGATGTTGAATCTCGGCCATATTTTTAATAAAAACTCATGTTGTTGAATCTCATCCATCTTTCAATTGCAAACTTATGTTGTTGAACTCACTTGCATTCACACTCATCTTTTACTCACTTTTAGCTTGTTTTAGTTAATTTTAAGTTGCATAATAGCTTAGAGCGTCCATTAATGGATTACATGCATCCATCTTAGTTTGTATATGAATTAACATGACACCAATTCCAAAATAGGATAAGTTTCAAATGGGTTAGAGTAGGAATTTAACTGCTTTCATAGTTTGTAACTTTCAGTTTGTATAAATGCTTAGTTTAAATTTTCAATTTGAATGATCTTGTTTGGTAGATTGAGGTTTAGTGGATAGATTGTGCTTCAATTCATCATGGATCAAGCATAAACGACCCACCCTGACAATCCCTGACTCACATTCTGGCGCTAGGAGGGAAAACTGTTAATTTAACCATTTTTAGCTTGAATTGGGTTTGTTTGTTGTTTTTTCTGGATACAACAATGCTCAAACTACAAACAATGACGCTGCTGCAATTTGAAAAATTGATGCCAATTAAATGCACCAACACCGATTTAAATCTGGTGACACCGATTTAATATAGAGGTATTGAAAAGTTCAAACGACGACACCCAACTTCACCAGAACGATGCCCCCAAATTTCAAAACACGACGCTATTGTAAGCAACAATGCTAGGGCAAATTCTAATGCTATCGTGCTCTTTGTTCCTGCTATAGAGTGACGCCCAAACTTCAAATTGCGACGCTATCGTGTTCAATGACTCCCAACTAGGGTAAGAAACTTTAAGATAATTTTTTCAACATATGCTTTAATTTCCTTGAATTATCTAATCACTTATGCACTTTTGACTGTGTTTTGGTTATTAGAATAACAAGTTTTTGTAGGTTGAAAGACATGGAGTTCAAGTGAAGAAAGCCTCTCCTTATCTTAAAATTATTTGATTGTAACAAGCGTTTGATGCTTTGGGGCAATTATAACCCAACTCTTATGATTTCTAATTTCTTCTTTAGGAAACACACTAAATTTCCATTGGGTTTAAAAATAACACTCAAATAGGATTAAAATTGAACCTCCATCTCATCATTTTTTTTTGGGTTTAAAACTGAACAAGGAAACTTCATATTTCAATTGGTGCTTAAAACGAACTCATCACTACTTTGAAGGGTTAAAATTTATAACTGTTTGCTATGTTTTGTGATTTTCAACATTGTTAGTGGATGCATATGCAATTCTATCATTCCATATGATGACCTTGAGAAACATAAACATTCCTTAACACTTTGCAAAATCATCTACATCTTTCAATTTGGATTAAAACTGAACCCCCTTGCAAGTGTGAGAAAAAGGCATAGTGTGTGTTCTCTCTTTGTTCATACGAATGAAGATGATCAAACTACGGATGTACTTCCTTGCTATTTTTTATCTTTAGAGGGCCTGGATTGGTGGGAAAAAGTACTCACCCCAAGGGAACAACCCAAGTGGTAATGAGCTAACGCCAAGCTCTTCCAAACCGTAATATAAATGTGTGCTTGCAATGAAAATTGTGATCAATGGGAAGCGGTACATGATAGCTCTCCCCCAGTATCCTTATGATGCGTAAAGCCCTTGTTCTAAGGGTTGGGAGGCCTCTTGATGGATTTTATGATTACACCCCCTAAACTAGAAGCCCTTATTACAAACCCTTGTTTAGAAGCCAAAAATACTTAATATTTGTTGGTGCAAGAATAGTCATTCTGAAGCCACCCCACATTTGTACTATTCAAATGTAGAAAAAAAAAATCCTTTTGATCTTCGAATTTTAAGGATTTTGAGATTTGGTGATCCAGAGAAGTGTGTGTCGTGGAGGGGAGCCAGTGTTGCCAAATCTCTAACTGTTCACATTATTTAGTGTTTGGAGAAATCTAAGTGGGGACTCAACAAATATAGCCATTTTGAAACTAGGTTTGTAATGATTGTGAGTCAGTTTAACACTTTGCTTGATTTCAAAATGATGCAAAAACAAAAATTCACTATCTTCCTCAAAATTTCAAACACTTTGGCCTAAAGATGGACCTCTTGAGTTAGCCTTGATATTATTGCTTGTCCTAAGGATTTATCCTTAGCTTGATTTCTAAATATCTTGACATTAATCTCAAATCCATATTTCCCAAAGACAACATAGGAAATTATGGATTTAATCTCATAATTTTCACGAAATGGACATTGTGAAAGTTATGATGTTTTTGACATAAACATTTAGTTTGGAAACATAATCAAGACAAGTATTTGCAAAATAAATTCACTTAAGCAAGATAAATTGACAAATGAACCCCACATGACTATTTGGAGACCAATTTCTCCTGTTGAACAACCTAATCTTCCAGGTGCTATTATTCAACCAAACTTTGAACTCATTAACGAAGAACAAACCGATCTCATTAGCAGTTTGAGAAGCTTCACTTTTGAAACAAAAGAAACAAATACCCAATGGAGAAACACAACACCCATTTTAGATGAAGAAGATGAACAAGCTGATATTGAGGCTGGAAGGCCCATACTAGCACCACCTGTGTGACAATAAATATCTTCCTTTCTTCCATAAACTTGAACTGTTTCTACATGACCTCACATAAATTCAGGATCCCTAAAATAAAGTCTACAGGTCGTCATGTTAGACTTAGGAATCTTAGTCCAAAAGCTCTCAAGAAACATCTTTTAAACTTCACAAGAATAGAGACAAGATGGTAGGAAACTTCTATAGACATGTTTCAAGAAACAGTCCAAAACTATATGCATTCTTTTGGAGTCAAAATCCTGGTCTTTTTCACAACACTGAATTCCTCTAAATGATTCATCGCACAATCAAAATCCATAGGGGAAGATCTCCATCCTGTTATTGCAAACGTAGATATTGTATTGCATAGTGTAGTAGGAAGTGGGCTTCAATAATTTATCACAATCTCTACCGCTTGTTAAGAAACTTTTTATGCTTAAGCTAGGAGGATCCGAATAGGTCTAAACATCCCCATCCATCCTTTCATCTAAATCAACATTGGGTCTTTATGATTTGGACATTTTAGAGGTTTAGCATCATTCTCACTACCTTGGTCTTGTCAAAATAGAGGTTCACTTTAAAGTCAACATTGGGTCAAACATCTCACTCACCCCTTCATCAAAATTCATCTTTCACTTCATCCAAATTTGCAAAATTTTGAGTACACTAAAAGTTTGTGACTTAAACATCAAATCAAATCAACCTCTAACTTAGCTACTTTGTATGTGAAATGTATCCATTTCCATGCACTTACTTGAGTTAGTTATCATCTTTGAACTAGTTCATCTTGAAGGTCACGAGTCTACCCTAAAGATTTACAAGTTCATAAACATCCTTTATCCCAACATCAAAACATCAAGAGTAAGTCAAAAGTGTTGTCCCAAAATGGTGGCAAAGATCACTCTCCACATCATCCATCTTTTCATCCCCCACTATCACAATTGCAAAAAGACTTAGAGCATCTCTTTTACCTAGATTTAAGTCAACTAGAGAGTTCAAACATCACAAATCACAACAAAACTCTCCCATAGGTGACACAAAATTTATGGTAAAGACTAGATCACAACACAAGAGAATCATGGAGAAAACCAAAGTGACATTCACCTCAAGTGATCCAAATCCTTTATAATTCGATCCAAGAAGTCAAGTTACACCATCACAACAACCTTCATCCCCATCAAGAATATATGAGATAAAATATATCACAAACAACCCCTTTGAACTCACTAGGGAGGAAATTATGGGACATCAAGCCTTTGAAAATGTAGCTCCTACCTCTCTGACATTTGTGGCATAGAATTTAACACAAGGTTTCACAACTCCATCATTAGGGCTAAATCAGACCTACATTCCTAGTATTGCAACAAGCCTTACTAAATACTTTGTTCATTCCCTTTCATTTGAAAATAGCAAACTTGTGGGAACACTTGAAACCAATCCTCTATCTAACACAACCACTTGGACACCTAGCTTTGGTGCTCCTCCTGTTCCTGAAAATCCTAAAAAAATATACACACCTCTTGATCTTCATTACTTAGCCTCAAATTCAACATATCGAGGGCATCCCTCTTCATCCACATCCATGAGTGCCATAAGTGTTCCTACCATCATAAAAATTAGTTTGGATCAGGTATCTCAAAACAATGCACAAGGGTATACCAATACCATACCACAAAATCAACCCTTGAAGCAAATAGGGACATCCTTACCCAATCCTCCAATGGGTTCATCTGTACCATTGGTTTCACAAAACACATCCACACCATCCATCATCAATCCAACTCAAAAAAATCCCTTGGTTACGAGTTATGTAAACCCAAGAAGTACCTTAATCACAAATCCTTTATTTACATCTTTGGCACAAGGAAATTCTCAAAACATGGGGCAAGGAAATCTTTTTAATCAATGGACTCAAGGTCCTAGTGTGTCATTTCCATTGCAAATTTTAATGACATCATCTTCATCCTTTCCCATAATTCCCTTTATCGTGCCAAATCAATATGGCCCTCAAACATACATTCCATCATCATCTACTAACTTACAAGGAATGTTAAATCAAGGGAACCCTCTACCTCTCATCAACAATCCATTACCTACTCAAAACATCAATATCCATAATCCTTCATAGATGTCTCAACAACCACTTGATCCCACATTACAATCACATGCCTTAACTTTACAACAAGCACAACAAGCCTATAAATAGGCCCTAGCAGCACAACAACAATAGCAACAACAACAACAAGAAACCTTAGCACAACAACAACATCAAGCTCAACAAGAAGCCTTATCACAACAACATCAAGTACATCAAGTAGCCTTAGCACAACAACAACATTAAGCACAACAAGCAACCTTAGCACAACAACAACAACAATAAGCAGCCTTAGCAACACAACAAGCAACTTTATTAGCACACCAACAACAGGCCCAACAACAAGCACTAGTGGAACAACAACAACAACAAGCTCAACGACAAGCCTTACTAGCTCAACAGTATGCCTAACAACAACAACAAGGTTCTTACTATCCTCAATTGAACATCGTCAATCCAAACGTATTGGGAACATATACATCAATACCCTAATCACCTTCATAATCTCACACCACCATACACCCCATACAACCCATCCATCATCCCACCATATGTTCCTCCACCCAACTCACAAGACAATCTAGCATCACAACCTAAAGCACTCTCACAAGAAATGCATGACCTTCGCATGGGCAAGTTAAAGAAACCCCATACACAGAACTTGTGTCCTTATCCATTTGATCAAAACATTACAATGATACCATTCCCTCCTATTTTGAAATCCCAAAATTTGACAAATATAAAGGGAGAGGAAGTCCTGTGGAGCATATCAAAGAATTTAATGTCATGTACATGGAGGTGGCTGACAATGATTCTTATCTAATGTGCCTCTTCCCTCAGATTTTAACGGGTCATGCTATGGATTGGTTTTCTCATCTGCCTCCTGACATCAAAATTTTTCAAGAAATCACTGATAAATTCATCAACCACTACTCCTTCAATCTTGACATGGATGTCAATCTAGAAGAATTATACACCCGTAGACAAAATCAAGGGGAAAATTTGGCTAATATCTTACGATGGAGACAAAGAGCTAGTAAAAGCAAGTGGCCTCTTCCCAATGAACAACAAGTGGGAATCATCATATCCAATCTAGATCCAAATCTATCATTCCACTTGAAAATGCAGTGCATCACATCCTATGACGAACTTGTCCCTAGATCCCTTAACATCAAAAGATCTCTAAACTCACAAGGAAATACTCAAGCCTACAAAGACAACTATTCTTCAACTAGTTCGAATGAGAAACCTCATGTCTAGGCTAAGAACAAAAATGTAACAAATGACAGCGTGGTAGATTCTAAGGTCATACTAAGTGCTCCTAGGCCTAACAATAATCAAGTTGCTAATATCCAACCAACTATGCAACAAACAACACCTCCTCAAAACAATCACATCAATAACACTGACATGCAACAAAGGCGAACCGCTAATAGGAACAACCATCCCAAACGCAAGTACACATAGTTATTGGAACCCATCAAAAAAATCATGAAGAAGTTGGTAGAGTCAAATTTGATAACACTTCCCAACTTTGAAAACTACCAAGAACCACAAGAGAAGCCATCCCGGTACAACAAGCACGATCTTTGTGACTTTCACAAAATCAAAGAACATAAAACATCCAATTGCATGAAACTTAAAAAAATCATTCAAGATCTCATAGAAAATGATACCATATCTATTGAGGTACCAACTGGGAATTAGGATGTTAAGATATACAAGAACCCTATGCCAGATCATAACAAAACAAATAACAATGGCAAAGCTAAGGATTACACAAATGTGCAACATACCTATTCCAGCGTAGTGGCTTCCTACGATAGCATTATTACTATTGTCACCATCAAAGGAGCTAGTATGGAATGTGGAGTCACCACATGATGTGGAAAAATAACCGTTCAAGGAGTCCCATATCAATATAGGATACAACCTACTTTTCCCACATTTAATCCTAGCAAGTACAATCTTCTAGATCAACTTAAGCAGACCCCCGCATAGATATCTATCTTAGAACTTTTAAGGTTATCCCCCACACATAGGGAAATATTGGAGAAAGCCTTGTCTGAGTCATCCGTTCTTGAGAATATTGATACTGATTAGTTTCAAGCTATTGTAGGGCATATCACCAACCATCTTCTTACCTTCTCCGAGCAAGACCTACCATCACAACCATCTCATAACCGTGCTTTACACCTTGAGGTTTTCATTCATAAAAACAAGGTTAAAAGAGTATTGGTAGATGGAGGTGTTGGTTTGAACATTTGTACCTTGCAATTGATAAAAAATCTAGGCTATTCAGAAGATACTATTGATTATAAGACAAAGATTACCACTATCAAGGCATATGACGACCAAGAATGGGTATCACAAGGAATCATTGCACTTCCAATCCAAATGGGACCTCTTATTGCAGAAACTACATGTCAAGTGCTTGATCTTGATCTTCCCTATAACATCTTGATTGGCCGACCATGGATCCATGCGCTAAAAGCTATAGCCTCAACCTATCGTCAGTGTGTGAAGTTTCCTTCTGAAGGTAGAGAAATCACTATCCATGGAGATCCTGAGCCTTTTTACTTCTGCAAAATTCTTGAAGCTAAGTTCTATAAGATCCCCCAAATACCTAAGAATGATGAAGGGCGTACACCATCAAGCTCATTTGTTGACCCATCATCCCTAGCTTCTACCTCAACAACAAACTACAAACTATTGAAAGATACCTTTGTCTTAGGAGAGTTACTTATTTCTCCTCAATATCATGGGAAACCCACATCTAGCACCAAAGAACCCGAAAAAATAAGATGAAAGCTACTAACTTCACCAAGTGGTGGGATTTGAACCAGGAAGAGGTCAATGAGGAAGATATCTCTAAACTCCTCTATCAAGATGAACATCCCTGTTCTTCCCATGGAAGATGATAACAAAGGCCTACAACTCATGTAGAATTGGGGATATAATAAGAATGAAAAGCTAGGACAGATGACAATGGTTTACTAAAACTCATCATTCTTAAGAAACGAATAAAGAATCTTGGCTCAACTTCTACTACTAGAAAGGTCACACTTATTGGCAAAGGTATTTCTGCTAAACGAGCTGAAGCTTCCTCTTGGTTACCTACATCACGTGATACAACCTATATGACTTTCCCATTGATGTTGCTGACCTATTTGAGAACAACACCATCTTTATGATATCCATAACATCCTTTGTCCCAAGCAACCAGCCAATCGAAATATGCCTAATACCCACAACTTATTGACATGGACCAACAAGGACCACTGATTCTCGATTTATTTGAAAATGATGAAGTGATCTCAAAATTCATGGGACTCTGTGACAACTTATCATGGGTAGATCAAAAAGTAGGATTTGACATAGAGCTAGATATAAAAGCATACTATGGGGAGACAATTGAATCCTTTAGTCGCAAAATTAATGAAATGTAACTAACATGCAGATCCTTGAGTGAAAACCACCTAGTGGAACTCTCTGATCCTAAAATAGTAAAAACAAAGGATGCATCCGATAGTGAAAACCTCTCTGAGGCACCTAAGGATGAGGGATTCAATCTCCCCCTTAGTGCAATGCATCTAGAGAAGTCAACAATACTAGTAGAAAAATCCACTCCAGTCAATGTGGGAATAGAAGAAGCACCTAAAATTACCTTCTATGTTGAATCCTTGCTAGATGAAGAACAAAAGAACCTAGCAACATTCCTCAAAGAGCGAAAAGCTAACTTTGCATGGTCATACACATATATGTCAGGCCTTGATCCAGAAGTGGTTGTGCATCACTTAGCAGTTTATCCTGAAGCCAAGCTAGTTAAGAAAAAAATAAGAAAGATGCATCCTTAGATAACACTCTTGGTCAAAGTAGAGTTACAAAAGCTTCTTGATGTTGTCTTTATCCAACTGATAGATTATCCTAAGTGGGTTTCAAACCTGGTACTAGTCTCAAAACCCACTGGGGGCATCAAAATCTGTACTGACTTTATAGACCTAAAAAAAGCATGCCCAAAGGATGATTTCCCTCTTCCTAACATCGATCTCATTGTAGAATTAACAATAGGGCATGAAATGATATCACTCATGGATGGTTTTTTGGGCTATAATCATATCATAATTGCCAAGGAGGATCAACATAAAACTACATTCACTTGTCCATGGGGAACCTATTGCTGGAATGTGATGCCATTTGGGTTAAAAACTGTAGGAGCAACCTATCAAAGAGCAATGACCCTCATCTTCCATGACATGATCCAAAAACTAGTTGAAGATTATGTGGATGATATTTTGGAAAAATTAAGGAAGAAAAGTGAGCAGATACAAGTCTTAGGACCCATCTTTGACAGATTGGAAGAATACAAAGTAAGGCTAAATCCAAAAAAGTGTGTTTTTGGGGTCACATTAGGGAAACTTTTGGGGTTTGTCGTTTCACAAAGAGGGATAGAAATTGATCCAACAAAGGTAAAATCCATCCTAGACATGGAACCACCATGAACACTAAAGAAAATGAGAGGATTACAAGGTAGACTGTAGTCCATCAAAAGGTTTATAGAACAACTATTAGATAAAATTCACCCCTTTTCGCATCTTCTCCATAAAGGGATAACTTATAAGTGGGATGACAAGTGTGATAAAGCTTTCCAGTAGATAAAATATTATATACTAACACCTCCAATTCTAATGCCTCCAATACTGAACAAGCCATTGATCTTGTATATCTCAACAACACCAGTAGCACTAGGAGCTCTTTTAGCACAACATGATGAAAATGGAAAGGAAAGAGCCATCTACTACATCAACAAAACCTTGGTGGGCTATGACATGAACTATTCACCCATTAAGAAGGAATTCCTAGCAATAGTTTTTACGTCACAAAAGTTCAGGAACTAAATGTTGTCACATCAAATCAAGCTCATTGCAAAGATCGATCCATTAAAATACATGTTATCCAAAGAAACTCTCATAGGACGAATGACTAAATGGGTGATGATCTTAACAAAATTTGACATAGAGTATGTGGAGCGCAAGGAAATCAAAGGACAAGTAATCACAAACCAACTAGCAGAAGCACCCATCTATGCTGAGAACCCACTAATATTTGAATTCCCTAATGAATTATTGTTCCTTATTAATCTCACAGCTTAGTGGAAGATGTACTTTGATGGATCATTCACCCAACATGGATCCAGAGCAGGCATTCTTTTTATCACCCCTCAAGGTGATTGTATCCCAAAGTCATGCAGGCTATCATTTACCTGTACTAACAACATTGTTGAGTATGAAGCCTTAATCACAAGTCTAAGGATAGCAGTTCAGTGGTAGATTCAAGAGATGAAATTCTATGGAGACTCACAGTTGGTTATCAACCAAGTCAATGACGACTATCAAACTAAAGACAACAAGCTCACTCCTTACAAGAAAATGGTGGAGAATCTCAAGGACCTTTTTATAGACATAACTTTTGAGAAAATTCCTCGCATGAACAATAGAGCAGCAAACGCCATGGCAACAATCAGATCACTGTTATACATGCCGAACAACATCCTCCAATGTGAATTCTCGGTAGAACAACTTCTCGTACCAACTTTCAAAATCCTTGAATATGAATTTGTATGTGTCATTGTTGGTCCTGGATCTCCATGGTATCATGACATGTTCACTTACCTAAGAAAAGGAACCCTCCCATCGAATATCACCCCAAACCTTAAAAAGGCATCCCAATTCGTGATCCTAGGTGATACCCTTTACCGTCGAAGCATCGAAGGGAAATTACTATGATGTATTAACTAAGAGGAAGCCTTAACTACTTTAACAGAAGTACACGATGGCATATGTGGGTCCCATTCTAGCGGTATGGCATTAGCTAAGAAACTGTTAAGGATGGGGTACTATTGGACAACCATGGAAAAAGAAGCTCACTAGTATGTGCGAAAGTGCATCTAGTGTCAACAACATGGGGATCTAATTCATTCTCCAGCTCAAGAATTGTAGCCAATGATCACACCATGGCCTCTTTTTCAATGGGGCCTTGACCTTATAGGAAAAATCACCCCAACCTCATCCAATGGCCACAAGTTTATCATAACCATTGTAAGGGAAATCGGGTCATCTCAGATAGAAACATCTAAGAACAACAGTGCCTTCGATGATTTTAATTCCTTCAAATTGCCTCAAAGACACAAATACTATGCCATAAAGAGAAAACATGCACAATTGATTTCCCACATTAACCCTTCTAAGAAAATCACATGTAGAATTAACCAAATTCAACACTATGCGCATATTCAAATTTGTAGAATTAACCAACATGAAAGACAAACATAAATGGACACATAGATTTACGTGGGGAAAGACCTTACGGGTAAAAAACCCCACACTCCAAAAGATCTAGCCATTGTATTATTCAGCAACAAAAGAGTTACAATACAATTCAGGCTTACAACCTTTATAGATGTTTACACATCTTGTCCATCCGAAGAATACAAACAACTGCAACTATTTAGAATCCTTGCACAACATACAGTGTAGATCCATCTCTTCTAACCATTCCACTCTCTCTCAGCCGACCTCTCAGCCAACCCGGCCCTTTGGCTTCTCAAGTTCACATTCTTCACATCCTTCACAGCAACATTCTCATTCTACCCTTATAACGTTCCAAAATCGTCACAACCAACAAGTTAGCCAAACACTCTTTTCCACCTCAGTATCCATCGGATCCCATTGATACATTCTATACAAGTCACCGAGTTAGCTATCATCGTATCAGGGAGACCATCTTTGGAGTCCTACCAATGAAGCACTGTCCTAGCTACAAGTGAATTCACCACTGCATTGTTCCATCGTTTCATCGGTGAGACGAGCTTCAGTGTCTCACCAAAGACACAACTTCTCACTGATGAGGATCCAATGCTACACAATGGGCTATCATTGTGACATCTTACAAATTCCCACCGACGATGTCATCTCCCATCGACAAGTCTTTACCACCATGCAAGCCACTGCTTCATCAGACTCACCAAGACTTTAGTTACTAGGTGTCGAAGAGACATCAGACAATATCACACCAAACTCGCATTGTCACATCCAGTTCGCCAACCACTCATTCATCAAAGTGACAAAGAGACACTTGACCATCTCTCCTCAAGCACTCAATGTCACATCAACAAGGTCTTGCAGCTCACTATACCGATGGTCCATCGAAGAGACATGCATGTCAAAGAGACTTTCACCAAAGTCTCAATGACACCTTGAAGTCACACCAAAACTGAGTCCCTAACTTCCACCTGCATTTCGAAGAGACTTTCACCAACTCACGATGACCTCTCAAAGTCTCATCGACAGGAAGAAACATGTCTTCAACTAGCATGTCTAAGAGACATCTCACAATGTCTTAGTGATCGCACAAGGTCACAATGACAAGGTTCCACCCGACTCAACTTGCATGTCAAAGAGACATGATCCAATGTCCCAACGATAATGTTAAGTCACTCTGACAAGGTCCTTGCAGCCTTCTACCGAAATTTCAAGGAGACATCTTCCGAAGTCTTGCCAATCATGTCATGTCTTGCTGACACTCTTTCATCAAAATGTATAAGAGACATTTGAAAACCTCACGCCGAGGCAACCATCTCTCACTGAAATTGTTTAGACAATTTATCGTGGCGTCGGGGAGACTTTAGGACAACTCCCTTTGACACCAACTTGTCTCACCGATAAGATACTTCTATGGATAGAAAAAAGTTGTTAGTGCCAAACTATGAAGGTTTTCAAAGTATTGAGGGAGCAAAGAACCAAGTCATGCCGATAAGAGGAAGTCAGTCTAACAAGAGAACCTCAAAGGAATATGAAAAGCCAATAATTTGAGACATAAATCCCAACAAGCTCCCACTTGATGAAGAACTTATTGGCTTCTACCAATCATAGATCGAATTCCCTATCTCAAGCCATATGCAACAACATTCTACAATGTTCACCATCTCTGGCAACTGTTCCAACCATCCTCCAAAGGAAAGAAACACGCCATGGTGTATATGCACCAATCTGAGAGAAAACCATCTCCAGGCCCAACTTGCAGCAATGATTACTTTCCACTACTCCAATTTGCTCATAGCTTGTATAGAAGCACCAACTTCAAAGCCCCAACCAAAACATAATTGTGAAGCCATTCTCTAGAAACGAGATAGAACATCAGCTAGAAGAACAACTAGAAAATTGACTACTCCCATCCAACTGATCAACCCATGTGACAGAAAATAGAACCCACAACATGTGTTATCCATCAAATCTCACATACCTTCAAGGTATCCTCATTAGTAAACTCATGCCATCTTCATAGCCAACCCATCAACTGCAAAATAAAGCTCCATGTGTCAACCAGTCGAAGAAGACAAAGCACAACCATAAACTCCCACTGTATGAGTAATGCCAAATCTGAAAGATCAAATGCATAGAAATTCTACCAATGACAACACATAGAAAGTATAACCATGTAGTACCAAGGAAACATCCACAAAGATTTGTAAAACTTGCAACCAATTGCTACAAGAAACATCTCTCTCAACAGTCTTCCATAGCTCTCCCATGTTCTCCATATTTGGAAAAAGAAAGAGACATAAGAACCTCCATGTCTTCACCCAAGTGACAACACATGACCACAAACTAGTGATCATCATGGCTCCACATAGAAATCTCACATCTAAAATCATATGAGTTTGAATATATAGGAAGAAGAACCAAACTAAAGAGAAAAAATATTACAAATCATAAACATGTAGCATCCTCCTACATACACTTCTAAATGCCAGTTGTGTCAAGTAAGATCTCCTTCACAGCCCCAAAATAAAAGTTATAACAACATCCAAACTCGTTCAAACTCAAGAGATCAAAAACAACATATATATGTAAGCCTCTCAAAGAAGATCAAACTACTTCATTTTCCATCTCAACAAAACACACCCATAAAGCATCTCCTAATTGTTCTTATCAACTCAAATTCACAAGGAGATAAACATGTTGTCCATCTTCCACTATGAATCCTCCAAAGCCATTAAACAATAGTTCAAGATCCATATCATGAAAGAAAGCATAAAATGCATCTAAAAGATACAATGGGAAAATACCTCTCAAATAAACTTCATTTCCGAGTAGACCAAGAGTGGGGAATGAGAATGCTCCTCTGAGATATACAGGCCACCATGAATCATCCAAGAGAAATCTCCTCATTGGTCTCTGTTGAACTCACATCCAACCAAGGTGTAGGCTCCTCAAACTTTCTACCGAAATCTTCATTAGAAGTAACCATCAACAACACCTTTCTCATCTCAAGAGAATTCTAGCCTTGCCTTGTTCTCCATGTATCCATGAGCACCTGCAAATGATCATCCCATGTTGAACTCCAATTTGCATTACTACTCTATCATGAAGTTCTTAAGCATATGACCAATCCACCCAAAACATAGAGAATCTCTAGACCACTGTCAAAGATCCAAACATTTTAACTAGGAACTTATCATGGCATCATGATCTTACCATCCCCCTTAGGAGATACTATGCTCCAAGTGAACATACCATGGTTTTAGGAGCAATGAATCATGCCAAAACTCTAAACCAACATCACTTGTCAAGCACCACCAACACCTCAACCAAAGACTCCAAAAATACTCCATGGTTCCAAGATGTTGCACATCCTCAAATAGTGTTCATGAAAATGCAAATAACTCTTCTACAACAAAAAGAGCTAAGAATTCATCCTAGTAGCATTTCTAACACTAAAGAAGATCATTCACCACCAAGTGATGAATCCACAGTCACTGCTAAAGCTCCCATTGAACCATGACACCTGAGCTTTCCAAGCATCAAGACCAAACATCTGCTGATCTGAAAAACCTCTAGGTCCAATCAACAACATGTCCATTTGACAACAATGTCAAGCAGCACCAAGATCTCCAAACCAAGCAAACAACACCATCATTGTCAAAAGCTTACACTAAAACGCGTATCAAAGTCTTCATGAAATCATGATACACACGCTATAGGTCCTCATAGTCAACTATTCAGGTACTCAACACCATCCTTCCTCTCATCTAGAAGCAACCATGCCAATGCACAAGCGACCAGAGACAAGGCCAACTAACAGATCTGCACCAACCCAAAATCAAACCTCATGGATATTGACAATCCACTTCTGAGTTTTCCCACAACAAACATGTAGGTAAAGACAACCCACAACATTGCTCAACCCATAGATTCAATCAATAAAGCATACAAATCCATCATCACACTAGAAACTATAAAAATGAGATCTCAAGGAGAATAACAATGTAGACAACTTAGATCAAGTTCAAATCTGATTTTCGAATCATGCCCACAACAAGCACCATAGTCAAGGGAATCCTTAAGTAGCTCCACAAAACTATAAGTTTTCTTGACCATGTAAAACCTAGAAAATCACTGTGTTTATAAAACACCCATGCACATCTGGATGACTCAAGAGTCTACACACAACCATCATGATTAACTAGAATAATGAAATAACATGAATATGCATCACCATAGACCTTTTAGGAAAATATATAAAACCTTCAGAACCAAAGAACATGAATCCAAGCCATGCAAGTATAGGTATCTTTAAAAGGAACAAGTAGTACAGGAACTCCAGGCCCATTCCAGACCAATTCCAAAACTAGCAGCATGCACATGCATACGAGAGAGCCAGGCTATTCAAAAAAATTTAGACCACCTAGAGATCAACTTCATAGTCTGCATACAATTAGGGTAATAGAGAACAACACCTTCAATACCAGGTCAAAGTACCCAACAAAAACACAGTACTCCATGGATGAATAAAAACCCAAGCATCTCCATACCATCAGGGAGCCTCTCACACAAACACCTAGTATGAACCACACTCTGTTGCAACACAACCATAAGCATAAACTCACACCCCTTGCATCAGGATCATTCACTACCAACCAAGAGCCTTAGACCACATTATTACAATATGATCAACTCTAGTTTCTCCATCTTCAATGTCTTTCATGTTGCATGTTGTCACAAAAGAGCAAGGAATTTTACTCACCAAAGGATCAATCATCAACCAAATCCTTCAGATCTCCTCAAGCTTTCCAGGCGAACAAATCTTACATAAGGAATAAATAGAACCGAAACACCAGGAAATCTTACATGAATCAACATGCAAGAATAAGCAAGACACATGTGAGTCCATGCAAGTACATGCAATACACAAACCTGCACATGCTAGCACAAGAAAATCACATAAAAAGGCTCTAATACCACTTGTAAGGGAAATTGGTTCGTCTCATATAGAAACATCTAAGAATAGCAGTGCCTTCGATGATTTTAATTCTTTCAAATTGCCTCAAAGACACAACTACTATGCCATAAAGTGGAAAGAGGCACAATTGATTTCCCACATTAACCCTTCTAAGAAAAGCACATGTAGAATTAACCAAATTCAACATTATGCATAGATTCAAATTTGTAGAATTAACCAACATGAAAGAAAAAAATAAATGGACACACAAATTTATGTGGGGAAAACCCTTACGGGTAAAAAATCCCACACTCCAAAAGATCTAGCCATTGTATTATTCAACAACAAAATAGTTACAATACAATTCAGGCTTACAGCCTTTATAGGATTTTACACATCTTGTCCATTCAGAGAATACAAACAACAACTGTAACTATTTAGAATCCTTGCACATCATACAATGCAAATACATCTCCTCTAACCATTCCACTCTCTCCCAGCTAGCCTCTTGGCCAGCCCAACCCTTTGGCTTCTTAGGTTCACATTCTTCGCATCCTTCACAACAACATTCTCATTCTATCCTTATAACGTTCTAGAATCATCACAACCAACAAGTCAGCCAAACACTTTTTTCCATCTCAACATTCATCGGGTCCCATTGAGACATTATATATAGGTCACTGAGTCAGCCATCGTTGTATCGGGGAGACCACCTTTGGAGTCCTACCGATGAAGCACTATGCTAGCGACAAGTGAGTTCACCACTGCATCATTCCATCGTTTCGTCGATAAGACAAGCTTCAATGTCTCACCGAAGACACAACTTCTCACTGATGAGGATCCAATGCTACACATTGGGCTATCGTTGTGACATCTTATAGACTCCCACCGATGATGTCATCTCCCACTGACAAGTCTTTATCACCATGAAAGTCACTACTCCATCGGACTCACCAAGACTTTAGTTACTAGGTGGCAAAGAGACATCAAACAATCTCACACCGAACTTGCATCATCACATCAACAAGCATCCAGTTCACCAACCATTCAGTCATTGGAGTGTCGAAGAGACACTTGACCATCTCTCCTTGAGCATCTGATGTCACATCGACAAGGTCTTGTAGCTCAATCTACCACTTGTTCATTGAAGAGGCATGCATGTCGAAGAGACTTTCCCCAAAGTCTCGGCAAAACCCTAAAGTCACACCGACATCGAGTCCCTAACTTCCACCTACATGTTGAAGATACTTTCACCAACTCACGACAACCTCCCAATGTCTCATCGATAGGAACAAACAAGTATTCAACCAACATGTCTAGGAGACATCTCACAATGTCTCAACAAATCACACAAGGTCACAACAACAAGGTTCCACCAGATTCAACCTACATGTCGAAGAGACATGATCCAACATCCTAGTGACAACGTTAAGTCACTCTGATAAGGTCCTTGCAACCTTCTATCAAAATGTTGAGGAGACATCTTCTTAAGTCCTTCCAATCTTGCCATGTCTTGCCGACACTCTTTTGTTAGAATGTATAAGAGACATTTGGAAACCTCACACTGATGCAACCATCTCTCGCCAACATTGTTCAGAAAAATTATTGTGGCGTGAGGGAGAATTTAGGACAACTCCCTTCGACACCAGCCTATCTTGCTGATAAGAGACTTTTGTGGATAGAACAAAGTTGTTAGCGCCAAACTGTGAAGGTTTTCGGAGTATCAAGGGAACAAAGAACCAAGTCTTATTGATAAGAGGAAGTCAGGCCAACAAGAGAACTTCTAAGGAATATGACAATCCAATAATTTGAGACATAAATCCCAACAACCGCCACTAATTATTTTACTAAGTGGGTAGAAGCCATTCCTATGACATATAGAATGGGGAAGCATATTTCCAAGTTTATCCTGAATTACCTTAACTACCATTATGGTGTTCCTCAAACTCTCATCTCAAATAATGGAACCCCCTTTAAAAATTAGGATGTGAAAGAGTTTTTCCAAAGATTCAATATCCAACACCGATTCTCTACCCTGTACTATCCCCAAGGCAATGACCAAGCTGAAGCTACAAACAAAACTATCCTAAAAATATTGAAGAAAATAGTGAATGAAGCTGGTCGTGACTGGCATCTGCAACTAAATCCTACTTTTTGGGCTTATTGAACTAGTATCTACATGCCTACAGGTGAAAACCCTTTCTCTTTGGTCTATGAATCAAAAGCTATCTTTCCTATTGAGGTGGGTCTCCCATCATTACGAGTGTCATTACAGAACCTGATTACTGAGAAAGAATACAGAGTGTCTCAGCTGAATGAACTAGAATTCCTAGATGAACGTTGTCTCAACGCCCTCAATCACTTGCATGTATATCAAAACCGATTAAAAGGAAGCTATAAGAAGAGGATCAAATGTCAATTGTTCCAAGTTGGAGATCTTATCCTAAAGCAAAATCAGAAGAACCTTTTGGATCAAGACAACAAAGGAAAGTTTGAGCCTAACTAGTTGGGTCCCTTTGTCATCACAGCAAGCTACAGATCAGGAGCATACCAACTATCAACCCCTGAAGGTGAACCCTTGTAGGATCCAACTAACAACTTGCATCTCAAAAAAATTTATGCCTAGTCTTGAATGGTGTAAATTAGAAAATACAAAAAAATCAAAAAATGATCAGTATCCAAAAAAATGAGAAAAATGATTCAAAAAAGTAAAGAAAAAAATCGTCCTCTAGTGAAAACCACTTTGGTGGAACTTTAGGCAAGTACCTTGGTGAAAACCTGGAAAACAAGCGCCTTGTGGAAATAAAGCACCTCCATCTATTCTTTGGATCTTTTTTCCTATCATTCTTTGCACTACCATTTATCCATCATCTAAATCCTTATTATAGCTTGACATTGTGAGGTATCGTGAACTCTTTAGCTCTACTTGGCATATTCCAAAGGTTAGTCTGTCTTGCCTTTATTGAAGTAGTTTAATATGTCACACTGGGGGAATTTCATTATGGGATCATATCGGGTTCTTCTATATCTTGAGGTCATTGGAAATCTTATCTCATTAGAAAATCAAAAAAAAATCATAAAACGTTCATTAGAAAATCCCAAAAACATTTGCAAAATCCTATACAACTAAAATCCAAAAGCATTCAGAAAATTGTAAAGGAAAAAAATTCAAAACATCGAGAAAACATCAAAAACTCTAAAAAGGTCAAACATTGAAAATCCAAAAATAGAGTCCCCATTGTCGAATTACGTTGTCTCTGAGCTTGAACGTAGGAAAATCCATCATTGATGTGCCCCCAAGACACCCTAGGTCAGTCCTTTAGGAGTCTGTCATAATAAACTAACATCTTTCATCTATTCACATTTTCATCTTGTAATTAGGTCGAGTCAATTGAACTATGTGGTCTCTACATGTATAATGTAGGAAAGGATTATCTTTGATCAGCCCCTGAGGCCCCTAGGATAGGTCTTTAGGTTAGGATCTTGGTCGAAACTTGAAAATTCTTGAAAACCCCAAAACATTCAAAAATCTTCGAAAACCCCAAAATATTCAGAAAACTAGAAAATACAAAAACATTTGAAAATGGAAAAATCAAAAACAATACAAATTATTGAAAAGACCTAAAAATCCTCAAATATTTCATAAAACCCTAAACAGCCTCAAATAAATTGAATACTAAACATTCATATAAACTTTCAAAAAGACCAAAAACAACCTCAAAACATTTAGAAAATACGAAAAACATTAAAATATTACAAAAAATCTAAAAGCCATCCATCCCATCTTGCTTTTACCTATAATAAACCTTCACCCATAATAAACCAATCATCACCTTCAACCTTTGGTAAAACAAATAGAAAGCAAGTATAGCAAGTCGTAAAGTGAGAACCTAATTATCAAAATCTAAAGTCTAGATCATAGGTAAATACGTCAGTGAATTTTATATCAACAACTTATCTTAGCATCATCATCCTAACATCAATCAACCTCTAATCAACATGTCCTAGGATGTATCCTTCCTACGATGGACGTCAGGATCAAGCATCACTGTAGCTAAACTTAAAATAGGCAAGAGATATGGATAACACTAACTTTTTTTCTTTGATCTTTTCTTATGATTTATCTCAATGACCCATTACGAAGACCTCTCAATGATGTCTATAAAAAAAAAAAGATTTAGAGAGAAAGGAATGGGGCATTGATCATTATCTTTTGTTTGAGAAAGGAATTGGGCATTGATCATCATCTTTCATTTTTTGTGCTTTTGGATACTCTTGCAAAATAATCTTGGTGCATACTTGCTTAGTTGTGTGTAGGAAGGACGTTTCGGGTATGTTGTTGACTATTGCGTATGCTTTGGTCCAATATATTCTAAAGCTTCTAACTTGCATTCCAACAAGGTTTTTGTATGTCAAGGTAAGTACAAGAACTATCCTATCTATTTGTCGAGTCAAAGTTCATTACACTAGATACAATGTCATCCTGGTTATCAATACCTTGATGCATCCTGTCTATGTGTTATTTCAAACAATAAGGAATGGCATAAATCCCAATCCTGAAATGTGAGCAACTCATCATCCTGCATTTCATCTTCATTTTGCATTGTCACATCACCATCTCTAATAAAGTCTCGATGGATCAAGGATTTGTTGGATCTTTTGAAGCAATCATCAAAATCAATAGTCATTCATTCTTTATTCTTCTATCTTCTCTCCATGCTAACCTGGTATCATGATAGTCAACAAAAAAACATCATCAATGCATCCACCCTACATCCACAAACCATCAACATACATGCATCTCATAATCATAGCATAATCATAGCATCCATCATCATAATCATTGCATATTACATCAAACATTTTGCATTATCATTTGAGTTGTTATTATAAGTACCTTAAATCATTGCATATCATGAGCATTTTCATCCATACATCTATATGCATGCATCATCTCATAAAAATTCATAGAAAATACACAAAAATAAGTACATCCACATCATTTGCATCCATAATATTTACATCACATATCATTCATTCCATAACATATCGTGAAAACATGTTGAAAAAGAACACAACATTGCATCCATAAACATGAAATAAGATGAACACATCATGAATCATCCTTATCCGTATCATATATATATCAAAAAATGAATGTCATGGTACAAAATCTAGATTAGTGTATGTATAAAGTACAATATCCACGAGGCTATCAAAAAGGAGCCCATGAATGTATATCTGTGATAAGGAATTAGGAAACAAAATGAAAAAGTGTATATACATAATAGCTAGCCCTAATGGTTGCTACCCTCTCTGGCCTGCCTCTCAGGCTAATCCTCTGCTCTTGGTCATGCATTACTGTGCTATGAAAATTTAGGCTATCTAAGTTCCTGCGGTACATCTTGGTGATAATGCTTCCTATAATATGTAGCCTCTGTAATGGCCTCTCTATACAATCTAGCTGAAAATGTCCTACCATGAGTAGCCACCATCATAGCCTCTATATGTTGGTACTTGACAATCTCCTGGTCTCTCTCTCTAGTGATGGCCTGCATCCATTGTAACACCTGATCTCTCTCGGCCATAATGGCCACCACCTGCTTCCATGCCTAATCTTTCTTAGCAATAATACCCAAAATCTATTGGCAAGCCTGATCCCGCTCAACAGTCAAAGTCTGCACCTGCTGCTACAACTGTTGAATCTGTGCATCCTTGGCATTTGGTGGTGGCGGTGGTGATGGTTCCTATTGTTGTAGTCCCTGCTATACAACTAGAGGTTGTTGTCTGATTGGCAGAGCCCCCGAAACTTGACCATTTTGGCCATCCTGGGCACCCTGTCCTTTGCCTCTAGCCCCTTACCTCTACCTCTAGGCCTCCCTTGCAAAGGATCACTCTCTGGATCTATCAACCATCAGGGAGGTACGAACCAAGCATCATATGTAGGTGTAGTATGTGCTATCGCCTAACCCTGATCATAGGCCCAAGGTTGAGCCGCTAACTTTTTGAAGCCCTCGATTGCCTTGGGAGCTAGAATGGTTGGTCCCCAAGTGGGAACCTCTCTAGCTAACCTAGAAAAAATGGCCCTATATGCATCATCAGGTCTATCATGGATATCTCCAAAATTTTGAGCCACCTTGTTTGGTAAATATCGCTTAATAATAGTGTTCTCGCGACCCTGCATGTATTGGGTCTACCTGGAAAAATATAGTTGTTGCACATCATCGAACCATGGTGGCATTTGTAGCCACGTGTGCCAGCGAAAAATTGTCATATCATCAATGACCCGTTGCCAATACGAGAGCCCAATCTATCCAATGTGTCTCATGGTAATAGCACCTCTATACCACCAGATCACAGGATCATCTAGCTCGACGTCTGCCATCTAAACAATAGGTCAGAGCACTGCAATATGCTCCCACGCCCAAATGTGAAGCAAAGTCACCCTTGCACTAATGGCTCTCCCATCACAACAAAAAAATCATGTATTTCATGATAAAGTGAGGCCAGAATCATGGGCCCCCATGCAAAGAGTGTCCTATAAAGCATCTGATGCCATGCCAAACTCCATCCTGGGATGAACCCTCTGCTACGTCTGTTAGGAGCCACCAAACCTGAAATAATGGCTACAATGATTAATCTGAATGTGGGCACGTGAACTCTATACATCTCAAGGTCAATCTATGATGTCACCAAGGTGATGTCCTCCAGCTCCATCACCTCGTGATAGGTATCAAATTCAGAATCAACATCATAGATCACTCGATTGTCATGAATCAACAAATGGAGGATCCACCAAACATCCTCCAAGGTCACCGTCACCTCACTAGATTGGAAGGTGGAATGATGAAGTTTCACTATGCCATCTCTTGCACAGAGCAGTCATCATAGCAAGATGTGTCCAGATGATGGGTGCATACACGACATACCAGAGGCCAATCTCTCCCAGGTGCTCCTGGCATAACTTTGAGAGATTGCTTAATCTCTCCAACACGATGGGTCTATCCTCCCATGACATCATTGGTGGAATGACCTCCTACATCCATGAAGTGCACAATGTCAGGAAATCAAGAAAATTTGACTCAATTTGAAATTTATAGCTCAAAAATCACAATAGCGTCACTATCTTCGATAGTGTCGCTATATTCAAATTTCAAATTGTGATGCCCAAAAGCATTTAAAATTAAAAATTGCAACATGCATCACCAAACACATGGGTGTCACATTTTAATCTTTGGAAATCCCTAACCCTAATTTCTAAATTGGCAGAAGCGTCGCTATACAAGTATGTGTCACACTTTAAAATTAGAAACCCTAATTTTAAATCGCAACTAGTGTCGCCATATACATATGTGTCACTATAATTCATTACAACATCGCCAATTTCAATTTGTGCGTTGTCATATAGTGATGCCGCCAAAGTTTAAATTTCAAAGCATAATAAATGCATCCAAAAGTCAAATTTCAAATCAAGTTTGGAGTTACATACTAGTGTTCATGCGCTTGGAAGCCGCTAATGCTCTCGAACTCGGTCAAAGATGTGCCTAGGAAGCTCTTGGCATGCCATTTCATCGGAGGGTCAGAGCTCAAAATAACAAGAATCTCTTAAGTGTGAATGCACAAATGAATTGAAAGTGACCCTTCTTGGCTTATTTAAGGTAGAAAATTAGGGTTTTTTTGCTCTAATTTCACCTTGAAGATAGTGTTTATCATCATTTTCAGCAATTTTGCCAATTTGGACCTTATTCTACATCGTTTTTTGCATTTTTGGCGTAATTCTTGCATCCCAAAGCCTTTCTAGACCCTTGGAGTAGCTTTTAACCTTTATTGAGAAATCAACCCAAAATTCAAAATTTTCACCCGATTTCTCGTGGGGGTAGGGAATCAGCTTTATCCCTCTGTTGGGGCATATAAATGTAGACACGTAAAATGTACTGATTGACATTGGACATCTAATCCTGACCACTAACATCATTTCATCCTGAATCATCCTTCGGTCTAACCATTTAATCGAATACCTTTATTTGATTAAATTTGTCGATATTCCTCTCTTAATTAAATAAATTAGTTATCTAAATTAAGTCACCTTTTGCTTGATAATTAAATTGACCATTCTGATCTAATTATCCTATTTAATTAAATAATTAACTTTATTTTATTAAATTTTTAAAGTTTATCTATTAAATTAAATAAATTAAAACCTTATTTAGTTTAATCTAACATCATCTCTTTTAATTAAATAAATCAAAATCCTTATTTAATTAATCCCTTATCACATTCTTCTCATATTTGATTTAAATAAATCCACAAATTTAAGTCAAATAGGTCACATTATTTAACCCCTTCATTAAATTAATTAACCTTGATTAATTTAAATCTCTCTTCATGTCCCATCCTCCATCTTTTACCACTTGCACATGAAAATAGATTTAATTGATTTATTAAATCTCTATTTTCTTTCAACAAGGCATCTTTTAAGGAATATTCCCCAAGTTTGAATTCAAAATCCAAGTGGGATGAGTCCTTCCAACAAGGAATTTACTCTCTTACATGTCCTTTGCCTTGAGCCAAGTGGCATTCAATACATTCTTCCTTCCCTCTTTCATGTCATTTCAACAATTCCAAAATTCAAATATATGCATTTATTGACACATTCTTCAAAACTTGCACATCCTCCATCCATTCACAAGTGGACAAGTGGCACTTTTCCATTGGCTAATTCTTAGTCCCACATTGCTCTATTTTGGATATTCATCCATCAATCTCATCTATAAATGAAGATTTCATCCCTCATTTGATCCATCCACAATTTGAGTAAACTTACTATGCTCAAATCATTAGCAATTTTCATCCATTATCATTGAAGTTCATAGCTAAGTTATGCAGATTTTTCTATTGGAGCACTCATCAAGCATCAACAAAGTGGATCACTCTTCATCACACATCAATCTTGCATCATAGGAGTTGGGAAAGGGCTAATTTTCACATCAAATTGGCACCAATTCCCCCGTGGGATCAAGAGTTTGCTTGTTTTAATAGGATTTTAATCTATTTCATTGTGTTCTCCATTCTTTTTTCCTATTTTAAACTATGTTAATGGATTTCATGGGGAATCCTTGTTCTTACTTGCATATTACCTTCCAATGTGTTTGTTCATGTTGTTTTGCAGGTATTAGTATTGGGGTTCGACATATTCTAACCATGCCCTCCTTCTAGCGCCAAAATGTGAACCATGATTCCCAACCTGTACAAACACAACAAACAATCAATATGTTAGATCAAATGCATGGTTAGAAACATGATTCCTCAAGAAATTCATTTGAAAGTAAAAGAAGAGGAATGAAGTTAAGAACACAACAAATTTGAATCAAGAATATCCAATCCTATTCTAAAACCATGCAAACTCTTAATCTCTTGAGGGAGTTGGTGCCAATTTGATGTGAAAATTGGCCCTTTCCCAACTCCAATGGTGTGATGAAGATGCTTTATGAAGGATTGATGCTTGTAGTGATGACTTCAATGGAGCTCCATGTTGATAATCTGCAAAAAACCTAACTATGCTTTGAGAAAATGGATGAAAGTTGCTATGGATTTAAGTATAATAACTTTGCATGAATTGTGGATGATAGAAATGAAGGATGAGCTCTCTATTTATAGAAAGAAAGAGTTGAAGATTGAAAGATAGGATGAATGTGGGATAAAAGATAAGCCAATGACATGATGCCACTTGTTAACATGTGAGAGGATGAAGGTTGAGCACATTTTGATCAATGTGCAAGTTTGAAATTTGAATTTGAAGAAGTGACATGTTTAGGGGGGATGAAAGAAGAGAGTTAAATGTCACTTGGCTCAAGGCAAGGACATGTAAGAGGCATTGAATTCCTTGTTGGATGTACATGTCTATTTGGGGGGAGATTTCAAATTTGAAGAATATTCCATCTTTGATGCCTTTTTTGAATGAAAATAGATTATTTATAAATCAATTAAATTGATTTTCATGTGCAAGTTGCAAAATCTAGAGGATTTGAGTGATTAAGATTAAATTAATCAAGATTTGACTAATTTAATGAGGGGTTAGGTGATTTTGACTTTTGACTTAGATTTTTGGATTAATTTAAATAATTAAGAGAGGAATAATGATTTAGATTTAATTAAATAAATATTTTGATTTATTTAACTAAAGAGGGATGATGTTGGATTAAATTAAATAAAGATTGATTTAATTTAATAGAATGACCTTAGAGATTTAATTAAATAAAATGGATTATTAAATTAAAAGGGGGATTACAAAATTAATTAAATAAAATTGATTTATTTAATTAACAAAAGATGGCTTAATTAGATAAATGATTATTTATTTAATTAAGGGACGAATAGTGATGGTAAATTGAAGAGGTAATTTAGGACAAAATGATGTTAGTTAATCAGGATCAAGTGCACGAGATCAATTAGTATATTTTATGTGTCTACAATAAAAAAAAATTAAAAAATCATTTTTTTATTTAAGCAGCAATTTTAATCCGAAGAGCGTTATTCTTTGAACCGAAGCAGTAGGTACCTCACTTCAAAGAGGTGAAAAATGTAGACACCGAAAAATGTCTTAAATGATATCATACACTCAAAACAAATTTACTAACATCATTTCTTCTTTAGCCCTTCTTATTTTCAATTAATTGATTAAATTAGCCTAGCTATTTAATTAATGGCATCATTTTCATCCATTAACCTAATTTATCAATTCAGGTTAATTCACTCCCTCTTCACACTAATGTTTCATCTTATTAAATTAAATAAATCAAAACATTTAATTTAATTCCCCAAGTCATCTTATTTAATTAAATAACCCTAAGTTATTTAATTAAATATCATTTCATCTCTCTCCCCCATTCATTAAATCATTTAATTTAATGAATATCACCTTTAATTCTTCTAATCCCCTAATTGCATGATTAAACCTTTTTTAATTAGCAATTAAACTAATTTTCCTCTAAGAAAGGGAATGTTCCCATCGAATATTCCTTATTCCCCTTTTTGCACAATTAAAGTTTTCTTTTAATTTGCAAAAATTCCTTTTTCCTCACCCAAATGAATATTCCAAGGAATATTCTTATTCCTCCATCATTTGAAAAAGGGATATTTTCACTTAGCTTCTTAAGCAAGTTTTAACCTTTAACCTTTTGAACAAGTCACCTTTGACCTGTGTGAGTAGGTCAAAAGTGTGTTTGTTTGAGGCAAGTGTGAACCCTTGATTAATTCCCATCATGAATTCTCATCCGTTGATGAGAATCCATGATCCATGCCTCTCATCTCCTTCATCTTGGACCATTGATTAATCTTTTCAATCTCAACCCTTCATTCCTCATTTTCTCTCCTATAAATAGGACACTATTTGGAGACAAAGGGATCCATATTTTTAATAGAAAACCCATGTTGAATCTCATCCATCTTTTTAATAGAAAACTCATGCTATTGAATCTCATCCATCTTTTAATTGCAAACTTATGCTATTGAACTCACTTGCATTCACACTCATCTTTTATTCATTTTTAGCTTGCTTTAGTTAATTTTAAGTTGCATAATAGCTTAAAGCATCCATTAATGGCTTCCATGCATCCATCTTAGTTTGTATATGAATCAGGGTTTTCATCTTTTAGCTTAGAATTAGCTTAGATTGGCTTAGCAATTGCATAATTAGATCATTTGTAGCGTAAAATCATGTTAACTTAGCTTGCATCATGTTTAATTTAGCATAAACTAGGTTTTTCATCCATTTATCATAACAGTTTCATCAATTCTCTTCCATAGAATTGACTGAAACAAGCTCACTAATCACAGGATTGGGAAAGGGTCGTCATTTCACATCAACATGACACCAATTCCAAAACAAGATAAGTTTCAAATGGGTTAGAGTAGGAATTTAACTATTTTCATAGTTTGTAACTTTCAGTTTGTATAAATGCTTAGTTTAACTTCTCAATTTGAATGATCTTGTTTGGTAGATTGAGGTTTAGTGGATAGATTGTGCTTCAATTCATCATGGATCAAGCGTAATCGGCCCACCCTGACAATTCTCGTCTCACAGTTTGTTTTGACCTTTTTGAATGATGTTTGAATAATTTATTTAATTACTCAAGTTTAGGGGAAAGCGATTTAATTAAACTATTAAGTGGTAATAATTTAATTGATTTAGGGGAATAGGGTAAATTAGCAACATAACTAAATAATTGTTGTATTAAATTAATCAGGAGGAATAAAGTTAGAGTAGGACTTTATTAAATAAATGAAATTTATTTAATTAGTCAAAAATGATGAAAAAGTGAATTAATTAAATAATGTAATATTATTCAATTAATAGAGGAAATTAGGGTTCCTAATGTAAATAATATGAAATGCAGTGATATTAGGTGATAATGATGTCAATGATGAGAAAATGTCATTTAGGATGCATGATAAGTGTTAGGTCATTTTTACATGTCTATATTTTACCTCTCTTTGACACAGTATTAGTTGCTTTGTTTCAAAGAATTCGATGTTAAGATCAAGATTTGAAAAAATTTATATGCCCCATTATGCCCCAGTAATCAGTGGAAAGATGGTAGGACACTAGGTTGCCCCCTTGAGAGGTTGGCCAAAAAAGTCATTTTTCAGGTCGAGCTCATGACAATGTTTCATTTCAGTTTAGATGTGTAGAGGACAAAAAATTAAGTTTATAGGACCCTCGTTGATAGTTCAAATGTTCCCAGGAGCTCCTAATGTCAACCTAGGAAGTTTTCCTAGGATTAGGGTAGGGTTTGGGGGGTTAAAATAAGTAATTAGGGTTTATTTTTCCTCATTTGCATTCTGAGCCTAGATAATAATTTCTTGCCTTTGGATTTTGTGATTTGTCGACTTTTGAGAAGCTATGGTGAGGATTTGAGGAGCCCCACATCGCACGAATGCAGTTTGTGAGTTCGGGTAACCAACTGGCATTGGTGCTTCGGTATGTACCCTTTCCTTTCTTGTTTTTGTCTTTTCATTTTTGAGTAATTAATGCATGAAAGCAAACTAGGCGATAACGGTAACTTCATGTTTTATTTTCTTTTGAATTGTTTCAACCACTTTTGTTGTTTGTGAATGGACCACTTTTGAGTTTCTTGCACACATTTGATTTAAATGTTCACTCTTGTTGTAAATGTTCACTCTTGTTTATGCTTTTGATTAAAAACTTTGCTATTGACTTTTTTCATGTAAAATAACCGCATTTGTGAAAATTGTTCACTCTTGCTAAAATTGTTCACTCTTGCTAAAATTCTTTGCTTTTGTTGTTTAGACCATTTTTGAGTTTCCCTATCGCTTTCGACAAAACAGTGACCGCTTTTGACTGTTTTTACTGCTTTTGACAACAAAATCATCTCTTTTTACAAAAAGTGACCACTTTTGCTATTTTTGGATTTTTGAGTCAATTTGTTTGCATTCTTAGGTTCATTTTATGTTTTTGTAGCAAATTCTTACTGTCGTTGGTTAAATGGTTGCAGGCGTTTCTCAAACCACTTTACTCGAGGGAGCAACGACCACACAAGTTGTTTGATTTGATCACTGGTTTCCACGAGCTGGAGTGAGATGTGCTAGATGTTGTGGGGTTGAGACATATATGTTACATGTCTGTGATTAGATGTCATAGAGCTATGATGACTGCCCTCGTGGAGTGATGACATTCCAAGACATCATCTTTTCACTTACCTATTGGTGATTCCTCCATTACCTTGAAGGATGTATGGAGGATCCTCCGTGTTCTGATCCATGGAGAGCTTGTGACCTATTCCATATGATAGGTGACACGTGTTATGAGACAAGTCCTTGGTGTTAGGCATCTTCAAGTTTGTGAGTTATTGATAGACCTGTCTCCCTTCATTGGCAGTGTGGATCCAGTTTCATCGGTCCTATGTGCTTTGGTTTTGGGGATCATCGTTCATGTCGGCAAGGTAGGTAGTTTCCCATTGGTTGGGGTGTATGCATTGAGCAGATGTTTGAGCATGGCACTAGATATGCATGGGACTCATGTCTCCTTGTGCATTTATATAGAGATATGAATGAATTTTCTTATCATGGAGGTAAATCCATTTCTACTAGTGTGACATTGCTTCATGTATGGGAATGGGAGCATATCTCAGTTACTAGGCCCAATGGCATTTTGGATCGGGATCCAAAGGATCCCTATTCTTAGAGATATGGTGATTTTTTGCATTACACTTGGCCTGGGAAGCTACCTTACTAGTGCCGCATGATAGACGATATGCCTAGTTTTATTTGGAGACCATGGTTGGACTGTGATACTTGGCATGACAACCAAGAGCAACTCCCATTTTGTAGATAGACATGGTGGTTGATCAACTATTTTTGTACTTTGCTCGAGCGATATTTACCTGATCGAGTGCTTCGCTAGTTTCACAAGCGTCAAAAATGTTTTGTTGATGACTACTAGGCTCACTTTGGCAAGACCACTTGAGAGGTCCGAATATGGGGGTTGCAGGCGAATCGTGATGCAATGATAGCTGAGTTTAGAGAACTTTCCCCCGTTAGATGGGGATGGTCTATCAGACTTGCAAATCCTGGGATTACCCCAAATTATGATTAGTGGTGGGTCCATCAGGTGCCTCTAAGGTTTACAGATCCTACTAGTATTGTGCCAGCAGTGGGTAGAGTAGGGATTATCTAACACTGTGGGGGGAGACAATGAGTTAGGGTTGTTGTAGAGCAATTGGACAGAGTGAGGCAGGATGGGGATCAAGATCAACATGATGATTCTATACAGCAGGATCAGGCACAGGGTCACCCTCCTCCACTTGGTGATGTAGTAGCGACAATATAGATATTATAGTTGATAGTGGCCAGGGATATAGATATAGTGCGGCAATATGCCACAGAGGCACAGTTAGCTGTATTGACTATAGAGCATGATGTGACTAGGTAGGAGAGAGATGTTGCTAGATAGGAGTTAGTGACAGAGCAATAAATTGGAAAATCTACAAAGGTTTCTTTGGCTACATAAATTCCTATGGCCAAACATCAGTCTGAGCGTGAGCAGCTGGTACAAAAGGTGGCATATTATTAGACACTTTACAAGGCCTTTGTATCCAGAGCTCAACGATGACTGCATTTTGAAGAGCATAGCACAACTACGAGGAAAGAGTTAGGTAGGAATTCAGTCAGATAGCCTGATCAACCACATCCTTCTCACCAGAGCCAGGATCCTTAGAGATATCCTCCTCAATATGGCCATCAGGGCTGATTATATCTTGATCCGTTTATGATTTTTATTGTATCAAAGACATATGTTGTAGACATGATTTTGTATATACATTCATCGGCCTTGTGAGGCCTCGTATATATGTATCTTTTTGTATTATGATATCACACATGTTTATATGATGATGTACCTAACATTCTCATTTTTTATGATATTATATATGAGATATACATGTTTTGATTCAGCTTCATTATGTGTTATGTGATGATTATGGATGATGATGTATGATTATACATTTTTTTTGTACTTTTTTGATGTATGCATATGATGTGGATGTATGAATGATCATATCTTATGATATATGATGTTTTATTATGTATATGATCGATATTGATATATATGATGGATGATGATATCCTATATATGTGATGTATGATGTTTTTATTGCTTTATTATGGTCATGATATGTACTAATGAAATTGTGGATGCAGGATGGATGTTGTACTAATGATATTGTAATGCAAGATGGAGTTGTTCGTTAGAAGAAATGTTGGATGATGGATAGAAATTTGATGTTTTTAGTTACTGATGAGTTTCTTTTTCTTTGCATAGAGGCTTTGTATCTTTAACAATCCTTTTTGATGTAGCAAACATACATGATGTACTAGGGTATTAATAACTAGGGTGGATTTGTATCCATTGTGTGGACTTTGACTCGACATACAAAGAATATTCTTGCTCAGGTTAGACATACAGAAACCTTGTTAGGATATATGGTGAAACCAGTTGTGTTAATTTTTTTATGTATGGTTAGTTGTGTTAGAGAAGAGATTTGTGTAGGAAATACCACATGAGGTAAAATTGAAATACCTCAAAAGCAACTCCTACAAAAATTGTCTCAAAACAACTCCCATACACCAAACAAAGCAAGTATTCGCCATGGTAGTATCACAAAAAACATCTTACAAATAGAACTAACAAAAATTGACTATTAATACCACCATTTCTTCTTCTCTAAATCCTTATAGACATCCCTGAGAGATCCTGCGAATGTGGTATTATAACAAATCAAAAAGATAAGACTATAAAAAGATAAACAATGTTGCAGTATCACTTGCCAAATCTATTTTGAGGTTTTAGGCTATTATCCAGTGTTGATGATGTCTATTGTAGGAACTTTCTATTTGTTAAGACATATCTCAGGATGTTGTTGGTGAATTTTCAATAGATAGGTATTTAACACTTTGGCATTGTTTTTCCTTGATAGTTGTCTAACCGTTTCGATCTTCACTTTCAAATTTTTTATTTTGATGTTTGTTTTGTTTGTTGTTTACATTGTCAAAGGGTGAGTGTGACGATTGTTTATTATGTATGAAAAGTCTATTGTGGCTGGTGATGATGGAGGTAAGACCTTTTTGATTTTTTAAGTGTATATGATGTTATTTTTGTTGTTTTAGGGGACTAACCTAGGGCCTTAGGGGTTCATCAAAGATAAACCTTGCCTACATTGTACACGCAGAGGCTCGTAGTTCACTTGGTTTGATAAGAACATGTTTTTGATCTTTTCTACTTTCTGAATGTTTTTCAATTTTGTATTTTTGACCAGGTTGAAATAAAGCATGATACATACCTAAGGGGACTAACCTAAGGCCTCATGGGATGATAATCCTTTCCTAAATTATACATGTAGAGACCACGTAGTTCGACTTGTGTTGACTCAAAAGCATAACATGTTTTTGTGATTTTGATGTTTATGAATTTGTTTTGATTTTGTTGTTTTTTTGGATGTTTTTTATTTTGATATTTTTTTACCATGATGGGATGTACACAGATCCAATCTGCTACCAATTTCGGGAAGTTTCCCCCAGTTTGAGGAAAGATTACCTTTATTAGGAGAGACAAATGTTGATGGTGTAGCAAGGTTCAATACTTAATCAATCATCGAGCCATGGTTTGATACATGTTTTATTATGGACAAATGGGTGGATGCTTCAGAAAGTGTTGATAGATAATGATGCAAGTCTTATTCAAACATAGTGTGTGTTTGCTAGATTCTCACTACGGTACCTAGTCTAGAAGTGCCACAAAGTGGTTTTCACTTAAAGAATGTTTTATTTCTCTTTATGTTTTTTCTCGCTTTTGATTTTTTTATTTTTTATGCTTTTAATTTTTTTTGGATTTTTATCATTTTTCCTAGGGTGCTCTGATGTGTTTAACTATAGAACTTCTTAAGGTGGTTGCTATTCAACGGTTTGGTTAAAGGTTCCCCTTTAGGAGTAGCCAATTGATAGGCTCCAAAGCCATAGCTTGTTGTGGCAATGAATGGGTCTAACTAGTTGGGTTCAAACTTACCTTTGCGATCTTGATTCAGTTGTACCTTTCGATTCTCTTTGAGTACCAAGTCACCAATATGAAATTTTTTGTTTTTGATCTTTTTATTGTAGCTTTGTTTGAGCCAATTTTAATAAATTTGTAGATGGTTTAACACACTCAAACACCTTTCGTCTAGGAGTTCCAACTCATTTAATTTGGACACCTGATACTCTTCATTGCTGACCATGCCTTTTAGTGATATTCGCAGTGAGGGGAATTCAACTTCAATAGGTAAGAAAAGTTCAAATCTGTAGACCAAGGGAAATGGTGTGGCACCTGTAGGTGTACAAATACTAGTTCATTAATTCCATAGGGCTAGGTTTAGTTACAAATACTAATCATGATTGACATCATTAACAGTCTTTTTTAGTATCTTTAGGATGGTTTTGTTAGACACTTCAGCCTGACCGTTTCCTTGGGGATATTAGGGCATGAAGAATCTATGGTGGATAGCAAAATTGGAACAAAGCTCTTTGAAAAATTGGTTCTTGAATGGGGTCCCATTTTCTGTTATGATGGTTTGGAGAATTTCATATTGACATATTAGATAATTCAAGATGAACTTGGATATCTATTTATCAGTGATGTAGGTTAATGGAATTTCTTCTATCCACTTCATGAATTATTTAGTTGTGGTAATAATGAACTTATTCCCATTAGAAGAGGTGGAAGAGATCTTACCTACCAAGTTTAATCCCCACTGTGAAAAAGGCCACGGTGTTGTGATAGGTCTTAGCTTCTATGTTGGTGTGTGAATGAGGTCACTGTGCTACTAACATTGGTGGCATTTTATTGTGTAGGCAATAGCTTCTTGCTCCATTGATGGCAAATAGTATCCTATTCTTAGTAAATTTTGTGCTAGGTTAGGTCCACTAGAGTGGGACCCACAAATTCCTTCGTGTACCTCTTGTAGGGTGGTTTGTGCTTCTTCTACCTCAAGACATCGAAGTAAAGTACCCTATAAACTTCGATGATATAAGGTGTTTCCTATGATTGTGAATTAGGAAATCCTATGAGAAAAGGTTTTATTTTGGGTGGTTGTCAAGTGAGGGGATACAATACCATGTTGGATATAGTCAAATGCATCATGGTACCATGGCGAGTTAGGACCAATAACAACATACACTAGTTCTGATTCTAAGATATTGAATGTTGGTATTAAGAGTTTCTCCACAAGGAATTCATACTTAGAAATGTTCTATGGGATGTCGAGGAGTGATCTTATCATTTCCATAGTGTCAACTACTCTTTTGTTGATCTAGGGAACCTATTCAAAGGTGATGGTGACAAAAAATTGTTTGAAACTTTCCACCTTTCTCTTATATGATAGTAGCTTGTCATCCTTTGTTTGATACTCATAATTTACTTGCTTGATTACTAGTTGAGAGTCTTCATAGACCTACCATTCTTTTATCCTCCATTAAATTGCCATTTTGAGTCCTGTGATTAGTGCTTCATACTCTAAGATTTTATTTGTGCATGGGAAAGTGATTCTATAAGCCTTAGGTATACTATCTCCCTATGGTGTGAGAAATAATATACATACTATCTTGAGTTGTGCTGAGTGTAGGACCCATCAAAGTATAATGTCTAACAACTTGGCTATTCTATTAGAAGTATGCTTTCATCTGGGAATTCTATTGTGAGAGGCTTGTGATCTTCCATTGGTGCTTCTGCTAGCTAATCTGCTACGATTATCCTCTGATGGATTTCCTGCCCACGTACTCAATGTCAAATTTACTCAGTATCATCACCCATTTAGTGATTCTGCTTGTTAGAGTTGCTCTTACTAATAGGTACTTTAGTGGATCTAATTTTGAGATCAACTTTACTTGTCTATTCAAGATATAGTTTTTGAACTTATGTGTCACAAAGATGACAAAGAAACATGCTCTTTCTATGTGAGAATAGTTCAATTCGTAGCCCACCAATGTTCATCTTATGTAGTAGACCGCTCTTTCCTTGTTATTATCATCTAGTTGTGATAAGAGAGCTCCTAATGTTGCTTTTCTTGTAGATACATAGAGTATCATTGCTTTATCTAGAATAAGTGGCATTAATACTAGAGTAAGTAGATACTCCTTGACTTGTTGGAATGATTGATCACATCTATCATCCCCTTTGAATGTGATGTCTTTGTGTAGCAGATGGGTAAAAGGATGACACTCGTCTGCCAACTACACGATGAATCACCTAATGGACTATAGTTTCCCTTGTAAACTTCTCAGCTGCTTTAATTTCTTCAGAGGAGGCATTTCTAATATGGCTTTCACCTTTGCAGGATCTACTTTGACACCTCTTCTTGATACTATGTACCCTAGTAGCTTTCCAAATGTTACTCTGAATACACATTTTTCTGGATTGAGCCTCAAGTTGTACTATTTGAGCATGTCAAACACTTTTCCAAGGTTGGTCAAATGGTCTTCTCTCTTGATGGACTTCGCTAGTATGTCATCCACATGATCTTCCATAGTTGTATGCAACATATCATGAAAGATTGTAGTCATTTCTCACTGATAGGTTGTCCCTACATTATTTAGACCAAAAGGCATGATGTTCTAGCAGAAGGTACCCCATGCACAAGTGAATGTTGTTTTATGTTGATCGTCAAGAGATATTTTTATCTGATTATATCTAGAGAATCCATCCATCAGTGACAACATTTCATGTCTTGCGGTTGGATCTACAATCATATCAATGCTCAGAAGAGGGAAGTCATCCTTTAGGAAAGCTTTGTTTAGATCTCAAAATTCCATGCAAATTCTTATGCGCCTAGTGGGATTTGATACTGGTACTAGGTTTGATATCCATTCTAGATAATCAATTGGTCTGATGAAGCCTACATTCAGTAGTTTCTTTAGTTCTAATTTTGCCAAAAGTGCTATCTAGGGATACATATTTTGTAGTTTCTACTTGATGAGTTTAGCTCTAGGAAATACGGCTAGGTGGTGTACGACCAATGTTGGATCTAGCCCTGGCATGTCTGCATATTTCCATGCAAAGTTTATCTTCCTTTCATTGATAAATATTGAGAAGTTCACCTTTTCTTCAGGATCAAGTGATGCTGCATGGTATGTGATCTTGGGTGTTTCTATGGTGTCAACGTTGATGGGTTCAACTTCTTCAACTAGGATTTTTGACTTCTCTTGATATTCAGAAATAGGGAGATTGAATCCTTCATCTTTGGGTGCGTCAGGAAGGTTTTCACCCTTATATTCGTCCTTTATTTTTCTCTTTTCAAGATTTGATAGAGCCACGTCGTGGTTTCCCTAGGGGATCTCATTTTGATTTTTACATTATATTTTTCAATTTTCCAACTAGAGGACACAACCTCCCCTTTGAAATATGCTTCCTATTCGAGTTCCATGCAAAACCCTACTTTATGATCTCCTGATGGTATATCATTTTGAAGTTCCATAAACTCAGCAATGGCTGCATCGTTCTAGAATTGATCCAAAATAGGTGTATGGTGTTGTTGGTCTCAATCTATTAACTATGGGTAATAGAGGGGTAGGATGTCATTGTTATTTATAAAGTTTATGGAAGTTATTGAAATGGTCAATATGTATTTGGCATCATTCTCCCATTGGGTATCTAGGTCATCATCGCTAGAGGTGATAGAGGAAAGAGAATCCCATTCATACTCGTTAGAGTCTGTTTCATAAGTATAGTTTTTAGATATAGGTTTGCTAGGTCAGGTAGGGAATATGCTTATGATAAAGCTTTCAAGTAAGTCCTTGATGGGTAAATCAATGTCTATAATATGATAGGTATACAATGTCTTAACGTCAGTAGAAGGAGCTCCTTTCTTAAAAGAGGTACATCTAGTGTTTGGAGTTACCACATCTTTCAAACCATAGCCTAGTACCATGTTCTTTCTTTGTTCCACTATAATAGGTTCCCATTTTCCTTGTTTGTGTCATCCAAGGCCACCTTTTCCAATGTATCCCATTTTTTTAGCTAGTTGTTACCCTTTACTACTAAGATCAATGAGAAGGGGTTGTAGTTGTTCTGGTTCTTTTTGTTCTTCTTTGTAGATCATTGACGAGAGATCCTCTTTGAATATTTCCTCATCCTTAATATATCCCCACTTGGTAAAGATCGTGGGTTTAACTACCATTTTTACTGCTTGAACATTTTTTATCTCCTTGGGCCCTCCATAAAATTCTGGTGTTGGGGGTAGCATTCCAATGCAAAAGGATTGATTTAAATGATAGTTCCCATTACCTTTGTCAAGTAATTGAATCTTGGGATTAGATTTTGGTTGTTCACTTGATGGGGGTTTAGTTGAGCTTGATGGTAGTGTTGATGGTTCGACATATGAGAAGGAGTGCAATGATATATCATTACTAGGTATATTCTAGATTTTGTTGTATTTCTTCTCTAGTTTTGCACAGTAGTGGAAGGGTTCAAGATTGACGTCTAATGTAACCTCCTTTCCTTCATGAGGAAATTTTAGAAATTGGTGGAATGTTGAAGGAACCACTTGTAGTGCATGAATCCATGGGTGTCCTAGAAGAAGGTTATATGGTAGGTCAAGGTCCAATACTTGACATGTTTCTATTGTTGTTGGTCCTATCTGTTCAAGTAGCCTAATTGTCCCTTCTAAATTTCTTTCTAGGTCATCATAAGCCCTTATAGTGATGATTTTTCCCTTCTCAATTACATCATCAGAATACTCTAGCTTTTTAAAAAAATTCAAGGTACAAATGTTTAAACCTACATTTTTATCTATCAATACTGTTTTGACCATATGTTTGTGGACACCAACCTCTAAATAAAGGCTTGCTTGTGGAATGAATTCTACAAAAGGTCTTTTTCGGAAAATACTAAATGATGATTGGCCATGATCTTTCCAACCATGGCTTGAAACTGATGCTTCCAAAGCTTTCTCTAGTATGTCCCTATGCGTGGGTGATAATTTCAATAGCTCTGGGATGGAGATCAAAGCGGGAGCCTTCTTCAATTGTTCCACAATACTATAGTCATTGGATGAATTAGTTGTGGGTTTAGGTGGGGCTCCTTGTATTTTGAATTTCCCTTGATGAGTAGTTACATTACATTCATGGTCCCTACCTCGTATAGTTAACACATTGACCCTAGTGTCATCTACTTGGGAGAGGGTACCCAAGACAGTGTCACCATAGGTGTAGTCGGAGTTGTGATAGTCTTGTTCTTCCCCTTTTCCATTTTTCTTAGCATGGCTAGGAATTAAATTTGTGTAGATTTGGAGATCTTTGTTTCCAGGACGGTGTTCTTGTTGCATAGGTGGTTGTCGTTGCACCAAAATATCGACCTATTGATGCCTAATACAACCGCTAGATTTATACAAGATCCAAGATCCACAGGAGGTAGTTAAACCATGTCATGAAGCATGAGCGTCGTTTTAGCCCATGTTGAGGAGACCAAGGGTGACACCTTGCAACAATCTCCCCCAGAACAAGTGAGGGGTTCGAACCTATGATGTCAACTCTGATACCAATTGTTGCATAGGTCGTTGTCATTGCACCAAAAGATTGACCTATTAATGCCCGATACAACCGTTGGATTTATACAAGATCCAAGATCCATAGGAGGTGGTTAAACCATGTCACGAAGCTCGAGTTCCATGATGGACCATGCCGAGGAGACCAAGGGTGACACCTTGCAATAGTTCTATATCAACTTCTCCCTTGTTGATTAAGTCTTGTATTATATGTTTGAGTCCCATGAAGTTATTTTTCGTATGTTTCTTGATCTTGTGAAACTCACATAGGTCCTTTTCATTGTACCATGGTGTTTTAAAACTCAACTCTTCATAGTTTGGGCACTTGTTGACTTTTATGAGGTTTTGTTGAACTAATTTGCGCATGATTATCTCAAGTGTTTCTTCGAATTGAGTAAATTTCCTCCTTGGTTGGACATATTGTCCTTGTTGTCCTCCCTAATTTGTCCATTGGTTATCTAATTGACTATTTTTGGGATAAGTAAGTTGATTGTTTTGTACATTGTTGGGAGCATAGCTCGTTTATGCAACTTGGTCTTTGTTTTGTGGTCCATTGGGATTTTTCATATTCCCTACAACTCTAGCATCAAATACTCCATTGTTGGTAACATTTTTGTTCTTGGCCCAAATCTTGGGTTTTTCATTTGAACTAGAAGGGTTGTCTTTTGAGTTGTTTAGTTTAATGGCTCCTCTTGCTATGAGATCGCTTTCAATGTGTAGTCCATTTTCAATAGTCTCTTCGAAGTTATTGGGGCACAACATGGTGATTTGGTAATTGATATCCACTTCAACATTGGAAACAAAGATATCCACCAGTTCTTTGTCAGGAATAGGCCACTTGCATCTACTAGCCTTATGTCTCCATCTTTGTAGGTAGGATGTAAAGGATTCTCCTTGGCTTTGTTTAATATTGTAGAGGTTAGTGATGGTAACATCCTATTCTATGTTGAACGAGAAGTGGTTCAAAAACTTGTTAGTTAATTCATCAAAATTCCCTAACCCAAGCATGAGCATCTTTAAACAAATCGGACCAAAAATAACCAGCTCTCATAATCTTAATAGTTTTTTTTCTAGGTGCAAAATGACCTCCAGAAGGTCCATCATGAAACTCCTGCAGAATTTTATCAATCTAATCTAGTTCAACACATCTTAGCAAAACTCCATGAAAATCCTTCCTATATAAAACTCCATTTATGAAAACATAAGGAATGGCTTAAAGTCTGAAATACCTTCTTTTTGTTTTATCCAAACCTTCAGGACAGTCACTAGTTTCAAGATAATGCTTCATATCTTGCAGCCAATTAGAGGAAGGAGCCAAAACATCATTTTGTTCCTCATTGTTGAGCACTAGGACAACTTGTTCATCAAATTATTTGTTGTCGTCTACATTACAAGCCAGTTGTTCACATAATCCTTTACCTCTTACAAGCTCGATAACCTTAATTTGGACATCATATTCCATTACCTTGGTAATCCAACCAGCTCTTTTGTCATTAATATCTCTACTCAATAGGAAATATTTCACTATAGAATGAGCAACCAACAACTGAATCTTATTGTCAGAAAGCATGTGTCTAAACTTCTTAAGACTTCTAACCACTGCAAGCACATGCTTCTCAACAAAAGAATACTTCACTTCATAATCTTGAAGTACTTGGTTGAAAAATGCAATGGGTTGCTCCAAACCTTGATCATTTTGTTGACACAACATAGCTAAGATAGTATCCACACTCCCAAAAGTGTAAAGAATAAAATCTTTGTCAAATTAGGATTAAGGAGCGTTGGAGCAGCAGCTATGGAATTCTTGATTCCATCAAAACTTTTATTTCCTTCTTTGGTCCAGCTAAAAGTGACATTCTTTGTCAACATAGAGGTTAGAGGTTGCAAAAGATAAGCAATATTTGGAATGAACCTCCTTACAAATTTTATTCTACCAAGAAAGCTTTACAAGCCTTTCTTGTGAGAAGGTAAAGGTAAAGCAAGAGTAGCACTTATCCTTTTCGGATCAATTGAAATTCCATCCTTAGATACTACATGTCCAAGCAATTTACCTTCATGGACAATGAAGATACTTTTCTTGGGATTCTATGAAACTCCATATTCTCTGCACCTCTCGAAGATCTGCTTTCAATGAACTAAATGGCCACTTGCATTCTTAGAGAAAAAAATAATATCATCTAAGTAAACCATTACAAATGTGTTCATCAAACCATGAAAAGCCATATCCATGGCTCTTTGGAAGGTAGCTCCTGCATTGGATAATCCAAAGGGCATCTTCTTGTAAGCCATGGTTCCCCATTTTGTCGTGAAGGTTGTCTTATATTGATCTTCCTCTTTCACCAATATCTGGTTGTACCCTGAAAATCCATCTAACAAAGAAAACCTATCAGATCTAGCTATAACCTGTAAAATCTGCTCCATTGAGGTCAGTGGATAATGATCCTTGAGAGAGGTTGTGTTTAGATCACGAAAATCAACACATAGCCTATTCTAACCATTCTTTTTCCTAACAAGTACCAAGTTAGAAACCCAATATGTATGCTTAATTGGAAAGATAATATTACCTTCAATCAACTTGTTTAACTTTGTTTTCATAAGATGTTCCAACTTGGGATTAAATGGCCTTTGCCTTTGTCTCACTAGTTTTGCCTTGTGTTCTAGCTCAATAGTGTGTTGGGCTAATTCAGGGTTAAAATCCTTCAAATCTCCATACTCCCAACCAAAAATATCATTAAACTCCTAGAAAAGTAAAATAAAAGCATGATCCTCTTCCTTAGTACATACTTTACCAATTTTCAGAAGCTTGTCTCTGAAAATCTCTATGGGCTCATAGTGCTCTTGTTTCACTAACATGCTAGATTTATCCTTTCTAACTTGATCATCAGTATTGAAAATTGATTCTAATGTTACCAAACCTTTAGGTAGCTTATTTGTTTTCAGCTATAAAATTTGGTTATCATATTGTTGCTACAATTTTTGTTGGTTTCCAGCTGCAAACTCAGCTTCTTCCATCGAAAAGTTCATAATCTGCTCATCACTTTCAAAAACCTGCCAATTTGTGTTGTTATCTATCACTGATGGCATCACTACCACCATCACATACTGTTGTACCTCAACATTATGCACATCAATTGGAATATCAAACTACGAACCTAAGGCAGCCAACCTATCTGCCTCTTTATTTTGGTTTCTAGGAATGGACAACAGATTGAAAGTGTCAAATTCCTCAATTAAATCCCAAGTTCTATGCTTATAAAGCTTAAGAAAATAATTCTTTGTCATATTTAGATTTCTTACTTGATTTGCTACTAATTATGTATCACCAAAAACTTGCAAGCATTTGATACCTTTCTTTCTATCCCATTCTAGGCCATGAATGAGTGCCTCATATTCTACAACGTTATTTGAACAACTAAAAGCAAAATGAAAGGATGAATAATACATCTCACCACTTGGAGAAACTAGCATAGCACCTACACTAGCACCTACCTTGCTTCTTGAACCATCAAAGAACAAACTCATACTTCGTTAGACTATTGTATTTTATGCTCTTTTTCGTCCTTAACCAAATTTGGGACAGCATGTCCATGCTCATGAATCATGTAAATACCCAGGTCTGTTTGTTCCATATGCCTGTATGAGTCTTCTTCATGGTTCTTAGCTGCCCATTGATCTAAAACTAGATCAAGAATACCTTCAACCAAAGTGTTAGGCTCTTGAACATCTTGTTGATCTTTTGTACCTTGCTCATGGTAAGCAATATTTACATTAGTAGCACTAGGCACAAAAGGTTCTATGTGATCTTTAGCCAATAATTCAAATGTAATGGTAACCTTAGTGCCATACCTTGTCCTGAAGAAAAGATGTGACCAATCAGATGAAAGGTAACCTCCCAATTTAGTTGTGAAATCTCTAGAAAGAGATAAAGCAAAATAAGTTGGAAGATCTATTATATATACATCTTGTGGAATTGAAAAATTAGGACAAGCATGTAATGTAAGACTTAAATTCTTGATCACCCCCACTGTATTGATGGTTGTTCCATCTAACTGAACAACTCCATTTGAGAGTGGTTCGTATGTCAAACTCAGCTGATCAACGATATTCTTTGGCATAATTGAACTACTAACACCTTAATCAATCATATAGTTGTGGACAAGATGATTTCCAACAATCAAAGTCACATAAAATGGAGGTGGTTTAATCTCTTGGGTCTGTTGATCACTCTTTGGTTGTTGCTTACTTACTGGTTTCTCTTTGGGTTGATCACTCAACATATTTACCTTTGGAAGATCCTTAGCTGGCTCATGTGACAAAGCGATATTAGACAATGCATTTTGTAACAAATCTTTTTGATCGAGAAGTGCTAAGGAATCCCACATTGAAATATTGATATTGGTCTTCTTTATATGCTCTAAAATATTGAAAGAAGCGGTATTTACCTTCTGCTATACTGTTGGAACAATAGCTTCACCTTGTACTGGTAATTGTTGTTGTTGAGCTCTTTGTTGATCCTTAGTTGGAATAGCCTATTGCCTTGGCAGAATTTGGATTGGATGTGAAGGTAAATTTTAAATACTTTGCTACTGACTTGTAGAGGCCTGATTTTGAACCCTATTAGGCTGATTTCCTATACCCACAACTCTCTTTTTGGATCTCGTGTTCGTTGCTATGGGGGTATAGGACTGGTTCTGACCTTGTCCTTGAGGTTGAATGACACCACAAAACTTTTCACCTTGCCAATTCATTAATGTGACATCATTCTAACCTTTCTCTAAATAAGGAACTTGATGTTCAAGATTTTGTTGTTCAAAAACTTGTTCGACAGCCGCACTATTTTGCACCATCAAGGCCTAATTCAACATCCCATTGAGACAAGTAGATTGATTATGTGGTTGATTGCATGGAAAACAACAATCAAAATCTTGTATCAAGTTATTTTGGATAGGTACTAGCTCTTTTGAAGCACTAGGAACGTTGGAATTATATGGCTAAAAATGTCTAGGATTATAAGGCTTTCTTTGTGCCTGAGAATCAACTTGATATGAAGGTCTATTAGGCTGATATAAGTTTTGATTTGGCCTAAAACCCTGACCTTGTTGCTTTTCTATGTTCACCAAAGGTCTACAATATCCCCTTAATCTCTTGCAACTCTTGAGATTGGACTGGAGCAACACTATTTTGAGAAGATGCTTGATAGCCTAAGGCTGGAATAGCAGGTAATGCAACAATAGTAGGTACTTGGATAGGCATTAGAGGTTGAATATCAAGAAATATAGGCATTGGAGGACTAGGTGCAATTTTTCCAGCTTAAATAAGGCTATTCTCAGCTCTAATGGCAATATCAAATGCTCCAGGTAATGACACACCACCCATTGATTGAATCATCATTGTAATATCACTATTGAGGGCCTTAAGATAATATAAGAAAGCATGATCAACAGAGGGTCTTACCATAGCAGGAATTCTATTCGAAGTCTTTTAGAATCAAAAATTGAAATTTTTCATTTGTTCTTATGGAGCTCTCTTAATAGTCATCATCTGTTCAACTAGAGATAAATGAACGGATTTATCTTGAAACTACATATTCAAAGCATCTCCTAACTCATCCCATGTTGAAATAGAATTAACAGGTAAACCTTTGAACCACTGGATTGCCTTGCCTTTGAATTATGTTAGAGTTTGATTGCAACATTTTCCTCAGTGATATGATGGACCCCACATAGTGAAGCCACATCTCTTATGTGCTCTACGGGTGTAGTCTGATCTTCACCCATGAAAATGGGTAAACTTTTGAGTGCAGCTACTAGAATATCATTGTGTTGAGAAAAATTTAATGGGTTTCCCTCATTAAATGGCACAAATGCAAAAGCTCTCGCCATTGGAGCTACTGGTACTTGCAGATTTGGTATTGGAACTGTTGGAACATGACTTGCAGGCTTATAGTTAGGAGGTGTAGAATGTGATCTAGGTGTGTTGGGTCTCTTTCTTGTTGTCTTGGATCTTCTTCTTAGTGGTGACAGTTGCAAATAATCAAAGGGATTTGCACTCTTCCTTGTTTGTATCTTTTTCATGTGTTGTCTGGTACTAAATTTGTATAAAAAATAGCCAGTGAAGTCGCCAAGTATGAATTTCTCACCTCAAAAGGCTGAAAATACTATTGTTCATACCAAAATAGTAGTAACAAGGATCTTGATGTGGATTGAAAATCAATTCACAATCCCACTGGGCATGCCAAAAATTGTCATCACGAAGGATTTTCACCCTAGCTAAGCCTAAACTCAGCTAATCTTGTGAAACATTGGAATATCTTCAGGTTGTGGGTACCCTATGGTGAAGATAGACCTCTAGGTTATGGGCTGGCTCCCATTGAATATATCCTAAGAATTACTTATTTTGATAGGAAAAGGAAGAAGGATAACTAAAGAAATGAAAAGTTGATTCTAGGAGGTGATGCACCAAAATGTAGTTAACCTACAGCAGCCTGATTCACAACTACTTTTTCAAAGAAATTTATTCATACAACTCATATTGATAAATTTCACCACAAAAGCGTTTCACATAAAAGCATGAAAGAACTTGCATAATTGGTGACCTATGATGAAGTTTATACTTTGTATACTTGCTTTCAATAAAAAAGAGACAAAAGAATTTAAATGTTTTGAAGTAAAACACAGAAAATATTTTATCAAATCACTCAACATGAAACAAGACACCAGAATCCGAATAGGTGAACCTTTCATTGTATTGAAAATAGAAGGAATCACTGCAAAAAAAAAGTGATTAAAATGAACTAAAATAATTGTTGTTGTATCAAAATATAAAAATCTGAGTTACAAATCTCGAAGTTTCTCTGCAACATGCAAGAGAAGACAGAAAAATAAGAACTAAGGAAAAAAAACCTAAGATTTTTCTCCTTTAATACAAAACTAGTCTCAAAGTGTCAAGAGGTGGTACTTGCAGTTAACTACACTGAAAAATATCCATCTCAATATGCCTCACAAGCAAAAGAGAAAATCCTAAAAATAAGGGCTCATAACTAATCCAAATTGAGCTAAAATAGCTCCAAACTCTCCCTCTCAAACTGTTTGACCAAAGGAGACTCCAAAATCACTTTAGTTTAACTGAAAATAAAGGATAAGCACCTCACTTCCACCTCCCTTTTGTTTTTGCATGATTTTTGAACTAGAATAAACTATTTGAACAAATATTAAAGGAAATCAGTTATGATTTGCTTTATAAGTGTTATGTGAAAGTTTACTTCTTGAATTACATGAAAAATATTAAAGTAATTTATAAAATATTACCTTTAATATTGGTTTACATATTTATTTTGTCTTAATTTCATGCAAAAAATAAAGGGACGGATTTAATCTATTATTTAGTCTTATCTCCTTTGGACTTCACACCTCTTCCTAGGCAAATGTCAACAAGCTTTGACCATGGCTTAAGTATTAATAAAATGTAATTTATAAAAGAAAGGTGAAAATACCCTATTTTGGTCAGCGAAAATTAGGGCTTTCTTTGAAAACCTCAAAAGAAACTCACTCATGGCTCATTTTGCATTTTCCATTTTGATTGCTTCATGCTGCTATGTTTGATGTTGTTGCACCACCACCGAGGGTTTGAAGCTTTTTTAAAATTCTCTCTGTGACTGTGGAATGTGTCCTCCATATCTTGTTGTGATTACTCATGGCTAAGCTTTCCTGCCTCTGTCATACATTACATTCTATATATATATATATATATATATATATTATGAAGAAGTTGATGATATTGTATTCTCTTGGAGAAAACTCAACATAAATATGTATGTTTTGTTGTATGGCTAATTGTATTTGGAATTTTCAACACTCGATCTCTCTCTATTAGGGTTTTAATACATTGCTATGATTATCTTTATCTTTCATAATGGAGCTCAATATTTCTACCAATTCTTTAGACCTGGTCCACTCCTCTGGAATACTCGACAAAAGGTGAAAGTGTCTTGCTTTACATTCCAATGGGAATCTGGTAATTCTTTGTTTGCAAGCCTATACTCATAGCACCTTCCTGGCTTATGAAAAATCACTCATTATGCAAATTTTCTCTCTATATTGATGATGCTTCTGTAATATTTTGAGAAAAACTTCCCAAATTTTGGTGACTGTCCATTCATGAGACTACTGCCTACTCTATCTTCTTGGCCTTGTTGTTATCTCTCTCTAGATATAAAACTCGAAGACTGCCCTTTTTCTTTTGCATGATTTTGTGACTGTTATGAGTTTATTTATTTAAGCCAATACTCTGCCATTGCATGCTTTTAAAATTTTCTATAATGGTTGTCACTTAGAAACCCTTGTATTGAACCTTATGACTAAAAAGAGTTGCACAAGTACATTATTTGGTGGTTGTCTTCATGCATACAAATGTTGTCCTCATTGTTCATTAATTGTTGTCATCACTTGTGCATTAATTTTTTATCTTTGCAATAATCATTTATTGCTCCTTAACACTATATTGTTGCTCATTGTTTCTTTATATTTGCTTCTTTTAACACTCAATTTGTTGCTCATTTAAAGGCATCATTTGTTGCTCATTGTTTCTAAATCTTTTGCTGCACTTTTATGGCACTATTGCTACTCATTTTGACAGTATATTGATGTACATTGAAATTGATATTGTTGTACATGAAAAGTTGACATTGTTGCACATTAAAAGTTGACATTGTTGCACATTAAAAGTTGACATTGTTGCACATTAAAAGTTGACATTGTTGCACATTAAAATTTGGCATTAATTCACATTAAAATCATCATTATTGCTACTTATCTATCAATGAATTTGATGTCCTCATCTTTCCTTAATGACAACTCATTTATGGCTGTCTTAACCTTCTCATTGTATATTTATTTTTGATGACTGATATATTTGTTGCCCATTGTCATTTGACTGTCTTTATCTTCATTGTGCTTTGTCATGAGGTAGCTTCATGATAGGACTGCCCTCTAGTTATTTTATGACCACCCTCATTATGAAACTCCTCATCAATGAATGATCTTTAGCTTATACTTGTTGCTCTCAACCTTTATGACAGTCATAAGGTTGCCTTTAGTTATTTGCATAGTCCATAAGTGAATCATTGCTGCCCTTTCCCTAAAACTCTTGGCTGACATATCTACCTTCAACATTGTCTATTGATTGACTATCCTCTTGACTATGAAGACTATTATATCTTATGACTCCCCTTCATTTGACTAGGGTCTACAACCTTTATACAATCTACCCTTAGCATGGTGAATTCATTGTCCTTCCTCATAGCATGATTGTCAAATATATGCATTTAGAAACTCTATGGTGGTTGCTATCCTTGATCATGCTAAAAGGCATTCTCTTTGCCCATCCACTATCCTTTGTAGCTACTCTAGAAAATTATGTCATGTAGATCATAGTCAAGGTTCTGAAACCACAATTACAAAGGTCTTCAAATCTCATTTTAGGCCTTCCAAGCATGATATGGATTCTTATGACTGTCTTTTTTGTCCTTTGATGATTTGTGACCCAAGCATAGACTTTTATGTCCTTTCATGATTTGTAACCATCAAAGCATCTAAAATTATGAATTATTTGTTTCTAAGATATTGTCCTCCTTTGTAAGTGACTGCATCATATCAAAGTGACGTGTTTCCCCATCATATCAAAGTGACTTGCAACATTGTACTATGAAGTCTACCACCCTGATTATTATGGTGAATTCCTTTCCTTAGCATGTAGGTGACTGCTATGACTTGCACCCATTTTAATCTATGAAATTTACACTTTATTCCTCTTTTGTAACTAAGATAATAGTATGTTGGGATCAACCCTTGTTGGAGCCACATTTTCCTTCACATACTGTGATGTTGAACAAAGTAATCCTACAATGGAAAATGTACCTATACTTGCACAATGAATAAACAAGTTAATAAAAACAATGAATCTCAAAGCCTTATGTGATTGATGATCCTCTACTTTTCTTGGATACTTGTGATAATTGTTCAACTAATTTAATGCTTCATAAAAGTAGGTTGTATATCTATTGATATTACATATGAGGAGAATTGGAATCTGGAGCTTTAACATCATCTCCTCTATTTCTTGTAGGCATTTCTAGAGCTTACCAATGAAGGGAGCTGAAGATGCAACATATCAACACTGGGGTTCGTCATTCAAGAAATAATGGATCCCTTTTCCCTTCATGTGTTCATCATTTTTTTCTCTTCAGATGTATAATTTACTTTTATGTTGCATCATTTTAGTTATTCCCACGACTTGTGTGGAGAACTTATCAACATACTTTTTGTAAAATGAATAAAAGATAGTTATTTTATGCAAAGTTTGTGAAATCTTTTCTCTTTCTGTAAAACAATTGCATAATGAAAACTGAAATACTTCATTTTATGCCATCTTTGTATATGATAATGAAAATCTAGCAAAAAATTATTTTTGTGTACCTTTCACTCTCAAATCTTCACTGATGTTCCATCCCTACCTGATTGGGTTGAAAACACAATTAGGTAACACTTACAACTCCTCAAAGAGAACCCACATTCAAAGGAACACAAAATCAACCACCTAGTAATGAGGAAGTACTCAGACACCAAAACATGATTGATAGTCAAAATCAACTTCTAAATCCCAAGGACATGATCATAGAAGAATATGATAGTGATAAGGAACTTACCAATGAGAAACTCTTATAGTACTCCCAAGATCCTAAGGTGCAAAAGCTTATGGACAAAATGCTTGGGAAGATTACAAACTCATTTTTTCTCACATTAGCACAAAGTGGTATCGAACTACCCATAGACTTCAACATGGACATTCTAAAAGATCCTAATCTTATTCCACTAGGAGATCAATCAATGGTTAGACAAGTACCAAAACCAATGGTGAATCCCAACATACCACCCTTGTTTTCACAAAACAATGATCAAACTAAACCACAACCTCCATATAATCCATTGTTTAGGCCACCATCCCAAATTGAGCAAGCAGTGGTAGCACAACAATATCAAGGAAATACAACTCAAAGCATGCCACAACACAACACTATGAAAAAAATGGGAAGCCTTCCAATGGACCAACAAGGTAGAAACCCATATCAAGGGCAATACATGCCACAACATGCATCATATATTGACCCTTCCAACAATGCACAATATCAACAATGGAAATCACAACAAATTTCACAAGGTGTACCACAAACGAATTACTAAGGTACCCTTCAAAAAAATCCCAAACAACAAGGTGTACCCCAAACAAACTATCAAGGTACCCTTCATCAAAATCCACAACAACAAGGTGTACCCCAAACAAACTATCAAGGTACCCTTCAACAAAATCCCCAACAACGTGTACCCCAAATGAACTATCAAGGTACCCTTCAACAAAATCCACAACAACAAGGTGTACCCTAAACGAACTATCAAGGTACCCTTAAACAAAATCCACAACAACAAGGTGTACCTCAAACGAACTATCAAGGTACCCTTCAACAAATTCCACAACAAGGTGTACCACAAACAAACTATCAAGGTACCCTTCAACAAAATTGACAACAACAAGGTGTACCTCAAACACAATACCAAGGTACCATTCAAAATCCACAACAACATAATGTACCCCAAATGAACTACCAAGGTACATCATACATCAAGGTATCCCTCAAAAAAATCCACAACACCAAGGGATACCACAAAAAAATTGCCAAGGTACACCCCAAACACAACATCATGGTATTCCACAAACCCAAACTCAATCTCCTATTCCACAATAACAAGGTGTACCTCAAATGCAATACCACGGTATCCCTCAAAATCAATATCAAGGAGTTCAAAACAATTAATACCAAGAAGTACCTCAACATCAATATCAGGGTGTACCGCAGACCCAACATACCTACAACACACAACAAGGACCCAAACTTCCTTACACACAAAATGGTCCTCAAGGTCCCATACCTACACAATATATCATTTATGACCAAACAAATTTCATAGGACAATAGGGCTACAACGCACAAAATCCTCAAACAAGCACACCAACCAATGACATAAGCATGCAACTACAAACACGAGCAATCAAAGAATATCGGACATACAAATTGGAAAGCCAAAGAAGAGCTATGCTCTACAAGATATTTTTCCATATCCTTTTGATCAAAAATTATCCATGATACCTTTCCCCAAAGGTTTTGAAATACTGAAATTTGACAAATATAGGGGGAAAGGAGATCCAATAGAGCATGTGCTTGAAATTTTAGTATCTTGCATGGATCTACAACGCAATGATACCTACTTAATGAGTCTTTTTTTGTGAAGTCTCGACAGGACTGCTATCGAGTGGTTCTCTCAGAAACCACCTAGTATCAAAACATTTGATGAGTTGTCAGAAAAATTTGTCAACCATTTCTCATACAACATAGAACATGACATAACAATCACCAATCTCTATAAAATCAAACAAAATCAAGGTGAATCATTTGCTTCATACCTGCAAAGATGGAGACAAAAAGCAAGCAAATATAAATGGCTCGTTCTAGAGAAACAACTTGTAGACATCTTTATGTCCAATGTACATGTGGATATTAATTACCAACTCACAATGTTGTGCCCTAGTAACTTTGAGGAGAATATTGAGAAGGGTTTGATAATCAAAAGAGCTTGTATCACAAGGGTAGTAATTAAAATATACAACCCTAGATCAACCTTCTAGTTCAAACGACAAACCAAAGATATGGGCTAAAAACAAAAACATAACCAATGACGGAGTGGTCGATGCTAAATTTGTACAAAACATACAAACTCCCAATGTACCACAAAATCATGTTCAAACAACACAACAAAGCTACACCCCAAACAACTCGCCAAACAACCAACCCAATTATCAATAGAACAACCAACTCAGTTATACTCAAAACAACCAATAGCAAAATCAAGGATAGGATAACGAAAGGAGGCTGCCAAGGCAATATGACCAACCTCGAAGAAAATTTACTCCATTGGGAGAATCCCTTGAGGTGATTATGCACAAACTAGTCCAAAAGAATCTCATCAAGATTAATGACAAAACAAACTATGAAGAGCCTAACTTCAAACCCCCTTGGTATAACGAGAATGACCAATATGAATTTCACAAGATCAAGGGGCATACCACCAACAATTGCATAAGGATAAATAACATCGTGTAAGACTTAATCAAAAAGGGAGAGGTCAACATAGAACATCGTCCTAGGAATAAAGACCTAAAGATCTATAGGGATCCAATCCCCGACCATTCTAGGGGAAACAAGGGAAAAGAGCAAGATTACCGTAAGGCCAACTTTTCCTATGATGAACTCATAGGAAACATCTCTCAAGATGACCATTCCATCAATGTTGTAACTATACTAGGAAAAGATCGTGAGTGTAACGTAACTACACAAAGAGGGAGAGTCACAATCCAAGGAGCCCCACCCCCAGAAAAAGCCACAAGTAAGTCATCAACTGACTACAGTATTGTGGAACAGATAAAGAAAACTTCTACCTTAATCTCCATCCTTGAGCTTTTGAAGTTGTCGCCAACCCATAAAGAAATCTTGGAAAAACATCTTGTCAAAACTTTGGTCCCTAACGACCTCAATGCAAATCAATTTCAATCCATAGTTGGTAACATCACCTCCACCCATAATTTAGTCTTTTCTAAGAAAGAACTTCCACAAAAATCTTTCCACAATCAAGCTCTCTATCTAGAAGTTTGTGTCCATAAACATAAAGTCAAGAGAGTACTAGTAGATAATGGTGCAAGCTTGAACATTTGCACCTTGAAATTAGTAAAAAAACTAGGATATTTTTATGATGTAATTAATAAGAACAAGAGTATCACCATTAGAGCTTATGATGATATGGAGCGAAATTCAGAAGGAACAATTAGACTTCCTGTTCAAATTGGACCAGCAATAGTAGAGACAACATGTCAAGTACTGGATCTTGAGTTGTCATACAACCTTCTCTTAGGACAACCATGGATCCATGCTTTACAATCAATCCCTTCCACATTTCATCAGTGCCTAAAATTTCCTTATAATGATAAAGAATTTACCATATATGTTGACCCCAAACCTCTTCATTATTGTGCTAAATTACAAGAGTACAAAAAGATTCTTCAAATATCTAGCAACGATATATCTTTCCATTCTTTCTCATATATCAACCATCATCACTATCCTCATCCTCCACTGCTACTCCATCAACTTAACCACAAAAATTTGATCTCAAGATCCACGTACTTGACAAGGGCTACAGGGAGTACCATTTCATCCAATCCTTTTGCATTGGAATGCTTCCCCCCACACCTAAGACTTATTGAGGACCAAAAGAGATCAAGCATGTTCAATTTGTTACAATGATAGTCAAACCCACCATTTTCACCAAGTGGGGAGACATGCAAGATGAGGAAGTGTGTGAAGAAGATCTATCTTCATGGATTTACAAAGTAGAAGGACGGGAGACACCATTACCTCCCCTTCCCATTGATCAAAGTAGTAAAGGATATCAAATAGAAAAATGTATGGGGTTCACTGGAAAAGGGGGCCTTGGTTTACATGAACAAGGGAGAAGAGAACCAGTTATCATGGAAAAGCACCCAAAAATCTTGGACTAGGCTATATTTCATCAGACAAGATTACCCCAAGTACCGAAAGCACCTCTTATGAGGAAGAAGCTCCTTCTACCACTGTTGAGACATCGGATAATTGTGAACGTATGGATGACTACTTGTATATCCAAAACATGTTTGAAAACCTCAACATAAATACCATCATTGTTGAACCTACATTTGATGACGATTATATTGAAACGGATTCCAATGAATATGAATGGGATTCTTGTGACTCTAGTGAGTATAACCTAGAAATCCTATGGAACCTTGATAAAACTGATATCTCTACCCTATCTACCACCTCCATAAGCTTTGATGACACCAATGACAAAATACCTTTTTTATACCCACAGTTAATAGACTAGGACCAACAACACCATACACCTATTTTGGACACATTCTAGAACAATGAGGCTATTGCGGAGTTCATGGGACTTCAAGATGATATACCACGAGAAGATCATAAGGTTGGGATTTAAATGGAGCTTGATCAAGGAGCATATTTTGGAGGGGAGATTGTGTCTTCCAATCAGAAAAATTAAAAATTAAAAAACAAAAAGAGATCCCCTAAGGAAAGCCATAATGTGGCTTTATCGAATCAAGAAAAGAAAAAAATAAAGGGTGTATCTAAGGGTGAAAACCTCTCTGAGGCACCCAAAGATGGAGGATTCAATCTCCTTATTACAGAATATCAAGAAAAATCAACACTCCTAGTTGAAGGGTCTGAACCTATCAATGTGGGCACAACGGAGACACCAAAAATAATATCATGCAACATCACTTGATATGGAGGAAAAGGTAAACTTCTCAGCATTTATCAATGAATGCAAAATCAACTTTGCATGGACATATGTAGACATGCCAGGGCTAGATCTCGCCTTGGTATCACATCACTTAACATTGTTCCCTGGAGCTAAACTTGTCAAACAAAAGCTACGCAAGATGCATCCATAGATAGCACTATTGGTCAAAGTAGAACTTTAGAAACTTCTAGACGTGGGCTTCATTAGACCCATCGACTATCCTAAGTGGGTATCTAACCTTGTGTCAATGTCAAAACCCACTGGGGGCATACGGATCTACACTAACTTTAGGGATCTCAACAAGGTGTGCCTAAAGGATGACTTCCCTCTACCCGGCATCAACATGATTGTGGACCTAACTGCAAGACATGAAATGTTGTCACTAATGGACGACTTTTGTGGATACAATCAAATAAAGATAGCTCCCAAAGACCAACATAAAATAGCCTTCACTTGTGCATGTGGAACCTTTTGTAGGAACGTCATGCCATTTGATCTAAAGAATGCATGGGCAGCCTACCAACAAGCAATGACCACCATTTTCCATGATATGTTGCATATCACTTTGGAGGATTATATGGACGACATATTAGCAAAATCCATGAAATGAAAAGATCATCTGGATAACCTAGCCAAGGTATTTGATAGGCTAGAGGAATACAACATGTGGCTCAATCCAAAGAAGTGTGTATTCGAAGTAACATCTAAAAAATTGTTAGGGTACATTGTGTCTAGAAGAGGCATCGAGGTGGATCCTACCAAAGTCAAAGCTATATTAGAAATTCCTCCTCCAAAAACATTAAAACAACTGAGAAGTCTACAAGGTAAGATACAATCCATTTGACGGTTCATTGCATAGTTGTCAGACAAGTGTCATATGTTCACCATTTGTTGCACAAGGATCTAACATTCAAGTGGGATGGAAGATGTGACCAGGCTTTCCAACATGTCAAGGATTATTTTCTCACTCCCCCAGTGCTAATGCCTCCAATTCAATATAGGGAAATGATCCTATATGTATTTGCAACAATGGAAGCTTTAGGAGCTCTATTAGCACAATTGGATGATCAAAACAAGGAAAGAGAAGTGTACTATATCAGTCCAACATTGGTAGGCTATGAATTAAACTATTTTCCCATAGAAAGAGTGTTTCTATCTATTGTCTTTGCAACACAGAAGCTTAGACACTATATATTAAACAGGCAAGTAAAGTTGATATCAAAAGTAGATCCCTTAAAGTACCTATTGGCAAAGGCAGCTCGAACAAAGAGGGTCGCTAAGTGGGTAATGATACTCAGTGAGTTTGACATAGAATACATTGATAGAAAAGCCATAAAGGGACAAATAATAGCAAATCAACTAGCAGAGGCACTAATGGAAGATCATCAACCTCTAGTATCAGAATTTCCAGATGAAAGCATACTTCTAACTGATCAGTCAAGCCGTTGGACCTTGTACTTTGATGGGTCCCACACTCAACATGACTTAGGGGTTGGTATCCTATTTCTCACATCTCAGGGGGATAGTATACCCAAGGTTTATAGGATTTCCTTTCCATGCACTAACAACATTTATAATTATGAAGCACTCATCATTGGATTGAAGATGGCCATAGAATGGAAGATAAAAGAACTATTGGTTTATGGGGAATCCTAGCTAGTTCTAAGACAAGTAAATGATGAGTACCAGATGAAGGATGACAATATTTTGCCATATAAAAGAATGGTGGATAGCTTCAAATAGTACTTTGTGATCATCACCTTCGAATAGGTTCCTAGAATCAACAACATAGTAGTTGATGCGATGGAAACAATAGGTTCACTCCTCAACATTCCACAAAACATTCCCAAATACGAATTCCTCATGGAGCAACTACTTATACCAGCATTTGATATCCTAGAATCAAAAAAAATTGTGATGTTGTTGGTCCTAACTTTCCTTGGTACCAAGACATGTTTGCTTCTATCCAGCATGGTAACATACCCCTTGAATTAACGACAAACCAAAAGAAAACCTTTCTTCGTAGAACTTCCCGATTCACCATCCTAGGAGATACCCTATACAGACAAAGTCTAGATGGCACATTACTCTGATGTCTCAACGTGGATGAAGTGAAAACTTCCTTACAAGAGGTGCACGAAAAATGTTTGTGGATCTCACTCTAGTGGACCTAATCTAGTACAAAAATTGTTGAGAACAAAGTATTATTGGCCCTCGATGGAACAAGAATCCATTCATTACTCAAGGAAATGTCACCAATGTCAACATCACAGTGATCTTATTCATGCACCGGCATAGGAGCTACAACCTATAACTACACCATGGCTTTTCTCGCTGTGGGGACTTGACTTGGTAGGTAAGATATCTCTTGCTTCATCCAATGGGCATAAATTTATCATAACTGCAACAGAATACTTTACAAAGTGGATAGAAGCCATTCCATTAACTTACATCATAGGAAAGCAAATATCCAATTTTATCTTGAATTATTTGATCTGTCGATATGGAATTTCCCAAACTATCATCATAGACAATAGAACCCAATTCAAAAACCAAGATGTATGTGAGCTTTGTTCAAGATTTTCTATCCAACACTGATTCTCGACCCCATACTATCCCCAAGGAAACAGTCAGGTTGAAGCATCCAATAAAACCATTATAAAAATATTGAAAAAGACTATTAATGATGTTGGTCGTGATTGGCATTGCAGCTAAATCCCACTTTATAGGCTTATTGAACCAGCATTTGCACACCTATGGGTGCCACAACTTTTTCCTTGGTCTATGGATCTGAAGCGATCCTACCTATCGAATTTGAGATTTCATCACTGTAAGTATCCCTTCAAGGCATGGTCAGCAATGAGGAATATCGGGTATCCAAATTGAATGAGCTAGAACTCCTAGATGAAAGGCATTTGAGCACGTTAAACCATCTCTAGGTTTATTAGAATCAGCTCAAATGAAGATACAACAAAAAGATAAGAAATAGAAACTTTCAAGTAGGTGACTTGGTATTGAAAGAGAATCAGAAAATCCAACTAAATCAAGATGGGAAGGGGAAGTTTGAACTAAATTGGTTAGGACCTTTCATCATAACAACAAGCTATGGCTCGGGAGCATATCAGTTGGCTACTCCTGAAGGAGAACCTTTAGCTGAACCTCTGAGTAGCAACCATCTCAAAAGGTTTTATACTTGAACACATAAGAATATCCTAAGTAAAAAAAAAATAAAGAGAAATAAAACATCCTTTAAGTGAAAACCACCTTGTGGCACTTCTAGGACCGGTATAGTAGTGAAAACCTGGTAAACAGGCGCTATGTTTGAATAATTCATGCATCTCTATCTATCAACACTATCTATAGCATTCACACCATCCATCCCATAATAAAACGTGTAACCAACCATGGCTCGATGATTGATCAAGTGTTGAACCTTGTTGCACCATCAAAATCCATCTTCCCTAATAAACGTAATCTTGTCCCAAACTAGGGGAAACTTCTCGAAACTAGTAGCAGATTGGATCCTTGTATATCCCATCACCATCAAAAAACTATCAAAAATCAAAAACATCAAAAATCCCAAAAATATTTTATGCTTTGAGTCAAAAAGTTGAACTATGTGGTCTTTGCGTGTATAACGTAAGCAAGGCTAATATTTGATCAACCCCCAAGGCCCTAGGTCAGTCCCCTTAGGTGTCCATCATGCTCTTTTAAACTTATTCAAAAATCCAAAAACATTCAAACATCCTTTGAAAATCCAAAAATATTCAAAAAATCCTTTGAAAATCAAAAAATATTCGAAAAATCAAAAAAGCCAAAAACATACTCTTATCATAAAATCAAACTATGAGCCTCTACATGTATAACGTAGGAAAGGCCATCACTGATGAGCCTCGAAGACCCTAGGTTAGTCTCCCAAGAAAAGAAAACATTCAAATATCTTTTCAAAATCCAAAACATTCATAAAAAGTCAGAAAATTCCAAAAATAGTGTCACTCAATATAGTCGAACTACGATGTCTCTGTGTTCATCACATAGGTAAGGCTAATCTTTGATCATCCCCCAAGGCACTAGGTCAATCCCTTTAGGTCCCCATAATTGTCTCTAAATTTCTCGAAAACAACAAAAACATCAAATAAATCAAGAAAAAACACAAAAGGTCCTATCTCCATTGTCGCCTATTTGCAATGAACTTTCCATTCATAATAAACAATCATCGCTTCAACCTTTGACAAAGCAATCAACAAGAAAACAAACATCAAAATCCAAAACTTTCAAAGAAAAAAATTGAAACAACTAGATCATTATGAGACTAAAACAATGCCTAAGTATTAACTACCTACCTATCGATAATTCATCATTAACATCCTAACGTATGTCTTAACGGATAAAACGTTCCTACAATAGACCACCAATGGATAACATCTTGAAACATTAAACAACTATGGCAAGTGATACAGCAACATTGTTTATCTTTTTGTGATCTTATCTTTTTTATTTATCTTAAATATCACATTCCCAAGATCTCTTGAGGATATCCATACAGATTTAGAGAAGGAATGGAGATATTAATTGTTGATTTCTGTTTGTTTTGTTTGTTAAATATTTTTGTGATACTCCCACGGTGAATACTTGATTTTTTTTTGTGTGTGGAACTCGTTTTGAGGTGATTCATGTAGCAATTGCATGTTAGGTACTCCATACCTCTTTGTGTAACTAGTCTAAAATGTTTTCTGAAACTTCTCACCCATACACTCTAATAGGGTTTTCGTATGTCTGGTATGAGTAAGAATATTCATTGTTTGCAGAGTCAAAGTCCACGCAATGGATATAAAGCCACATCGGTTATTAATACCCAGGTGCATCGTGTCTGTTTGCTACATCAATAAGGATTAATAAAAATACAAAGTCTCTATGAAAGCAAAAACAAACTCATCAATGACTAACAACATCAAATTTCTTCTAAAAATCCAACACTTCTTCCAACTAATAGCTCCATCCAGCATCACAATATCATAGTACCACATGCATCTTGCATCCACAAATTCATCAGTACATATCATGACCATAATAAAATGATGAAAAACATCATACATCATATATCATCATCTATCGCATACATCATATATCATCATACAACGCATAAATCATATATCATCCATCACATATATCATGAATCATACATCCATCCATATCATACAAATGCATCAGAAAAGTACAAAAACATTAGCATATATAAATAATCAACACATATACACATCTATAATCATCCATAAGCATTTCATAACACATAATAAAGCCGAATCAAAATATGGTATATCTCATATATCATCAAAAATGGGAATGTCATATACATTATCAAGTATCATTTGGGATATCAGAATATACAAATATATATATATATATACGAGGCCTCAGCTGGGCCGATGAATGTATATACAAAATATCATGTCTACATAGTCTCTAAAGCAATATACATCATATAAGATCAAGTACAACTCAGTCCTATTGGTTGTCTCGCAGAGGAGATCCGTATTGTTGTTGGTTCTGATAAGGAGAGGGTTGTGGGATAACTAGAGACTGATGGGGCTATCTCACTGACTATCCACCATACATTGCACATGTCTACACACTCGGCTCTCTAAAGCGAGTCCGTCTCTGAGCCCTTGGAACAAAGGCCTCATATAAAGTCTAATAATATGTGCACTACTACATGAGACGATCTCACTTTTCCCGGTACTAGGCCATGGGAATGGCAGAAGCTAGTGAAATCTCAATAGCTAATCTCTGCTACCTCTTTGTGGCCAGCTCTTGCCTCAACCCGTCTCGCTCCTGATGGAAGCCATCTCTCTCGACATTCAATGTCGTAACCTGTGCCTTAGAAGCCTACCTCCAAGCAATCTCGGCATCCCTCTCTAAAATATAGGCATCTCTATTTGCAATCAACTGTGCAATCTGGGCTGCTACTACTGCATCACCCTGTGGAGGTGGTCCCTATGGTGCCTACGGTACATGTTGTTTCCCATCCTCTAGACCCTACTTCCCATCATGCCCTACTTTGTCTAACTGCTCCACTGTAATCCGAAGCCCCTTCTTGCAATGTCGGCCACTCTCTGCACTTGTCCCATGACTGGCCTAGCAACAACATGATCTATAAACCATAGAGGAACACGATAGGCCCACCACTGATCATAATCCCAAGTAGTCCTTAGATCTATATGACCCACTGCCTAGCCCCATCCAAATGGGGCAAGTCGCTAGAACTCTGCAACAGCATCAATAGAAGAGGCATGTGGCCCCCACACCCTGACCTCTCAGGTTGTCTACTCAAACCGTGCATGGTAATCATCTACGAAACGGGTTTGTATCTCTTTGAATCGATGGAGAACCTGATCAGATAAGTAATGCTCAAGAAGAGAATCTGCACGGCCTATAAGCCACCATGTATGTCGAAAAAATGGAAGCTGCTCCATATCATTGTGCCAGGCATCATAGCCTAGCCATGCCTCCAAAAAAACTCGAGCATATCATCAAAAATGCCTCGCTAGTAAGGTAACCTATCAAGCCAAGTGTAATGCATGAAATCTGAATATCGGTAAGAAAATGGATCCTCAGGATCTCAATCCATAATGCCATCTGGCCTCGTCACTGGGATATGCTCCCAATCCCATACATGTAGAAGTGTCATCCCTGCAGAAATAGCACTACCATCGTGATAAGTAGCCTCATGCATGTCTCTATACAAATGTGCCAAAAGACATGGGCCACATGCATACCTCGTACCGTGCTCCATCATTTGCTCAATGTAGATGCCCCAGCCAACAGGAAAATTCATACCTCTATGATCAGGCACCACAAGCCCTATGATCAAACCAGCTAAGACCATCAATATCGGATTAGCGTCGTCAACGAACGGAAACAAGTCTATCTTCAAGTCCACCACCTGTAGTCATTGAACACCAAGTACTCGTTGCATGGCGAGGGTACCTTGTCGAACATCATACGTCACAAACTCGTCGTGAATAGGGATGCGAAGAATCCTCCAAACATCCTCTAGCGTGATTATCGCCTCGCCAATAGGAAGGTGGAATGACGCCTCAAAATGTCATCTCTCTACAAGGGCGGTCATCATCGCCCTATGGCATTGAATCTCAAGCATGTAACATATGTAACGTAGACCCACAATGTCCAAGAAATCTCTCTCCACCTCAAAGAAACCAGCGATCAGGTCAAACAATTGTCGTGGTCGTCGCTCCCTAGAATAAAGCAGTTTGAGAACCGCCTACAAACATTCAACCCACAATGTAAATAATTGGCTAGAAAATCAAATCACGAACCTAAGTTTGCAAGCAAACTAGCTAAATCATTCAAAATTGACAATAGCAACCATTTTTTTGACAATAGTGGTCAAGTAAAACAATAGCGGCTCTATTTTTTACAATAGCAGTCAAGAAAAATGCTAGCGAACAAATTTCATAAAAGTGGTTACTTTACAAACAGAAAAACAATAGCGCACATTTTAAACAATAGTGGTAAACAAAAGTGAGCAAATTTTATGATAGCGCACAAGAAAAACGATAGCGAACCAATTCACGAAAGAGGTAAAATCACAAAGTGTAACAATGATAAAATCGAGACAATAGTGTTAAAATCACAAAATTATCACTATCATCAAAATTGGTTTTTAACATTAATTACGCAAAAGTAAACAGATGAAAACAGGAAAGGAAGTGGTACATATCGCGACGCCTGCGCCAACTGGCCTCCCAAACGAACGGACTGCATCTACGCGGTGTGGGGCACCCAAAATCCTTGCCATCACAACTCAACAATCGTAAAAGTAGGATCTCCAGAGGCAAGAATTCAGTAAAAGCAAAGAGTGCAAATAAGGAAAAATGAACCCTAAATTCATATTTTTACCCCCTAAACCCTAATTTTTTACCTTGGAAACCCTCTTAGATTAAAATTTTAAGTACCCTGGAACATATGAAACTATAAACGAGGGCCCTATAGCCTAATTTTTCATCCTCTACACATCTGAACTATAACAAAATTTTGTCGCAAGCCCGACCCAAAAAATCATTTTTTTTTTATCAACCTTTTGAGAGGGTAGCTCAGTGTCGTATTATCTTTCCGCTAACCGTCGGGCACAATAGAGCATATAAAAAATTTCAAATCTTGATCTGAACATCAAATTCTTTGAAACAAAGCAACTAGTACTTTGTCTCAAAGAGGGGCAAAATGTAAACATGTAAAAATGACCTAACGCATATCACACCTTGAATGACATTTTTTCATTATCAGTAATCTAATTGCATTTCACATCATTTCACTAATTAACCCTATTTTCCTTTACTAATTGAATAATCTTTAATTATTTAATTAATTCACTATTCCATCATTTTTTTATTGAACGCTTTTGACTGGATATAAACCAGTGAGGCCACATTTGGGGGACCTCATCCCAGCATTGGATGCACTACAAATACCACTCTCGTGAGCACGGTAGCCCAGCAGGGGCACAAAGCTCATGAGCACACCAGCCCAGCAAGGGAGTGGGCCCCAAACAAAAGTGTCTACCACTCCCACGAGCACACCAGCCCAGTGAGGGAGTGGGCGGGCCCTAGACACAAGTGCATGGTATGACGGCAAGCTCCTCCTCTTCATCAAGGAAATCTTCAACGCTTGGTCCAATCACGAGCTTTTCCTCCCTCTTTTTGGCCTCGGGGCACAAGCATCCTCCTTCGTTGGCCTAGGGTGATATTCAACGCTGGTCCAAAGCCGTCAATAGTAGCAACAATGCTACAAGTCAAGTCTTCAAATTCACCACGGGCTCATGCCCAATTCATTATTTCATCATTAAGTTAACTTTACTCCTGATTAATTAAATAAATGCAAGTTATTTAATTATGTCCCTAATATATCATACTCAGCTAAATCAATTGAATTATTATCATTAATAATTTATTTAAATCACTTTCCCCTCTCTAAACTTGAATAATTAAATTAATTATTCGAATGCATTCAACATGGTCATAAACAAATACATTTTTATTTGTTAAAGTCAAAAATGACTTGCACATTCATCTCTAATATTAATTAATTATTCAATTAATTAATTATCCTCACCCTCTTTTTGATTGAGCAAATCACGATCACTGATTTTTCACTCTAATTGGTTGACTAACTCATCTATTCTCCAATCCCACTGATTTCTTCAATCCCATCAACCAACCCCACCGATTTATTCAACCCCACTAACCACTCAAATTGGCTTTCCCAATCCCACCAATCATTCCAATTTAAATCCACTAATCCTTCCAATCTATTTCCTCTGAACGGTTCTCAACTGTTGATCGTGATCTTTGACTATGGAATCTTGATCATTCATCTTGAACATGAAAATCAGTAAAACAATCTTCTACCCTCTCACAAATCATTTAGAATCTTCATAGCAAAGCGCTGAGCAATTAATTCTTGAGCATAACGAGAGTTATTGTCATCTTATTCTAGTTCACCATTAACACACTTTGAAGCTTTTACAAACAACAAACAGAGGCTTCATATTGATAACAAGCAATCTGACATCCGTCAATATGAATACAACTCGGACATGGTGTGGTAAGACTTGTTTTGTTTTATATTCATTTAAGTTTCTTAGTTGCTTATTTGTTTGGATTCATAGCTTTACATTTCGCATTTCATAAGTATGGGTTTAGAATTTGATCTTATTTTGAATTGATTTAGTTTAATTCATTATTGTAAACCTATGTTAGATTTCCCCCTCACAATGTGAGATATCAAGGCTTAGGGTTTTAAATGCAACACTAAATAAAGTGTCTTCAAACTTCCTTTCAATCATCTTCAACCTAAGATCTGCACATTCTTAAAGAGAAGAAATGTTGGGTCATTTTAGGGGCTGCCTCAATCAAACCCCGTGTAAGTGTTCAACTTCCACAATGGCAATGGCAATGTCAATGATAAATGGATAATTGAAAGGAAATGAATGATGAAATCACAAAGTGCTACAACTCACCACCCTTCAATGGCTTTCTTAAAGGACTAAAATCATACACATCACTTCAAGAATCTTGGATCTTGCCTTGTTTGATTTGCTTGAATGCTTTGGAGACCTACAACAAAGGTTAGCCTTCACAAAACAATGAACATAAACAAACTCACATAAACTTTGACATGATGTTGGATCTTGAATTGTTGCAATAAATCTTCTAATGGTTGCTCTTGACTTGCTCCTGAATGCTCTTGATGATAGTAATTGCTCATGAATGCTTGTAAGTGCTAGATAGATTTCAAATGATGCAATAACTAGATATTTATATGCTATTATTCTAATTTACCAAAAATTGAATCCCGGCCACCAACTTTAAATATTTTAATTTCAACTAATAAAATGTCAACACCGGCATATTTGAATTTGGAGCTAAAATAGGGGGACATAGGTTCCCTAGGCACTAGTGTCCCAACCCTTATTTTGGGGGTTTAAAATGTCGAGAACAAAATATTAAATGAGAGCATTTGTTTTATGCTTGCAAATTGTCAGAAAATATTTAAAATAAGTTGTGGAATGCATATAATTTAGGGGGAGCAAAACATGGTGTGAAATTGTCATAGGTGAAAATTTACGACGCTACACAAGCATGTGTCTATCAATAGATTATTTTACTTGAGGAACAAGCTACATACCTTGGGCATCATATTTTATGTGCTTAGGAAGAGATCTCTACTAAAGAAGCCTCTAAAGAGGTAACTATGGAAGGCCTCTATAAAGTCTACATTGAAAGGACAATATGCAAGGCAATAATTGAACATTGCAACATGTCAAAGCAAGATGTAAGTCCATATGCAAGAGCAATATGTTACAACTAGTAATGTAAATTTAATCAAACTAAAATGTATGGATAAAATGAAAGTGAGTGGAGCAAATGGATATGTGCCTAAAATTAACTTTTTGGCACATTAAAGTTGTTAATGGTTTTGAGGACTCTTGTGGAGTGGTTTTGTAGATGAAGTCAAGAAGGCTGGACAATACCCTATTAGACTACAATAGAGAACTCCTAAGACTCGTAATTTTCTAGACATGAATTCTTGATTATTGAATCTTCAAGCATTATGGTGTAACCTTCCTTGAGTGAACCTCCTTTGCCCTAGAATTTTTATACATCCACAAAGGAATCTATTACTTCCAATTGAATGGTAAAGAATGATTTGGAAAGCTCTCTAGAACTAGACAAAGACAAACTATGTATGTGTATGCTAAATCATTAGTAGCATCCCCTAGTGGTTAAGATCACCATCTATAGTAATATTTGCTTGAGGAGTTCACAAATGCAGAGTGGCACCTGCCATTATAAGTGGCATCACTTTGGTGATTAGTGATGTAATAAAGACCTAGAGGGATAGGGACAAAGAAATTAAGGCAAGGAAGCGAGAAGCTAAAGGAAGACAAAATAGAAATGACTATAGCATATATGAAGATCGTAAGACATGGAAAATGACTTAGGACACATCTATCAACAAGAATACTCAAGTCAACCCACCTAAATCCTAAATTTCAGATGTTAGTGTACCAAAAATCCCTTGGCAAAATAAAAAGTTAGAAAAGCAAGTTTCAATTGTACACAATTTTTTTTGTTAAGCAAGAGGTTAATGTTCAAAGAGGAATGGTCTCCAAGATTAATTTTCCTACCATGATCTTTTAATTATTGCCATTGGTAGAAGGAGCAATAATATTTATTCATGATCACAACTACTAAATGCCACTATCCATTATCAATGGCATCACTTTGGTAGTTAGTGATGTCATAGAGACCTAGAGGAACAAGGATAAAGGAATTAGAAGGGAGAAGCTAAAGGAAGGCATAAGGGCAATAGTGAGGAAAAATAGAAGGTAAGACACGAAACGATGGCATACAACACATCTGTCTACAAGAATACTTGAGCCAAACCAACTCAATCCCAAATTTGGAAGGTCAATATGCCAATAGGTCCCTATATTATTTTCCTATGAGAGCAAAAGTAAGAACAAATAGGAGGAACATAAGACAAGAAAAAATGGCATACACCACATCTCTCAACAAGAATACTCAAGCCAACCCACCTCGATCCCGAATTTGGAAGGTCAATGTGCCAACAGGTCATACTATTTTCCTACAAGGGCAATAGTGAGGACAAACAAGAGGAAGGTAAGACATGAAACAATGACCTACAACACATCTCTCAACAAGAATACTCAAGCCAACCCATCTCAATCCCAAATTTGGAAGGTCAATGTGCCAACAAGTCCTCAAACTATTTTCCTACAAAGCTCCCAAATATGTGGATAAAGTCACATTAGGGGCATTGAATTTCTTCTCAAAGAATCCTTGAATGCTGGGGCATCTTCAAGCATATAAGAAGAGCTTTACAACAAACCAAAATATATCCCTACTGCTGCTCTTCTCTTTTAGTTTTCGAATGTTCTCCCTATTAGGAAGGGTTGTGACCAACCTACACAGCTTCTTTTCTCTGACAAGGGCATTATGCACAAATCAGAACAGAATAGTAGGGATGCCCTCTTTTCACATTTGTGTTTTCTCCCTCTTCCAGTTTATTTTTGCGGTCTTTATAACTTTGTGTTTTGGAACAAGAATTCCACATTACTCATGCAAACCTTTGACTGTTTCCTCCTTCAGGCCATTGGCATGGGTTTATCTTTATCAGACAAGACAAAGATGTGCTCTAATACAAACTGATAGAAAAGAATGAAAATGAACAATGAAAGTCGGATCATAGGTGCACAGAAATGTATCCCAAAAAGCATTAAAAACAACAAAAATCTGGTACAGTTGGTGTAATTGACGACCCATACCCAAATCTAACAATGTTTAACATTGTAATAGGTTGGTTCAGCACTGTTGACTTAATTACTCTTCTGGACGAGTTCGTTCTAATCATAGGTGACAAAACAATGTGCTAAACATGGGATTTTGAATTTAACATGTCATGTACAATCATCACGTGGCAATTGAATTACTAAAGTTAACCATATCTGAAATCATTTTCTCCTTTGTTGGGGGGGAAATTTGATTGTGTTTTTTAAATTCCAGCAGAAATATTTTGTTGCAACTGTGGTTTGCTATTAAAGGCAGAACTTTCTATGATCTTTATTAAATATTTTTGTAGCAAAACTAGGGCAAGATATAGTATTTCTTATTGTAGCAAAAGTCTGATTGTTAAATGTTTGACAGGAGAGGAAAAATGCTCATTAAAATTTGAGTTAGAATGTATGACTAGAAGCCTTTCCATGTAAATGCAATTGTTTGAATTGATAACATTGGCATTCCAAATTCCACATTCCAAATTTTAGAAGGGATTATTTTCATTTTAAAAGTCCCAATACATGAAATGTATCAATTCCTACAACATCCGATTGGCCCATTTAGGCACCAAGAAGCTCTCATCTAACTTTTCAATATGGATGCCTTCAAATGAAAAACCGGCATTCAAATTCTCTGATTCTAAGAGAATGAGATTATAAACACATTTTCCAAACAGAAGATTTACATAGCTTTTGAGAATTTTTTAACTTCAGAAATTATTGCATAAGCCAGTTGCTCTGCGTTATACTCCAAACCAAACATTCTCACAAATCCCATATTAGGGTTCATCAGGTACCTGCAAATTGTCAGTGTAATTTGAGTAGAGAGAAAACAGAGTAATCATATAATTAAAAATGCTGTCTCTACACTCAACTCTCCACCAACTCAAGATAGGCTCGAGTGTTGACATTAAGCATAAATAACAGATATCAAGTGCTCACTGACTAAACATGCATGAAGATAAGTAGCAAAGACTTCCATATTGTTCTATTCATTGGTGGTAGGGGTTTGCTTACATATTATGAGAGCAATCAATAAGGTAATCTGGTCCTTCTACATCAGTTTTCTTAAAAAAAACACGAAACTCCTGTGCTACCTGCCTTACTGCATTTTCAGGTCCAGTAAGACCCACGATCCTTGGATGAAATTCTGCGAGATATAGACTTTGATGTCAAAATTAAACAGAAACACAAGCATCCACTATTTCTTATTACTTCTGGCTAATATATTAACCCAGCTTTCAACTTCTTAATTCCATAATGCAAGTAAAAAGTAGCAAACCAACTAAACCTCTGAGGTAAGCACGTAAATGAGATGGAGTATCCCGGAAGGGATCAATAGTAATAAAAACTGCATTGATCCTCATGTTCTCCTTCATTTCTGAATGACAATTATGATGATCATAAGTTACACATGAAATACATCTATAAAGAAATGCATGTGAAAAGATAAATGGAGATTAGCATGCTAAAATGATTCTTTACCTGTATAACTAGACAACAAAAGATTGGCATATTAAATCAAGACCCCAATGGAGAAGCAAAGCTTACCTGGAGGGGAAGACCCCGATGAGGAAACTTTCCAACCATTCTACTTGGTGGGGGAGATACCCCCTAAGAAGGACCCCCTGGGGAAGCAGGGTCAGGCCCCACAGGGAAGAACACAAAGGGGAAGCCAAGCTTACCCCAACAGAGACACCCAAGGAAAGCAAGGAAGATTACTAAGGAGAGGCAAAGCCTTCCAAAGGGTATTTGAAGCCTAAAAAAACCCAACCCAGCCAGAAAAGAAATGCAATGGTAAGAATAGACATTCACTTCCCAAATGATGCTTTGCACATACACAATCAGAAAATTTCAGGAATGTGATTTGACAAACCCCAGATTCACCAGAATGGACTATAGCGACACCAGAATAATTCCTAATATCATGTTTCCAAGACAAGAAATGAAAAATTGTTTTTTGAATCATACATCAGACAGCGGGCAACACCTTAACTACATAAGTCTTGTTTTTCTCTGACAAACAAATTTTGTTGTCCATCTTGCACCATAATACCCATTTCTATGTAAAGAATTTTTCTGCCACACTAAGCAGATAATCACAAATGTAGCTCATCTGTTGTGTCATAACACTAGGCTTACTATATTTTGCAATTTTGTAAGCAAACTGAAGGTGAATTATTGAAAAACCATATTTGTGGTTTCACAAAAGGAAGAAAAAACCAAAATAGTAATGCATATACATTGAATAGCCAAAACATTTTATATAATTTGGTAGCATTTAACAAGTGGCATTAAAGTTCACAGCAGAATTTAATGTACATAGGTGATTAACATAAAACCTCAATCTATATAATGTTAATTAGAATTTTGTTTCTGTACAGAGTTTTCAGAAGAACCTATAGTACTTATGAAACCTACAATTCAACTACTAGTATTTGATTATCCTCAAGTTGTCACTGTCATGCTAAGTTTACAGCCAACATAATAATCTATGCAAAAAAATGCTGATTGGATGTTAATCTGCTCCAACCGCTTACTATACCACCAGTTTCCAATAGTTACTGTAGCATATTTTACCATTCCTGCTATCCCTGGTCCTCATAAATATTTGTTATCTCAACTTATCCCTGTTAAATCACTTGTTAAGGTCATTTCTTAGTAGTAATATTCTGAAGGACATATTTTCAAGTTAGTTCACTTTCTTCATTGCTTACTAGGCATGCTGAGTGTGAGGAGTCCAGGCATGTTGAAATACCATACAAAATTATGCAAGCCTCTGTGTTGCATGGAAGCCTGACACAAATCCAGAATCTTACATGAGTGGTTAGAAAAGCTAAAAGATTTTAAGAATGCAAGAAAGCTTTCTTGAGTACCTATTGGTTTTGTGAGCATTTATAAATGATTTTCCCATAGTCGTAGCCTTGTTTGGAGGGCTTGTGTAGCATCTGTCAAGTGGCAAATGATGGCAGTGGTTACAGGAGCTTCACCAAGCACAGATTAAATAATCTCATTATTATGTGGGTTCCTTGACTACTGATGGAGTTTCAACAGGCATTAAATAAGGTTAGATTGTTATTTAAGAAAAAATATGCAGAAATGAAGGAATTGTGTATATGCAATTTATGCTCAAACAGTCCACTCAGAATAAAATCCTCTGTTGAAAGAACTGTGGAGGAATGTTGAACAATTTGCCTCCGTACATTATGCAATAAAAATCCCAAACCTGCATAATAATGTTGTCTTGATGAATAATAATATGGAAACCAACCATATTTAGGTTTGACCACTTGGGGAAGGGGCAAATAATTCCAACACTCAAACATCAATGTTGGTAGCCAATTTGTCGATCATTTATAAGTGGGACTTCATTATGCACTCAAAGTGAAAAAATGAAAACTTGTGTCGGAATCAGTGCAATTTAATATGTATGCCTGTAATCGAACACTGCAGAGACCATTCTCACACTCATTGTGTTGGAGCTAACATCTGGAAAAATATTCAGAAATGATAGGATTTCATTTGACATGTATCCATGTTGAGAGTACCAGCTAAAATTTGGATACTAAAATGAAAATGATCCAATTCGTGTCTTTCTCACGCAGTTTAGTAAAACTGTATCTATTTCATCAAACTCAGTTTTCTCATGCAAGGAACAATTAGGATAATCCAGTTCTTGTTCCCTTGTTTGAAGTTCAATCAGATCTTGCAAAACTGATCGCATGCACATTGTCGAGCCACTGATTAACTTGTCAGTCCATGGTATGGAGTGGCTGCATCTTCTAAACCCATTATCACATACTTAAATCACTTGAAAATAAAAGGTTTTTGTGAAGGTGTCTTGGGCTATTTTCAAGAGTTGGTCAACCATTTAGAGCAAATGCAAGATTGGGAGGAAAGGAGAACCAAGTTCAATTATTTCATGATTATTATATTGGTGTGGGTTCTTGGATGAATAAAGCATCTGCCTGATAAAAAATTAAATGCCAAATCTATCCACTTCAGTCTTGTATACATTCTGTTGCATTTGTTCCTCTGAATGACCAACTTCATATATTGAAGCTAGTGAAGAAAGAAGAATATAGAGATCATTATGTTGATTGTACAAAGAGATTCTTGTGGGAGCACTAGCTAATTGATAGAATTTCCCATACAACAGCACTAGAAACTGATTGTTGTTCCCTACGACATATATAATAACTTTTGTTTATAGCTAAGTTGCCGAATCGGCCATTTCTTCCACCGATTCCAGATACGATACGTCTCAAAATCGGGTACAGTTAAAAAAACCTGTGGAATCGACCAGGGTTCGTGTCTATGCAGCCCAAAACATTTTTTGATCTGCGACAAGATTCCAACAAGTTTCGATATGCAAACTGAAAGATTGATAATATAACGCACATAGTCTGTCTTTGAAATTCCTGAGCAAAGATTGTATCAATCTGAGCTAAACATAAATAGAATTATCTATTAGTTGAAATTTCTAGAATTTGTATGTTGCAATGATGATATCTTAGTAAACAGCGGATCGGTTCGAGTAAGGGTTTCAGAGAATAATCGTTTCAGACTAAGACATCCCAAATTAGTTTGCCAAATAACATTGTCAAATTTGGGTAATCAATAATCATCTTGGCCCAAGGGGGCAAGGTTATTAAAGCAAAGGCCCAACCGCTACACCAAAAGACTGGCCTAGTAGTGAGGACGGCTACCCAAGGTGTTAAGGGTGAGGTTTGCGTCCCCACCAGCCTCAGAGGTGAAGGCATAGAAGCCTCGAGCACAGTGGACACGTGGCCGTGGAGCCCCACCATCTGGTTATCAAGAACACGCCTACCAGCACGACAGGTTAGGACATCTGTCGGGGTTTAGCCCTTCACGCACAGGACATTACAGCCCACCACGCTCCGCAAGGCTCGACCTCGAGACCTTGGCTTTGATACCACATAAGCCCAACCCTAGTTGGCAGACTTGCCGAGTTTTTAGCGAGTCTTAAAAACCCCACGAGTTTTTTCCCTTAGCGAGTTTTTCTGACTTTAACTCGTAGGGTTTTTCTAGCGAGTTTTTCTCGAAAACTCGCCCTCCAAGCAAAAAACTCGCCATGACTATGCATAACTGGGTCAGCGTCAAAAAAAGGCATTTCATAACTCAAAAAAAAAATTTTTCTGGTTTTCAGAGAAAACAAACCCTCCCCAACCAAAATGACACCATTTGCAATGTTTTGTCGTCGAGAAGAGTGGATTTAAACGGATTTTTTTGAAGATTTTGAAGGCAAATTCAAATCACAAGTAGGTTTTTGGTTTTCCAATTTTTTTTTGTTTAATCATTTTTTTTCATTCTTGTTGCATAACATTGAATCCAAATTGAAAAAAAAAACTTCATAGAGCAAATAGAAGCAAGATTTTTGCATTTAGATTCCAAAAACAAGATTCATCACTATTTTTTGTTGATTTTTTCTGATTTTTTTCATTATTTTCACTATTTTTTGAGTTTTTCAAACCTAGGTCAATTTTTTTATTTTAAATCTTTTTTGTTTGAAAATAATGTTAATTTATTTACTGATTTAATCTTTTAAACACATTTGTATCAATTTAAATCAAATTTAGAGAGATTTTTTAATGATTTTTCATTTTATGTGTATAATTTAGGCTATTTTTTAAATTGTTTGTATTAAAAATCTAATATGTTGTACATTTTTTTGCATGTGTAGGTTAAATACGCACTATAATGGCTTCTGCTTCAGGTTTAGCCTCAGGCTCCGCCCCATCGACACCCGTGCCATCATGGGTTCCAGGCACTTGTCCTCCAAGAGCTAGAGACCCTACATGGAAGTATGTCGTGAGAGGACCGTCACCTAGATCAGTTGTTTGCACTAAATGTAAGAAGGTACATTTTGGAGGCATAAATCGCCTCAAATACCATCTTGCAAGCATTACTCATCGTTATGTCAAGCCTTGTCCTACGGCCATAGAAGAGATAATAAGAGAGATGAATGCCATCCTTGCAGTTGCTGAAGAAAAAAAATTGCAAAGGGAGAGGACAAAGGCAGCCATAGCAGCAACCATAGCTTGTGGACATGATCATGAGCAAGTGGAGATAGAGTCCCAATCAGATGAGGAGGCAAATACTAACATTGTGGCCTCTCTTCGTGGTCCACACATTCGTGGCACATCAGCCTCTAGGCCCCCCACTTCCTCTACTTTGAGTAGAGTGCCATCACCTACTTCTTCACGCACACCACATAGTTTTTTTGTGCCAAAAAACACACCAGGAACACAAACATCATTGGAGGCTACAAGGTGGAATAAGAAGGCGCATCAACATGCCGACATGGCATGTGCAAACTTTTGGTATTTCAATAACATTCCATTCAATGTGGCAAGTAGTCCCTATTGGCATAATTTGGTTATTGCATTGACAATTGCGGGAAAAGGCTACAAGCCACCTTCTCACAAAGACTTGAGAGGGAGGTTAGTCAATTTGAATTTTATGCTAAGTTTATGTTCTTTAGTTTAAACTAATTTATGTTGAATTTAAGCTATTTTTTGTTTAAAAATTAAAATTATGTACTTATTTTACTTTGTACTTGTAGGTTGCTCACAAATGCAACCGAAAGGATGGTGCAAGTAGTGGAAGCTCAAAAGAAAGAATGGAAGAAACATGGCTGCACCATTCTTTTCGATGGATGGACGGATGGGAAAAACCGCACCATCCTTAATTTTTTGGTTTCTTCAAAAGGTGAAGTTGTGTTTTTGAAATCGGTGGATGCCTCTTAACAAAATAAAAAATGCAGAAACATTGTGTACATTGTTGGAGGAAGTTGTCATGGAGGTGGGGATAGATAATGTGGTGCAAGTCATCACAGATAATGCAGCAACATAAGTGGCAGTTGAGAGATTGCTTGAGGATAGACATCCTACACTTTTTTGGTCACCATGTGCGGCTCATTGCCTTGACCTTCTTTTGGAGGATATAGGAAAACTTGTTTGGGTGGCACCGATTGTAGACGATGCAAGAAGCATCACAAAATTTATCTACAATCACCCTTGGGTTCTTAGTTTGATGAGAGATCATACACAAGGGAAGGAGTTGGTGAGATCAGGTGCCACAAGGTTTGCAACGGTTTTCCTAACGTTGCAAAACATTTTGGGTTCTTTGATTGCTTTAAAACAAATGTTTGTGAGTCGAGCATGGCTAGCATGGCTAGAGTTGCAAAAATAGTCTTCAACAACCTATTTGCACAAAGAGCTACAGAGATCGTGAAGGTAACTTAAAAACTTTGATTTTAAACTAAAGTTGAATATTTTATTTTTTTTAATTTAAGTCTTTCATTATAAATTTGTAACTTTAATCTTTTTGTATTTCTAATGTAGGTGTCAGAGCCCTTGGTTAGAGTCCTCCACTTGGTAGATGGGGATCAAAACCCAATGGGATATATTTATGAGGCCATGGATAGGGCCAAAGAGGCTATCAAAAATTATTACATGGGGGACAGCCTCAAATTTGATCCCATATGGGAGATTGTTGATAGGTGGAACAATCAACTCCACCAACCCATCCATGCAGCAGGGTACTTCCTCAGCCCTAATTTTCTCTTCTCAAACAACTTCTCTGATCCTAATGGAGAGGTTATGGAGGGGCTCACGACATGCATTCAGAGGATGGAGCCCAAGGTTGAGGTGAGAGACCTCATTGCCCAAGAGTTGAATCTTTACAGGGAAGGAAGGGGTAAACTCTTTTCTTCAGAGCTAGTTGTTCGAGGAAGAACCACTAAACCACCAGGTATAAAAATGGGAGTCTTTAAGTTTATTTCACATGAATCTTATAATTTGATAAAAAGTGTTTTGACTTTGTTTTCTAACTCTTCAATTTTTTATTTTTTATTTTCGCATACTATGTCAGCCTTGTAGTGTATCCAGTTGTGAGCGGAATTGGAGCTTGTTTGAGGCCATTCACACAAAGAAGAGGAACAAATTAGCTCAAAAACACCTCAATGACCTTGTCTTTGTGCAATACAACCTTCGATTGTGCACAAAAAGAGTAGAGGAAAAATCACCGGATCTTATTGATTTGGAGGAGATAGATCCTTACAATGATTGGATAGGGTAGGATGAGCAGCCTCCATTGTTTACCACGGACGAGATTCTTGATTTTGAGAGACAAGCAATGGAGGATGTGGGTGCAATAGGAGATGTAGGGTTGGAGGACATTCATGAGGATGAGGAAGAGTCGTTTCCAAAGCCAAATATTTCCAGGATAGAGGTCGAGCCTCGGCCAGAGCCTTCCATGCCAACCAAGGAGCCACCAGCACCACATACTCGCAAGACTAGAACATCTACCTCTTCCCTAGATTTGACTAAATTAGGGAAGAGGAAGGTGTAAAATGTTGTATTTAGTATTTACTTCTAGTTTTACTATTTTCATTTCCAGCTATCTTTTGTAATTTGTATCAAACTATCAAGCTTTCAGCCATCAGGATTCCGCATGAGAATGCGATTTTGTAATCAATTTGCATTAAAGTCAATCAAATTTAATAGAAAACACTTTTGTACTCATTTCTGGACTCAGTGGATTCATCTTGTCATTGAATTTTGCAAAAAAAAAGTGTTTCTAATGAAATTTAAGCAATTTTTTTTTAGTTCCCAAGTTTTTTGCCGAGTTTTTGTTGACTCGTCAATTTTGGACTTAGCGAGTTTTTTGGTGAGTTGAGTTTTCCAACTATGCATTATGTCATCAATAACATGAGTTGCCATGACTCCAAACTTTCTAAATCACATACCCAACAGGCTGGCAAGATCAAGGCTCTGATACCACTAAAATATCCCTAACCAATATGTATGCAATTTTTTCTGATTTTTGCAATACAAAATGATGCCCTAATTTTCTGATTTTTAACTTCTGCTCAAACCCTAGTTGCTGATAAAAAAATTCTGAGTTTACACATGCATTAGCAGCAACATTCAATCATCCCAATAACATCAAAACTCATAGCATATTTGGTTAATCATGAACAAGTACAAAACCAACACAATAGATCACCAAGACATCCACCATCACATGCCAAAGTTCTAATATTCAAATGTCCAGCTTGTTGACACAAATCAGACCTATCTATTATGCAGTTACACAATGAAATGGGCTCCAAACATGCCCAGCAACATATAGAAGTTTATTGATATGAAGAAACCCCAAACTATGCAATGACAATCATCTCCTACTCTAACCCTAGCTGGGCAAATAGCTCCAACTCACAACAATGCAAATGAAATGCAAATATTTGATGAAAAATGACTTCAAACCCTACCCCCAAGGGTGCGTTGGCCTATTGGTCTGATTATAGGGTTTGCAACCCTTGAAAATCTGAAGAATACCTCCCAACTTGCCCAAATTCGCCCCTCCAAACTAGTCGCCTATGCTGATGCAAAATCTAAGCATGAAACTATCAAAAATCTCCATTGAAGCACATGTGAACCTCCATCATGAAGTCCTCCATTGAAGAGCTAGGTTTTTGTCCAACTCCTCCTATATTCTTAAGGGTTTTCGCCCTTAGAATATTTGCCAAAATGCAGATCAGAAAAGCAGAGATAATTCGTTGATATGAAAAGCCTCCAAATGACCTTGTATTTATATCAATCCTCCCTTATGACTCCCAATCTGGCTGACCCAACTTGGGCGCCAATTTTGCATTTTAAAATTGTTTTTAATTTATTTTTTATTCCTTCTTTTGGGCGCCAACTTGTCTTTAAATTTTTATTTTTATTTTTTATTATTATGTTTTCACCTTATTCCTCCAAAAAGGGGCCATCCAAGCCCATATAAAAATATGTTAAACATTTTGCCTCCTCCAAAATTCATGATAAATCAATTAAACCCTTTTTTCATCATCTCCATGCCAGATAAAAATTATTTAGGCCAAAAGAATATTTTTCTATTTTTCCAAGGCTCCAAAATTCAAAAATAATAAAATATTATTTTTGCTTATTTTTTCCTTGTTCGCCTTGAGAAGGGTCGTTACAATCTACCAACTGAAGATGTTTATAGATTTCAACATTTACATGGTCTCAAAGTGAATATGTGAAAAACCATGATAAAATATTTTCATCTTGCTTGCATTCCCAAGAATGCTAGAATGACCAATAATATGTTGACAACATGCACCTCATTTTAGTCATTGTTCCTTTGCCTTGGGCAATTAGAGTAAGTGTCCTCAAAGAGTGTTTTATTTAAATGACAAAATAGAACATGCCATCACAATAGGGCTTAAAATCCATCTTACATTTCTCTCTTACAAATGCATCAGATAGTTTGATTGGAACAAGCCTCCTTTTAAACTTGATTTCTAGATAATTTAAATCACTAGGCCATTTATGACCCATCTAAATTTATGGTTCATAGGGCACTTGATTAGTGTCATAGCTTGCATGACTAAGGTTTAGAGTGTGATGAGCCCAACTGGCTCCAACTCAATCCCTATAGTTTTATGCGTATCTTTTTATGTTTTGATTGATTTTAAGAAGAATTCTAGACAAAAGTAGAAAGGGTGCCAAGCATAAAAATGCAAATAATACAGAAATACAAGAATTTCTTGAGCAACTACAATACTAATTAAGATTTGGCAATACATACAAACAACGTACCCAGAAAGCTCTAGAATAATTAAATAAGAAAGTACAGTGCATGCCAGGCAAGATGTGTTGAAACTGACGAAATACAACCCCGGAACCTCAGATCTGCTTTCTCCCACGCAGTAGCTGGTGAAAGGATGTTGAGAAGGTGGGATGCCAAAGCATGTCAAGAAACCGCCAAGAGAGGCGTTTTTGCCTCCAAGTTCACACGCCCTTCTCTGGTGAACACGCCTTTGCACAGGAAAAGTACGGCCTCTGCAAGAAATGGTACGGCTTTATTGAAAGCTGGAAATCTAGATGAAGATGGCGCCTCTGATGAAGAAACCCTCTCCCTTATTGTAAACAGGTAAATACTGAACAGAAACTCAAATGTAAGCACAGATGAACTTCTGGATGAAGCTCCACAATGGTAATCATTCAACTAGTATCTCACAGCCTCACAATCATAGATTCAATGACGAATTGTCACTCTCCAATGAAGATTTTCCTGAAACCCTTGTCCTTAGACAAAAACACAGAGAAGAATAAAATTGCAATGTCAAATAATCATAAGTGAGTTCGACTTGCAACCTTTTGCCTTATATCTCCTCAAAAGCACGGCTTTCAAGAAATGACGCCACTTTTGCTTTAAAATACATTTAAAATGTATTTAATAACTTTTCCATAGTTGGGCACCCAAAAATATGACTTAAGTGAATTTAAATATTCACTTTAACATTTAAGTCATAAAGTGCAAATATTTCAAGTGGGATTTAATACGTTAGAAAGTTAAATAATAACTTTATAATATCTCAATAGACGATAAAACCTGTTGATGTTCATGCAATGTCAGTCATATCTTCCAACCTAGATCGCATAAAGAAAGCAATTAAATTGTAGCCTATCGGCTATTTAATTGGTGAAAGCGATTTTATGAAAGGTCACATCATTTGTTAAATGATGATTAATATTTAACTATTAAGGAGATGCGAATTCATGAAGAAGTTCAATCTTAAGTGAACCGACTTCTTTAATGAAGAGACACGATTTCTTATGAGGCTGTCTTCTTGTTCATTGGACACGATTTATTGAAGGGGTGCATTCTTCTATGAAGGCCGACTTATCTTGAAGTGTGACGACCTTTCCACTTGTATATATATTCGATGTGTTTCATTGTTCTATCAATCATCCATTCTATTCATTGTTCTACCTTGAGATTAAAAGATTCAAGTGCGAGTTCTTCATCAAGAGCAGATCGATATAGTAGAAGTCTGAGTTGTTATCATCAACAAATTGCATCATTGTATTTTTGTGCTGCATCATATTTTGGCACTTATATTTTGGCCTTCATATCGGCCTCTTGTAAGGAGACGATTATTGTTGTGATTCAATATATAAGTGATATATTGTTGCTAGGTTTTTCTCCCTCAAGTGGAGGGTTTTCCCAGGGTACTTGTTGTGTTGTGTTGAATTTTGAATTAATTTTTTGTGCTCTAATTTGATCATAAAACTAACATGGTATCAGAGCAGGTTTGAAGAAGATCTTGATCAGATTTTGTATTACAGAGATACTCTTTATTCTCTTTCTTATCGTTGATTACTTCTATCTCTTCGTCAAGATGGTGAACAGTCTTAAGATTGAGGATAGACTTGAGGGAGCATCAAATTTCACACAATGGAGATTCAGAATAATGCTCACCTTGGAGGAAAATGAATTGGCTGAGTTTGTGGAGAGTAAAGTCCCCGAGCCTACTGATGAGGAAGAGAAAGTTCAAAGGAAGAAGAAAGATATCAAGGCGAAGAAGATGTTAGTTGATTCTGTGAAGGATCATATTGTTCTGATTGTCTCCAAGTTGAAAACGGCAAGAGAGATGTTTAAAACTTTGGAGGAGATGTACGAAATCAACAACACAAGTCGGGCACTTGCACTGAAGCAACAACTCCATCATGTGAAGATGGCGAAAGGAGAATTTGTTATTGTTTACTTCATGAAGATTTCAGAATTGAGAGATCAGCTCTCTACAATTGGTTATGTGGTTGATGACAAGGACTTGACCATGCTTGCTCTTAATGGTCTTCCTTCATCTTGGGACTCTTACATTCAAGGAATCAGTGCAAGATCGAAACTTCCCAAGTTTGATCGATTGAGGGCGGATTGCATACAAGAGGAGTCTAGGTTGGCTGCAAGAGGAATTGGTCAAAGCTCCACTAACGAAGACATTCATGTTCTCACCACTCAATCCTCAAAGAAGAAAGGGAAAGATGGGAAGAAAGGATATTTCAAGAGGAATAGAGATGAAGGAGCTGATGGTGCTCCCACATTCAAGAAGAAGAGGGACCTCTCCAAAGTCCAATGCTTTAGATGTGACAAGTATGGTCACTTTGCTAAAGATTGTCCAACTAGGCCTAAGCAGCAGGCTACTATTGTAGATGTTGATGAAGTCTCTCCACAAAAGGACTCATGTGAATACTTATTTTATTCGGCATTGTCAAGCAATGTACCTACCGACACCAACACTTGGTTGATTGATAGTGGTGCCTCTCGCCACATCACTGGATTTAGGGAGCATCTAACAAATTTGGTGGAGAGAGATTCTAGTAAACAAGTCATTATTGGAGATGATGCTAGTTACTCGGTGAAAGGAATTGGGACCTCCACTCTCCACTTGGATTCCGGCATTTCTCTGCAGTTGAGTGATGTTCTATATGTTCCAGGCATCAAGCGTAACCTTGTTTCCATTTCAGCCTTGGAAGACAAGGGGTACCAAGTAGCATTCTCTAAAGGCAAAGTTCTTGTGTGGACGAAGAACTCAAACTTCAAGACTGCCCGAGTAATTGGAGTCAGACATGAGAGCCTCTACAGGCTATGCACTCGTCCACTTCAAGCTCTAGTACATGATTCTTCAAGCTTGTGTGAACTTTGGCATCGAAGATTGGCTCACCTTCACTTCCGAGCTCTACCCATCATGGAGAAGACGGTCACGGGCCTTCCGAAGTTCAACCAGGAGCACGAAGGTACTTGCAAAGGCTGCGCTTTGGGTAAGAATACAAAAGGTCCATTTCATAGTAGAGAAAGTAGATCCAAATGTATTCTAGATTTCATTCATTCTGATTTATGTGGTCCAATGTTTGTTGCTTCTTCGAGTGGTTTCTTGTATTACATTATTTTTATTGATGACTACTCTAGAAAGACTTGGATTTATTTCTTGAAATCTAAAGAATCTGAGGAGGTATTAGAAAGGTTCAAGGAATTCAAAGCTCAGGTAGAGAACATATCTGGGAAGAAAATCAAAGTCTTGAGATCCGACAATGGAGGAGAGTACACTTCTGGCAGCTTTCGAAACTTTTGCATTGAAGCTAGGATTAAGAGGGAGTTTTGTGTCCCTTATAATCCTCAACAGAACAGTGTTGTTGAGAGGAAGAACAGATCTATTGTGGAAGCAACTAAAGCCATGATTCATGACCAAGATCTGCAAACCTTCCTTTGGGCTGAAGCATCCAGGACAGCAATCTATGTTCAGAATAGAAGTCCTCACCGAATCTTGGAGAACATGACTCCCGAAGAAGCCTTCACTGGGAAGAAACCAAAAGTGAGTCATTTGAGGATCTTTGGATGTCCAGTATATGTTCATGTACCAAAGGACAAGAGAACAAAGTTGGAGCCTTCTGGCAAGAAGGGGATATTTGTAGGTTACAGTGAGACATCAAAATCCTACAGAATCTACATTCCAGGTCAGAAGTTAATTGAGATCAGCAGAGATGTCACATTTGAGGAAGATGTTGCATTCAGAAGATCCAAGGGCACTCACATGGAGATTGATGATGAAGAGTCTCCTTAGGATATGGAAGTTGACCATGCTCCTGAGATTCAGAGGGAGGCTCCTAAACCAAAAGAAGATGATCCAGTTGAGCCCTTGGAACCTACTGATGGGCCTACCAATATTGTGATCAGAAGAAAAAGACCTCTCTGGGCTAGGCAAACAATGCAGGAGGCAGAAAGGTTTGCAGCACCAAGAGGAACCTTCAGAGAAAGTAAGAGACCTCATAAGTTCTCCAGTTATGTTGCTTTGATGAGTAGATTATTGAGTCTGAGCCTTCCAGTGTTGAGGAAGCTTCTAGTCAAGAGGTTTGGAGAGATGCTATGTCAGAAGAGTATCAATCCATTCTCAAGAATGATGTTTGGGACATCGTTCCTAGACTCGAAGGCAAATCTGTGGTATCTTCTAAATGGCTCTTCAAGATCAAGCATGCGGCTGATAGTACAAGGCAAGATTCGTGGCTAGAGGGTTTTCACAAAGAGAGGGAGTTGACTATGAAGAAACATTTGCTCCAGTTGCCCGTTATAATTCTGTCAAAACAATTATTGCCATTGATGCATCTAGAGGATGGAAGATTCATCAAATGGATGTGAAGACAGCTTTCCTGAATGGTGTAATCGAAGAAGAGGTGTATATAGAGCAACCGGATGGCCTTGAGGTACATGGGAAGGAGTCTCATGTTTGCAAGCTGAAGAAGGCCTTGTATGGACTTAAGCAGGCTCCTCGTGCTTGGTACGAAAGGATAGATAGTTACCTATTAAGCTTAGGCTTCTCCAAGAACGATGCTGACTCAAACCTGTATTTCAAGGTAATTAATGGTGAAGCATTGATTTTGGTTTTGTATGTTGATGATTTGATTCTTACCGGAGAAGAACACCTCATTATCAAATGCAAGGAGGAGTTAGCTTCTGAATTTGAAATGAAGGATCTTGGTCTCATGCATTACTTCCTTGGGTTAGACGTTTGGCAAAAGCCAGATGAGATGATTCTAAGTCCAGGGAAGTATACCATTGATATTTTGAAGAGGTTTGGTATGATGGACTGCAAATCCATGTCTATGCCTATGGAGACCAACTTACATAAGTTGAAGGAGGCTGCAGCTAGTTCAGATCTGGTGGATCCCATGATGTACAGACAGTTGATTGGATCATTGATGTATCTAATCAACACTAGACCAGATATCTGCTATGCAGTGAGTACACTCAATCAGTTCATGTGTGAACCAAGGTAGATACATCTTGTTGCAGCAAAACATATCCTGAGATACTTGCGTGGCACAATTGGATATGGGTTGAGATATTCTTCGAGTGTGGATTTGAAGCTGCATGGCTATTCTGATTCTGATTGGGCAGGGTGTGTCACTAATCGGAAGAGCACCTCTAGATGTTGCTTTAGTTTGGGGTCTGCGATAATATCCTGGTGCAGTAGGAAGCAGTCATCTGTTGTGTTACACGGGGACGCGTCCCCTGCCCCAAAACCACCTATACCCGTCCCCATCCGTCCCAAGGACGGGGGGACGCATCGGGGACAGTCCCCGGCCGTCCCCAAATTAGAAAAATGCACAAGAAACTGGGGGGAGCGTTTCCTCTCATCTGGGAACGGACCCCCATCCCCGGGGATGGCAGGGGACGTTGGAAATGTCCCTCGCTGTCCCCGAGGACGGCTAGCCGTCCCCCGCGTATATGGAGTCCAGGAAACTTAAAAAACATAAAATTTTGTTTTTAAAAAAACATTTTATATTGCTTTTGTGGCGACGTCAGTATAGTTTAGAAGCAAAAAAAATTATATGAAACTTAATAAAGTTTCATAACTCATAAGCCATCAAAATATATTGTCAACATTATGGCTCTCACAGCAAGTGCGGCTGAGGGGCGACGACTTCACACTAAAGCTCAGCCTAAGCAATTTTATGGCTTTTTTCTCCTGCGTTTGGGCATTTAACAGAGGCGTTTTTGCATTTGAAAGAGGCATGAAACAAAAATTTTCAAGTTTTTGTTTCTCACGCCTAGGGTAAAGTTGCAGTTGGCTCTATTTGTGCGTTTTTTCCTTCACTCAAGCTGCATTTTGTTTGTGATTGGGACGCCTTGAGGAGCTGGGAGCTGCATGTTTCTTAGTTCCATTTCCTACTTCCAGGTTTGAGATTTTTTATTTTTTTTAAATTGCTTCTGTATTATAATATTAGCTTATCATTTTTTTTTAATTTTTAATAATAATTCTTGCTTTTATTTTCATTTTTTTGTTTTCAATGTTGAATGGTTCATTGATTAAATGATTTGGTATCATTTTTTCAAACTTTCAGATTTTCAACTAGCATACAAACTTCATATTTTAAAAAATAAAGAAAAAAAGCCATACAAATTTCAAAATGAGCAGCAACAGCAATGGCAGTGACAGTTATGAGGGTGAGGGTAGTGAGAGTGAAAATGAAGTTCAAAGAATGTCAATAGACCCTTCTTCTACCTCTGAAAATCCAACCCATGCTTCTTCAAACTATTTTGCATGCCCTATACCCACTCTTCAAAGATTTGCAAAAGGCCCTTTCAACCGCAACAAACCATTGCGTCAGTTTGCCACAGATGTGACTGTCAACAAGAAAAAAAATTCAGGGGGCAGCAAGAAATGGCTTTGTCATGTTTGTAAATCTAATTACCATGGGAGCTATACTAGGATTAGAAGCCATCTAGTGGGTGACTGTGGAAAAGGTGATAGAGTTTGTACAGCAATAACATTGGAGCAGCAGTTTCAATTTGCAAAGTTGCCTGGATGTAGTGATGACCAAATCATTACCATTCAAAATAAAAAACGACCATTAGCTGATTTGCAAGGTTCTTCCAATGTATCAGTTTCAGAGACTTGTGATAGAGGGAAGAAGAAAGCAAGTGAGAAAACTTCAATCATGGGGTTGATGAATACACAAAAACGTGAGCAAGCTGATGATGCAGTGGCCAAATTCTTTTATGCACATGCTCTTCCATTTCATTTGGCAAGGTCACCTTATTTCAAAACTATGGTGAAAGAAATATTGTCAGTTGGATCCTCTTATGCCCCCCCTGGAGAACATAGATTGCGTACCTCCCTCCTTGACAAACAATATTCAAAAGCTACCTTGTTGATGGAGGAGATGAGGCAGACATGGCTTAGGACTGGTTGTTCCATTGTCATGGATGGGTGGACTGATATTCGACATAGGCCACTCATTAATGTTATTGTTACATGCCCTGCTGGTTCATACTTTCTTCGAGCTGTTGATTGTTCTGGGAAGCGTAAGGATGCTGATTTTCAGTTTGGCATTTTGAGGGAGGCTGTAGAGGAGGTTGGGCCTTCTAATGTTGTGCAGGTTGTGACAGATTCAGCTCGTGTTTGTAAGCTAGCTGGTTTGATGATTGAGAATGCTTACAAACATATTTTTTGGACTCCATGTTGTGTACATGCTTTGAATAATGCTTTGAAAGACATTGGAAAAATAGATTGGGTGAGGGCAGCAGTTGCAGAGGCTAGAGGCATACAAATGTTTGTATGCAACCATCACACTTCACACGCACTATTCCGGTCTTATTCAAAGAAAGAATTCCTCAAACCAGTTGAGACTAGATATGCTAGCTACTATATTTTGCTGGAGAGGATGTTGGAGGTCCAAGATGCTCTACAAGCCATGGTTGTTTGTGCAGATTGGAAAAGGTGGAATCTGTCGAAGACAAATGAAGGCAAGGAAGTGAGAGATAGAGTACTTAGTGAAACTTGGTGGGCCACTATCAAGTAAGAAATCTGAAAATTTAAATTGTTTTTGAAATTTTGAATTTGTTACACTTTGTTTTACTTTGTAGTTTGTATTTTATTATTTTAAAAGTTCTAATATTTAATTTGTTGCTTGTAGGTATATTTGCTCTTTCATATCACCAGCTGTGAGGGTAATCCGGTATGCAGATACAGACTCTCCTAACTTGGGAGAGATATATGAGACTTTTGATAGCATGCTTGACCAAATGAAGCAAGCTATTCGTCAAAAGGAACCTGAGTTGAGATTTTATGAGGACCATATTAGGCCTATTGTGACAAAGAGGTGGAACACAATGAATACCCCTCTTCATATGCTTGCCTATGCTCTTAATCCGAAGTGGTATGTACCTAGACCTAGCCGAATGCTTCCTTCTGAGGATGACGAGGTGATAGAGGAACTTACAAAAGCCCTTCGTAAAATGTATACCGATGAGATAGCAACCATTATTAGAGAGCAGTGGCTTATGTTTGTTGATCTTCAGGGTCCTACATTCAGCAAACCAGAGGCTAGGACAGATAGGGCCACCATTGCACAGAACAACCCCATTGGATGGTGGAAATTTCATGGGAAGGACACACCGGATTTGAAACAACTTGCCATTCGTTTGCTTTCACATATTGCTAGTTCCTTTGCTACAAAGAGGAATTGGTCCACCTATGGCTTCATCCACTCCATTAAGAGGAATAGGCTTACTTCAAAACGAGCTGAGAAATTAGTTGCAGTTCATAGTGCCTTGAGACTTCAGGACCGTCAGACTACTGAGTATCAACAGACTCCAGCAGCACGATGGGATGTTGATCCTGAGGACGTTAGGCAAATTGATGAGGATGAGGTGCAACCAGGATTGGTCGGTGTAATGTCCCCTTCTCATCAGTGATCTGTTCTGACACTCATCAGCCTATTCCGGAAGCCTGTAGGCTCGTTTGAGGTAAAATTAGGGTTTCCATGTTCGGAGGTTTATAGCTTTTCAGGGAGTTTACTATTTATAGTAAATTCTATTTTTGGGCAGTATGCAGTTATCAGTCTTCAAGGTCTTCATTTTCAATTGGAGCAATTAATGCAATTCAAGTCTGGCTTCTAAAGGGTTTTATTTTGGTGAATAAAGGCATTAATGTTATAATTTGCAGTTGACCCCTTGGCCTAGGAAAAATAACTTAAGTTGTTCTTAAAAGGTGGTCATGAAGGGGGACGTCCTCATGAAGGATAAATTAAATATTTTAAGTCTTTTAATGCCTTGGGAAAAATGGACGCCTTTTCTTGAAGATATTCTTTTAAAAATAAAGTTTATTTGTGCCTTGATAAAGTGGACGCCATTTTGAGAAGTTGGAAGGTTTTTGGAAATTTGAAAAGTCATTGGTTACTTTTGCCGTACCTTCTTGGGGATTCGATGAGTCTTCTGATCTTTTATAAAATGGAAGCCTTGCTCCATTTTTTACTATCCATGAATTTTGCTAACGTTAAGTTGTCAAAATAACAATTGAATTATTGCTTCGAGGAAAGCTTACCTCCAAGCCTCTTGTCCAATTTCGTGTTTGAAAGATAACACCTAGTTGGCCTTTTGCTACTTCTCAAATCAGACTAGCAGATTGAGCTCAACAGATGAAGTTTTTGATGATATTTTCCAGTTTTGAAGTTGCTGATGCTACCACAGCTGAAAGTCGATTTTGCATACAGCTTTGTGAGTGATTTTTATTTCATTCTGGGTGTCTTAGAATCTTGTTTCTCTGCCTTGGGCGACCCCTTCTACCAATTTGCAGATTTTATTTCAGAGTATTTAATTTTATCTTGCCAAATCGCCCTTCTCAAGGGCCGTACCATTCTTGGGAGCTTTGGAATTTGTGCAAGAATTATTCACTGAGTTTTGAGGCTGTTTTGTGTTATGATTTTGGGCGCCTACCTCCTAGAAGGCATCTGCAAAAGACATCATTCGACTCCGAGGTATTTTGAATGAGTTATGAATAATTTAGTGGATTCATAGTTGCTGGTTCTTCATTCCAGTTTGCTGATTTTTCTTATCAGACTTTAGAAATTCAGATTTTTGATTCATTATCAGCAATTAGAGGGATAATTATTTGTAAGGGATCATCCATTACTCATGTGCTTTGAAGCTATTGTAATTTACATGTAATTTGCAGCTTTCTTCTTATTTGTAAGACTGTTAACAGTAGTACTGTTTCAGTCCTTAATCGCTGCAATTAATTTCTTTTGTCTTCTCACATTAAGTACCCCTAGATGGTCTACCGCCAGTGTGGATAATTGAATTTGTATCTCTCTTTGTACCCACTCTCAAGTGGTGAATTCCCACTCTTAAGTGGATGCCCGCCGCAGCGGATGAATTAGATAGTTGTATCTACATGGCTGGTTATCCGCCTATTTATTTCAGTTTTCAATTAATAACTCCGTCATATGTTAGCACCTCGCCCTCAGTGGGATCTTGAGTGCACATTCTTGACGCTAAGTTTGTTTCATTTCAAGTACTGTTCTTTAGTTTCTCCGCCATATGACAACACCTATCCTTCCTTGGGATTGAGTGTGCATTCTTGGCGTTGAGTTCTTTCAAGCTTGGATTTCAATTTTGATGCTAACGCTAATTCAATTGGCAAAGTGTTGATTGTGTGTGAAAATCTATCGAAAAAATTGGTTAGCATATTTCAGTGGTATCAGAGCAGAAGACCCTGCCATCCTGTGGCAATTTTGCAGTTGGTTGTCTGATGAGTGACAGAGACACTAGGCCATTCACCAGAAGTCAGGCCAGAACTCAGCATCAGTTTCCTCCCATTCCAGAGGCAGAGACTTTTTCAGAAGCCTTGAGGGATCTTGGCAAAACAGTGGAAGGTACAGAAAAGACAATTGAAATAATGTCAGACAGTGTAAGGCAAGCTAATGACGAGAGGGACAGAGTTGAGAAGAAGTTTGATGGGATGATAGACATGATGTCTCGATTATTGTCCAAATTAGACCAGCAAGCAACACAGAATATTATTCAGCCCCAGAATAATTCAACTGGAGAAAGCAGTGGAGTTCATGGGAATAACAATAATGGCAGTCCTGAGGTGAATACAAGAAACAGAATTGTGGTCAGCATGCTGCAATTCCTAGTGGGTCATCCTCTAGACCTCTTTTCCCCGTCTTCACAACAATGGAAGAGCAACAACCAGTTGAAGTTGCACCAACCTTTGCCGATGATGCACGTCAAGCTTACATGGACTACGTTTCTTTACCTCTTGACTTGAGAGGTGCTTGGACCTTTGATCAATTCATGAATCAAAGGAGTCGGAGAAATGGAGGAAGGAATGAGCAACGTCCTCCTATGGTGCGTAGAAATGATTTCTACCAAGCTTTGGGAAAGATAACTATGGAGCATTTTGATGGTAGTAATAAGTGCACAGCCAGATCATGGGTGCAGAAGCTAGATAATTATCTCTCTCAGACCCATGCCAGAAGGAGATGCTATCAAATTTGCTACTTTGCATTTGGATGGGATAGCTCACGAATGATGGACTCATGGTTTGGTCACTCTTGGCCATAACCTTATTCGTACCTATGATGAGTTTACCAACAAGCTAATCGAGAGATTTGATACCAAGGATCCAGAGTTGAGATTCAGAGAATTGGCACAATTGAAACAGCAAGGATCTTTAGAAAATTATGTGGCTGATTTTCAAAGGTTGTCAATAATGGTGCCTAACATTACTGAGAGAAATCTTGTGGTACTCTTTGCAGAAGGATTAATGGAGCTCTTGAAAGGATGGGTCAAAGCCTTTGATCCACCAACTTTAGATGAAGCCATTAAGAAAGCAAGGAGCATGGAGTTGGCAGCCCCAAGGCCTAAATTTCATTTGAAACCTTTCAGCCATAAGAAGGATAAAAAACATTCTTCAAATATGCCAAAGAAGTTTCCACCAAAGTTGTCAGAAGAGCTCAAAGAACAGCTTACAAAAGATGGAGTTTGCTACACTTGCCGTGAACCTTGGGTTAAGGGTCACCGTTGCTATGGAAGAGGCAAAGCAAACCTAATGGAGGGCTATTCTGATTTTGGATCAGAATCTGATTCGTCTGATCAACAATACGAATCAGCAAGTTGTGAAGGTGAAGAAGCTCCAGTAGAGAAGTCCGATGAGGTGGGAAATGGTAGTGCTTTCGCACAACTATCAAGTTTTCAGAAAAATGAGTCCTTTCGGGTTCGTGGAGTGATTGGATCTCAAAGAATAGTTGCTCTAATTGATACTGGAGCAACTCACAACTTCATTGATGAAGGATTGGTGACAAAGAGAGGTTTGAAAACTGAAGAGTTTGAAGGCTTCAAAGTAATGGTAGCTGATGGTTTCACTATGTCATGCACTAAGAAAATTCCTAACCTTTCTATTCAGATAGGAAATTATGAAGTAAAAGATGACTTCTATGTTGTGGGTATTGGTGATACTGATGTCGTGTTAGGAATACAATGGCTGCGATCGCTTGGAGAGATCACTTTGAATTTACAAACAATGGAGCTGAAATTTCAAGCTGATGGAAAGAAGGTTGTTTTGAGAGGGATGTCAAATGGGGGCCCTCGAATTGTGTCCTTGAAAAGAATGGAAAGGCTGATCCGACATGATCAAGTTGAGTGGGCAGCTGAGTGTATGGTCCTACCAGCTGATCCAGTGGAAGAGAAGAGGCAATATCATCCTGATATCCAAGCCTTACTTTCAAAGAAGAGCAAAGTCTTTGGAAGCCTACCTCCTGGAAGACCTCCTGAAAGAGGTTCTGAGCATGCAATTGAATTAGAAGAAGGAGCAAAGCCCGTCATGACTACACCATACCGTTATCCAAAGAAGCAAAAAGATGAGATCGAAAAAGCCATCAAGGAGCTATTGGAGACCGGTTTCATTAGACCAAGCAAGAGTCCTTTTGCTTCTGCAGTAGTGCTGGTCAAAAAGAAAGATGGCACAATGCGTATGTGTGTTGACTACCGTGCATTGAATCAAAAGACAATCAAGAATAGATATCCTATTCCTAGGATAGACGAGCTTATTGATGAGCTCCATGGAGCTATGTTTTTCTCAAAGATTGATCTTCGTTCGGGTTACCATCAAATCAAAATGAGGGAGACAGACATAGAAAAAACAGCATTCAGATGTCACTTTGGGCATTTTGAATTCCTTGTCATGCCTTTCGGTTTGACAAACGCTCCAGCAACATTTCAATCTTGTATGAACAAAATTTTTAGACAGCAGTTGAGGAAGTTTGTGCTCATCTTCTTCGACGACATCCTCATTTTCAGTAAGTCATGGGAAGAGCACCTTAAGCATTTGGAAGAAGTGCTTAGTATTTTGGAAACAGAATGTTTGTTCGCCAAAGAATCAAAGTGTGAGCTCGGGATGACAGAACTATTATATCTTGGCCACATTATCAGTGCAAAGGGTGTGAAAGTTGATCCTAAAAAGATAAGAGCCATTCTTGATTGGCTAACTCCAAAGAATGTTTCTCATTTGAGAGGATTTTTGGGGTTATGTGGATTCTATAGAAGATTTGTGAAAGGATATTCTCATCAAGCAGCCCCTCTCACAAATCTTACAAAGAAAGGAGCTTTTCTTTGGACCAAGATGGCACAAGAAGTTTTTGATAAGTTTAAGAAAATCATGAATACATGTCCAGTGTTGGCTCTTCCGGATTTTACAAAACCGTTTGAATTGCAATGTGATGCTTCGGGTGAAGGTGTTGGAGTTGTTCTAATGCAAGACAAACATCCCATTGTCTTCGAAAGCCGAAAGTTGAGAGGAGCAGAAAAAACTTACTCCATTTATGACAAAGAGATGCTTGCCATCATGCATGCTTTGTCTAAATTCCGTCAATATTTGGTGGGAAGTAGATTTGTTGTTAAGACTGACCACAATAGTCTTAAACATTTTATGCGCCAAAAGGATTTGAATGAAAGGCAGTAGAAGTGGGTAAGTAAGCTCCAGGCATATGACTTTGACATTGAATATGTCAAAGGGAAAAATAACATAGTGGCTGATGCCCTTTCAAGAAGGCCTCATTTGCAGTCACTTTGTGAGTTATCAATAGATTGGAAGGAGTTAATTGCTGCTGAATATGCTAAAAATCAGTTTGCAACCAACTTGTTTGAAGGTCATTTGGTTGATGAAAGGTATAAGTTGGTTGATGGGTTAATTTTCTATAAAGGTAGAGTTTTTTTAGTGCAAGAATCTAAGCTTAAAAAGAAGATTCTACAGTCTTTTCATGATGTTCCCCTTGCTGGTCATCAAGGCATGTTCAAGACTTACAAGCAGATTAGAGAAAGGTTTGCTTGGAAAGGGATGAAGGATGAGATAATGAACTACATAAGAGAGTGTTCTATTTGCCAAAAGAATAAGAATGAACATTCTTTTCCAGCTGGGTTGATGTAGCCCTTGCCAATTCCAAATCAGAAATGGGAAAGCATCACAATGGATTTCATCACTGGGTTGCCTAAGGTACAAGGACGTGATTGTATTTTTGTGGTGGTAGATAGATTGACTAAATTTTCACATTTCTATGCTATCACAACTTCTTTTACAGCAGCTCAAGTGGCTGAGTTATTCTTTAGAGAAGTTTTCCGGTTGCATGGTTTGCCTAAAACCATTGTCAGTGATGGGGACAACAAGTTCCTAAGTGCTTTTTGGCAAGAGATCTTCAGGCTGAGTGGTACAGTGCTTACTCCAAGCACTAGTTATCATCCTCAAACAGATGGGCAATCCGAGATTGTCAACAAGTGGCTAGAGGGCTACCTTAGAAATTATGTTTCAAGGCAGCAAAGAGCTTGGATTAAGTGGCTTCATTTGGGAGAGTACTGCTACAACTCTTCCTATCATATGTCGATTAAGATGTCTCCTTTTATGGCCCTTTATGGTTATGATGCTCCTAACTTTGTAGATTTGGTGTTTGGTGATAGTAGAGCTCCACAGGCTAAGGATATGCTTCAGTAGAACCAAGACATCTTGAAATCTCTCAAAGAAAATCTGCAACAAGCTCAAAATCAGCAGAAGTTATACGCTGATCAGCAGCGTGTTGAGAGATCTTTTGAAGTTGGAGACATGGTCTACTTGAGGCTTCAGCCCTATAGACAATCTACCCTTAAGAAGAGTGGTGCAGAAAAGTTGAAGCCATGATTTTATGGTCCTTTTAAAGTCACCAAAAGGATTGGTGAAGTTGCATATGAGTTGGAGCTTCCAGCTAAAAGCAAGGTGCATAACGTCTTTCATGTGTCACGCCTCAAGAAAGCACTTGGACAAAATGTTGTGGCTACTTCAGAATTACCTCCATTGGATGAGGAAGGTCAGTTGGTGTTGATTCCATAAGAGATTCTTGATACTAGAGAGCGTTCCTTGAGGAGAAGGACAATCAAGGAATACTTGGTTAGATGGAGGAATTTGCCTATTGAAGATGCCACATGGGAAGGAGAATAGATTTTGTTACATCCATCCTTTCGGTTGCTTGAGGACAAGCAATCTCGAGGAGGGCGGACTGTAATGTCCCCTTCTCATCAGTGATCTGTTCTGACACTCATCAGCCTATTCCGAAAGCCTGTAGGCTCGTTTGAGGTAAAATTAGGGTTTCCATGTTCGGAGGTTTATAGCTTTTCAGGGAGTTTACTATTTATAGTAAATTCTATTTTTGGGCAGTATGCAGTTATCAGTCTTCAAGGTCTTCATTTTCAGTTGGAGTATTTAATGCAATTCAAGTCTGGCTTCTAAAGGGTTTTATTTTGGTGAATAAAGGCATTAATGTTATAATTTGCAGTTGACCCCTTGGCCTAGGAAAAATAACTTAAGTTGTTCTTAAAAGGTGGTCATGAAGGGGGACGTCCTCATGAAGGATAAATTAAATATTTTAAGTTTTTTAATGCCTTGGGAAAAGTGGACGTCTTTTCTTGAAGATATTCTTTTAAAAATAAAATTTATTTGTGCCTTGATAAAGTGGAATGCCATTTTGAGAAGTTGGAAGGTTTTTGGAAATTTGAAAAGTCATTGGTGACTTTTGGCGTACCTTCTTGGGGATTCGATGAGTCTTCTGATCTTTTATAAAATGGAAGCCTTGCTCCAGTTTTTACTATCCATGAATTTTGCTAATGTTACGCTGTCAAAATGACAATTGAATTATTGCTTCAAGGAAAGCTTACCTCCAAGCCTCTTGTCCAATTTCATGTTTGAAAGATAACACCTAGTTGGCCTTTTGCTGCTTCTCAAATCAAACTAGCAGATTGAGCTCAACAAATGAAGTTTTTGATGATATTTTCCAGTTTTGAAGTTGCTGATGCTACCACAGCTGAAAGTCGATTTTGCATACAGCTTTGTGAGTGATTTTTATTTCATTTTGGGTGTCTTAGAATCTTGTCTCTCTGCCTTGGGCGACCCCTTCTACCAATTTGCAGATTTTATTTCAGAGTATTTAATTTTATCTTGCCAAATCGCCCTTCTCAAGGGCCGTACCATTCTTGGGAACTTTGGAATTTGTGCAAGAATTATTCACTGAGTTTTGAGGCTGTTTTGTGTTATGATTTTGGGCGCCTACCTCCTAGAAGGCATCTGCAAAAGACATCATTCGACTCCGAGGTATTTTGAATGAGTTATGAATAATTTAGTGGATTCATAGTTGCTGGTTCTTCATTCCAGTTTGCTGATTTTTCTTATCAGACTTTAGAAGTTCAGATTTTTGATTCATTATCAGCAATTAGAGGGATAATTATTTGTAAGGGATCATCCATTACTCATGTGCTTTGAAGCTATTGTAATTTACATGTAATTTGCAGCTTTCTTCTTATTTGTAAGACTGTTAACAGTAGTACTGTTTCAGTCCTTAATCGCTGCAATTAATTTCTTCTTTCTTCTCACATTAAGTACCCCTGGATGGTCTACCGCCAGTGTGGATAATTGAATTTGTATCTCTCTTTGTACCCACTCTCAAGTGGTGAATTCTCACTCTTAAGTGGATACCCGCCGCACCAGATAAATTAGATAGTTGTATCTGCATGGCTGGTTATCCGCCTATTTATTTCAGTTTTCAATTAATAACTCCGTCATATGTTAGCACCTCGCCCTCAATGGGATCTTGAGTGCACATTCTTGACGTTGAGTTTGTTTCATTTCAAGTACTGTTCTTTAGTTTCTCCGCCATATGACAACACCTATCCTTCCTTGGGATTGAGTGTGCATTCTTGGCATTGAGTTCTTTCAAGCTTGGATTTCAGTTTTGATGCTAACGCTAATTCAATTGGTGAAGTGTTGATTGTGTGTGAAAATCTATCGAAAAAATTGGTTAGCATATTTCAGTCGGGCTACCATTGGATGATCCACTCTTGCCAGAAGATGATAGTGACTCAGATAGTTCTGAGTCTTTTGATATTGATAGCCCAAATGAGGCTTAATTTCATAGACTATTGGACAATGTATTACAGTATTTACTATTTAGTGTTTTGATTTTCATATTTGAACTTTGAACTTTGAGACTTTTGGATGCATGTTTGAAACATTTGGATATTGATAGACCATGGTTTTATTGATGTTTGATATTGCTATGATAAATTTTATAATGCTTTAAAGTTTAATGACATTTATTATGTTGTTATGCTACTACTCTCGCGATTTATCTATATATTGATATTGTTGTGAGCAATTATTAATTTATTGACATATATCTCTCTTTCCCTCTGTCTATAATATATTAATAAATTTTGAAAAAATCATATATATATATATGTATTTTGTATGTCGTCGTCCCCTACCGTCCCCTAAAAATGGGCCCCTAGGAAACGTCCCGGAAACGCGTCCCCAACCGTCCCCTCGTCCCCATCCCCAAAAGGCCGTGGAACACAGGTCATCTGTAGCATTGAGTACAACAGAGGCAGAGTATATTACAGCTTGTGTTGCAGCTTGGAAAGCAGTGTGGCTTCGGAAGCTCCTTGCAGGATTGTTTTGGCAATCAATGGAGCCTACTATCATTCATTGTGATAACCAAAGTTGTGTGAAGCTTTCTGTCAACCTTGTGTTTCATGACAGAACTAAGCATGTGGAGATCAAATACCATTATATCAGAGATATGGAATTGAGGAAAGCAATACAGTTGAAGTATATCAGCATTGATGAGCAGACGGCAGACATTCTCACCAAGCCTCTTTCCAAGATAAAGTTTGTGTACTTTCAAGACAAGCTTGGTATGGTGGAGAATCAAGCCCTAGTTGAGAAGGAGTCTCAGTACCAGTGATCCTCTTTAATGCATTTCTCTTTGAGAGAGATTTGAGGTGCAAGCCCTTGTTAATGCATTTCTCTTTGAGATTTACGGTGAAAGCCTTGTTTCCACCCTCTGGGAGAGCCATGGTGGATGTCATGTGTGTAACTCCATGACAACATCACGTGAGAGAGTCCGTGATGATTCTCTTGTACTTGTGTTTCACCCTCTGGGAGAGCCATGGTGAACGTCACGATGAGGTGACAACATCATGTTAAGTGATGGACACTTGTACATACCATACATGGGTGTAGCCATGATGGTTGATATCACGATGAGGTGATATCTTTCCTTTCCACATATGGGTGTAGCCATTGTGGTAGACATCACGATGAGGTGATATGTCTTGTGTAGCTGGAAGTATCTTACCTAGCTGAGAGGGAGTGTTGATGTTCATGCAGCGTTGGTCATATCTTCCAACCCAAATCACATAAAGAAAGCAATTAAATTGTAGTCTATCGGCTATTTAATTGGTGAAAGCGATTTTATGAAAGGTCGCGTCATTTGTTAAATGATGATTAATATTTAATTATTAAGGAGATGTGAATTCATGAAGAGGTTCGATCTTAAGTGAAGCCGACTTCTTTAATGAAGAGACACAATTTCTTATGAGGCCGTCTTCTTGTTCATTGGACGCGATTTATTGAAGGGGTGCATTCTTCTATGAAGGCCGACTTATCTTGAAGTGTGATGACCTTTCCACTTGTATATATATTCGATGTGTTTCATCGTTCTATCAATCATCCATTCTATTCATTGATCAACCTTGTGATTAAAAGATTCAAGTGCGAGTTCTTCATCAAGAGCAGATCGATATAGTAGAAGTTTGAGTTGTTATCATCAGCAAATTGCATCATTGTATTTCTGTGCTGCATCATATTTTGGTGCTTATATTTTGGCCTTCATATCGGCCTCTTGTAAGGAGACGATTATTGTTGTGATTCAATATATAAGTGATATATTGTTGCTGGGTTTTTCTCCCTCAAGTGGAGGGTTTTCCCAGGGTATCTGCTGTGTTCTTGTGTTGAATTTTGAATTAATTTTCTGTGCTCTAATCTGATCATAAAACTAACAAAACCCAACCACTGAAATATTAATAACTTCCTCCAAACTCAGTATTTTTCCGTGCCGTCAGAAGATGGTGAATACTAAACAACAAACGCCTGCACTGAAACCAATACTAAAGTGAAGGAGTGAGAATGTCAAAACCCACCACAACGGCCACTGACCCCCTAACCAGATCCTGTCAGCTTACAAGGGTCCAAGAGATAGGCTAACTCAACTGCTCCTGATAACTGACTAGAGTGGGGACATTACATAGAGCCAAGGGAAGTATCTAAATAAAGTACTCCATATCATTCTTTACTATTGGATCTGCTTGTGTTTAGTAAGGGAAGCTTCTCTCGTATTGCTTTGGACAGAAAATCCATGAATTGTCTTTTCATTCCTCTTCTTCTAGAATCCATGTTCAGCCGTAACTGCACACATCTTGTGTCTCTAATTATCTTTTTATCAAGTATACCGAACATATGTCTCTTTAAATAGTCTTTTGCTATTGTTATACCTGTTGCTGTGCCTTCTAATGCCATAGTCCTTCAGAAGAGTATCTCAACTTGTGCATAGCCATATCAATAACTTCCAATAAAATCTGAAATTAGACCCAATCACTTCTTTTTTTGTAGCTGTCTTTAAATCCAGATTGAACTTTGCTAGTGTTTGCACATCTGCTCTGTTAAGCCCAAGAGATCTTTAGGAACTAGCACTTAGATAGTCATTTTATCAGAAAACAACTGCTAGTAGCCCTTGTTTATGACACCAGCCACTATGTCTTCAATGGAAATGATCATGCTGTTTTGATTTGTTTTGCAGGAAAACTCAATTTTATGTAAAATGAACAGGAATGCATAATTCATCAAGATGACAAGATTGATACAGCCCTCCCCTTTCCACACAGATGAGAAGGAAAACATCTCGTACCCACCAATATCAAATGATTATGCATGCTTCTGAAGTAACAAGAGCTTCACATATAACTGAGTTGCTGTGTCACCCAAAGATATATGGAAATCCCTGAATATATTTTTTGAAACACCATCAAAAATCAAATTGCATCCCACTTCCAAACATATGAGAGAGAAATCAACTAAAAAGATTAACATTACCACCCTCAATATCAAATGATTTTACATGCTTCTGCAGTAACAAGAGTCCCGCACAATACCGAGTCGCTATGTCACCCAAAGATATATGGAAATCCACAAGATAGATATACAACCTCAATATCAAATGACTGTGCTTCTGAAGTAACAAGAGCTTCACATAAAACTGAGTTGTTATGTCACCAAAAGATATATGAAAATTCATGATATATATTATAGATATCTTTCTTTGAACACCTTCAAAAGTCAAATTGCATCAAATTGCATCCCACTTCTAAAGGAGTGAGACAGAGATCAACTAACAAGCTTAACACTACCTCCCTCAATATCAAACGATTGTACATACTCCTGAAGTGCTATGTCACCCAGATATATATGGAAATCCATGATATAGATACCAACCCTCAATATCAAATGATTGTACATGCTTCTGAAGTAAGAAGAGCTTCACATAAAGCTGAGTTGCTTTGTCACCAAAAGATATATAGAAATCCATTATAAAGATATCTTTTTTGAAATGCCTTCAAAAGTCAAATTACATCCCATTTTGAGAGGTATGGACGAGAAATCAACTGAAAAGCTTAACATTACCCCCCAGCAGACATCCTACAAAACAAGGGATCATCAAAAGTAGCTTCCCTTCAGTGAAAAGATTTAAAGATACCATTATGTTGGATTTAGTTCAGTTAATTCAGAACCAATTTGTAGAGATGTTTGCGAGGACCATTTTCTTCTTAAAGGTTGAAACAAAATCCAAAATCACACTTTATCTGATTTTTCACTGTACTATCTAGGATTGAAATACATCTAATTCATTCAAAATCAATTTTATTGTTTGCACTTTGTAGCATACAATTTCAAGTAGAAAAAAGATTGTCTAGAGATGAACTGAATAACAAACAGGCTCAGCAATCATTATAAAATGAGTTCCAAAGCATGATGAACAAATATTTTCATTAAGCTTTTAAAAATATGAAGAGAAAAGAAATACACCTTCACATCAGACATTAGGTAATACCATTGTGAAGAGAAAATATTTGAAACAGCGCACCTAAGATTTCAACAACTTTGGTCATCTTTCGGACTTCCTCAGGATCAATATCAGGAGAAGATGTGTACCCAAAATAGATCAGGGTCCAATGCCCACAAAATTCACTGTCTGTAACAGGCTTTCCCTCATAATTAATCAGCTCAAAACGGCCTCCAATAGCAGGTTTACTGACTTCCATGTTTCTCGAAGGACCTTGTGAAGCTGTACAAGCAAATAATGGAAGAATTAGACATTCAGACAAGAAACAAAATACATATCAAATCCTTTCTATAAAAAGGATATCTTGTAAACCACTTTCATTTCCAATAAGACAAACTTTGAGACCACCTTACAAATTCCTTTAGCAGGAAGATATGCAAACCACAGTGCTATCTAAACATGGAATAATGCACTCTCAGATTTAAACAAAACATCTGTCAAGAATGCTTCACCAAATCTTTATGATAAAACACACAATTATCATGTATATTAATCTTCTAGACTGTTGTGATGGATTGGACCTGTTAAGGAGGTGGACTAACCTCTTGTTGACTGCCCTGTAGCATACCTAGTAGGTTTACTGAGAGATATGTGAGTATTACATATTAAATATATAATCATACAGATATACAAATATGAGATTTAAAAATATTAATCTTCTAGACTGTTGTGATGGATTAGACCTGTTAAGGAGGTGGACTAACCTCTCAATGACTGCCCTGTAGCATACCTGCTAGGTATACTGAGAGATATGTGAGTATTACATATTAAATATATAATCATACAGATATACAAATATGAGATCCAAGAATGATCCCCCATTAATGAGGTAATAGGTAATCAAAGGGTTTGTAATTAAGCAAAATAGATTTTTCCCAAGTGAGTTTCTGAAGCTGAACTTTAGTAGCGCCTCTAGGGGCAATCCTAATGTACTTAGGGCTAGGATGGTAATTAGGGACTCCTCTGGATTTTTTGTGAAGGGTGATGCCTTTGTCTTGGGAACTAAATCTAATAATGAGGCTGAGTGGGAAGCAGTGGTGTTAGGTCCTTCCATGACTTTCACTGTCAAATGCAAAAAGCTAAATATGGAAGGATATTGGCGGTTGTGAGTCAAGGCTTGAGTACAATGTCTTGCTCGAATTGAAAACTTTGCAGTTTATTTGAAGAAGCATGTATTTGTTGTAATGGGTTAGACGATATCTTCTTCACTCATTGCCTTTAGGAATGTAATTAGGGGGCCGATTTTTGGCTAATGCTGATGTTGATCAGATGCCCTTCTTTAAATCTTGACACTTATCAATGAACATCCTAAGTCTTGGTCGGGATTAGCAAAGTTCCTTTTTGATTTAAGACCTTCTTAGGTCCTGGCCTTGGATGGTTTTGGTTCCTGAGATAGATCTCAGATTGGTGTTTGATTTCTACAAGGATGCCCCTCTTTTGGTGGCATCAATGTTCACTATTTCAGGTGTTAAGGTTTTTTTGTTCCCTCTCCATGTACTTATTCCTTGTTATTTGAGGTGTCACTCATACATAAGTGTGCAAAAGTTTTATTTCAATCCTCCATGGAATTGTCTATTGTCTTACTTATAGTGTTGGCGTTTAAATTCGCACCTCTAGAATGCGAATTAGAAACGGACAGCTATGTGCAGTAACCTGCTCTTCAAATTAGGAGGGGAAGCTCCCTCTTTGCTGATGTTGCTAAAAAGAAAGTAAACTAAAACTAATTTGCGTATCTTTTTGTTTAGATAAGAGCACAAGGTTATAAAACTCAAGCGTTGTAGCTGAGATTTTCTGTTTTAGAATTTCAACTACAACTAGCCTACTCTAATGACGTTTCTAACTTCTCAAGTAAATGTAGAGCAAGAGAGTTAGAAATAGACAAGGAAGGATTCTCTGACAAAAATACTTAGATAAACTCTTTTTCAACACACATCTACTCACTTTCAATGCAAGTTGAAATTAAGATCATATAAGCATAACACAATAAACGGAAATCTGAGACTTTATATCAGGACAGCAAAGCAGGCACAAGACTTTATTTTCTCAAATTTCAGGAACAAGAGATTACACTTATGGGACAGCAGGATTGTAGCAAAATAGGCTTACAGTTTAGCCATCAAACCAGAATACATTGACACAAAACACATGCATTGAACAATACTTGCAGCTAAAGAGGCATGCAATTTGCTCTTACACAAAGTGAACTGACACTGAATAACAACTTGCAGCATTATAGGCTTGCAATGTGCTATCGCAATAATCGTTGAAAATAAATGAGCAAGGCTGCTCTTATTTATAGACAAGCAGAGGAGTAGGGAACCCTAGAATCTCCTTGCTTTTACAACTAAGGCTTGCTCAGCAAGCAAGCTTTATCTCTAAAACTAAAAGAAGATAACATCTAACCACCAAAGAAAGCAGGAAAAATAGGAAATGCCAACTATTACATTTTATCTTATTTCTCTTCTACAAATAGATAAGAATTGTTCTGAGAATAGAAAGAAAGCAGAAAGAAAGCTTCTAGATGAAAGTTGCTTGAAACCTCGTCCACATCTGCCAAAAAGCTGATTTATTTCTTGATTTTAAGTGGAGAGTGCTACTGAAAATAGAATGCTGGCTTGCCTTGAAAAAACGATTTCTCCGAAAAAAAACTGGGACCTGGGTTTTGTAGAAAATCCCATTTCGGAGAAACCCAGATGCTCAGAAACTGAAAAAGCAAAATCTATCTTGAAAAAGCGGCCAAAAAGCAATTTCTAAAAGAGTGAAAATTTTCTCAATGTTGAAGAGGATGAAAAAGCAGAGAGACCCATGTGATCAGAAATGGAAAAAGTTGAGTGGCTGCTTTGAAAAAGCAACGCCCTAGAAGTTTGGAGCCTGAAAAAGCATTCCTCTCTACTCACTGATCTCGAAACCACAAAGAACACCGAAAAAGCATGCCATTTGAGTCTTCAAATCTTCGTTGAGAGAAAAGGGAAAATCTTCTTGCTCTGGACGCCAACCTGCAATAATGAATAATGAAAGGCAAAAGCTCTCTTTAAATAAGAAGAGGTTTGAGAGAATCTGCTTTCTTTTTGCTTTAAATCCTTCGGAACTTATCTTGAGCAGGTTCGTCGAATGTGGACGCTGTTCGAATGTTGAATGATGAATACTTTAAAATTTTGGAAAAATAACTAAGGCATTGAGCCTTGCGCGCCAATCTCCACTTGGGGCGCTTTTGTTTGGAAGACTTAGCCAAATTTTCACCATTTTCAAATTTTTTGCTTGATTTTAACCTCTGTTTGATCTTCAATTTCTGGATGCTCAAAGGATCCTGTGAATTGACAAAGTGATCCATCGCAAAGCCTGACTAATTCTGAGAAGGTTATCCTAGAGGCATCTTTGGATAAAAACTTCATTTGACCCCTGAAAAAGTTGGGCGCCCATGATCACCGGTGTTAGTCATTTTTCTTAAAATTTCAATTTTCTGTGTTTTCTCATCCCCAGTTTGGCTTTGATTTTTGGCCTCCAAATCAATCCTACGGACAGGCTGAATGATCCATTATGGAGCTTGATCGAATCTGGCAAGATTGTTCTAGAGGCAGCTTCTGAAAAAGACATCATCTGGACCCTTAAAATCATGGGCGCCTATCTCTCTCTGGGGCACCCATCTCTACCAGACTTAGCCATTTTTATGGTTTTGAAGTTCTTGCTTGCTTCCCTTGATCTTCTGATGATTTCGCGATTCCAGGAGCTAGACTAATCTGATTGACTAGACGATTGTTCCGTTGGATAGCTTGGTTGAATCTGACGAGGTGATCTTGGAGACTGCAACTGCAAACATTGTCATCTAAGGCCTCAAAATCTTGGGCGCCCTTCTCCTCCTGGGGCGCCCATGTTCACCAGACTAGACATTTTTTCATGTTTTCCAGATTTCAAGCTCATCTTTTCACCTTCAGAAGATCTTGTCATTTCGGATGATCCAGACGTCTGATGGACTGATGGTTGGACTCATTGCGGAGCTGAGAAGATTCTGAGAGGGGTCTTCTGGAAGCACTGACTCCTGAAAGCTGATTCTTAGGGGTCAAAAGCTTGGGCGCCCATCTTGACTGGAGGTGCCCAACTTCACCATAGTTAGAATTTTTTCTAGGATTTTCCACTTTGCTTTTGACTTCAAATATTTTACCTAAATTTCTCCCTCTGTTCTGTCTTCAGTATCTAATGACTGCCAACTCCGATTGATTTGCCGATGAATGTGTTGGAAAGTTGGTTCAATTCTGAAGAAGACATGTTGGAGGCTTCGTCTACAAATTCAATCATTTAGGCCTTCAAAATCATGGGCGCCTATGTCCTCCTAGGGCGCCCAACTCCTCCAGACTTAGTCATTTTTTCTTGATTTTCAATCTTCAAACTTGAACCTTCATGATATACCTTCAGTTTGATCTAGATTTGCCGATGACTGATAAGTCTGGTGATTTGACGAAGGCATCCACTGCGAAGCTGGCAAGATCCTAAAGACAATGAGCACATTTGCAAACCCTAATTGCTGGATTAGACCTCTCAAAAGGCTGGGCGCCCCTGGACACCTGGGGCGCCCAAAGTTCCCAGACTTAGATTGTTTTTTTAAGCTTTCATGGTTTGCATTTTGTCTCTTGATTGTGACCTCTCTGTTTGACCTCGAATTCTGGATGATTGGTTGATCTGATGACTACGCTGTTGGACTCACTGTGGAGCTGAGAAGAATCTGAGCAACATTGTCCTGAAGCACGAACCCTGATTTCTTCATTTGATGTCTTGAAAAGTTGGGCACCTATCTCCTCCTGGGGTGCCCATGGCTAGCAGAGTTAGTTTTTATTTTGCAATTTTCGCCTCCCTCCTTCGTTGGACGTGTTTTCCTTAGCCTTGCTCACCGGAGATGAAAAATTTTCTAAGGCATGAGTGTTTGGGCACCTAGACTGAGATGGGGCGCCTGAAGTCTCCAAACTTAGTCAAAATTTTGCATTTTTCAACTTTCACAACTTCTTTTCTTCATTCCTCGTTCTGCGTGCACATTCATCATTTCTCATCTTTTGTTTAGTGCTTGAATGTTGGAATCTAACACCTAGCAGCCGACTGACCTCCATTAATGGCCTCGAAGCTCCTGAAATGCTTCTGAAAAAGCAGAATAGACCCACTAGGGCAAAACCGATCTTTTTGTGATTCTGACTGCACCAGCCTGATGAGGAAGTATTTTTGACCAATCAAAATCAGTTTGAACCCTAGAAGCCACACTTTCCATTTTTAGAAAGTTTCTAAAAATAGCAATTTTCCTAAAATAAGGGATGAAAAACTGAGATCTGGGTTTTGTGGATTAGGTTGCTTTGAGCAGACCCAGATCGTCAGATTTTGAAAATTTCAAGTTTTTACCCCTCATGCAAGACATGCAAACCCAAATTTTGACCTTTTTTTGACAAATTTGACAAGACTTTTAACAATTTCTGCAAAATGCCTAAGTGTAGCAAACATTTTAATTTGGGGTACAACATATAGCTTTGTCTTTTATTGGATGGTTGTGTGGTTCTCATTAGCAACTTCTTGTCTCTATGTTGGTCACTTGGTGGGATATTTCCAATGAGGGTGGTCTACCTCGAAGGGACCCTAATATCTGCTCAAATTGTCGGTTCCATCCCTCAACTAACTACATGATTGTTTAATGGTACAAACAATTGTATCTAATGATTATCATATTGAAAATTTACCCATAATTACACCATGCTATGGGGATTCATGAATTTATCAAGTTATTAAGAGTTCAATGTAAATAATCTATTTACCATATGAATATATATGCAGTAGTCCCTTATGCAATTCAATGTTTATATTGATCAATTATCAAATATTAATAACTCTATTAACATCTTTATCAGTATCAAATCCAATTTATCAATCATTAATATTTACATTCATAACATGTTTAACAAATAGTATTTTCTAATTATACAAAGGTACTTATGATTGCTGATGAGAGCACTCACCTAATACTTACAACTTTGCTCTGCAAAAACCTTTTAGTTTCAATAGGACGATAGAACATAGTTGTCTTAAATATTGTTGGGGATGCAGAGATGTAATTAGCTTTTCTTTTCTAGCCTCCCATGGTTGTTTTGTACAGTTACCCACAAAATAATTATGATGGAGTATATCATCACAACATCATTATTTGTCCAATTCAAAATAACATGTTAGCAATACTATAATAGTGACATGCATCCCCAAAATGATGATAATGAATAACACCAATTATTATTATGTTTAAATTGTATTTATTAATTGCCTATAATATATTTATCAATCATAATATATTTAAGTGTATTTATCAATCATATTTAGATATACCAATTTAAATTCCCTATGTATTTGTCAAAATAATATCAATGTTTCTATTCAAAATCTCACAGTTTTAGGAATGATATGACTCATGGTCATAATAAACAAATGACTAATTATAGCTATGCAGATTAACAGTATATATATACATATATCTTGATAATTATTTTACAGTTACATACAATAACTATGATAAGGATAATGAATGTCAACAACATACCTGATCAGCATAAATCAAAATGTGTTTTCTATATGTTTATAGAGTATACCTTTGCCTTCGGTAAGTTTGCATACACTATTTTCATAGGATGGCAAGAAAGTTGCTCTGATACCACTTGTAATGACCCCTTTCTAGTGGAAACACTTAAACTTGAACCTTGCATTCAAAGTGTTTATCAAAGAGACATTAGAAAACGTTAGAGATCAATAAGTTACGGTAATAACACCTAATAAGATCAAAGATGATATAAATACTCCATTCTTGTCAACGGATTATTCATTTCCTCCCTATCACTCACTACAAATGATTCTTCTATCATATATTTCGTAAGTACATTAACTATTAAATATCTCTCAAGATCTCATAGATGGAATTCTATCATACCATTTAACATCATAGTGAACGAATAGAATCATTATTACTTATAAAGCTTAATAATTGCTATCATTATTCCACAATTGCGATATATATATATATATATAGCCTGTATAAAAGTGTATGTATCACCCACTCTAATTGTCCTCAATTTATAAAATATATATGCCATGGACCTTTATATGAGATATGTGCCTAAGTGCATATATGTATTCTATTTAAATAAGTATATATTATTATTGCTAATAAATCATTATATGTGTGTGTGTGTGTGTCTATACTTACTGCTCACTGCCTTACCCGATTTCTGACTGAGCAGTTCATCGATTCCTCCAGGATGATTCCCTTCTTCCTTATTTATATACCCCTCCTTTTGCTCTCTCTTTAATATTCGCATCTCAAGTGACGAGACATAGCTTTTGGCATAAATATCTCCCTTAGAAAGAGACATGGCTTTCTCGAACTAATTGCTTGCTTCAAATACTTATTTATATTACTTTAAAATTGTTGCCTCTAATTCAATTGACCGATTCCTTAAGACAGTTGACGAGAACCCCTCCCTATAGACTAGGGCGGCTCAAAACGACTATCATCCCCTTTGTCTTATTGTCTTATTGTCATCACCTCAGGCTACGGTTTGCTATGCACCTTATTCTCAATATACTTTCTACCTTCGATTAATGAATGCTAACCAATTGCTTTGTGAATTAGGATGTCACTAGAGGTTATCGGCGACTCTTTGATGATACAGCAATCACAATACAAGTCAGTCTTTGTCTTTTGTCCACCTTGCAAAGTCTGTCTTAAGACTTCCAAACTAGTGCTGACTATCCTTCACCAGCGATGACCCTTTTTCCTTCCTAGCCTTTTGATGTCTTTTGGTCTGGAATATCCTCCTTCTCTATTCGATCCTCAAGTCCAATTTATATTCTAAGTCTCCATCACTTCAAACTACCGCTTGACATGGGACGTAGCTTTTCTTATCGCCACCATGGATCACGTCCCTTGGAGATAATTCGATGTCTTTTAATTTTGAGTTTGTTTGACTAACAGCTGTTAATAAACAATCTTTGACCAATCGGGCTCCATGCTAAACTCGTCATATACCTTAAATGCGATCTCCAAGCATGTCTTACTTAAATGGGATCTTGTGAAGGCGTTTGACTATCTTCCAACACTAACATAAAGCTTTAGTAGAAGCTCGATGAGATTCTCCTTATGCGCTTATTGAAGTCATCCCATAGTGACGTCCCTTCATAAAATCAACAGCTGGGAGAATCGGTAGCCAAGCATATTGGTTTGATTTAAAATGAGTATAATCTGAGTTGGGTCATTCAGGTTGCCATGATATTGGTGTTTGTAATTTATTTCATTTGTAATTTATGTTGAATATTATATTTTGTGGATTTGCACGCTTAATGGCATTGATAACACTCAGATTTATTATGGTTAGTTTTATATTAATATTATATTTATAATTATAATATTATCAATTATAATTATATTTAAATGGTAATTACTCATGTTTAGCTTTTGACATTTATTTTTATTTTATTTATTTATTTGTCTTTTCGATATTATTTTGGTGTTACCATTTCGGGGGCATGACAAACTCTTTGTATCGCCAAGTCAATCCTCCACCTCAATCCTTAGTCTTGGTACCATATATTTGGCAAGGAGCACCACTTCCTAACTGTACATCAATTGGAAAGGAGTGCATCCAATCATTACCTTGTACATTGTTTTGTAAGCCCAAAGTACAACTGACAACTTTTCTTCCCAATCTGCTTCTTCAATGCTGCATGACTTGTGAATGACAAAAATAATCACTTTGTTTGTAGACTTTGCTTGTCCATTGACTCTTGGATAGTATGGACTTGAAAGATTATGGAGTATGCGGAACTCAGTCATCATCAAGCAAATGACATGGTTCATGAAATGTCTCCCCAATCACTAGTAATTTGTCTAGGAATGTCATACCCGGTAACAATTTGCTCATAAAGGAATCTCATTGTATTGACTGTCGTATTGTCTAGAAGTTCTCAAGCCTGTAATGTCCCCTGTGCGTGGCTGGGTGCGTCCCGACGGCCACATGTCCGGCGAGCTTGCGTAAGACCCCAGATTCTCCGGTGGTGGCTTCGGTGGTGAAAGATTCCTCCCTAGTTGTCGCCCTTAACACCCTGGGTAGCCGCCCTTACTAACAGGCCAGTCTTTTGGTGTAGTGGTTGGGCCTTAGTGGTATCAGAGCCGAGGTCTCGGGTCGAGACCCACGGAGTGTGGTGGGTTGTAATGTCCCCTGTGCGTGGCTGGGTGCGTCCCGACAGCCACATGTCCGGCGAGCTTGCGTAAGACCCCAGATTCTCCGGTGGTGGCTTCGGTGGTGAAAGATTCCTCCCTAGTTGTCGCCCTTAACACCCTGGGTAGCCGCCCTTACTAACAGGCCGGTCTTTTGGTGTAGTGGCTGGGCCTTAGTCAGAAATATTCCGAGCCAAATTTTTTTGTTTTTACAAATTTCAAATTACAAACAAAGCACCCGTTAAGGTTAGAGGATAAACCCAAACGTGCAGAAAGCAACTCTAACCAAAAATGGCGCCGATGATGGCGAGCATATGGTCAGAGGATCTTCTACTCTAAATACAGAAAGGGAACTTGACGTCAAGTATGTGCTACCCAATCCAATACGGAGTGAGGGGCGACCATATGACGGAGTGATTACAATAACAATGCTTGAAACGAAATGCGGAAAGCAGAGAAATACTCAACACCCAGAATGTGCTTGCTAACCCAGAATGGGATAGTAGCTACCATAGGGCGGAGATCAATTAAAACAATAACAACTGCTGAAAGTAAGAGGACTATTACACTCTGATAAAGCAAGAATCTATATGGCTGTCAGTACTACTGCCAGCTTACAATTTAAGAGATGATAACTTGCTACAAATGAGAATCAGCATATAACAGTGTTGCCACAATATTGATGAATTACTTTGCTGAGAAATAAAGCTTAAACAGCAAGAGCATAAACAGATCCAACCTTTCTCAACTTGGGTAATCACAATGAAGTCTTCGCAAGGTCTTTGAGAACTCTCAACACTATCCACGAATGAAGTTGCAGATTTCTACGAGCTGTTATAACTGACCTGCACTTTTCATCACATAACTAGCTGCATACAGATTTCTTGAAAAGCTCATAACTCCTTCCCTAATTACTCAAATGGCATGGTATTCAATGCAAAACAATGCTATCATGAGGGCGCTCAAACTACCAACAAGAAACAGACCTAAAATGCAAGCTTTATTTAATGCACGGAAACCAAGACAGCTGAAATGTACGGCCCAGCTGACAGGGCGATTTCTTATTTAAAATTCTGGATCTTCACTAAAAATTCTACAAACTTGCAAACATGGGCGCCTAGCCAAGAAGGATGGAAGGAAACAATACCCACAATGAATTTTTGTGTCTTTTTTGATTTACAAATAAAAGTACGGATCTGCTGTAGCAAACTTGCAAAAACCAGAAACATCTATTATGCCAAAAACTGAATCTACTTGGACAAATGCAGATGACAATGCACAAATCCCAATGCACTCGTAAACTAGACTAAAATCACCACTAGTTGTTGTCTTTCAAACAAGAAGCGATGCCCGAGCTAGGAGGCCTTCATTCCTCGAAGCAAATCCGCAACCATTTCGGCAGCATAACAATAGCATAGACCAAAGATGAGAAATGAAGCTCAAAGTCCTCCTTTTATAAATTCCTGTTGACTTCACAAAACCCTAAAATCCACTTCAGAGTCAAAACCCTAATCTTTTCTCAAAGGTGGCGTCCTTTTCCATACATCTTTAATTTTGACTTCATTAAATTTCTCACTTAATTAAATGCGTCCTCCTTAAAGCCTAGTTTTGACTTTGATAAATTCAATATAAATTTAATATATTCTCAATGATGGCGCCCCCCTTCAAGTCCACTTTTTAAAATAACATTAAGTTATTTGACTAGGCCAAGGTGATAAAATAACATTTAAAATATAATGTTATTTTTAAGTGAAATGAGCTCATCTCTCCCAAACTGCATTCTAAAGCCCGAAACTGAATACGCCACTTGAGTCAACTGAAGAGGAAAGTCAACTGCCTGAGACCGACCTGTTTACTGCCAAAAATAGAATTTACTAAAAATAGTAAATTCCTAGAAATGCTCAGGAAGCCGAGACGAGCATACCACTGCGAAGCTCTCTGAAAACCCAGAAAGAATCTGCCACTGTATCCACCAACTCTGAGCAAGGACATCCTTAAAAATAGGAAACCCTAATTTTACCTTCCGACTAGCCTACGGGTCTCCGGAATAGGCCAACGGTCATCTGAGAAGATCATGCTCGAGAAGGGGACATTACAAAGCCTTTGCACATTTGGTTAAATATTTCGTCACCATGACAATGTACCTGCACCTATGTAGCTAGCTAACTTTGAGTGGACCAATGAAGTCAAGTCCCCACCTCTCGAAGAGTTCCTGTTACGATGGAAATAGTAGCATATAATCTCGCTTTAGTGGTTTTCCTACCCTTTAGTAGGTGTCGCATCCCACCACCCATTCTCAAGTGTCTATGTGCAATGTTGGCCATCATAGACCAGCCAAAAGAATCTTTCAAGTTGTGGCATCCAGTCCCATTTGTCCTTCGAAAATCCCTCCATGTGCTTCTTTAAGTACGCCTAGTATTTCTTCTTGCATGACACATCGCTTCAAGACATGGTCAAATCCCATTTTAAACAATAACCCGTTAATAAGCTGAAAGGTTTTGCTCTTGAGGGCTAACTTCCTTCTTTCTCCAAGTGGAATCTCCTTTGGGAAGGTTGAAGTAGACAGATATTTGCCAATATTCTCATACCAAGGAGGTAATGATGCAATCTGGAACAGATGAGCATCTAGAAAATCCTCATTTACACCCTCAGGTGGTTCACCAAACTTA
>VDFB02000017.1:379327883-379354311 GCA_007258455.2 Sequoia sempervirens
ATATCTATATAGAGACAAAAACAAGGAGTGTGTGTGTGTTTGTGTGTGAGAGTGAGAGAGATATAGAGATAGAGATAGGGAGGGAGAAATAGGAAGTGTGTGTGTGTGTGATTAAGAGAGATATGAAGATAGAGATAAAGAGGAAGAGAGGGAGAGGGAGAAATAGAGATAGAAATGATTACTCTCTCATACATTATGACCTTAAAATTATAAATAAATGTTAATATTATATTTCAAAATAAATGAAAGTGTGTTAGCTCTCTCTCTCCCTCCCTCTCTCTAATACCCCTATATGTTTATGGTGAGATAAATGATTAGTTAATGTGAAATGAATCACAATAGTATTAAATTGAAAAGAAAGAAAGCTTTTTCCCTCCTATTAAATCTCCTTCATCCAATGACTAAGTAAACAATGCTTGTGGAAAGTAGAAAACATTGTGTTCTTTCTTCCCTTCTCTTGCTTAATGTCTTCTCTTATTCAACCCATTTAACAATTAGATTTGAATGTAAACCATGTATGTATGTTTGAAGAATTTGAGTGTCTATTGTATGGTACCAATTTGCACGCGATCTAGGTTTTAAAATCTTCAAAATGTGGGGTAAGCTTTGATACCAATTATGGGCTACATATGATTGTGAGCCATGCTTACAAATCTTAGCAATGTAGGACAAGTTGTAGTGTATCAATTATGGAATACATTTATCATATGATCCACACTTAGAAATTTTAATACAATGGATCATAGTGTATGGTACCAATTTAACTATATTCCATGTTTAAAAACCTAAGAATGTGACAAAAGTTACATACAGTATTGATGATGGGTTATATTTTTATTGAATCATGTAGTTCTTAAATTTGACGATAACCATTGATATTTCCTACTTTAAATAGATAATATAAACCCACATAACATATGTCATAAGTCATTTAACAATTTGAAACATCAATTATCATTTTTTTTTTGTTTAATTTAAATATGTAATCTAAGTCAAAGGCAAGAGGTGTTTTTCCTATAAATTTAAATTTTATCAAAAAATTAGAAGTTCAAAAATGCCATGAAATTTGTAAAGAATGGTGTAGATAATCAATTGACACAACCTGTATCTTATATATATATAGTGAATTATTATACACGCCCTTTAAATTTGTCCACAAACATATTGACTAAAACTTTTTTCTTATACAATGCTTGTCAAACTGTTATGATGTATAAATTTAGCTTTGTCATAAATATATTGCCCTAAAATTCAATTTATCTTATTTTGTACATAAGTTGACACAATTTTGAAGTTGATCATCCATCACCCTACCTTAGCCCTTAATGGTTTGGACCAACCTTCATTGTTATCATTATTAAAATTTGGATTAGATTGTGGGTACATATTGTTTCCTTGGATAGAATTGTGTTCATGAGTATCATCTCAATTCAAACATTTTTCCTCTCATCTCAAGTTTATCCTTTTAGATATTTTAACTATTAACCATCAACTTGTACATAATATATTGAATTAAGTGTACTCTAAACATTCTTTTATTTCTATCCGCTCTCGGGTTTACCTAGTTGGGATTGGCTTGCCGGCTGTTGGGTCCCCCGTAGGGGACTAGTCTTTCCCCCGCTCGCCCCAGGTACCCAAGATATGGGTTGTTAGGTTGCTAGGCTGGGCCGCGGGAATACCCCTGTTGTTAATAAAAAAAATGTTCTTTTATTTCTAGGCTTGAACATGTGAATTAATGGCATATTGAATGTATTTCAATGCTAATACATAACATATTGCATAAATATTTACCAAGTCAACTCACAATGGCTAGTGAAAAGGAGTAGAAAAAATGGAATTTGAATTAGAATATTTGAGTTTAAGGTTCATTTCTGTTGAACAAGACAACTGAGAGGGGGGTTGAATCAGTTGTCACATATTTAACCTTTAATTCATTCACCATAACTAATCCTTAACACTGCTTAACAGATTAAACATTAAATACTAGCGTAGAAATTGAAAACCATCACATAAACACAATAACACCAGATTTACATGGAAAACCCAATAAGGGAAAAACCACAGTGAGGATTAACTCACACTATAGAGAATATCAAAATCGATTACAAGAGGCTCACTGCCTGAGAAACAAGGCTCACTATCAAAACAAGGACTCACTATCCACCAGGGCTAACAACCCGGAGGTCTCACTGCCACAGAGATACAAAGAAGATAAAGAAGACTTGTTATAGAGAGAAGACAATCTCAATGCAACAAAGGATTCCACCACAATTCGCTTAATCCACTTGCAGACATGCATGAATGATAGAGTGCACCTTCAGCTCAGCTTTTGAAAACTCAACATTTAGGCTTCACATTAATTTCTGCCATACTTGCATCATACACACGCACTGATTTTCACTTATCTCTATTCTCTTTGCGCTCTTGTCTCTATTTCCTTTGCTCTCTTACTTCTTCTTCCCTAACTCATTTTGCATTTATACCATCTTCAACTTTGAAACATATCCAAAGTCGGCCATCTAAATTCAAATTCAAATTAGGTCGGCACCAAAACATCCTAGGGTGGAATTAGAGTGGGGGCGACCCAAACACATGCTTCATAAGGACCCAAATAGATCCAACACACTTCACTAACTCTAAAAGTAGTATTCCAAGGTCGACCAAACTAGTGTAAAACACAGAACAATTAAGCACGAATTTTCCAGATACCAAAATTATCTTCAATACAATCAAAACAACTCAACTCTAGAACTGCAAGTCATAAGACTTTATCAAAGAGAAATCCAGACCGACAATATTTCTCCCAAACCTCAACCAAAAACACAGAAAACAACAGTTCACAACTGGTGAACACAACTCGCACTATACAATGAATCAATAGCCAAAAATATGGATATAATAGCTTCCAATAACCATAATCAACATATCTAAACCACACAAATATAGGAGAAAATCCGAAGCAAAATCCGGGGCAACCACTGAACACTTGCAACATATCTTCATTACAATTTTCTCAATATCCTTGACATATACAACCAATAACCTCCATCCATGACACTAATGACAATAGCAATTAGTTGATAACCAATTGACCAATTGACATCAATGACAACACCTTCAATCTTTCCATTCTTTCAACAATTTGTGCATGTCATAGGATTAATATTGAGTGGTACAAAGACGAACCTAGGAAAGGTAGGGAGCAAACGTATTGAGGTAAATTCAAATGGAGTATACTAAATGAGAGGTAAATAAAATATTCATAGAAATAAGTGTAAATGGGATGAAATATAAATAGATAGGAATTAGGGCATGAACTAAAATTAGCACAAGAGTATGCCCCTTGTCGATATATAATTACATTAAAGTTGTTTCATTGAAGTGAATACAAAGCTAAATGAAAAATGACACCACTATGTAAATTGCACCATTACAATAATTTAAATATAATTAAGATTGTATTTTTCTTTAAAAATAGTCTCACACAATTAAAAAAATCAATGAACAAAATCAAAAGATTTAAAATTTATATTTAAGCCTTTGACATTATTAGCCAATAGGCTATATATATGTGGGCACTCATATTCAAAATTAAGACAAAAAAATATCTCATGTCACTTTTTTCTAGTCACCTAATTATATCATGTATGGTAATATATGTATGGTGTCCCATAAATTTTTCCTCAAAATCAATTTTCAAAATGTCAAACTTTTACATATGAAAGAGTTTAAGAGTACTTTAAAGAAAATGACTTTGTTTAATACAAAGAAGAATTTAAATACAAGACTATGTAACATATAATTTTCTTTCGACATAACTATAAAATAATATTTAATCAATCTATAAATTATTATATAATATTAAGTAGAATATAAATGATACTTATTATCGATTACGAATTTAAATATAATATAATTATATAATAAATAACTTATTTAATGTATTTATTATATAACATTTAATAATATTTAAATAATATTTAGTATCAATTAATAGGTTAAATATAATATAATTATATTGTATAATATTATATTATATATGGTGGGCAGTTGGGCGAGCGACTTCCCACATGGATTGTGGCAAGTCCTTTTTGAGTGGTAGTGGCTGATGTGGGAGGGTGATATGGATGCCTCATCAGTAGGGATATTTTTAACAACTTGCAATGAGTAGCCATCCTTATGTTCATACTACCGTGAGTTGTGCTCCATTATGATATTTATTGGTTTCATACCCATGGCAAATTTGCTCAGGTTTCAAAACGCCTTGTCATGACTGCTCATCTCACCTCTACACGTACTCATTCACTCGAATGATGAAAGTATATGGATTTCTAAGTGGTTTCTAGGGTGTAATGCACACTTTGTACAGTGTGATAAATCATGGGGTGTTTGTGGTTATTGGCATTTCTTTTGCAAAGGTGGATGAGCTGAAGCTACCTACCTCTCCTTCTCTCAGCTCTTTCTATTGTTTGTAGTATTTGGTGGCAGCTAATGGAGGAGTGTTTGAAGTTTGTGGTGCACATTTCAGCAGACACACTGGTTTGTTTTGGTGCAAATACGCCAATTCACCTAGATTACAAGATCCAGAAAAATTCCTTCCATGAGGTCTCAGACCAGCGTCTCAAGCAAATACTGCTCAACATTGACCCCTTGACCGTGGTGGCTGTGAAAATGGTGCTTGGAAAGGGGAATCTAGCTAATCACGAGACATTCAGGGTGAATTCGTAGATTTCTTCGAGGTTCTTGGCATATCTTCTTGACATTCGTACGCCAAAGGCAGAAGTGAAGGCCCTGATTTGCAAATTATTCAAAAAGGAATTATTGGGTGGTTTGGATTAGGCTCTCTATGTGGCGCTACCTAGTTCTGGTGCTCCACGTCCATGTGACTTGGCACTATTAAAAATCTTGGTTGAAGTTATCAAGTACTATCCTCTACTACTAGATTTAAAGGGCATGGCCTTGGTGAGGCATAGGATGATCGCGACAGTTGGGGAAAATTTCCTTAAGAAGGTGGTGCAGCTGGAGGCCGTGAGGGACTTTGATTAGGTTCCATAATTTGATGCCTTTTCCAAAGCTAATAGCTTTCTGTAAGCGCTTGGTGGTCTCCTCTTTTTGTTGGTAATCCTCTAATGGTAATGTAGTCTGGTTCTGGTATTTTCTATAATTAGCTAAGTCTAAATGGTGGTTATGGTATGGCATGATGTTGGTTTTGTAAATACATTATGGATAGTGGATTTTTTTGTTCAGGTGTCATCCATGGGGTCTCGTGGGGTGCGTTGAGGTTAGTGCCTAGTTGATCTAGGCTGGGTTACAATTTTTTGATGGTAGGGTTTGGTGATAGCTTGGTACAGTGAAACTCGGTTCCTGCTATGCAGACGTGTGTAATTTTTTGACAAATTAATATATTACTCTCTTACGAAACAAAAACAAAAAAAATAAATTATATTATATAGATACTATGCAAAATATAATTAATAAATGATGTTATATTATATTATATTATTAATGTTGTGGTCTTTAATAATTCTCTTTAGTAAAAATAATAATTTTATTATAGGTTTTGAAACCTCTCTTTATGATACCACTTATAAAAAAAAAATTGATATGTAAGGTTTTTGTATTATATTAATTTAAAGATAAAATTTACATTTGTTGTAATCAGCTTAGGTAGTTAATTAGCAAATAAAATAAATGAATAATGTTTTGTTGGGGATTTAGTCCTCGAGATTAGTTAGTACTCGGGAGATTAGTCCTCGGGATTAGTCAATACTTAGAAGATTAGTCCTCGGGATTAGTTAGTACTTGGCAGTTGCCGACGGTTGGTGTTCTCAACCGACGCTGGTTAACTATTTATATTACCGAGTGGGTTGTATTCGAGGACTAGAGGAGATATGATGAATGTAATACTGCAACTATATGAATAAAGATCTAAATACTTTCATATGCAATTATTCTATGAATGATTTCTATGTCCAATGTTATTCTATAATCTAGTTTACTTATGTAGCACATTGAAATATACTTACTGGAGTAAACATTTGGCATCGTTGCCTAAGTGGACTAGGGAATCACTTGTCATGGTAGCGTAATGGGTCGATCGGCAGAAGAGCCTATGGATACTAATGAAGAAAGAGAAGACATGTTGATTGAAGATCTTATAAATTTGTGGAAGATATCCCTGAGAGATCACGTACGAAGGGAATCCCACAGGCGGGAGATCCCTAAGGAAGTTATCTAGGATAGAATGAAAGTGAACGACAAGGTGGATCACCTCCTTAATCATATGCCCAGATTTTTGGCCTGTCATTTCATCATCCCACAAGACCTTCGAGAGGAAGAGGATCAAGAACGTCGAAGGCAACAAATATTGCAGTGGTACGAAGAAAGAACCAAACGAGAAGAGGAGGAACGAGACACTAGCCAGAGACGTACTCCTGGTAACCAACAATGATTGCATGAACACCTTTTAATGCCCGTACGGTCAAACAAAGACAAGAACCGAGTACTAAGCAGGCATGAGACTCAAGAGGAGAACATTAGGCAATCACTCAGGCTGCAAGAACAAGAAAATCGATGATGAAGACTAAGGAAAGTTGATAAGGAATTTGATGAAGATCTAATTGAAATAAACTAGAGTATTAAAAGAACTCATGAGAACCTAAAGAAAATAGACAAATCCATTGTTAGAGCACATCAAAGTTTGGTTGAAGGGAGGGATGAAGGACCCTTCAACACTCTGTATGTAGGAAGGTATAATATTTGTGAAAACAAAGATGAATTAAGTGAAGAAATTGATAGTAGCATCAGACGCCTTCGGGAGTTGTCCATATGGAATGATGATGAACAACTGACGAGTGGAAGATCTGAGCCCAGTACCCCAAGGCGGAGGGAGTACCGAAGGGAGCCCCAAGAGACTCAAGGTGTCAAGGATGCTAACGGAAGACGTGAGAGTGACTTGTACATGGCCGAGAGTGCAAGTAACGCACCAGAACGTAGTGGGGCAACCGGTCTAGTCGAGTCCAATACACAAGGAGGACAATGAGGAAAGATAGTGACTCTAGCCAAGCGGTAGAAGCTACTGAAGTTTATGGGGAATGGGTCAGAAGATCCAGTACGACATTGCAAAAAATGTGAAACAATCTGGATAGCAAATGGACAGGACGATCTGGATTAGTGGTTGAAAGCATTTCCAGCGACACTTAGAGATAGTGCCATCGACTGGTACTCTAAATTGGATCAAGTAAACAAAGCTACATGGAGATTATTGAAGCAAGCATTTCAAGATGAGTTCAGACTCTTGCGAGATGATAGCGAGATTGTAGTAGAAATCTATAATACCAAGCAAGGGAAGCACAAGAGTGTGCGGACCTACAATAAGAAATTGAAAGATTTCCTAGGGAAACTTGAGTCACAGCCAGTGGATGGCCTAAAAAAGAGGTGGTTTATTGAGGGACTGCTGCCCTCACTCTAGAGGAAAATGAAGGTGGTACCTCCATCCTCGTACACTAAAGCATATAACCGTGTGATGGACATCGAAAGTGAAAATAAGACATCCTCCAGAAGGAAGAAGAAAGATGATGAAGAAAGTACGGGGGAGAGCGAAGATGAATCAAAAATTGTACAAGCTCTCTATTGTGACATGTTGAGAATGATGAAAGAACTGAAAGCCAACAAAGAAGGGTCCAAGGAGGCGAACAAACTATGGTGTACCGAATGCAAGATAAAAGGTCATACAAAGGTGAACTATCTGAAGAGAATGTTTTGTGACATCTGCCAAGTTATGGGACACTCCATCAAGGACTGCCCATACAACTTAAAAACATGGATTTTTTAAGTGTTCTTCACACAAGGGGAACAATCAACCCCTCTGACTACACTATCAAATCCCTAGAACAACAACGCATCCCCTGGTGGCTATCACAACAATCAGAGAAATAGTACGCTAAGAAGCAAAATTCAGTACGACAGTAAAGGTAGACCCATGATCCAATGCCAGAAATGTAATGAATGGGGTCAATTTTCCAAGGATTTCTAGAGTAGTCAAGGTTCTTGGGGAAAGCTATGCAAATGGTGTGGTCCTAGTGATCACAAAGACACCGACTACCCAAAGCAGAAAGGCATCAACATGCTGGAGATAGCTAACGAAGAAGTCCTAGAAATTACAAGGGCACAGTCAAAGAAGGCCAATTATCTAGACCCTCGTATGGAGAAAGAGAGACTCTGAGAAGCCAGGGCAGAAGTGGAAGAGGCAATGGCGAATGAACGAAGAGCTTCCAAAGCGGCTAGTACATCATTACAGTCAAAGTCTAAGAAGAACATAGTACGACAGGTGCTTCACACAACCGTACCAAATAAGGTAACAAACCTTTTGCGAACGATGCCTCAATTGAGAGTAGCAATCATGAATTTCATTGAAGACAATATTCAGAAAGGTCTAATGAAAAGCATGACAGAACTGGCAGGAGAGGCCATGGATCCAATGCTACTCACAGTAAGTGTTGGGAGGAATTCGGTCGTCATACAGATAGAAATCCTGGGGATGAAACTCTCCAACACCATCCTTGACGGAGGCTCTGGGGTGAACGTACTTCCAGAGGAGACATGGAAGTTCCTAAGTAAGCCAACTCTTTGGCCCCCAACATTCCACCTAGTAGGAGCATACTAGCATGGCATCAAACCTCTTGATACTTTAATGGCACAAAAAGTTTTGATCGACACACAACAATTCTTGTTAAACTTCGTCATCATTCCACTGGTGAAAAAGGAATACGATGCACTATTGGGATGAGGATGGCTGATTGTTTCCAAGGAAAACCATAAATGGAAGAGGAATACACTCTCGATTGAGAGCCATGGGAAGAAATACACTATTGATTTGAAGAACCAGGCGGTCAGTGAAGAACTGGCGACTTTAAGATCAGAATCAGATGGAGGATCATATGTTGATGAAGAAAGGAAGATAATGGAGCCAAACGAGGAGGGTATACTGGATATTGGAAGTTGCTCGGAGGACAAGACTAGTTCATTGAATGTTATTTCACTGGCAGATAGAAGATTATGAAGTTTTCTACCCCGATTGCAACATGTTACAAATCAGAGAAGGGGGAGAGGAAGAAGATAAGGGCTTGACTAGTTAGACATTTTTGTTAGAATCCAAGATCACTGCATGCAAATGAATACCATCACATGCAAAAGACATGAAGAACCAAAAAGATGTCTCTGTAAACCTCTCAGTAAAAATGCATTAAGAGAATCAATTATTACAAAGTGATCAATCCTTATGAAGGAGATCAAGAAACCCTAAATGGGAAACCCTAAATGAAACCCTAGTGTGCACACTTAATAATTAATAATTAATTATTAATGTGCCTAAGTTTAGCTTAAGCAATAAAGAGGAATAAGTGACTTAATTAATTAATCAATGTGATGTAATTAATTAAGCATAATAACTTATTACCTAACACTCTTAAGATGAACTTAGGAAGAAGCTAAAACACTAGAATAAGATGCATGAAAGCAAATATGGGTCCCGGCAACTAGGCCTGATCAGGTACCCATTTACAAATGCAATAAAGGAGTAGAGAAGGAAAAACCCAGTGGGACAAAACCCCCCTACAATGTGATGTCATGTCAGCAGAACGAAGAACTCAGAGTAACACTGAACTTATATAGGCAAGCAAGCAAGCAAGGAAATATTCTTTGTATACTCATCAAACCTAATGAGAGTCACCGGGATTGGACCCGTTGAACGGCGATAAAGCAAATGTAAAACCCATTACCTAACACCTCAAAACTCCAAACCGAACAACAACTCGAATCTGGGCGAAGCGCTAGCAAATTATCAATGATGGCCATCGAAACGGCGTAAAGATGCAAGATGCACTTCCCCAACCGCCAAAATATCCGGGCATCGCCAAACAACCCATCATCGGGCCAAATCTGACCAATTGATAAACCCTCGGCGTAGATGCAAAAAGTGCATGGATAGCAACCTAGAGCTCCTCAATACCTTTCTGACGCTTCAAACGAGGCAAAAAATGGAGATTGTGGCAAAAAGTTATGAGCTCAGAAGCATAAAAAGTACATCTGACTTCAAACAGCAATAAATACTGAAAAATAGTAAAATACTGAAAAATAAATAGTAATTCACTTAGAAAGTGCTCTAGAACCAGCTCGGGTGATATCTTGTTTGCCCAATTTTGATACCCTCGGTCAGATGCCCAAAGGCGGCCAGAAAAACCGCTTCTTTTTAGAAACAAAGGCGGCAAAAGAGGCTTCGGCCGTGATACCGACGCCATCAGCTCATGAGTTTAAATTTGATATCGCCGCATGGCCGCCGCTGCAAAAATCGCCGCAAATGAAGCTTAAAGCCCCGTCCCGCAAAGTGGGCTGGCCACCGTGGCTACGGGTCGGCGTCGGGGCTTCAGGATCCGCGTACCGGCTCATAGACCGAATGAGCAATAAGCCCACCTGGGTCGAGCAAATGGGCGATGGAAGTGGCGCCGCTTCATCGGAAATGCCGCCGGGTATTGCCCGCCAGCGGGAGAGTCGAAATTCATATGGGAGTAATACGTAACACCTAAAACCTTGTTTTTTAACAATTTTTTGTTTTCATGCCCCGTAACACGCGTTGGAGGTCGCACGGCCCCGCATTAAATTTTTTGCCTCCTGACCGCACCAAATTGACGATTTCGACAGTGCTGCTTAGGGTTTTGGGATGCTGCGAACGCAATGGCAACGTCCGTTTGAGCCCATAGTGTCCCAAAAAAATGGCTACCCCCAGATCTTGCAGAAAAGATGCCCGTGGAAACCCTTGCACTTGAAACTCATAGAGAGGCCATATCTTCAGATCACGAACGCAAAATGCGAAGTCCGGAGCGCCTCGATACCATAAGCGTTAGAATCCAAGATCACCTGCATGCAAATGAATACCTGTCACATGCAAAAGATATGAAGAACCAAAAGATGTTTTGTAAACCTCTCAGTAAAAATTCATTAAGAGAATCTATTATTACAAAGTGATCAATCCTTATGAAGGAGATCAAGAAACCCTAAATGAAACCCTAGTGTGCACACTTAATAATTAATAATTAATTATTAATGTGCCTAAGTTTAGCTTAAGCAATAAAGAGGAATAAGTGACTTAATTAATTAATCAATGTGATGTAATTAATTAAGCATAATTACTTATTACTCTAACACAAGAGAAATAACATTCAATGAACTAGTTTTGTATCCCTCAAAGAATCTCCAATATCCAAGATACCTCCTCGTGTTTCTGTCCATTCTCCTTCTTCATCAATATGCAAGAATGACATCACATTGTGGGGGTTTTTGCATACTACTTAAGAGCTCTTCCCGTGTTTCTTTTCGCTAAAGATGACACTACATTGGTTTTGGTCCCATCGGGTTTTTCTTTCCTTTCCTTACCCTTTTTATTATTGTATTTTAAAAATGGCTTGATAGAAGGGATGAAGCTCTTGGTAATCTTCTTCTGTCCATTTCTCCAAATCTTAGATATCATGTTGAGTCTTGCACACATCCTCATGAAGTTTGGACTACTTTAGAGAGCCTCTTTGGTAAGCCAGACAAGCTAAGGAAATTTAAGTTGGAAAATGAATTGATGGGTCTTAATCCTTCAGATTGACCTCAAAGCACTTTTTCTCTCAAACTCAACCGATTGCTTATCATCGTATTACAAGAGGATGAACAAATGATACTTTCTATTCTTGCTAAGCTTGGTTCTTCATATTCTATGTTTGTCTCTACTTTCTATGCTACAATGGATGCTCTTGGCGATACATATAAAATGCCTTCTCTTGATGAATTTGCTGCGCAGCTCACAAGGGAACAAGAAAAGTTGATGCACATGGGTACATTGAAGTCTTCAACATCTCAAGCTCTTATTGCAAATGATACAAAGGCTTCAAGTGGCAAAGGAAAGAAGCACCAAAAGGAAACCAAGTCAAATGAGCAAGGTAAAGATTCTCCTTCACATGGCACTCCTGAGTCCTCATCCTCTTCAAAAGAGGAATCATCAAAAAAAAAGTCCAAATGTGCATATTGTAAAAGGTTAGGACATGATGAGTATAGATGTTATAATAAGAAGATTGATGAACTGACACACCTTCTTCAAAAGAATAACATCTCGGGATGCCATCGTAAGAATTAACATAATCATCACACAATTTCGAAAGAGGACAAGACTAGTTCATTGAATGTAAGGGATCGGTGCTGTAACTAAGTAAATATAAAACCCCTACAATGTGATGTCATTCTCGGGGTATTATTGATGAAGAAAGGAAGATAATGGAGCCAAACGAGGAAGGTATACTGGATATTGGAAGTTGCTCGGAGGACAAGACTAGTTCATTGAATGTTATTTCACTGGCAGATAGAAGATTATGAAGTTTTCTACCCCGATTGCAACATGTTACAAATCAGAGAAGGGGGAGAGGAAGAAGATAAGGGCTTGACTAGTTAGACATTTTTTCCAGAGTACGATGAGTATAAGGAAGGTGTGGCAGAATTGGATGAGATGCTAGCCCACAAGTTTGAACGAGACAAATTCATCAAGTACAAGGAGCCGACATTGAAGAAGGAAAACCTTGGAGAACAAGAAACGCCTAAGGAGATTCTCGTCGACAATGATTGGGACCCTGTACTGAAGGCAACAACATTCAAAATCTTCATGGAATATAAAGATGCCTTCGCCTGGACGTACAAGGAATTGAAGGGCATACCATCAGAGCTGTGTGTACATAGGATCCCTCTCATATCAGGAGCCCAGCCTATAAGGAAGAGACCCTACAGGATGAATAAAAATTATGTTGCCAAGGTGCAAGAGGAAATTGAGAAGATGTTGGAAGCAGGCATCATTTTCAAAGTGGAGGTCAGCGAGTGGGTGTCACCGATTTTCATCTCCTTGAAGAAAGAAATAGAGCAAATTAGGATATGTGTCGACTTTCAGAGTTTGAATGCGGTGACTATCAAAGACCCGTTTCCTATCCCCTTCACCAACACAATCCTTGAAGAGGTTGTAGGGCATGAGATGTACTCATTCTTGGACGGGTTCTCGGGATACAACCAAATCAGTATTGTTGAGGAAGATAAGTTGAAGACTACTTTTATGGTCGAGCATGGCATGTACGTGTACAATCAGATGCCATTCGGGCTATGTAACGCACCAACCATGTTCCAGAGGATAATATTGCACATTTTTGACAAAATGCAAGTAGGCAACTTCAAAGCCTTCCTTGATGATTGGTTGATTTACAACGACAAAGAAAAGCATTTGAGGGCCCTCAGAGAGTGCATGGAGAGGTGTAGAGAAACCCGCCTCACATTGAATCCCAAGAAATGTAGATTCATGGTGCCACAAGGAAAGTTATTGGGACATATTGTGTGTAAGGCTAGACTGAAAACCGACCCCGACAAGGTGAGAGTGATTGTAAAGATAGAGGCTCCAGAGCACGTAGGGTACTACCGAAGGTTTATCAAAAAAATTGCACAAGTGTCTTAACCTCTCAACCTACTGACGAGGAAGGGACAACCCTTCATATGTTTGAAAGAACAAGAGAAGGCATTCAATGAACTGAAGGACCGATTGATCAGTTCATCCATACTAGTGTACCCAGACTTTTCCAAGGGAGTGACACTAGCACAAGTGGGAGCACACGGGTTGGACCATCCAGTGTTTTTTGTGAGTTGGCTACTTTCAAGAGCAAAGAGAAACTATAGCACGACCGAATGTGAAGTGCTAGGGATGGTTTACTTCGTACAAAAATTTAGGCATTATTTGCTAGCCATGCCATTCACCTTTTATGTGGATCACCAAGCCCTAATGTATTTGGTGAATAAACTGATAATTAAAGGGAGAGTCAGCAAGTGGCTACTATTGCTCCAAGAGTTCACATTTACTATCATTGTATGACTAGGGAAGAGCCATGTGATTGTCAACCAGCTATCAAGGATCCAGTTAGGCGAACATGTGGAAGGGGGAGTGAACGAAGACTTTCCTGATGTGCACTTATTCCAGATTATAGTGCTCCCTTCAAGGTATGAAAATATTGGAGAATACTTGTCTACATCTACATTCGCAAAGGAAATGTTGCCAGCCGAGAGAAGGAAGCTCATATTGAAGAGTAAGACATTTTCAGTTGATTAATGGCTTGCTATACAAGATGGGATCCGACTAGATCCTCTGAAGATGTGTCATAGAAGAGGAGATACCAGGTGTACTGAAAGAAGCACATGAGGGTCTGGCTGGTGATCATATGGGCCCAGATGCTATGTCTAGAAAAATCCTCTTGGTGGGCCTATGGTGGCCGACGATGCACACAAATACTCGGGAGTGGGTGTTAGGCTATGACACCTGCTAGAGGGTAGGGAAACCATTGAAGTGAGACTTTATGCCGTTGTATCCGTCCCAACCTCAGGAGTTGTTCAAACATTGGGGGTTGGATTTTATTGGGCCATTGAAGGTGAGTCAATTACATCGGTGCCAATACATTGTGGTCGCTACATAATATCTAACGAAGTGGGCCAAGGCTCAAGCATTGTCGGATAACACAACACAGAGTACAACATGATTCATTTACGAGCAGATAGTGACGAGGTACAAGATTTTGATCCAGATTACAAGTGATCGTGGGGGACACTTTGTCAACCACGTCATCCGATTGATGACAACAGAGTTCCAGATCTTCCACAACTTATCAAGTCCATACTACCCACAAGCCAACAACCAAGCAGAGTCTACAAATAAGGTGTTAGTATCAATTATTCATAAGTCATGTGGCATAGAGGAAGTTTATTGGGAGGAGAGACTACCAATCATCATGTGGGCTTACCGTACTATGTACAAGGTAACAACGGGGCACACACCCTTTCAATTAATGTATAGTAAGGAAGGAGTGGTACCAATGGAATACATGGTACCCAACCTAAGAATAGCTATGGAGAACCGGTTGGGCGATACAAAAATCTTGAAGGAACGATTGTACCAACTTAACAAACTAGACGAACAAAGGATAATGGCACAATGGGCAACAAAGAAGAAAATACTAACATGACAAACATCTCTGGTGAATGAATTTTTGGCCAGGGTAGTTAGTTTTAAAATATAACAGCCGTAACGAAATCAAGCCGAGGAAGTTCAAAGTTCATTGGCTAGGACCATTTAAAATTTGAGAGGTATGTGAGAATGGCTCTATAAAGCTTGAAAACTTGGATGGGTCACTGCTATCAGAAGCAATCAACGGATCAGAGTTGAAGTTATATCAGGAAAGAAAAGAGAAGGACACCATAGTCATCAATATGCTCAGCTACACTACCAAAGAAGTTTGGCCCGTGTAGGAGGAGGCCCCGAGAGAGCAAGACTAGGGCTTGGGAGGCCTCGAGTACACAATAGAAGGAGTCTGGGAGGAATCAGACATAGACCATATTATCAAAGAAATATTGGTAGAGAAGAGAGTAGAAGGGATTGTAGTACCTCAGGTGCACAAGCACCTGACTGATGCAGTGTTTAGGACACCCACACTCTAGCAACGAATGGGTGGACATTAGATCTATGTCACCCCGTATGAAGGCATTAAGAGGGGGTACCTGGCAAAAGAGTTTGACAAGGAGGCCTAGAAGGAAAAGGAAGAACAAGTAGCTAAAGAATGAAGTGAGTGCCAACCTAAGGATACCGATGAAGAAGAGGATGAATGGGACAATGAACAATGGGAGGCCTACTTCGAGAAGACGACTCCTTGTTTGAAGAAGGCGATAATGACAGATGACTTGTTTGTGTCACATGTGGATGGACACACAAAAGATTTACTCAAGCAAATGAGAAGAGAGAGAAGGAAAGTGTCGAGGCTAAGGAAGATAGCAATGAAGGATGAACTTTAGAAAGTGATACCCAACCCAGCCGGCCCACCAATGGTGGATGGAGAGGATGTTACCTGGTACCAACAATACGGAGGGAGGTACATTGACGATAGTTTTAAAGGTACTGGTCATGCTCCTTTGCTTATAAGTGGTTTGATGTACAATACATGGGGACATGTTGCGAAGAAGAGTGTTATAAGTAGCTCTCACACACATGTAAATGACATTATGCATCTGAGTTAAAAGTTAGGGAAGGTGCTACAACAAGAGGAATGAAGAGGAAAAATGAAGAAGAGGGGAGAGAAAATGAGAAAAGCAAGAAAAAGCAAAAAATGAAGAGAGAGGAGAGAGAAAAGAAAAATAGAAGAAATGTTGAGGGGAAATTAAAAAAATTAAAAAATGAGGAGAAAGACAAAATACAAAGGGGAGAAAATAAAAGAATTAAAAAGGAAAAAGTATTAAATGAAGTAGAAAAAATCAAAAGAAGTGGAAAAATGGGAAAATTAAAAGTGATCAATGGAAGAAAAATTAAAGTGAAAATTATTAAAATATTGAAGTTGATAAAAGGCATACAACCTAAAGAGAACACCCAATATATGCCAGGAGAAACACCATTATTCAACACTCAAAGCATTAAGGAGAAGCCCACAAAATCATAAGGGACGAAATCAGAAGGTTGTACGAAGAGTAGAAACAACCAAACAAAAACTAAGATTCGTACGAGTAAAGGAGGAAGAAGCTGTACACAGTGGCTAGGAGCAAAGGGCCATACAAAGAGGGAAAGAGAAAGTCATACGCCAAGAGTAAAAGCACGTACGACAACAAGGTGGGAACTCAAAACGAAGCTTACAAAATCCCGTACGAGCCAAGCCATTCGTCGTACGATGGGAAGAGAGGGACATCGTATGAAGAAATAATGAGGAGGTCATACGAGTGGTAAATAGGAAAAAGACCGTGCGACAAGAATGTTACACTGTACCACTCAAGGGAGCACTTTTCGTACCAAGGCACAAGGAAAGGAAGGTCGTACGGTATCAAGAGAAGAACGCAGTATGGTTTCACATGAAAAGAAAAATAAAGTTGCAAGTGCCAAGTTGACAGGAAATCAAACCCCTCATTGACAAGGCCATACACTCAAAGCAGGAGAGGAAAGTTGTATGTACCAAGCAAAAAGAGGTCATACCATTCATTGAACTCCTAGCAGTACTACTCAGAATGCAAGTCGTACCATCTATCGAGCAAATTATATCATATCAGAGCCAGCCAAAGCTTGTTGTACCATCCAGTATCAAGTCACACCAAGACAAGGTAGGAAGTGTCGTACTAGAATACGATTGGAGCTTCCAAATGCCCAAATCAATTACAACATTAGTTATAGAAGCACACCAAGTCCAGAAAATGACAAGGGTCATACCAAATATCAATTACAAGTGGAGAATCTCAATTCCAAGAAAAGTCATTCTCAGGTAGTGTCATTCTCACAAGTGGAGAACAATGGATGTCATCACAAGTGCAAAAGGAAAGAAAATTATACTTAAACCCAAGGTGGCTGGAGGCAAGCCAGATAAAGGAAAAGTTGACAACATGACTGCAGATTCGCTAACTTGGGAGAGTCTTACAAGCAAAAATTGTAAAACATGGTGGCAAGAGACCACACCAGACTATCCCATCAAGCGAGCACTAGGGGAAACACAAGTTGATAAGGTAGCACAATGCCCCTTTTTCCATGTCAGGGATTTTGAAGAATATTTGAAAGACATTGTAGCAAACTATAATCAACATAGTCATAGGAGCACAATCGAATATGAAGGATTTCCAGTCACCGTGGCCTTCTATTCGATAGATTTCAAGAGATTTTTTGGCATACCTATGTCTGGGTAGGTGGTTTCCAAATCGACTACGAAAATGACAGTGCAACAAAAAGAAATTATTATCAAATGAATCTGCAGTCCTGGTATCACACCCAAGGAGAGGGAAAAAATTTGGATTGTAGGGGCTTGAGGACTGTGAAAACATATGCTGTTGAATGTTGATTGGAAATGTATTATGGACCTCATCAAATGCAAGTTGACAGGCGCCAATCGAGCCTCAGATATAACAACCTGGATGGTTGACTACATGTTTGGGCTGAGTGTGGGAAGGGTCTACAACTTGGCGCTATATCTATAAGAAAGGATTAGGGAATTTTTGGAATGCAAACACAAGGCATTCTACATGACCCAACATCTCATAGCTCTATTTTTGAATGCGGTCTACAATTAGGTGCCGAAGGGAAATCTGGGAAGATTACAACCAGGAAAGGATTATGACCATTCTTAGCTGAAAGTTTTTAGGTGGACAACTCTGGACGCTGGAGGCATAGCAGAAGAGCTGAAGACGGTGAGGTGGAAGAGGAAACAAGCAATTAGCAAAGATTATGATCAGTTAGCACTTTCCTCATTTGCACTAGTACCTCACTAGTTTGAGTCTACTTAGTAGATGTCAATCCCTGAGTGATAGCACCAACCGAACAGGAGTTAGGGGAAGAGGTCGTTGAAGGTGGCGTAGTTGACAACTTGACCAGACCATAACATATTCTAGACAATTTATACACCAATCGATTCACATGAACCCATTTAGATTGGCAAAGGACTCAAAATCCTTAACCCATTTGATGCCTCCAACCCCCATTAACCCTAGCATCTTATTTAGGTATTCCACTACCACAACCACAATCATTTGGTGACGCATGAGTGCTTCCCTGCTCAAGTCCATGAGGAAAGGGTAGGATTTAACAACCTCGTTCGTATTCTATAGAAGCTCCAAATTCGTTGGACATAGGATCCCAGTCCTAACAATTGCTGCCTTCAAAACCTCCTCCACGCCACCTACCAAATCCTTTCTAAACAGCCGCAACAACAACTCCTTCACCTCCGGCTTTGGAACTCAGCTATCAAGCAAAGAAGCCAAAAACTGTGAGGAAATATGCACATTATCCCTCCCATACTCCTTTCGTTTGAGGTGGCAACTCCTCAAAATCATTTTTACTACTGCGACAATGAGAGGATCAATGTTGAGCAGGATTCGCTTTGACCTTTGGTCTGTTATCTCGTAGAACACAACTTGCCTCGACGTTGCTAGCAAAGAAATTTGGGTGTCCACACCAAACCCTCCATCGAAAATGCTATTACGAACTTTGAACGCCCGACCATTGCCATCTTCAGATGACTCCAAAAGCCAAGCGAGGGCTACCAACCACCTCTCCACTATTAACTATCAACACTAAAAAAATTACTATGTAACACAACTGGCGCCTCCATTCATTAATAAAGGCCACGGGCTCCCATCAATTCCAACTTCACACGAACGAGACATAATTTCTATGCAAGGCAAGTTGTCCTTGCACCGACAATTTTGTCCTACATCCCCGTCGTTGTATGTGAGGCAATCCTTAAAAAATGAGCTTTAAACTATTGACCATCATTACTAAAACTCGCCACAAACGAGGTGACTCATCATTGACGCCAACATCCACCTCATCGCTAGTCACCCCATGTGGATGCCACCTTGCAAACCTTCAAATGCCCTCCGCCAGCTTGGAGGGCTGCCCACCCATCCACCCACGATACCACTTATAAATATTACGTGCCGCTTTATAATATTATTAGTTCATGAGTATTAATTACTATTTTATCTTATTATTAATATCAGGCTAATAATAATAATACTTATATATTTCTTTGTATTATGTGGCGATTTTTTTACTGCAGGATTGTATTTTGGCAGGGAACCGAAATGGCGTTACCCGCATAGGTCAAAATGGAACCAAGTGTCCAGCACCTTTCAGGCACACACATAAAATTACAAGTCATCCAAACACTGCCCACCAACAACAACCAACTAGACAGACCAAGCAAAATGCCCAACTTCAGCAAATCAACAAAAAAGAGGAGAGGAGATAACACGAGCTTACAAAAAACCTAAGCGAAAACCTACCACCTAAGGACCATACACCACCAAAAAAAGAGGAGAACACCAAAATTCACCAAGACCCAACATTTATAGAAATCCATTTTCCTTCACAAAGGCATCAAACTCCTGGACCCATTCCATATGACGGACCTCAACCATTCGAAATATTTTCTTGAGAAAATTAACTCTCCCAGAATCTTAACCAACTCCATATCACACAGACGCATGGCTCCCTTGCCAAGGATGGAAACTTTTAATGCCTCCTCTAGACCACCCAGTAGTTCCTTTTTGAACAATTTGGCCATCAGTAGCTTAGCTTCTGCCTTGGGGACCCGGTTGTCCAGAATGGAGGCAAGAAATCATGATGCCACCTACAGGTTTGCTTGGAAGAACTCCTTATGTTCTAGGTGCTCCTAATCGAGCACCATTTCTACTACCGCAAGTGTTAATGGTTTGATATTGAGTAGAATGCATTTTAAATGCTGGTTCGTGACCTCCCAAAATGCATTTTGGAAATCTTTGCACACGAGGGCAAGAGGAGTGTCTGCCCCAAAGCAAAAGACCAAATCCACCAAAATCTCCAATGTAAATTTTGAACTCTTAACCATCAGTGCTCAAGACCAACAAAAGTTGAGCAAGATAACAATCACACAGAAGAAAGAAAGAGTCATTTCCTTCACCACCTTTAGTCGAGAATGAAAGAATACCACAAAAAAATCCTCCTTTAGTATTTTGCACAATGCCTACATGCCATCCACACAATCAATTGAAGAATCTGAGGCCACCATCACATAGGTGAATGAGTACACAAATATGTGGTGAGCCATCTTTTCAATTGATTGGGAGATCGAAGCACATCCTCCCCAATCGTCGCATGTACCTCGGTATGATGGCGTCATAAATGCTTACAGCATATCGTCAATAGTTCATGAAAAATACATGACCTGTCCACCTCAGATCACACAACTGGCATAAAATGAAATGTCGATCCACCCTTAAGTAGGCACTATCAATTATCATCACCTTAAAAAACCAAAATGAAACTCCAAGGTAAACGAAAGAAGGCACTACATGCTTCCAACCCGGATAGATTATCGATAGTTGCGGTCTCTCCATGTCCTTATTATGGAGAGACACCCTCCCTGCCACCCACTATCAACTTCTACCATTAACTGTTTAGTTCCTTCAATGATACCCCATCTACCCCCTAGGTTGGATAGGAGATCGACCTCTGAATTGCCTTCTCTGAGAATATGATTGATCATTAATTGTTCCAACCGATCCATCCACTGCAAGGCTATTTCCAATTTTGACCCCAACTTCTAATTTTGCACTTTCCTCCTTCTCAAAGCATTGATCACCAAGGTAGAATCACCTTCGATGACAACATTCCTTAGCCTAAGCTAAAAAAATAACCCCTGTCCCAGGATTAATGCTTGAAACTTAGCCACATTATTTGATCCTTCTGGGAGAGGGGACACTAGCCTACACAGAATGCGACCCTCACTATTTCTGATTATGCAGCCTACTCCGGAGACCCCAAGATTTACCCTAGATGCTCCATTAAAGTTCAGTTTAGCCCATCCTGCTTCAGGTGGAGACCAATTTACTTTCCTTCTATCCACAATCGTGGCTTCTCCCCCGAGGCCAACAAAGGTTGGAGAATTCAAGCCATTCCAGTTTCTCCTTGCCAATGCATCCCATACTGCAAAATTTACTTTCCTCATATTTAACTCCTCTAATCTAGATTTGACTACCTCCATAATGCTCACCTCAATTTTAATTTGCAACCACAATTCTAGTAACTCCTTATCCTGGAAAATGTGTCGGTTTCTCTCTTTCCAAATCTCCCAGATTACAATTGAAGGGCTGACAATCCACAATCCATTGAACATTGCTTGCTTATAATGAACCGACCAACATCTGAGCATCTCTAGCAAACTAACCAAAAAGGAAAAATACCAAGAAAGTTTGGCACAAAGCCAACTCCAACAATGTTGGGTGTATTTGCCATGCAAGAAAAGGTGATCCCTTGTTTCCTCCTCTGATATGCACAATGGACATCTTGAGGACCCTTGATAACCCATCTTGACAAACCTGTTTGCAGTTAAGACTCTCCCCTGAGCTGCTACCCAAGTGAAAATTCCAACCTTAGGGAGACAAATTTTGTTCCAACAGAGGTTGATCAACAGATTGGACGTGAAAGCACCTTCACTTACCAAAATGTTGTATCCATCCTTCACCTTGTATTCCCCATTTTGAGATGCATTCCATCTGATTTTATCGTTGCTCTACCTCAAGCATATTTTTTAGTCCTGCAAAACCTTCTCAAACAATTCTGCCACATTCCCTTGGAAGCTTAGCAGCCTAATACTCTTCCATTTGCTATATATTTCTCCCTGTAGTGGCTGATCCTCCAAATAGTTTCTTACCCTATCACCCCATGCCTGCTTGGTTGCTAATCTTACTTGAGCCAACTCTTCTCAATCTGCAATTTTTCCACACCCTTCCCAAGAGTCTTCCCATAAAAAGGCAGTCTGACCATCCCTGACTTCCCACGATCCAAGATCAGGTCCCAAGAACTACGAATAAAATTCTAGATTCGAGACCCCATTGGGAGATGGCTTGCAGTTAGCATGGAATATTCACCACCGTCTAGATATTTTTCCCTGAGCAATTTTACCCATTTCAAGTTCTGATTTGTGTGTAGTGCCCAAACCAATTTTGCCGCCAAAGATTTGTTTTGGAGCAAAAAATTTCTCATTCTGGCCCCATCTGCTTCTTTTTTCTCACACACCTTCTATCATTTTATCAAGGGGAACTTGTGTTGTTCTGAATTTCCTTGCTAAAAAAAATCTTTCATTTTTTTGTTGAGAGATTTGAAAGCCCCAATAGATAAAGTAAGGCAAGAAATCATATAGGTTTGGATGGCCGAGATGACGAACTTCAACATCGTCAGGCATCCTTCCCAAGACAACCATCTACTCTTGCATGAGGCCATTCTATCCTTCACCTTTTCAATTAGTGCCCCCCACAAATTACCTTTCTTTATTTCACTTATCCAGGGGGAGGCCAAGATACTTGCATGGAAGACTTCCCTTTTTGAAGCCAAGTATCCTCATTATCTATATTTCTCTTGCAGTGGTCGTGTTCAAAAAGATTTTTTTTGATTTTGTAAGGCTAATTTCTTTCCATGAAGCCAAAGAATACTTGTCTAGAATTCCTTTTAGCCCATTCACCTCCCTTTCAATGGCAACCCCAAACAAAAAAGTATCATCGACAAACTGCTGATGAGTGATTGCACTTTGATTGCTAGTGACCTGTAGACTGCTCACAATTCAACTTCTTCTCGCACTTTCAATCGATCTTCCCAAGGCCTCTGCCATTATGATGAAGAGAAAGGGGGATCGGGGAACACCCTGCCTCAAGCCCCAAGAGGCATTGAAAAAACCTTTAGGGGAGCCGTTTACCAAAATAGAGTATCTAGGACACTCTATCCACCCGAAAATCCAATCCAACAACTCCTTATGAAAGTTGAAAGCTTCCATAATCTTGAATAGGAACCACCAATTAACCTTATCATAAGCCTTCTTGATATCAAGCTTCAACAACATCGTAGGCTTCTTTAATTTCTGTACAGAATGAATGACTTCCTGGGCAATGATTACACCATCAAATATCAGCCTTCCTGGTACGAACCCTGTCTGCTCCTCCAAAATGATGAAGGGCAGAATGCTTTTGAGCCAATTAGCCACGACTATTTCGAGGATTTTGTATAATGTATTGCAGAAGGAAATTGGCTGAAATTCCTCCATCGTTTCTAGCTTCTCTTTCTTGGGGATTAATGCAATGAAAGTGTTATTGATTTCTTTCAACGCAAGACCCAATTCTCTTGAATCCTCAGTTTCCTCGAAAACATCCTGCCCCACTATGTCCCATAAATTTTTTGAAAGAAGATTGCAGGAAATCCATCAGGGCCTAGGGCCTTCTCCAGATGCAATTGGAATAGAGCAGCCCTTATTTCTTCTTCCAAGAATTTTTTAAAAAGTTGTTTGTTTTGAGCCTCAGTCACCGCCTTAGGAATATTTCTCAACAACTCATTCAACACCCAGAGATTGGAGCCCTCATAATCATCCTAGAGTGCTTAGAAAAATTCCATGCAATTTTCCTTATTTTAATCGAGTCTTCCACTAATCTTCCATTTAACTCCTTGATTGCAACAATTCTGTTGACTTCTCTCCTTGCCTTTATTGAGTTGTGAATTATTTTTATATTCCTATCTCTTGCCTTCAGCCAAACTTCTCTGGTTTTTTTCCTCCAAAAGATCTCTTCTTTTTCCATGACTTCATTCAACCTACTTAGCAATGATTTCTCCTCCTCAAAACTATTCAAATCCATCCCTTCAGAAATCACCTTTTTTCAACCACTTATAAGGCTTCTTCGATCTGCCTTCTCTCTTCAAATATGTTCTTGAAGCTTTCTTTATTCCATTGTTTTAAACATTGCTTTACAATTTTTAGCTTTGTCACAACTCTGAACAATTTAGATCCCCCAGTGATGCAGGAGCATCCTTGGTTCTTGACAATCTTGCATCAACCAAAAATATTTTCTTTCAGTTTTTTTTGTTCTTGCTCAGTTCATGTTGGTGGATTTATCACATTTCCTCACTAGACCTTGTGCATCTACATTTCCATCATGGAAATTTTCATTTTCCTTATTCCAAGGTTTGAGCGCAATTAGATATTTTTTCGACAAGTTATCGCTTCCGGATTTGATGGCAGTTTCTTGAACCAACACCAGAATAATTTTCAAGCCTAACGACTAGTTCGATCACTTGTGGATCTTTCCTGTAACTTGCAAATCTCGACAATGTGATTCAAATTGTTTCATGGAGTGTCCCTGACCTTAATTATAGGTCCACACTTCATCCTATGCATTCACCGAGGAGTAATTCAAATTTGAGGCTGACCTATTCATGCATACGTTACATTTTCTTTCATTGGAGATTGTAATAATATTTGGCCAACACAGATGATTCTAGATCTCAAGATGCGATATAAATCATTGTAATAAATAATTAGGAAGGAAAATTGAAGAAAGATAGGTTTGACATGTAAGATTTCAGCTCGCATCAAGGAGCATATTGGAATGTTGTATTTTTAAACATATTACATTAGGCCTGTGAGCCGAATCTGTAAGCCCAGATGTTCCCGGCCGCTTGTAAATAAGATATTTGTCAATGAGAATATTTGCATCTGCATTTTCCTCCATATTATGTGTTTCTTTCATTGTGTTACTCTTGTTGCACGGTACGGATTGTTCTCTTTGAGGACCCTCCTATCGTGGTTGCACCAGATTGGTATCAAAGCAAGGTTCGATCCGTGTGAGATTTCCAGAATTCACGAAGTCCTGTTGAAGATTTGTTGTGGGGTGGCAGACTATGGATCCAACCTGTAGCTGCAGAGGACTTGTGTAAAAATGGTGGGAAGAAGAAATGTTAGAGGAAATGGAGCGCATGGAAATGCAGAGCCAACTTTAGTGGAGATGTTGAGAGGAATTGCTGCCAGATTAGATGTAGTTGGAATAGCCCAGAGAAGAGGTTGACCAGTTGATGATGTGATTGATGAAGAGGTAGAAGTACAGGAAGAAAGGGGAAGAGAAGATCAATTGACTTGGATCAAGGAAAAGAGAGGTTCATAAGAGCCCTAACTAGAGCAAATACTAGGCCACATTTCAATCCACTGAATTATAATGGTAAGTTGGATTCAGAAGAATTGCTTGATTGGAAAACAAAGATGGAAAAGTATTTTGATTTTGAAGGTACCACTGAAGATAAGAAGGTGAAATTTGCTTGTACAAAGTTGAAAGGACATGTATCCCTTTGGTGGGAACATTTGCAGACAGATAGGCAAAGAAGAAGAAAAGAAAAGATAAAGTCATGGGATCGAATGGTGAATAAGTTGAAGACAAAGTTTATTCCTGTAGATTATTAGATTAGTTTGTTCTGAAAGTTACAAAATTTGAAGCAGAAGGAGTCAAGTGTGACAGAGTATACTGAAGAGTTCTATAAGTTGAATATCAAATTTGGACATTCGAAGGATGAGATTGAGCAAGTAGCCAGATATGTGAATGGCTTGAGGTCGTCTATATAGGATGAGATTAGTTTGATTAAGTTGTAGAGTGTGGAAGAAGCATATCAATGTGCCCTAAAAGAATAAGAGAAGTTTCATAAAAGACATGAGAAAAGATAAAGAGGAAGAGTTGGAAGATTTCAAAGAGGAAGGACTTTTACTGGAGGAGGAAGAGGATCTTTTCTAGATCAGACTAAGGATAAGGAGGTTAGTAAGAATGACAATTCATACTATAGAGGTGATGGAAACTCTTACAAAAGAGGAGGATTTGGTGGTTACCGGAATGAAGGTTATAGAAGAGATGATAAAGGACAGGAGAAAAGAGTATTCAAGGGAACTTGTTATAAGTGTGGTGGAGAAAAAACATAGAGCATTTGAATGTAATCAAGGAGAAATATGTAGGAAGACAAAAAACAATAAAAGAACAACCCTTATTGAGGAAGATCTTGCCAAATCATCTAATAAACTAG
>VDFB02000017.1:379354411-379493244 GCA_007258455.2 Sequoia sempervirens
TATTATTCAGCCCCAGAATAATTCAATTGGAGAAAGCAGTGGAGTTAATGGGAATAACAATAATGGCAGTCCTGAGGTGAATACAAGAAACAGAATTGTGGTCAGCATGCTGCAATTCCTAGTGGGTCATCCTCTAGACCTCTTTTCCCCGTCTTCACGACAATGGAAGAGCAACAACCGGTTGAAGTTGCACCAACCTTTGCCGATGATGCACGTCAAGCTTACATGGACTACTTTTCTTTACCTCTTGACTTGAGAGGTGCTTGGACCTTTGATCAATTCATGAATCAAAGGAGTCGGAGAAATGGAGGAAGGAATGAGCAACGTCCTCCTATGGTGCGTAGAAATGATTTCTACCAAGCTTTGGGAAAGATAACTATGGAGCATTTTGATGGTAGTAATAAGTGCACAGCCAGATCATGGGTGCAGAAGCTAGATAATTATCTCTCTCAGACCCATGCCAGAAGGAGATGCTATCAAATTTGCTACTTTGCATTTGGATGGGATAGCTCACGAATGATGGACTCATGGTTTGGTCACTCTTGGCCATAACCTTATTCGTACCTATGATGAGTTTACCAACAAGCTAATCGAGAGATTTGATACCAAGGATCCAGAGTTGAGATTCAGAGAATTGGCACAATTGAAACAGCAAGGATCTTTAGAAAATTATGTGGCTGATTTTCAAAGGTTGTCAATAATGGTGCCTAACATTACTGAGAGAAATCTTGTGGTACTCTTTGCAGAAGGATTAATGGAGCTCTTGAAAGGATGGGTCAAAGCCTTTGATCCACCAACTTTAGATGAAGCCATTAAGAAAGCAAGGAGCATGGAGTTGGCAGCCCCAAGGCCTAAATTTCATTTGAAACCTTTCAGCCATAAGAAGGATAAAAAACATTCTTCAAATATGCCAAAGAAGTTTCCACCAAAGTTGTCAGAAGAGCTCAAAGAACAGCTTACAAAAGATGGAGTTTGCTACACTTGCCGTGAACCTTGGGTTAAGGGTCACCGTTGCTATGGAAGAGGCAAAGCAAACCTAATGGAGGGCTATTCTGATTTTGGATCAGAATCTGATTCGTCTGATCAACAATACGAATCAGCAAGTTGTGAAGGTGAAGAAGCTCCAGTAGAGAAGTCCGATGAGGTGGGAAATGGTAGTGCTTTCGCACAACTATCAAGTTTTCAGAAAAATGAGTCCTTTCGGGTTCGTGGAGTGATTGGATCTCAAAGAATAGTTGCTCTAATTGATACTGGAGCAACTCACAACTTCATTGATGAAGGATTGGTGACAAAGAGAGGTTTGAAAACTGAAGAGTTTGAAGGCTTCAAAGTAATGGTAGCTGATGGTTTCACTATGTCATGCACTAAGAAAATTCCTAACCTTTCTATTCAGATAGGAAATTATGAAGTAAAAGATGACTTCTATGTTGTGGGTATTGGTGATACTGATGTCGTGTTAGGAATACAATGGCTGCGATCGCTTGGAGAGATCACTTTGAATTTACAAACAATGGAGCTGAAATTTCAAGCTGATGGAAAGAAGGTTGTTTTGAGAGGGATGTCAAATGGGGGCCCTCGAATTGTGTCCTTGAAAAGAATGGAAAGGCTGATCCGACATGATCAAGTTGAGTGGGCAGCTGAGTGTATGGTCCTACCAGCTGATCCAGTGGAAGAGAAGAGGCAATATCATCCCGATATCCAAGCCTTACTTTCAAAGAAGAGCAAAGTCTTTGGAAGCCTACCTCCTGGAAGACCTCCTGAAAGAGGTTCTGAGCATGCAATTGAATTAGAAGAAGGAGCAAAGCCCGTCATGACTACACCATACCGTTATCCAAAAAAGCAAAAAGATGAGATCGAAAAAGCCATCAAGGAGCTATTGGAGACCAGTTTCATTAGACCAAGCAAGAGTCCTTTTGCTTCTGCAGTAGTGCTGGTCAAAAAGAAAGATGGCACAATGCGTATGTGTGTTGACTACCGTGCATTGAATCAAAAGACAATCAAGAATAGATATCCTATTCCTAGGATAGACGAGCTTATTGATGAGCTCCATGGAGCTATGTTTTTCTCAAAGATTGATCTTCATTCGGGTTACCATCAAATCAAAATGAGACAGACATAGAAAAAACAGCATTCAGATGTCACTTTGGGCATTTTGAATTCCTTGTCATGCCTTTTGGTTTGACAAACGCTCCAGCAACATTTCAATCTTGTATGAACAAAATTTTTAGACAGCAGTTGAGGAAGTTTGTGCTCATCTTCTTCGACGACATCCTCATTTTCAGTAAGTCATGGGAAGAGCACCTTAAGCATTTGGAAGAAGTGCTTAGTATTTTGGAAACAGAATGTTTGTTCGCCAAAGAATCAAAGTGTGAGCTCGGGATGACAGAACTATTATATCTTGGCCACATTATCAATGCAAAGGGTGTGAAAGTTGATCCTAAAAAAATAAGAGCCATTCTTGATTGGCCAACTCCAAAGAATGTTTCTCATTTGAGAGGATTTTTGGGGTTATGTGGATTCTATAGAAGATTTGTGAAAGGATATTCTCATCAAGCAGCCCCTCTCACAAATCTTACAAAGAAAGGAGCTTTTCTTTGGACCAAGATGGCACAAGAAGTTTTTGATAAGTTTAAGAAAATCATGAATACATGTCCAGTGTTGGCTCTTCCGGATTTTACAAAACCGTTTGAATTGCAATGTGATGCTTCGGGTGAAGGTGTTGGAGTTGTTCTAATGCAAGACAAACATCCCATTGTCTTCGAAAGCCGAGAGTTGAGAGGAGCAGAAAAAACTTACTCCATTTATGACAAAGAGATGCTTGCCATCATGCATGCTTTGTCTAAATTCCGTCAATATTTGGTGGGAAGTAGATTTGTTGTTAAGACTGACCACAATAGTCTTAAACATTTTATGCGCCAAAAGGATTTGAATGAAAGGCAGTAGAAGTGGGTAAGTAAGCTCCAGGCATATGACTTTGACATTGAATATGTCAAAGGGAAAAATAACATAGTGGCTGATGCCCTTTCAAGAAGGCCTCATTTGCAGTCACTTTGTGAGTTATCAATAGATTGGAAGGAGTTAATTGCTGCTGAATATGCTAAAAATCAGTTTGCAACCAACTTGTTTGAAGGTCATTTGGTTGATGAAAGGTATAAGTTGGTTGATGGGTTAATTTTCTATAAAGGTAGAGTTTTTTTAGTGCAAGAATCTAAGCTTAAAAAGAAGATTCTACAGTCTTTTCATGATGTTCCCCTTGCTGGTCATCAAGGCATGTTCAAGACTTACAAGCAGATTAGAGAAAGGTTTGCTTGGAAAGGGATGAAGGATGAGATAATGAACTACATAAGAGAGTGTTCTATTTGCCAAAAGAATAAGAATGAACATTCTTTTCCAGCTGGGTTGATGTAGCCCTTGCCAATTCCAAATCAGAAATGGGAAAGCATCACAATGGATTTCATCACTGGGTTGCCTAAGGTACAAGGACGTGATTGTATTTTTGTGGTGGTAGATAGATTGACTAAATTTTCACATTTCTATGCTATCACAACTTCTTTTACAGCAGCTCAAGTGGCTGAGTTATTCTTTAGAGAAGTTTTCCGGTTGCATGGTTTGCCTAAAACCATTGTCAGTGATAGGGACAGCAAGTTCCTAAGTGCTTTTTGGCAAGAGATCTTCAGGCTGAGTGGTACAGTGCTTACTCCAAGCACTAGTTATCATCCTCAAACAGATGGGCAATCCGAGATTGTCAACAAGTGGCTAGAGGGCTACCTTAGAAATTATGTTTCAGGGCAGCAAAGAGCTTGGATTAAGTGGCTTCATTTGGGAGAGTACTGCTACAACTCTTCCTATCATATGTCGATTAAGATGTCTCCTTTTATGGCCCTTTATGGTTATGATGCTCCTAACTTTGTAGATTTGGTGTTTGGTGATAGTAGAGCTCCACAGGCTAAGGATATGCTTCAGTAGAACCAAGACATCTTGAAATCTCTCAAAGAAAATCTGCAACAAGCTCAAAATCAGCAGAAGTTATACGCTGATCAGCAGCGTGTTGAGAGATCTTTTGAAGTTGGAGACATGGTCTACTTGAGGCTTCAGCCCTATAGACAATCTACCCTTAAGAAGAGTGGTGCAGAAAAGTTGAAGCCATGATTTTATGGTCCTTTTAAAGTCACCAAAAGGATTGGTGAAGTTGCATATGAGTTGGAGCTCCCAGCTAAAAGCAAGGTGCATAACGTCTTTCATGTGTCACGCCTCAAAAAAGCACTTGGACAAAATGTTGTGGCTACTTCAGAATTACCTCCATTGGATGAGGAAGGTCAGTTGATGTTGATTCCATAAGAGATTCTTGATACTAGAGAGCGTTCCTTGAGGAGAAGGACAATCAAGGAATACTTGGTTAGATGGAGGAATTTGCCTATTGAAGATGCCACATGGGAAGGAGAATAGATTTTGTTACATCCATCCTTTCGGTTGCTTGATTACAAGCAATCTCGAGGAGGGCGGACTATAATGTCCCCTTCTCATCAGTGATCTGTTCTGACACTCATCAGCCTATTCCGAAAGCCTGTAGGCTCGTTTGAGGTAAAATTAGGGTTTCCATGTTCGGAGGTTTATAGCTTTTCAGGGAGTTTACTATTTATAGTAAATTCTATTTTTGGGCAGTATGCAGTTATCAGTCTTCAAGGTCTTCATTTTCAGTTGGAGCATTTAATGCAATTCAAGCCTGGCTTCTAAAGGGTTTTATTTTGGTGAATAAAGGCATTAATGTTATAATTTGCAGTTGACCCCTTGGCCTAGGAAAAATAACTTAAGTTGTTCTTAAAAGGTGGTCATGAAGGGGGACGTCCTCATGAAGGATAAATTAAATATTTTAAGTTTTTTAATGCCTTGGGAAAAGTGGACGTCTTTTCTTGAAGATATTCTTTTAAAAATAAAATTTATTTGTGCCTTGATAAAGTGGAATGCCATTTTGAGAAGTTGGAAGGTTTTTGGAAATTTGAAAAGTCATTGGTGACTTTTGGCGTACCTTCTTGGGGATTCGATGAGTCTTCTGATCTTTTATAAAATGGAAGCCTTGCTCCAGTTTTTACTATCCATGAATTTTGCTAATGTTACGCTGTCAAAATGACAATTGAATTATTGCTTCAAGGAAAGCTTACCTCCAAGCCTCTTGTCCAATTTCATGTTTGAAAGATAACACCTAGTTGGCCTTTTGCTGCTTCTCAAATCAAACTAGCAGATTGAGCTCAACAAATGAAGTTTTTGATGATATTTTCCAGTTTTGAAGTTGCTGATGCTACCACAGCTGAAAGTCGATTTTGCATACAGCTTTGTGAGTGATTTTTATTTCATTTTGGGTGTCTTAGAATATTGTCTCTCTGCCTTGGGCGACCCCTTCTACCAATTTGCAGATTTTATTTCAGAGTATTTAATTTTATCTTGCCAAATCGCCCTTCTCAAGGGCCGTACCATTCTTGGGAACTTTGGAATTTGTGCAAGAATTATTCACTGAGTTTTGAGGCTGTTTTGTGTTATGATTTTGGGCGCCTACCTCCTAGAAGGCATCTGCAAAAGACATCATTCGACTCCAAGGTATTTTGAATGAGTTATGAATAATTTAGTGGATTCATAGTTGCTGGTTCTTCATTCCAGTTTGCTGATTTTTCTTATCAGACTTTAGAAGTTCAGATTTTTGATTCATTATCAGCAATTAGAGGGATAATTATTTGTAAGGGATCATCCATTACTCATGTGCTTTGAAGCTATTGTAATTTACATGTAATTTGCAGCTTTCTTCTTATTTGTAAGACTGTTAACAGTAGTACTGTTTCAGTCCTTAATCGCTGCAATTAATTTCTTCTTTCTTCTCACATTAAGTACCCCTGGATGGTCTACCGCCAGTGTGGATAATTGAATTTGTATCTCTCTTTGTACCCACTCTCAAGTGGTGAATTCTCACTCTTAAGTGGATACCCGCCGCACCAGATAAATTAGATAGTTGTATCTGCATCGCTGGTTATCCGCCTATTTATTTCAATTTTCAATTAATAACTCCGTCATATGTTAGCACCTCGCCCTCAATGGGATCTTGAGTGCACATTCTTGACGTTGAGTTTGTTTCATTTCAAGTACTGTTCTTTAGTTTCTCCGCCATATGACAACACCTATCCTTCCTTGGGATTAAGTGTGCATTCTTGGCGTTGAGTTCTTTCAAGCTTGGATTTCAGTTTTGATGCTAACGCTAATTCAATTGGTGAAGTGTTGATTGTGTGTGAAAATCTATCGAAAAAATTGGTTAGCATATTTCAGTCGGGCTACCATTGGATGATCCACTCTTGCCAGAAGATGATAGTGACTCAGATAGTTCTGAGTCTTTTGATATTGATAGCCCAAATGAGGCTTAATTTCATAGACTATTGGACAATGTATTACAGTATTTACTATTTAGTGTTATGATTTTCATATTTGAACTTTGAACTTTGAGACTTTTGGATGCATGTTTGAAACATTTGGATATTGATAGACCATGGTTTTATTGATGTTTGATATTGCTATGATAAATTTTATAATGCTTTAAAGTTTAATGACATTTATTATGTTGTTATGCTACTACTCTCGCGATTTATCTATATATTGATATTGTTGTGAGCAATTATTAATTTATTGACATATATCTCTCTTTCCCTCTGTCTATAATATATTAATAAATTTTGAAAAAATCATATATATATATATGTATTTTGTATGTCGTCGTCCCCTACCGTCCCCTAAAAATGGGCCCCTAGGAAACGTCCCGGAAACGCGTCCCCAACCGTCCCCTCGTCCCCATCCCCAAAAGGCCGTGGAACACAGGTCATCTGTAGCATTGAGTACAACAGAGGCAGAGTATATTACAGCTTGTGTTGCAGCTTGGAAAGCAGTGTGGCTTCGGAAGCTCCTTGCAGGATTGTTTTGGCAATCAATGGAGCCTACTATCATTCATTGTGATAACCAAAGTTGTGTGAAGCTTTCTGTCAACCTTGTGTTTCATGACAGAACTAAGCATGTGGAGATCAAATACCATTATATCAGAGATATGGAATTGAGGAAAGCAATACAGTTGAAGTATATCAGCATTGATGAGCAGACGGCAGACATTCTCACCAAGCCTCTTTCCAAGATAAAGTTTGTGTACTTTCAAGACAAGCTTGGTATGGTGGAGAATCAAGCCCTAGTTGAGAAGGAGTCTCAGTACCAGTGATCCTCTTTAATGCATTTCTCTTTGAGAGAGATTTGAGGTGCAAGCCCTTGTTAATGCATTTCTCTTTGAGATTTATGGTGAAAGCCTTGTTTCCACCCCCTGGGAGAGCCATGGTGGATGTCATGTGTGTAACTCCATGACAACATCACGTGAGAGAGTCCGTGATGATTCTCTTGTACTTGTGTTTCACCCTCTGGGAGAGCCATGGTGAACGTCACGATGAGGTGACAACATCATGTTAAGTGATGGACACTTGTACATACCATACATGGGTGTAGCCATGATGGTTGATATCACGATGAGGTGATATCTTTCCTTTCCACATATGGGTGTAGCCATTGTGGTAGACATCACGATGAGGTGATATGTCTTGTGTAGCTGGAAGTATCTTACCTAGCTGAGAGGGAGTGTTGATGTTCATGCAGCGTTGGTCATATCTTCCAACCCAAATCACATAAAGAAAGCAATTAAATTGTAGTCTATCGGCTATTTAATTGGTGAAAGCAATTTTATGAAAGGTCGCGTCATTTGTTAAATGATGATTAATATTTAATTATTAAGGAGATGTGAATTCATGAAGAGGTTCGATCTTAAGTGAAGCCGACTTCTTTAATGAAGAGACACAATTTCTTATGAGGCCGTCTTCTTGTTCATTGGACGCGATTTATTGAAGGGGTGCATTCTTCTATGAAGGCCGACTTATCTTGAAGTGTGATGACCTTTCCACTTGTATATATATTCGATGTGTTTCATCGTTCTATCAATCATCCATTCTATTCATTGATCAACCTTGTGATTAAAAGATTCAAGTGCGAGTTCTTCATCAAGAGCAAATCGATATAGTAGAAGTTTGAGTTGTTATCATCAGCAAATTGCATCATTGTATTTCTGTGCTGCATCATATTTTGGTGCTTATATTTTGGCCTTCATATCGGCCTCTTGTAAGGAGACGATTATTGTTGTGATTCAATATATAAGTGATATATTGTTGCTGGGTTTTTCTCCCTCAAGTGGAGGGTTTTCCCAGGGTATCTGCTGTGTTCTTGTGTTGAATTTTGAATTAATTTTCTGTGCTCTAATCTGATCATAAAACTAACAAAACCCAACCACTGAAATATTAATAACTTCCTCCAAACTCAGTATTTTTCCGTGCCGTCAGAAGATGGTGAATACTAAACAACAAACGCCTGCACTGAAACCAATACTAAAGTGAAGGAGTGAGAATGTCAAAACCCACCACAACGGCCACTGACCCCCTAACCAGATCCTGTCAACTTACAAGGGTCCAAGAGATAGGCTAACTCAACTGCTCCTGATAACTGACTAGAGTGGGGACATTACATAGAGCCAAGGGAAGTATCTAAATAAAGTACTCCATATCATTCTTTACTATTGGATCTGCTTGTGTTTAGTAAGGGAAGCTTCTCTCGTATTGCTTTGGACAGAAAATCCATGAATTGTCTTTTCATTCCTCTTCTTCTAGAATCCATGTTCAGCCGTAACTGCACACATCTTGTGTCTCTAATTATCTTTTTATCAAGTATACCGAACATATGTCTCTTTAAATAGTCTTTTGCTATTGTTATACCTGTTGCTGTGCCTTCTAATGCCATAGTCCTTCAGAAGAGTATCTCAACTTGTGCATAGCCATATCAATAACTTCCAATAAAATCTGAAATTAGACCCAATCACTTCTTTTTTTGTAGCTGTCTTTAAATCCAGATTGAACTTTGCTAGTGTTTGCACATCTGCTCTGTTAAGCCCAAGAGATCTTTAGGAACTAGCACTTAGATAGTCATTTTATCAGAAAACAACTGCTAGTAGCCCTTGTTTATGACACCAGCCACTATGTCTTCAATGGAAATGATCATGCTGTTTTGATTTGTTTTGCAGGAAAACTCAATTTTATGTAAAATGAACAGGAATGCATAATTCATCAAGATGACAAGATTGATACAGCCCTCCCCTTTCCACACAGATGAGAAGGAAAACATCTCGTACCCACCAATATCAAATGATTATGCATGCTTCTGAAGTAACAAGAGCTTCACATATAACTGAGTTGCTGTGTCACCCAAAGATATATGGAAATCCCTGAATATATTTTTTGAAACACCATCAAAAATCAAATTGCATCCCACTTCCAAACATATGAGAGAGAAATCAACTAAAAAGATTAACATTACCACCCTCAATATCAAATGATTTTACATGCTTCTGCAGTAACAAGAGTCCCGCACAATACCGAGTCGCTATGTCACCCAAAGATATATGGAAATCCACAAGATAGATATACAACCTCAATATCAAATGACTGTGCTTCTGAAGTAACAAGAGCTTCACATAAAACTAAGTTGTTATGTCACCAAAAGATATATGAAAATTCATGATATATATTATAGATATCTTTCTTTGAACACCTTCAAAAGTCAAATTGCATCAAATTGCATCCCACTTCTAAAGGAGTGAGACAGAGATCAACTAACAAGCTTAACACTACCTCCCTCAATATCAAACGATTGTACATACTCCTGAAGTGCTATGTCACCCAGATATATATGGAAATCCATGATATAGATACCAACCCTCAATATCAAATGATTGTACATGCTTCTGAAGTAAGAAGAGCTTCACATAAAGCTGAGTTGCTTTGTCATCAAAAGATATATAGAAATCCATTATAAAGATATCTTTTTTGAAATGCCTTCAAAAGTCAAATTACATCCCATTTTGAGAGGTATGGACGAGAAATCAACTGAAAAGCTTAACATTACCCCCCAGCAGACATCCTACAAAACAAGGGATCATCAAAAGTAGCTTCCCTTCAGTGAAAAGATTTAAAGATACCATTATGTTGGATTTAGTTCAGTTAATTCAGAACCAATTTGTAGAGATGTTTGCGAGGACCATTTTCTTCTTAAAGGTTGAAACAAAATCCAAAATCACACTTTATCTGATTTTTCACTGTACTATCTAGGATTGAAATACATCTAATTCATTCAAAATCAATTTTATTGTTTGCACTTTGTAGCATACAATTTCAAGTAGAAAAAAGATTGTCTAGAGATGAACTGAATAACAAACAGGCTCAGCAATCATTATAAAATGAGTTCCAAAGCATGATGAACAAATATTTTCATTAAGCTTTTAAAAATATGAAGAGAAAAGAAATACACCTTCACATCAGACATTAGGTAATACCATTGTGAAGAGAAAATATTTGAAACAGCGCACCTAAGATTTCAACAACTTTGGTCATCTTTCGGACTTCCTCAGGATCAATATCAGGAGAAGATGTGTACCCAAAATAGATCAGGGTCCAATGCCCACAAAATTCACTGTCTGTAACAGGCTTTCCCTCATAATTAATCAGCTCAAAACGGCCTCCAATAGCAGGTTTACTGACTTCCATGTTTCTCGAAGGACCTTGTGAAGCTGTACAAGCAAATAATGGAAGAATTAGACATTCAGACAAGAAACAAAATACATATCAAATCCTTTCTATAAAAAGGATATCTTGTAAACCACTTTCATTTCCAATAAGACAAACTTTGAGACCACCTTACAAATTCCTTTAGCAGGAAGATATGCAAACCACAGTGCTATCTAAACATGGAATAATGCACTCTCAGATTTAAACAAAACATCTGTCAAGAATGCTTCACCAAATCTTTATGATAAAACACACAATTATCATGTATATTAATCTTCTAGACTGTTGTGATGGATTGGACCTGTTAAGGAGGTGGACTAACCTCTTGTTGACTGCCCTGTAGCATACCTAGTAGGTTTACTGAGAGATATGTGAGTATTACATATTAAATATATAATCATACAGATATACAAATATGAGATTTAAAAATATTAATCTTCTAGACTGTTGTGATGGATTAGACCTGTTAAGGAGGTGGACTAACCTCTCAATGACTGCCCTGTAGCATACCTGCTAGGTATACTGAGAGATATGTGAGTATTACATATTAAATATATAATCATACAGATATACAAATATGAGATCCAAGAATGATCCCCCATTAATGAGGTAATAGGTAATCAAAGGGTTTGTAATTAAGCAAAATAGATTTTTCCCAAGTGAGTTTCTGAAGCTGAACTTTAGTAGCGCCTCTAGGGGCAATCCTAATGTACTTAGGGCTAGGATGGTAATTAGGGACTCCTCTGGATTTTTTGTGAAGGGTGATGCCTTTGTCTTGGGAACTAAATCTAATAATGAGGCTGAGTGGGAAGCAGTGGTGTTAGGTCCTTCCATGACTTTCACTGTCAAATGCAAAAAGCTAAATATGGAAGGATATTGGCGGTTGTGAGTCAAGGCTTGAGTACAATGTCTTGCTCGAATTGAAAACTTTGCAGTTTATTTGAAGAAGCATGTATTTGTTGTAATGGGTTAGACGATATCTTCTTCACTCATTGCCTTTAGGAATGTAATTAGGGGGCCGATTTTTGGCTAATGCTGATGTTGATCAGATGCCCTTCTTTAAATCTTGACACTTATCAATGAACATCCTAAGTCTTGGTCGGGATTAGCAAAGTTCCTTTTTGATTTAAGACCTTCTTAGGTCCTGGCCTTGGATGGTTTTGGTTCCTGAGATAGATCTCAGATTGGTGTTTGATTTCTACAAGGATGCCCCTCTTTTGGTGGCATCAATGTTCACTATTTCAGGTGTTAAGGTTTTTTTGTTCCCTCTCCATGTACTTATTCCTTGTTATTTGAGGTGTCACTCATACATAAGTGTGCAAAAGTTTTATTTCAATCCTCCATGGAATTGTCTATTGTCTTACTTATAGTGTTGGCGTTTAAATTCGCACCTCTAGAATGCGAATTAGAAACGGACAGCTATGTGCAGTAACCTGCTCTTCAAATTAGGAGGGGAAGCTCCCTCTTTGCTGATGTTGCTAAAAAGAAAGTAAACTAAAACTAATTTGCGTATCTTTTTGTTTAGATAAGAGCACAAGGTTATAAAACTCAAGCGTTGTAGCTGAGATTTTCTGTTTTAGAATTTCAACTACAACTAGCCTACTCTAATGACGTTTCTAACTTCTCAAGTAAATGTAGAGCAAGAGAGTTAGAAATAGACAAGGAAGGATTCTCTGACAAAAATACTTAGATAAACTCTTTTTCAACACACATCTACTCACTTTCAATGCAAGTTGAAATTAAGATCATATAAGCATAACACAATAAACGGAAATCTGAGACTTTATATCAGGACAGCAAAGCAGGCACAAGACTTTATTTTCTCAAATTTCAGGAACAAGAGATTACACTTATGGGACAGCAGGATTGTAGCAAAATAGGCTTACAGTTTAGCCATCAAACCAGAATACATTGACACAAAACACATGCATTGAACAATACTTGCAGCTAAAGAGGCATGCAATTTGCTCTTACACAAAGTGAACTGACACTGAATAACAACTTGCAGCATTATAGGCTTGCAATGTGCTATCGCAATAATCGTTGAAAATAAATGAGCAAGGCTGCTCTTATTTATAGACAAGCAGAGGAGTAGGGAACCCTAGAATCTCCTTGCTTTTACAACTAAGGCTTGCTCAGCAAGCAAGCTTTATCTCTAAAACTAAAAGAAGATAACATCTAACCACCAAAGAAAGCAGGAAAAATAGGAAATGCCAACTATTACATTTTATCTTATTTCTCTTCTACAAATAGATAAGAATTGTTCTGAGAATAGAAAGAAAGCAGAAAGAAAGCTTCTAGATGAAAGTTGCTTGAAACCTCGTCCACATCTGCCAAAAAGCTGATTTATTTCTTGATTTTAAGTGGAGAGTGCTACTGAAAATAGAATGCTGGCTTGCCTTGAAAAAATGATTTCTCCAAAAAAAAACTGGGACCTGGGTTTTGTAGAAAATCCCATTTCGGAGAAACCCAGATGCTCAGAAACTGAAAAAGCAAAATCTATCTTGAAAAAGCGGCCAAAAAGCAATTTCTAAAAGAGTGAAAATTTTCTCAATGTTGAAGAGGATGAAAAAGCAGAGAGACTGAAAAAGCAGAGAGACCCATGTGATCAGAAATGGAAAAAGTTGAGTGGCTGCTTTGAAAAAGCAACGCCCTAGAAGTTTGGAGCCTGAAAAAGCATTCCTCTCTACTCACTGATCTCGAAACCACAAAGAACACCGAAAAAGCATGCCATTTGAGTCTTCAAATCTTCGTTGAGAGAAAAGGGAAAATCTTCTTGCTCTGGACGCCAACCTGCAATAATGAATAATGAAAGGCAAAAGCTCTCTTTAAATAAGAAGAGGTTTGAGAGAATCTGCTTTCTTTTTGCTTTAAATCCTTCGGAACTTATCTTGAGCAGGTTCGTCGAATGTGGACGCTGTTCGAATGTTGAATGATGAATACTTTAAAATTTTGGAAAAATAACTAAGGCATTGAGCCTTGCGCGCCAATCTCCACTTGGGGCGCTTTTGTTTGGAAGACTTAGCCAAATTTTCACCATTTTCAAATTTTTTGCTTGATTTTAACCTCTGTTTGATCTTCAATTTCTGGATGCTCGAAGGATCCTGTGAATTGACAAAGTGATCCATCGCAAAGCCTGACTAATTCTGAGAAGGTTATCCTAGAGGCATCTTTGGATAAAAACTTCATTTGACCCCTGAAAAAGTTGGGCGCCCATGATCACCGGTGTTAGTCATTTTTCTTAAAATTTCAATTTTCTGTGTTTTCTCATCCCCAGTTTGGCTTTGATTTTTGGCCTCCAAATCAATCCTACGGACAGGCTGAATGATCCATTATGGAGCTTGATCGAATCTGGCAAGATTGTTCTAGAGGCAGCTTCTGAAAATGACATCATCTGGACCCTTAAAATCATGGGCGCCTATCTCTCTCTGGGGCACCCATCTCTACCAGACTTAGCCATTTTTATGGTTTTGAAGTTCTTGCTTGCTTCCCTTGATCTTCTGATGATTTCGCGATTCCAGGAGCTAGACTAATCTGATTGACTAGACGATTGTTCCGTTGGATAGCTTGGTTGAATCTGACGAGGTGATCTTGGAGACTGCAACTGCAAACATTGTCATCTAAGGCCTCAAAATCTTGGGCGCCCTTCTCCTCCTGGGGCGCCCATGTTCACCAGACTAGACATTTTTTCATGTTTTCCAGATTTCAAGCTCATCTTTTCACCTTCAGAAGATCTTGTCATTTCGGATGATCCAGACGTCTGATGGACTGATGGTTGGACTCATTGCGGAGCTGAGAAGATTCTGAGAGGGGTCTTCTGGAAGCACTGACTCCTGAAAGCTGATTCTTAGGGGTCAAAAGCTTGGGCGCCCATCTTGACTGGAGGTGCCCAACTTCACCATAGTTAGAATTTTTTCTAGGATTTTCCACTTTGCTTTTGACTTCAAATATTTTACCTAAATTTCTCCCTCTGTTCTGTCTTCAGTATCTAATGACTGCCAACTCCGATTGATTTGCCGATGAATGTGTTGGAAAGTTGGTTCAATTCTGAAGAAGACATGTTGGAGGCTTCGTCTACAAATTCAATCATTTAGGCCTTCAAAATCATGGGCGCCTATGTCCTCCTAGGGCGCCCAACTCCTCCAGACTTAGTCATTTTTTCTTGATTTTCAATCTTCAAACTTGAACCTTCATGATATACCTTCAGTTTGATCTAGATTTGCCGATGACTGATAAGTCTGGTGATTTGACGAAGGCATCCACTGCGAAGCTGGCAAGATCCTAAAGACAATGAGCACATTTGCAAACCCTAATTGCTGGATTAGACCTCTCAAAAGGCTGGGCGCCCCTGGACACCTGGGGCGCCCAAAGTTCCCAGACTTAGATTGTTTTTTTAAGCTTTCATGGTTTGCATTTTGTCTCTTGATTGTGACCTCTCTGTTTGACCTCGAATTCTGGATGATTGGTTGATCTGATGACTACGCTGTTGGACTCACTGTGGAGCTGAGAAGAATCTGAGCAACATTGTCCTGAAGCACGAACCCTGATTTCTTCATTTGATGTCTTGAAAAGTTGGGCACCTATCTCCTCCTGGGGTGCCCATGGCTAGCAGAGTTAGTTTTTATTTTGCAATTTTCGCCTCCCTCCTTCGTTGGACGTGTTTTCCTTAGCCTTGCTCACCGGAGATGAAAAATTTTCTAAGGCATGAGTGTTTGGGCACCTAGACTGAGCTGGGGCGCCTGAAGTCTCCAAACTTAGTCAAAATTTTGCATTTTTCAACTTTCACAGCTTCTTTTCTTCATTCCTCGTTCTGCGTGCACATTCATCATTTCTCATCTTTTGTTTAGTGCTTGAATGTTGGAATCTAACACCTAGCAGCCGACTGACCTCCATTAATGGCCTCGAAGCTCCTGAAATGCTTCTGAAAAAGCAGAATAGACCCACTAGGGCAAAACCGATCTTTTTGTGATTCTGACTGCACCAGCCTGATGAGGAAGTATTTTTGACCAATCAAAATCAGTTTGAACCCTAGAAGCCACACTTTCCATTTTTAGAAAGTTTCTAAAAATAGCAATTTTCCTAAAATAAGGGATGAAAAACTGAGATCTGGATTTTGTGGATTAGGTTGCTTTGAGCAGACCCAGATCGTCAGATTTTGAAAATTTCAAGTTTTTACCCCTCATGCAAGACATGCAAACCCAAATTTTGACCTTTTTTTGACAAATTTGACAAGACTTTTAACAATTTCTGCAAAATGCCTAAGTGTAGCAAACATTTTAATTTGGGGTACAACATATAGCTTTGTCTTTTATTGGATGGTTGTGTGGTTCTCATTAGCAACTTCTTGTCTCTATGTTGGTCACTTGGTGGGATATTTCCAATGAGGGTGGTCTACCTCGAAGGGACCCTAATATCTGCTCAAATTGTCGGTTCCATCCCTCAACTAACTACATGATTGTTTAATGGTACAAACAATTGTATCTAATGATTATCATATTGAAAATTTACCCATAATTACACCATGCTATGGGGATTCATGAATTTATCAAGTTATTAAGAGTTCAATGTAAATAATCTATTTACCATATGAATATATATGCAGTAGTCCCTTATGCAATTCAATGTTTATATTGATCAATTATCAAATATTAATAACTCTATTAACATCTTTATCAGTATCAAATCCAATTTATCAATCATTAATATTTACATTCATAACATGTTTAACAAATAGTATTTTCTAATTATACAAAGGTACTTATGATTGCTGATGAGAGCACTCACCTAATACTTACAACTTTGCTCTGCAAAAACCTTTTAGTTTCAATAGGACGATAGAACATAGTTGTCTTAAATATTGTTGGGGATGCAGAGATGTAATTAGCTTTTCTTTTCTAGCCTCCCATGGTTGTTTTGTACAGTTACCCACAAAATAATTATGATGGAGTATATCATCACAACATCATTATTTGTCCAATTCAAAATAACATGTTAGCAATACTATAATAGTGACATGCATCCCCAAAATGATGATAATGAATAACACCAATTATTATTATGTTTAAATTGTATTTATTAATTGCCTATAATATATTTATCGATCATAATATATTTAAGTGTATTTATCAATCATATTTAGATATACCAATTTAAATTCCCTATGTATTTGTCAAAAAAATATCAATGTTTCTATTCAAAATCTCACAGTTTTAGGAATGATATGACTCATGGTCATAATAAACAAATGACTAATTATAGCTATGCAGATTAACAGTATATATATACATATATCTTGATAATTATTTTACACTTACATACAATAACTATGATAAGGATAATGAATGTCAACAACATACCTGATCGGCATAAATCAAAATGTGTTTTCTATATGTTTATAGAGTATACCTTTGCCTTCGGTAAGTTTGCATACACTATTTTCATAAGATGGCAAGAAAGTTGCTCTGATACCACTTGTAATGACCCCTTTCTAGTGGAAACACTTAAACTTGAACCTTGCATTCAAAGTGTTTATCAAAGAGACATTAGAAAACGTTAGAGATCAATAAGTTACGGTAATAACACCTAATAAGATCAAAGATGATATAAATACTCCATTCTTGTCAACGGATTATTCATTTCCTCCCTATCACTCACTACAAATGATTCTTCTATCATATATTTCGTAAGTACATTAACTATTAAATATCTCTCAAGATCTCATAGATGGAATTCTATCATACCATTTAACATCATAGTGAACGAATAGAATCATTATTACTTATAAAGCTTAATAATTGCTATCATTATTCCACAATTGCGAATATATATATATATATATAGCCTGTATAAAAGTGTATGTATCACCCACTCTAATTGTCCTCAATTTATAAAATATATATGCCATGGACCTTTATATGAGATATGTGCCTAAGTGCATATATGTATTCTATTTAAATAAGTATATATTATTATTGCTAATAAATCATTATATGTGTGTGTGTGTGTGTCTATACTTACTGCTCACTGCCTTACCCGATTTCTGACTAAGCAGTTCATCGATTCCTCCAGGATGATTCCCTTCTTCCTTATTTATATACCCCTCCTTTTGCTCTCTCTTTAATATTCGCATCTCAAGTGACGAGACATAGCTTTTGGCATAAATATCTCCCTTAGAAAGAGACATGGCTTTCTCGAACTAATTGCTTGCTTCAAATACTTATTTATATTACTTTAAAATTGTTGCCTCTAATTCAATTGACCGATTCCTTAAGACAGTTGACGAGAACCCCTCCCTATAGACTAGGGCGGCTCAAAACGACTATCATCCCCTTTGTCTTATTGTCTTATTGTCATCACCTCAGGCTACGGTTTGCTATGCACCTTATTCTCAATATACTTTCTACCTTCGATTAATGAATGCTAACCAATTGCTTTGTGAATTAGGATGTCACTAGAGGTTATCGGCGACTCTTTGATGATACAGCAATCACAATACAAGTCAGTCTTTGTCTTTTGTCCACCTTGCAAAGTCTGTCTTAAGACTTCCAAACTAGTGCTGACTATCCTTCACCAGCGATGACCCTTTTTCCTTCCTAGCCTTTTGATGTCTTTTGGTCTGGAATATCCTCCTCTATTCGATCCTCAGGTCCAATTTATATTCTAAGTCTCCATCACTTCAAACTACCGCTTGACATGGGACGTAGCTTTTCTTATCGCCACCATGGATCACGTCCCTTGGAGATAATTCGATGTCTTTTAATTTTGAGTTTGTTTGACTAACAGCTGTTAATAAACAATCTTTGACCAATCGGGCTCCATGCTAAACTCGTCATATACCTTAAATGCGATCTCCAAGCATGTCTTACTTAAATGGGATCTTGTGAAGGCATTTGACTATCTTCCAACACTAACATAAAGCTTTAGTAGAAGCTCGATGAGATTCTCCTTATGCGCTTATTGAAGTCATCCCATAGTGACGTCCCTTCATAAAATCAACAGCTGGGAGAATCGGTAGCCAAGCATATTGGTTTGATTTAAAATGAGTATAATCTGAGTTGGGTCATTCAGGTTGCCATGATATTGGTGTTTGTAATTTATTTCATTTGTAATTTATGTTGAATATTATATTTTGTGGATTTGCACGCTTAATGGCATTGATAACACTCAGATTTATTATGGTTAGTTTTATATTAATATTATATTTATAATTATAATATTATCAATTATAATTATATTTAAATGGTAATTACTCATGTTTAGCTTTTGACATTTATTTTTATTTTATTTATTTATTTGTCTTTTCGATATTATTTTGGTGTTACCATTTCGGGGGCATGACAAACTCTTTGTATCGCCAAGTCAATCCTCCACCTCAATCCTTAGTCTTGGTACCATATATTTGGCAAGGAGCACCACTTCCTAACTGTACATCAATTGGAAAGGAGTGCATCCAATCATTACCTTGTACATTGTTTTGTAAGCCCAAAGTACAACTGACAACTTTTCTTCCCAATCTGCTTCTTCAATGATGCATGACTTGTGAATGACAAAAATAATCACTTTGTTTGTAGACTTTGCTTGTCCATTGACTCTTGGATAGTATGGACTTGAAAGGTTATGGAGTATGCGGAACTCAGTCATCATCAAGCAAATGACATGGTTCATGAAATGTCTCCCCAATCACTAGTAATTTGTCTAGGAATGTCATACCCGGTAACAATTTGCTCATAAAGGAATCTCATTGTATTGACTGTCGTATTGTCTAGAAGTTCTCAAGCCTGTAATGTCCCCTGTGCGTGGCTGGGTGCGTCCCGACGGCCACATGTCCGGCGAGCTTGCGTAAGACCCCAGATTCTCCGGTGGTGGCTTCGGTGGTGAAAGATTCCTCCCTAGTTGTCGCCCTTAACACCCTGGGTAGCCGCCCTTACTAACAGGCCGGTCTTTTGGTGTAGTGGTTGGGCCTTAGTGGTATCAGAGCCGAGGTCTCGGGTCGAGACCCGCGGAGTGTGGTGGGTTGTAATGTCCCCTGTGCGTGGCTGGGTGCGTCCCGACGGCCACATGTCCGGCGAGCTTGCGTAAGACCCCAGATTCTCCGGTGGTGGCTTCGGTGGTGAAAGATTCCTCCCTAGTTGTCGCCCTTAACACCCTAGGTAGCCGCCCTTACTAACAGGCCGGTCTTTTGGTGTAGTGGTTGGGCCTTAGTCAGAAATATTCCGAGCCAAATTTTTTTGTTTTTACAAATTTCAAATTACAAACAAAGCACCCGTTAAGGTTAGAGGATAAACCCAAACGTGCAGAAAGCAACTCTAACCAAGAATGGCGCCGATGATGGCGAGCATATGGTCAGAGGATCTTCTACTCTAAATACAGAAAGGGAACTCGACGTCAAGTATGTGCTACCCAATCCAATACGGAGTGAGGGGCGACCATATGACGGAGTGATTACAATAACAATGCTTGAAACGAAATGCGGAAAGCAGAGAAATACTCAACACCCAGAATGTGCTTGCTAACCCAGAATGGGATAGTAGCTACCATAGGGCGGAGATCAATTAAAACAATAACAACTGCTGAAAGTAAGAGGACTATTACACTCTGATAAAGCAAGAATCTATATGGCTGTCAGTACTACTGCCAGCTTACAATTTAAGAGATGATAACTTGCTACAAATGAGAATCAGCATATAACAGTGTTGCCACAATATTGATGAATTACTTTGCTGAGAAATAAAGCTTAAACAGCAAGAGCATAAACAGATCCAACCTTTCTCAACTTGGGTAATCACAATGAAGTCTTCGCAAGGTCTTTGAGAACTCTCAACACTATCCACGAATGAAGTTGCAGATTTCTACGAGCTGTTATAACTGACCTGCACTTTTCATCACATAACTAGCTGCATACAGATTTCTTGAAAAGCTCATAACTCCTTCCCTAATTACTCAAATGGCATGGTATTCAATGCAAAACAATGCTATCATGAGGGCGCTCAAACTACCAACAAGAAACAGACCTAAAATGCAAGCTTTATTTAATGCACGGAAACCAAGACAGCTGAAATGTACGGCCCAGCTGACAGGGCGATTTCTTATTTAAAATTCTGGATCTTCACTAAAAATTCTACAAACTTGCAAACATGGGCGCCTAGCCAAGAAGGATGGAAGGAAACAATACCCACAATGAATTTTTGTGTCTTTTTTGATTTACAAATAAAAGTACGGATCTGCTGTAGCAAACTTGCAAAAACCAGAAACATCTAATATGCCAAAAACTGAATCTACTTGGACAAATGCAGATGACAATGCACAAATCCCAATGCACTCGTAAACTAGACTAAAATCACCACTAGTTGTTGTCTTTCAAACAAGAAGCGATGCCCGAGCTAGGAGGCCTTCATTCCTCGAAGCAAATCCGCAACCATTTCGGCAGCATAACAATAGCATAGACCAAAGATGAGAAATGAAGCTCAAAGTCCTCCTTTTATAAATTCCTGTTGACTTCACAAAACCCTAAAATCCACTTCAGAGTCAAAACCCTAATCTTTTCTCAAAGGTGGCGTCCTTTTCCATACATCTTTAATTTTGACTTCATTAAATTTCTCACTTAATTAAATGCGTCCTCCTTAAAGCCTAGTTTTGAATTTGATAAATTCAATATAAATTTAATATATTCTCAATGATGGCGCCCCCCTTCAAGTCCACTTTTTAAAATAACATTAAGTTATTTGACTAGGCCAAGGTGATAAAATAACATTTAAAATATAATGTTATTTTTAAGTGAAATGAGCTCATCTCTCCCAAACTGCATTCTGAAGCCCGAAACTGAATACGCCACTTGAGTCAACTGAAGAGGAAAGTCAACTGCCTGAGACCGACCTGTTTACTGCCAAAAATAGAATTTACTAAAAATAGTAAATTCCTAGAAATGCTCAGGAAGCCGAGACGAGCATACCACTGCGAAGCTCTCTGAAAACCCAGAAAGAATCTGCCACTGTATCCACCAACTCTGAGCAAGGACATCCTTAAAAATAGGAAACCCTAATTTTACCTTCCGACTAGCCTACGGGTCTCCGGAATAGGCCAACGGTCATCTGAGAAGATCATGCTCGAGAAGGGGACATTACAAAGCCTTTGCACATTTGGTTAAATATTTCGTCACCATGACAATGTACCTGCACCTATGTAGCTAGCTAACTTTGAGTGGACCAATGAAGTCAAGTCCCCACCTCTCGAAGAGTTCCTGTTACGATGGAAATAGTAGCATATAATCTCGCTTTAGTGGTTTTCCTACCCTTTAGTAGGTGTCGCATCCCACCACCCATTCTCAAGTGTCTATGTGCAATGTTGGCCATCATAGACCAGCCAAAAGAATCTTTCAAGTTGTGGCATCCAGTCCCATTTGTCCTTCGAAAATCCCTCCATGTGCTTCTTTAAGTACGCCTAGTATTTCTTCTTGCATGACACATCGCTTCAAGACATGGTCAAATCCCATTTTAAACAATAACCCGTTAATAAGCTGAAAGGTTTTGCTCTTGAGGGCTAACTTCCTTCTTTCTCCAAGTGGAATCTCCTTTGGGAAGGTTGAAGTAGACAGATATTTGCCAATATTCTCATACCAAGGAGGTAATGATGCAATCTGGAACAGATGAGCATCTAGAAAATCCTCATTTACACCCTCAGGTGGTTCACCAAACTTAATCCTTGATAGTTGGTTGGCCATAATATGGCCTTTTCCTAGGCAAACAATTATAGTAAATGTAAACTCTTGTAATAATAATAGCCACCTACTTACCTGACCTTGAATGATTGGCTTGTTGAACAAGTATATGAGGGCCTGGTGATCGACATAGAAGGTAAAAGGTGTTGCCAAGAGATAATGCCTAAACTTGTGTATAGAATAGACCATTCCTAGTGCTTCCCTCTCCATGGTGCTATAGTTTCTTTCTACCTTTGACAACATCCGGCTGGCAAAGAAAACTGAGTGATCCAATCCTTGGGGTCCCACCTATGCCAATGTTGCCTCTGATTGCATAGTTGGATGCATTGACATGTAGATGGAACTCCTTACTCCAATTTGGGTATGCTAGGATTGACGAACTAATTAGGCGTACCTTCAATTCATTGAAGGCCTTCTCTTAATCCTTGTGTAACAACCTATCCCTTGCGTAATTTTTTTTTTTTAATTTTACTCCAAACATATAAAGGTAACATGTAACAAAGGCATTACAATAAAATCTTTCCTTTCTTCATTGATAAATGCATACAAGTTACAATATATTTCCACATGAATTCCATTTTCATTGCAAATATAAATCAGAGTACAAAAGTAAAACAATCACATACATAGCTCGAGAGCTTTTGAACAAATAGTAGTAAGACAGTCCAGGTTCCTTTCCTTTCAAATCTTGGTGCATCGGCCACTTATTGTGGAGGAGAAACATCACTCGGACGCTTTTCCGCCAACCACAAACTTATAATGCGGTCCCCCGCACACCTATCGTTCGATAGATGGCCCTCCCTTTGAAAGAAGAGATTGGTGGGGTATCCGTTAACGATTCCCAACTGAGCATAGTGTTGTGTCCTACACAACTAGAACCTTGTTGTTTCAAAATCTCGAACTAGTATAAAGGATCACAATGAACTGACAGTGTAGTCTCAACTAACTCACATCTATGTGGAAGTCGTATATTTCACTACTTTGGCCAAAGTATTCTAATCTAGTACTTCAAATGAAGGTCATCTATCATAAACACTACTCAAGGCCGATTTGACTTAAGGCTATCTTACACTACGCATAGGCTATGTCCTTCAATGGGTATTCAGACACCCCAGACTACCTACAACAATCTATCTACTTAGAAATGAAACAGTCTACAAGTGTCTTATACAATTCCTCCTAATCAGGAAATTTTTATCCTAGGAGTACTTAGCTTGCCTCAGTTAACCTAATAACTTAAGCTGAAAAGACCTTACTTGACTATGCCTTCATTTCGATCCTAGTAAATATTAACTATTACCATCGTATTCTCCTTATATGGAGGCCATACAAAATATGCAATTTCACACTAATATGCATTTTAAAACTCCTCATAAATTCCTTCACATAAATTCACTTATGCACAATTAAATAAACTTTTCTCATAATAGCTCACTTTCCCTATAATCTAATTTGCATTCAAGAAATGACCTTCAATCTTTGCACATACAGCAAACATAAAGAAATAGATATATTTCAATCAAAATAAAAATTGAAGATAAAGAATGTTTCATGCCTGATTATGAGCTTTCCTTCAAATGACGCAATCCCAGTCTCTCTTAACAAAAACCCTCAATGTTGACAAAATTCTCACTCAGAAATAGACTCTCAAATGATGAATATACAGCTATATTGGGATAAACTGAGAATGTGATGATAATATACTGGTATTTCCTTTGTTTTTATCACTCAGAATAAAATATGATTTTAGAACAAAGAAATTGTGGAGCAAACTCAGAAAATGATAGAAATTCGGATTTTGCAAGTGAAGTATGAAGAATGTACTAGCGGCTATTTATAGAGCCAGAAACCCATCGACTTCCACTTCTACAGGCATGTAAGTTGCCAGGACTATATTTTGAATATTTCAAATGATAAGTGGCGGATTTCTACTCACATACTCAGCACCTCAAGAGGTGATTCGACCTCTGAATTTGCCAGCAGGTTGAAGAATAATTCAATTTGCACATGATTAAAATGAAGGGATCGACATCTACACGTATGTTACCAGAAATGGCGCCAACTGTGAAAATGATTCATCAAATTGGAAGTGGTCATGGCTATTCACAAAACACCTTATCCCTTCTCAGGCAGTGTCGCCCCTATTTCTCTGCTGCATTGATTTGTTCTTCCAGGTGAAGCACACTTCTCAAGCGCGTGTATTTCCAACGCCATGGCATTTTCACGTATTTAGTTTTTCAATAGTTTGAAAGCAAATATTTTGATTTCCAATAGTTTAAACATTAACATTTTCAAGTGATAGGGAAATATTTCGATTTCCCCATGTTTCAATGATTTAAATTTATCAAAATGAGAATAGCCCGATTCATAGTTGGTAATAAATAATCGGCTGAGAGATATTCATCGATTTTCCATAGTTTAGACTTTAATATTCACTCCAAGTGAGATATAATATATTATCCACTTTAAGAGATTTATAATATTAAACTTAGGAAATAAGTTAATTTCCAAAGTGGAGACTAATTTTAGAAAATAATTTGATTTCCATAAATTGAGAAATTAAATAAAATATAATTCCATTATATATTTTATTATATAAATATTATTATAGTCTTAAATATATTAAACATATATATATATATATATATATTTAAATACCTGAGTATTATTAATATATATATATATTAATATAACTATAATAATATTATATATAATCCTTAATATATAATTACATATATATATATATATATATATATATAACCAATATATAGATATATCGTGAGCCAGTCAGCATATACCCGATATAAATATATATATATATGTAAAGTCATCAGGCAATAATAATATAATATTATTAATATTCACAGATAATAGGTAGAGTGTGTATATATATATGCATGTACATACCTGTATATACCTCAGTATACACGTATGTGTATGTATATCATATTGACACATATGTATGAGCATATCCATCTGCCGACCATACGCCTGTATTGATATGTTTATACATATGGATACGTGTATATACTATATACATGTGTATACATACCCATTCAACCTATTCACTTACATCCATTCACATTATCCTCACAATGACCATAATACAATAAGTCAGATATACAAATAAACATCACTCACAAAGCACAAAGAAGTAAACAAGACTCCTAAAGCCTATGGATGACTTATCAAGACCATCATAACTGACTTGGTTCCTCCCAACCTATAATGACATGTGTGTATGCTCAAATGGTTCTCGTTACCGTTTACTCGACCAAGCTCCTCTCCCGAGTGATATTTCTCCTCTGCTTAGAGGAATGGTTCACACACCTGCATTCAATGACACACTAATGGGAGTCATATGTTCACAACAAAGCAGTATACATGAAACATCTTAAAAGTTAGAATAAACATTACTCTATAACTTTGCATGCATATCCATCAAGAATTACATCAATAGAAGTAACAATCAAATGAAACAATCATTAAATGGAACACATTCATATTGATAACAAGAACAACATATTTTATTCATCTCAATGATTCAATCATTACAATCATTTTCCCTATGCAATAGTAGCTATACAATCGGGGTGTAACACCTTAATCCACGTGAATGCTTGGCCTTTCCCTATAAGTATGTCAAGTGGGTAGGATATCTGAGCAAAAACTTTTTATAAACCTCATGTAGTAGCCGACGTGACCCAGGAATGATTTGACTCTTGTGACATTTTGTGGTGTTCCATCAATTCAATCACCCTTATCGTGTCTAGGTCAGTCTTCAGTCCAACTTTACAAACTATATGCCCAATTAATTTACCCTACAGTACCTTGAATCAACACTTCTTCGAATTCAAAGCCAATCGTGTTGCTCTACATCGTTCCATGCTTTCTCGGAGAGATTTCAAGTATGTCTCTTTATCATTGTAGATTGACCAGTCGTCCAAAAACACCTTAAAATTCCCAATTGAAATTTTGTCAAAGATATGCAGGATGATTCTTTGAAAGGTGGTCAGCGCGTTACATAGCCCAAGCGATGTCCGATTGTATGCATACATCTTGTCTTCGACCACAAACGTAGTCTTTAACTTGTCTTCCTCCGCTATGCTTCTTTGATTGTACTCGGAGAATCCATCCTTGAATGAGTAGATTTCATGACCCGTGACCTCTTCCAAGATCAAGTCAATGAAGGGGATTGGAAATGAATCTTTAATGGTAACCGCATTCAGACTTCTAAAGTCCACACATATCTAAATTTGTTTGGATTCCTTTTTCAAGGATATCACTATTGGGGAGACTCAATCACTAGTCTCGACTTTGAAAATTATGCCGACCTCCAACATCTTTTCTATCTCTTCTTGGACTTTCACATCATAGTTCTTATTCATTTTGTAGGACCGCTTCCATACAAGTTGTGCTCTTGGTACCAAAGGAATTATATGTACACATAGCTCTGGAAGCATCCCTTTCAGGTCCTTGTATGCCCAGCAAAGGTGTCCTTGTATTCCATAAAAAAATTTACTATCGCGAATTTCAATATTGGGTTCTAGTTGTCACTGACCATGATCATTCATGGATTGCCTTCTCCCATATTCACTTTCTTCATTCTCAACTCCTTGTACTCGGTCATTTTATCCCGCTTAAAGCTATGGGTTGGCGTATCATCTAATCTAGCTACTCCCTCCTTGTATTCTTCATATTTTGGAGGAAACGTTCAAGTTGTCGCTTGATCATCTTCTTCAACTTCCCTAATCTGCAACATGTTGCAATTGGGTTGGAATACTTCGTAGTCTTCTAGTTGTCAATGAAAGAACCCATTTAAGGAACTTGTTTCATCATCTAAACAATGTTGGAGGTCCAGAATTCCCTCGTCATTCAATTTCATGGACCTTCTTTCTTCTTCCATTCCTGATTCTCCTCCTTCCAACTCCAAATCAAAGGAAGCAATCTCTTCACTTACAGTCTAATTCATCAATTCAATGACATATTTCCTCCCTTTGGTTTCTATCGAGAGGGTGTTTTGTTTCCAATTGTGATCCACCTTGGCTGCAATCAGCAGTCCTCTCCCCATCAATGCATCGTATGCTTTCTTCTACAATGGGATGACCACAAAATTCAATAAGACCTGTTGCGTTCAAATTGTTACTTTATGTGCCATTAGTGTCCCTAATGGTTTGAATTCATGTTGATCCGCACTTACTAGTTGGAAGGTCAATGGCCAAAGGGTTGGCTTCTTAAGGCATTTCCATGTATCCTCCAATGTAATGTCCCTAATAGGGATTATACTAATTTTAACCTAAATTACCAATTTCCCAAGCAAACAATGGATTTAGAGAGTACCTTGGCTTGATTTAATCCCTGCAAACAAGTTAGAGAAAAATTACAATAGTAACTTAACAGGTAGAGTATCATGATTAAACATTAGTAAATCCATAGTAAATTCGTTAATCTAGTTATTGCCTTATCTTAGGGATGCTCAACCATGGGTGAACATGGAAGAGAGTGACTTGATGGGGTGTCCTTAGCCTCTCTAGGCCCAAAAGCAATACCCTTTGGCCTCATGTGGCCCATGCCATTCATATGAGGTGGCCTACCTAGTGAGGATTCTAATTTTGCTGTTATCCCCTCATCTTGCCAGCTTTCCCCATTTCCTCATGATTGGCCAATCATTAACTTCATCACAAAGTACTTTGACATTCTTGGAAGGTTCGATTCACCATGATGGAGTGAGATTGTGAAAGGTGTCCTGGTAGCCAACTCTCCTAGGCCCAAGGGCAATACCCTTTGAGACAAAGGCAAGTACCCCCTTGGCCCTTTGTGGGCTCATCTTGTCCCCCCCCTGGGTGGCATACCTAGAAGAGGCCAGCTCGCTGTAATCCTCTGGCAATCTCCATTCCCTCATGGTTGGTCTCCTTATATTGTTACATCATGATAGGGGCGTGAGGTTACAAAGGGTGTCCTGGTGGCTCTACTCTCCTAGGCCCAAAGGCAATACCCTTTGAGACAAAGGCAAGTACCCCTTTGGCCTCCTTGGGACTACTTGGTCCCCCATTATAGAACACATTGGTTCTCCATTATAAGACACTAAGTCCTCCATTATAGAACACATAGGTTCTCCATTATAGGACACTCGGTCCTCCATTATATAACACATAGGTTCTCCATTATAGGAGGTGGCGTACCTAGGGAGTGCCCCATCACTGTCCCCTTTGCAGTCCCTCTTCTTCTATCATGGTGTAAATACACACATAGTAATTTAACCAAACTCAAATTTGCAAATAATCATATCAGCCATACATAATGAATCATAAGTTACAAGAAACAATATGCATAAAACAATACATAATAAATCAGAAGTCACAAATAACAAGATGCATAAATCCTGATTATATTTAAGCAATACATTAATCCCTCATATGATTCCTACCACAAAATACATTAACTTACAAATCTGTAATGCAATAGAAATAATATTACTTGTTGGTTGATCTGTGTTTTTCCCTGTTTTTCTATTCCCTCCAATCGATGCCTCTCTACTTTGGGAAGCATCTCCTTCTTATACCTTGATTTACCAATGGTCATGACCTATCGCCGACCAAGGTACACGTCACTTAGTGTCTATCGCACCATTTTGGAGGGATGCAACTTTAGTTATATTAATGATCGCTTGGATAGTAGGATCAATTTATTATGAATGCCTTTAGGAAACGATGCTTTTAGGAATCAATATAAATGTTGTGTGATTATTTGTTTATTTAAATTAAAGCATAGCTGTTTTCAACCTTAGTTTCTTGTGAATGTTTTTTATTATTATAATAATAATAATTAACAATATCAATTTGTTTTATACTGGTTGTATTATAATTATAATATTATCTATGATAATTATAATTATAATAATACTTAAATTGCTAATATTTATTTTGTTAATATTTATAATATTATATTATGATTATAATTATAGTAATATTAAGTTGTTAATATTTGTAAATACGTAATTTGTCACTTATTTTATTTATTTGCATCTCAACACTTAGTTATTTTAATGTTCTATTTCGGGGACATGACATCCGGCAGTATGTTTACTCCCGATCCTCCATCGACAATTGTGTTTGTCTGATTTTTTCCATGATTTGCATTTGCACAATAGTCAACTTCTTCCCTATGTTCACTGTCAGCAACATTGGGTCAATGACTTGTTCTCCCTGTGGTGGCGGTTCTATTATTATGTCCGTACTTGTGTCTTCTTGTCTTTGATTTTGACAGCACCAACCATGTTGGTGATTGCCACTCTCAGTTGTGGCATACTTTGAAAAAGTTTTGTCACCTTGATTGGTATAGTTCTCTATAACAACTGTTATACTATGTTCTTGTCCGACTCCAGTTGCAAGGAGGTACTTGCAATGTCATTGGAGGTCCTTCATTCCTTCACCATTGCTTGTTCTACCTCTGCTTTGGCTTCTCAGAGTCATTCCTTCTCCATATGAGGGTTTGGGTATATGGCCTTCTTCATTTCAACTCTAGTGATCACCAGAACTGCCTCGTCTTGTTCTTCCACATCAAGCATATTAATATCCTTTTGTTTCGGGCAATCAACATCTTCATGGTAACCTAGTCCACACCATTTGCACAGCATCCCCATTTTATTTTGATTGCTTTGGCATTCCCTAGCGAAGTGTCCCCATTTGTTACATTTACAGAATCGAATCATTAGTCTTCCCTTGGCATCGTATTGGATTATGCTTCTTGGTCCATTATTGTTAAATCTATTATTGTTTCCCCGTCTATTATGATATCCGCCAGGAGATGCGTTAGTATTATTATTTTGTGGTTTTAGTGATATGGTTGGTGGGGTTGATTGTTCCCCCTGAGTAAAGAGAACTTGTATGCTTCTTGTCTTGAGGTTGTATGGGCATTCCTTGATGGAATGTCCCATCACTTGGAAGATGTCACAAAACAACTTTTTTGGTACTTTAGTGTGTGACCTTCGACTTTGTATTCGATACACCATAATTCTTGACTCCCCTTTGTACTTTTTTCTCGGCCTTGAGTTCCATCATCCTCATCATATCTCTCCATAGAGCCTGAAGTCTAAACCATCTTTGGTTCGTTGACATTGTTGTCTTATGTGCTCTCGTCATCTTCCATCTTCCGAGAGGATGTCTTGTCTTCACTTTCTATGTCCATTGCCTCATTATAAGCATTGTACAATGACAAAGGCATGACTTTCATTTCCTTGCACAATGAAGGGTTCAATCCTTTGATCAACCATCTTTTCTTTAGTCCATTGGCCAGCTGGCTTTCCAATTTCACCGATAGTTCTTTGAGTCTACAATTATAGGCTCATATATTCTCATGTTTTCCTTGCTTAGTGTTATACATTTCTGCTATGATCTCGTTGTCATCCCATAGCAATTTAAATTCTACCTCAAATGCTTTCTTCAATGAATCCCATGAGGCGGTGGACTGTGCATCAAGTTTTGTAAACCAATCTATCACTATGCCACATAGTATTGTTGGGAACGCTATCAACCAATAATCTTATCCTCCTAACCACTTGTTATCCATATAGTCTCACATGTTTTACAATGCCAAACGTGATCCTTCGACCCATTCCTCGTAAACTTCAGGAGTTTCTATCTTTCCACACTTGGACTCACTAGGGGAGTCACCATCCTCTTTGCCTGACATGCCTTGAACTTGACTGGACTGCTCTGACCTCTACGTTCTGACGCTTCACTTGCACTCTCGGCCACATACGATTCCTTTACGTGTCCTCCTTCAATGTTCCTTGCACTCTCATTGCCTTCAGGATCATTTATGTGCTCTCTTCGTCCAAGGGTTTTAGGCTCAATTCCTCCAATTCTTGGTTCTTCTGAGATGAACAACTCTTCGATATGGTGTATGTAATTTTCAAATATTTTGGTAATTTATTTCTAGGATCTCCTTCTTCATCTAATGTTGACTATACAGACGGATTTTCTGCTTGGTTGGTGAGGTCTATGAAATAAGCCCCTTATAATTTTTTCAATTTTTTGCAACAATACTTCAACAAGGCACCCGTCAGCGTTAGCCAAAACCATAAACCAACTCTGGAATCTAACCCTACACCAAAGAATGTACACCAGGATCCCAATGTTGGGCAAGGTGTGAGCATATGGCACCGGGGATCGTTAGTCTCCAAACTGAATGAAGTACAATGCTAGAAAGTAAAGTTTATGCAACCCAACCGCGTATTTCAGCGGGAGTGATTTGACAGCACAGTCGATCAGCAATATGAATGCAAGTACAAAAAGAAATGGACGGCTCAGCCGATCAGCAATATGAATACTGAAAGTAAGAAGGGCGGCAAACCAGCCCCAATACAATATGCAAGACGGCGAGGCTAGTCTCTTCCACCAATGGTGGGAATGATAATGCTCAAACAAAGTAAACAAGGTGGCGAGGCCAGCCTCTTCCACTAAAGTGGGAATACAATAGAAATTAGCAGAATATAAATATGAGTTGATCAGTACTACTGAAACAACTTTACAATTAGAACCAATCCTACAAGAAGCCAATGGTTAAGCTGTCCAAGAAGCTGCAATATTATTATTTGATCTCCAATCTTCATAGACTCACTAAATATGAAAAACCACCCCAAAAACTCCAACTTTTGCAAACTGAAATATCTGACCAGCAAACTGAAAACTACAGACCAGCAACTATGAAACTCACTAAAATGATCATAACTCACTCAAAACTACTCCAAATGACATGAAACTAAATGCAAAGGACTGCTAGAGAGATGGCGACCAAGATATGACCAAGAAACCACTGCAAACACCTCCCAATATTTTATTGCACACATTCCCAGACATTGACAGGCAAGATAAGCCTTCAAGAGGGGCGACCCACAAGATAAAATCAAAGACACAACCAAAAAATCTGCAACTTAGAAAATAGGGGCGCCCAAAGCCTAGAAAAAGGATGAGCCAATACCCAGAAGCATAAAAAATCCGTGCACGGAGCTATGATCAAAAATCACTTTCAGCACTTCAAAACCAACAACCTATAAAACTGAGAAAAACATCAAAACTTCAACAATAATGCTCAATCTGCTATCTCTGAATGAGAAGCGGTCTCTAGAAACTTAGCTAGGTACTATCTTTCAAGCACGAAGACTGAAGAAGAAACTAGGAGGTATGCATTTCTCAAAGCAAGCTCTAAAAGCATTTCAACAACATAACAATATAATAAGCAACAATAGATGAAAAACAAAGAGCCCAGCACTCTTATTTATAGCCTTTTCTCAACCCCAATTCAAATCTTCTTTTCCCTCCAATTAGGGTGCCCAAATAAGATTCTCATCCAAATTTGTATTTGCATTTTATTTAATTTCACTAGCCTCCTTGACTTGGCATCCAAACCATATGTAGAAATATAATTTAATAAAATGCAAATAAATCTCCCCAAAGGCATCCAAGGTAGACTTAAGTGATATATTTTATAACTTGTAAATATTTAACTTTTAGGCATCCAAAAAGATTTAAGTGAAATATTTAATAAAACTCAAATGTCTCCTATGCTAGGCGTCCCCTTTGCCTTAGCATATTTTTCACTTAAAACATCATTATTTGCAACTTAATTATTTCCCTTATAAAGTCATCCTTTTTAGCTTAGGAAATATTTTTCATCAAATTATGAAATCACTTAAGTCACCAAACCTGCCAAATCAGGCTCCAAGATTGTTGGAGACCAAGCTGCCTAAACTACCCTGTCAGAAATAGCCACTGCATTGAACTGTTGAAAAGCTGCTAAAAATAGCACTGCCAGAAATAGTACTTACTAAAAATAGCATACTGCTAAAAATAGTAAGTTGTTCCAAACCCATTTTGAGCACAAACCAGGCAGTAGTCGTGACTTACTAAAAATAGTAAGTCCGGAAAAGCTCTCTGATTTAGTTGCATGTCACACCATCGCGAAGCTCTCTGAAAACCCAGAAGGAATCCACAATCAGAATTGTAAAACTCCAACATGCAAGCCTCCAAAACTGTCAAGGAAACAACCAAAAATGCAAGTCATTATCTCGCCATGCATGTTACCACATCCCGAAGCTCTCCGAAAACCCAGAAAGCTCCACCAAACATGCATCAGAAAATCTCGCATACAAGCCCTCAAAACCTCCTCCAAAAGTGGAAACCCTAATTTCAGCTCCTAACTGGCCTACGGGCTTCCGGAAATAGGCTATCAGACACAGAAGAACGTATGGCTAAAATGGGACATTACAATCTATGCTTCGTCAAGGAGCAGTAAGTGTCTAGCTATCTCTACCCACTCTCCCTTCGTATGTTCCTCAATGAAGGTTTTCCTCTCCTCCCGACTATGGCTTCGAATGACACTTCAGCTTTTGCTCCTTAGTGGGCTTGGATTTTCTATCAAAAATCCTTCACTTTCTTCGGCAATTATTATGTCTCCTTCATCATTCTCCTTGCTCTCTTATCCGTAGGGATCTTCTCATCCTTCTATCAATTCGTGAGCACTTGGAATACATTTCCTGTCTTTGTTAGGTTGTACGGGCATTAATTCCCAGAAGTACATCTCCTATTGGTGTCACATTCCTCTTCCTCCCTTTGATTCCTTCCTTCGTACTACTGCAGTATTTGTTGCCTACATTGTTCTTGGTCCCTCTCGGCCCGAATGTCTTGCAAGATGATGAAATGGCGTGCAATGAATCTTGGCAATCTTTGTAGACAATGATCAACCTCCTCGTTGATGATTAGGTTGTCCCAAATGGCATCCTAAGGGACCTTTCTCTTGAGAGCTTCCCTCCGAATGTGTTTTCTTAGTGAAATATCCTACAGATTTACCAAGTCTTTCGTAAGCTCGTGTTCCCTTTCTTCGTTAGCTTGCACAGATTCATCCACAGGTTGTCCCATTATACGACCATGTTTCTTATATTTTACCAAGTTCTTTAGAGGCAACAACACCAAATGTTTACTCACTAACTCTACTTGATGATTATCAAGAAGTAAATGGAATAACAAAAGATAATAATAATTCACAATAATGTTTCCAGAAAGATGTCGTTCCATTTGTAGCGTCGTAAATAGTCACCCTTGACAATACACTATGTTTTGCTCCCCCAAAATTATTGAGCCTAATTAAGTCCCTAATTTCCAAAATTATGCATTCTATAGCCCATTTTTACCATTTTCCAAGAAATGGCAAGCATTGAACAAATACATTTATTTAATGTTTTGCCCTGACACCCTATTTCCTGGAAAATAGGGCCAAGACTGGGACGCCCTTGGGTGTTTGAGTCCCCCTATTTTGTCCCTATTTTGTCAGGATCCAAATTTGAATATGTCGATGTCGGCATTTTAACATTTGAAATTCAAAAATTGCAAATGTCGGCTATTGGGATTTAATTTTCGGGAAATTAGAATAAATGCCTATAAATACCTAGTTATTGCATCATTTGAAATCATCTAGAAAACTATTGGCAAACTAATGATCAAGAGCATTAAGAACAAGTCAAGAGCAACATTTCAAAGCTTTATTGCATCAATTCAAGATCCAAGCATCATGTCAAATCCTATGTGAGTTTATATGCATTTTATGTTGTCATTGTTTATGAAGGCTAACCCATGTTGTAGGTCTCCAAGAAATTCAAGCAATCAAGCAAGCAAGATCCAAGACCTTGAAGTGATGTGCATGACTTCAGTCCTTCAAGGAAGTGAGTTGCAACATTTTGTTGGTTCATCATTCCTTCCTATCATTTATCTTTCCTATCATTGATATTGCCATTGTGGAAGTGGAAACACTAACACGAGGTTTGACTAAGGCAAGCCCCTAAATGGCACAAGATTTCTTCTCTTTTTGAATATGCAAATTTCAGGTTTGGAGAGGATTGAAGGAAGATTGAAGATCATTTATCCATTGTTGCATTCAAAACCCTACATCTTGTCAACTCACGGAAACTCACCTATAAAATTATCCGACGAGTCTGCAAGTGAAAACAGGGATCTCATATCTAACATCAGAGAACTGCAAAAGCATAGCAGGACACCCCTACAAGGACTCAGACACCCTTGGGCGACTCTGTCCTCCTCTATAAACCAGCATCAAACTTTCATGATAGGTACACAGCTCTGCCCTTCCTAGATCTACCTGCAAATATATGTTTCAATTTATTAATTGTTGGTATCTTGCATTTTTCATATTAGGGCACATAGTCTAATTAGGTTAATCAAAGAAAATCAATTCCAATTCATTCCAAGACCCTAAAAGATGCAAATCTAGGTCTAATTGGCCCACCTTCATGGTTGTAAGTCAATCTTAAACACCTTGTTGATCTCCATCTTAGTGAAACATTAGAAAAAGAACACACACCTGCAAACCCACACACAAAAGTTGAATCCTAGGTTTACACATTAGACCTAGGGTTCTATTTTTCTTTGTTTCACCATTCATTCATTCATAAGATATGCAATAGATACGGGAGTTCATACATGCGGACCCAGCTATATGTACAATGAGAAATAAATAGAATAGCCAATAGTGATTGAGAACTCCAACCTTTGGGAACTACTGACAATAGTTGTCGGGAACTAACTTATTAATTACAAAGCAATTATTTTTTATTATTTGCGTACTATAAATGCAATTAAAATTTGTTAATTTGTTTGTTGACTCTCATGCAAAATTTCAATTCAACTCTAATGTTGTGTTATGGTTGTATGATGTATATGAAGAATGACTTATCAATGTTATCATATGAATATTTTCTGTTTTCTATTTTTTTTAAGTTCGCTATTTTTTTAAAGCTGTCACCTAAAAATGGCCTCCCAAAAATTTGTCCTAAAAATGTGTCCCCTCATCCCCTTTCATCCTCCAAACTTGGCGGTACATAGATGATTCCAAACATTATAATTTTGGTGAGTTTGTGGGAGTTTGATAGAACTAAATTTGGAATATAAGCCATGATTAACAACAAAAAGAAGAACAAGAATAAGCCTTCAAAAGGAATAAGTCTTCAATCAAACTACCAATAATGTTTTTAGATTGTTATCAAGAGTTTAAAACTTTAAATGGAATGGTTTTAAATTTTCAAATCTTTCCCATGAACCTCACATTGATGTTTCTAGAATGATGGGGATAACAAAAATAATATAATTTTGCATAGTTTAAAAATTTGACTTAGACTCAACAACTTGGCAAAAACTCGCCACAATTCAACAAAATTTCCAAACATCAAAAAAACAATATATTTACAAATAATCTTTAAAAACATGCATAAGACTGGTTTTAGAGAGCTTATTAAATAGTTGTCTTTCATTCATAGCATAGAAAACAAGTTCAATACACATCATTGTGTCATATGATCAAAAATTACAAATACATATTAATATTTTACAAACTTATATGAGTAAAATTTCTAAGTGGTTGTGTGGGTACCCTCAAAGTCCATGGTATTGATTCCATTTGAGGATGAATATCTTCCTTAGACATATCATGGGCAGCCGCATCCAAAAAAGCCCCAACTAATGCTTCAACCTTACCTTCAGCCTCCTCTTGTGCTACTATAACTACTGCTATTTTGCTACTTCTCTATCAATTTCAGCTAACTCTTCCCCGAAAAATTGGCTCTTCTCAAGCTCGTCCACATCATCATTAATCTAATCTAAATATGGATCTATGTCATGAAGGTCAATGGCATCGTGTTGTCCCTTCCCTTTGCCTTTTTGGTAAGACGATAAAGATTGTATAATAGAAAAATGAGGTCATTCAAATGCTTTTGAGTCAACTTGTTGCACTTCTTGGTGTGAATGGCCTCAAATGAGCTCCAATTGCACTCACAACCAGAAGCACTACAATGTTGATATAAAATGCGGATAGCTAGCTTTTTAAGATTAGCTTTTTTGCACCATAACCTTCCCACCATAAATACAGGGACAAAATTTATGACTTTGTAAGTTATTTCGCATACTAAAAGACAAACTAAAACTTATTAAAGACTTAGTTAACAATATAATTTTTACTTGCTGCAAAGTCATTCTTCTGCAAATGCATGGAAGTGAAGAAAACAAACTCCCTTCAACAGCCTTGTAAGCCTCCAACTCGTCCTAAATCATGTCTCTAAGGTCTTCATCGAGGACCATCCTCTCTATGCATGTGTTGAGGCCATCCATGATTTCTTCCTTAGCCTTGAATCCTTTAGAGAAGAAAAAATTGGGTTCAAGTAGAAGGAAATTGCATGAATGTATTGGTGGAGTTTTTTGATCCACCTCCTATCAATTATACACCAAATGGGTTCATATTTTTGTTTGTTTGACTCATAACATGTTGTATTGCCTCCTTGGCCTTGTCAATGATCTCAAATAGAAAACCCACAATGTTTTTCTCCCTATAGTTGGAAAACTTCACATGGACTTGGCAGCCTAAAATTTTGACTCAACTCAGGACTTGGCAAAAACTAGGGAAAACTGGGGAAAAAAATGCCACACGAAAAAACAAAAATTAATGCATTTAGAGAACAAATAAGTTTATTCAAAATCATCGATTTTGCATAATTCAAAAAATTACATATGTCATAAGGGTTTTCAGATTGCAGGTAAATATTTAATAAAATTTTTACTTTTATAAAAAAAAACAAACCCTTTATAAAATTATAAATATTTTTTATATAAAAATTAAAACATTAAAGCTAGTTTTAAATTTTACATTATTTTTTATAGAAAATAAGAAGTGTGACCTTTAGAAAAGAAGATCATGGGTAAACTGCACAAACGCCATTAATTTCTGTCCCATTCATTGACAAACGTGATTTTTGTTTATTTTAATTTTCTCACAAAATAGTATTACACCAAACACACAAGGCCGCCTATGAAACTTGGCCATACTTTATCAAAATCTTAGGTGAATCTTGCCATTTCCATGGACCAAACTTGGTGCACAAGTCTTGCTAGTTCACCACAATTGACAAGTAAACTCACAAGCTGTGTTGAGCCTTAGTAAGTCCACACCATGTTTTACAACTATGTTTCTCCCCATCTACCAACCTTAAAACCCACACTAAAGTCTCTAACACCTGAAAGAAAACAATATATCATAACAATCTGATTTTGAATGAAAAGAAAAGAGTAAACTAAAATCATTAAAATCTGATTCTGTAAATTACCTTGAGGATCTCATCCATGATTTTGGCAAAAAAACTCATCAAAAAGAATCTTAACTATAATCTCTCCTTCAGTCTTCTTTGAATAAGTTGATTGTGTCATCCCATTGCTGACAAACATTCATTTAAAAGTTAAAAGATGGTAGTGAGGCTGCAATACTCTACAAGCAACAAAACTGGTGGTAAATCATGTGATATTCAGCCACATAAACTCCTTATCGTTGGTGTGTTTTTTTCATCAAATTAAGTGCTCAAGGGTGGATGAATTTTGATATGTTTTTTGCATCATCCACCACAGCTTTGACCCACAAAAGTGTGTCAATAAACTCAAGGAGTAGATTAATGCAATGAGTGGCACCAAGGCTCCAAAAAAGAGTAGGGTGCCTCCTCTCTAGTCACCAACCAGCTGACATATATGCTGATGCATTGTCCATCACAACTTGGACAACAATCTACTGTACCCACCTCCATGACCACCTCATCCAACATGTTGCATAGAGTGTCAACATTTTTTATTGCACTGAAGGCATCAGTTGACTTCAAGAACACCAACTAACCACTTGAAGCCACAACAAAGTTAATTAGAGTGTGATTCCTTCCATCCATCCACCCATCAAACAAAACAGTGTCGTTGTTTCTTTGCCAAACCCTAGAAGTTAACTGAACAACAAAAAAAATTTAAAAACTGAATCATAAAACCCTACAATGAGAAGGGAAAACAAAACAAATCTCTAAAAAAAGGAGAACAGACGCAGAGACATACCTTTCAGTTTCAATCAGCTCAAAATCACTAAAAATCGGATCAAATCACTAAGATTGCAAGGAATGTTGTCAATGCATCAAGGAGTGAGAGCTAGAAGAGTGAGAGTATGAAAAATGAACCCTTTTTTTTTTGCCTTTATCACCACAGACTGGTGTTTTGCTCCAGCTAGCAAGTTTTCAGGTTGGATTATTGATTACTCAGCAAGCTTTTTGCCAATAATTTGCCCCTGAGTTTTAGGGCAAGTGATTTGGGAGCAGTTTTGACTTGTGATAACTCACAAATTAGTCAAGTTTTTTATTATTTTTTACTCTATGGAATTTTGCATACAGGAATTGCAGAAAATTACAAGTATGGAAAAAATTTGAACTTCTCTGTAAAACCCTGCAACCGATCAAGTTTCTACATTTGTTGCACAACTGACCTTGCTCTGCATGAATTTATCTGTCCTAACACACCCCACTACATCCACTCTGTCCTAGCACTCAACCACCTGCACCCTGTGCAGATTTCTTCTCAGCCCACAGGTTTCTACTTGATTTTCTGCCCCGTCTCTGCACACAATTCCCACAATGTGCACAAGCACATAAAATGTTACCCTTAGCTATGACAGCCAACCCTGAACCTACAAATCCTGCTCCACCTTCTCTGCCTAGCTGTCTTAAATCAACAATTCACACTAATTTCATAATGGTTGCAATGAACTCTAAAAGGTTTTTGGAAAGGCTCTGATACCAAATGTTGTGAGGAGACAGTGTTGGAAACGAGCACACAAAGAAATATGTTTGCACATCGAATGATTAAAGAAGGAGGAAGTTACATTGGTTATAACTTTCATCGTGTTAAGTTAATAATATATGAACACAGGTAGTATATTAGTCATTACATATGCATTAATACCTTATGTCTAAGCATAAATCATGTTTATATTAATGTCTAATATCTATAAGTTAGGTACATAGACTAAATTTCATAGCTGATATTAACTTTCAATAATTGGAAGCTCAATAAAATCTAGCTGAGTTGGATGCCAAAAACAAACACCATTTGAATAAACACAAAGCTTGAAAGCAAATAGATAACAAATCGATTTCTCAACTTCAATTAATACACAAGCAAAATCCCAAACAAAACAGTATGAACTAGAATGTGTACTACAAGATGATACATTGTTTAGTCTAATACAAACAATAGACATTGGTTGCTTAGGAAACCACAATGAACACCAAGCATGTGGGGCCAAGTATTTGGCAGGTTGAAAAATGTCCTTTTGCTTTAATAAGAGAGACATCCAAATATCTCCCAATGTAACAAGAAACATTTAAACACAGTATGCAAGGGAAACATCCCCAATCTAGGACCAACATCTGTGGGGCTTCCCCAACATTTCGAGCAAGGAAAAGAAGTTTTTGGCCCCTTCCCTTATCCACAAAATGCAGGAAATGCATCCCAGATCCCCAAGAACACGTCCCTTACAGAACATTCTTCAGGTACCTTGTGCTCCTCTTCCTCGACCACCAAAAGAAAAAGCCTTCGGGAGTGTCATGCCCCCAAAATTGTAACACCAAAACATAAAGCATTGAAATACAAATATATAAATAAAATAAATAACAAAATAAATATTAAAAATATAAATATAAATATTATAATATAATAATAATTATTTATACAAAACTCATATAAAAATAAAAATATACTATATTAATATAAAACATGTAAATATAAAATAGTATACATAAAATAATATATTTATATTAAAAGTAAAATACATTTATAAAATCAGCAGCCAGTGATTCCACAAGTAATAATAATAATAGGCAGCAATTTGTATCAGCAATGAATGATGGGCAACGATTACATTATGTACATGTCAAAAAGGCAGCGATTATTAATAAAAGACTGCGATTATATTATCAAAAAGCAGCGATCGTGTGGGTTTTGGATTAGTTAACAAAAATAGTAATTACCAAAAAAGGCAGTGATGGTTCTAATCACATCTCCCAAAAGGCACATCTCTTGGATAATATAAATAGGGAAGGATATAAATCAATCAAGGGATACAAAAGAGATAGAATAGGCAGATTTAAAAGATAAAATATGCAGATCTAAAAGAAGTATATGCAGCAGGGAAGGAATGAAAGGAAATAGGAAAATGAATGGAGAATCGGATGAGCAAAAAGAAGTAATATCTTCAGAATATTAGACCAGCGAACATCTTCAGAATTGCACTCAATATTCAGGCCACAAATGTCACAGAATATTAAGGCAATTGAGCAGATCTGAGTTAGTCATCTGCACTCAAGAGTGGAATCAGAAATTATTACAGTTGCTGCTGTGAATATAGCTATCTTATGTGTTAATAACTATTGTGGTATGCTCTATCATGATTATTGTATGTAATGATATATTTTGTTATTATCATACTTTGTATTTATTTTACTCATCAAGCAACCATGAGGAGGAACGGGGGAAATACCAGTAGGTTCAGCAGGTACTAGAACTCTTTCTAAGTACGCCACTCCACGGTGGATGGCTATGTGTCTACCACTGGGAGCCAAGGGGGTGAGTGTCCGCCCTTGGGCTTAGGGAGAGGATGTCTACGGGCCTCCTATGGTAGCCTTCTCCCCAACTTTTACATGGTTTGGTTGTTGGGATAGTCTTGAGGAGTTTCAATCACAAGAGGGATGGATATGGATGGATAGGGAAAGCAGGTACAAGTGTATCCCCTAAGCACGCCACCCCATATTGGATGACTGTGTCTACCTCTTGGGGCCAAGAGGGATAACATATCTACTCTTGGGCTTAGATGGATAACTTCGGGCGGACTTATCATATTTCCCATCCAATTCCTATTATGATTGAACTTCCATGGATATGGTGTAGTTTGCATATACATTTGACATAGCTATGTAATTACATTATTCAAATAGATTAAGACATTTATTATATATGTTTGATTATATGAATTATATTCCAATATCATCTAACATGGTTGCAGGACCTAAACGATTCATCTTTTTGGTAAGTTATAACCCTAACTACATTGATCTTGTGATTCTAGGGTAAGATTGAGGGCGATCCCAAAAGGGGACATTACAATTGGTATCAGAGCCTTAATCTTGCCAACCTGTAGATGAACTAACTTACGTGTATTCATGTATACTTTATGACTTATGTGTATTCATATGTATACCTTGTGATTTACATGTATACTTTGTGACTTACGTGTATTCAAGTGTATACTTTGCAACTTGTGTGTATTCATGTGAATACTTTGTGACTTACATGTGTATACTTCATGACTTACGTGCATTCTTGTGACTTATGTGTATTCATGTGTATACTTGGTAACTTTGTGTATTCATGTGTATACTTTGTGGCTTACATGTATTAATGCAACTTATGTGTATTCATGTGTATACTTTGCAACTCACGTGTATTCACGAGTGTACTTTGTGACTTATGTGTATTGATGTGTATGTTTCATGACTTACATGTATTTATATGCATACTTCATGTATTACGTGTATTCATGTGTATGCTCCATGCTTCCTGTGTATACTTCATGTATTACGTGTATCCACGTGTATGCTTCATGCTTCCTATGTATGCTTCATGTATTACGTGTATTCACGTGCATGCTTCATTTTTCATATGTATACTTCATGTATTATGTGTATTCACATATATGCCCCATGCTTCGTGTCTTACGTGTATTTATATGTATACTTCGTGTATTGTGTATATCTATGTGTTTGCTTCATGCCGGATATGTCTTCAACAAGATTACTCCCTATGATTGCTTTATGAAAATGTTAAAAAAAAAAAAAAAACCTTGCCTGTCAAAATGCTTCGTGAGTTGAGAAACACTAATAAATTAACTTATCTAAAAATTTAAAATTGAATTATGAATTATCAGTATCCAAATGCAAAAATGAAGAGTTGTAACTATTGAAGTGAAAAGGTTAAACCGTTAAACCCCCTCAAACTTGTGATATAAAAGGGAGAGCATTTCGTTTGAGAAAGACATCCATAACATCATAGAAGAATTCAATTAAGAATAGAACTTTAAGCAATGTTGCAAATAAATTAATTTAGGTTCTTACGAATGGTGATGATATGAGGAAGGTTGTGACTCTTCAAAGGCGAATAGTTGTGACCCTTAGAATAGAAAGGACTATGACTCTTTATAACAAAGGGCAATGACTCATTTGTGAAGGAGGGGACTCCTACAAGAAAATGGATATAAAGGAATAAATCTATCCAAGGATCTTCTTCTCCCAAGTCCTATCCTTGATCAAAGTAACTCCACACAGGATTAAAAGGACTTCAATATTAGGCGCCTTAGATAAATTTGATACAAATCAAGTTACAACAAAATTGTTACATAAGCTTATGCTAAGTTACATTATGAGCCCATAACCCACAAATCCCAGGATCATTTTCACCATTCGACCTTGGGATAAATTGATATGATTTAATAAAACAGGTACTTTCCCAAGATATGAAAATAAATTTAGTACCAAACATGGAGATATGACAAAAAAGAGTGATAGCCTTCAATTGAATTAGAAGATGGAACACGAATGGGATAATAGGGTAAAACTATAAATTTAAGTCCTATTGCTTGTACATCTTTTTGATTGACTTGATCAATCCCATAAATTTGTACTTAAGTATTAATTACTTATGCGAATGACAGATGTTTGACTAAAACACTATAAGCTCCTCATTAGAAACAAACTTGCCTCAAACGTTGTTTGAATGTTTACACAAAACGAAACATACTTTATCTAAGGGAAGCTATCATTCAAACATCTAGGTCCTTTACACAAATGCAAAGATGATTTGGCACAAAGGAGTGGGATCTTAATATTCACAACATTCCCGCAATCCATCATGATTTTAGATTTCAACAAGGGGTAATGAAGAATTCACATCACTGCCTAGGATCCTTGAGGTAATGAAATGAGAGAAAAACTTGTCTTAAGTAACAAATCTTGCCAATTTCCAAAATCTTGGTTTGGTTGTTGAGAGATATTGGGAAATAATAGTACATAAGACAATAAATTGTCCTCATACCTTAGCGGATGGTATTAACCTTATCAGTAGTAAATTGAGGCAAGTATACTATCAACTACTCTCCAAAGACATCAGTGTAGTATAAAGCGGGACATAATCAAATTATATCAAGGCATCGCAAATCAAGTGCAACATAAGAGGGAACAATGTCTAAGAATTACAAATCTATGAATTTAATCCGGGTATTGGCAAAGATGATTCAGTGACAAACCAAAATTGCTTGAGGACAAGCAATCTTGGGTGGGGCGGACTATCATGCCCCCGAAATTGTAACACTAAAACATAAAGCATTGAAATACAAATGAATAAATAAAATAAATATTAAAAATATAAATATGAATATTATAATATAATAAAATTATATTATACAAAACTCATATAAAAATAAAAATATACTATATTAATATAAAACATGTAAATATAAAATAGTACACATAAAATAATATATGTATATTAAAAGTAAACTACATTTACAAAATCAGCAGCCAGCGATTCCATAAGTAATAATAATAATAGGCAGCAATTTGTATTAGCAATGAATGATGGGCAATGATTACATTATGTACATGTCAAAAAGGCAGCGATTATTAATAAAAGACTGTGATTATATTTTCAAAAAGTAGCGATCATGTGGGTTTTGGATTAGTTAACAAAAATAGTAATTACCAAAAAAGGCAGTGATGGTTCTAATTGCATCTCCCAAAAGGCACATCTCTTGGATAATATAAATAGGGAAGGATATAAATCAATCAAGGGATACAGCAGAGATAGAATAGGAAGATTTAAAAGATAAAATATGCAGATCTAAAAGAAGTATATGGAGCAGTGAAGGAATGAAAGGAAATAGGAAAATGAATGGAGAATCGGATGAGCAAAAAGAAGTAATATCTTCAGAATATTAGACTGGCAAACATCTTCAAAATTGCACTCAATATTCAGGCCACGAATGTCACAAAATATTAAGGCAATTGAGCAGATCTGAGTTAGTCATCTGCACTCAAGAGTGGAATCAGAAATTATTACAGTTGCTGCTGTGACTATAGCCATCTTATGTGATAATAACTATTGTGGTATGCTCTATCATGATTATTGTATGTAATGATATATTTTACTATCATACTTTTGTATTTATTTTACTCATCAAGCAACCATGAGGAGGAACGGGGGAAATACCAGTAGGTTGAGCAGGTACTAGACTTCTTTCTAAGTATGCCACTCCATGGTGGCTGACTGTGTGTCTGCCACTGGGAGCCAAGGGGGTGAGTGTCCACCCCTGGGCTTAGGGAGAGTAGGTTGAGCAGGTACTAGACTTCTTTCTAAGTACGCCACTCCATGGTGGATGACTGTGTGTCTGCCACTGGGAGCCAAGGGGGTGAATGTCCACCCCTGGTGGATGACTGTGTGTCTATGGACCTCCTATGGTAGCCTTCTCCCCAACTTTTACATGGTTTGGTTGTTGGGATAGACTTGAAGAGTTTCAATCACAAGAGCAATGGATAAGGATGGATAGGGAAAGCGGGTACAAGTGCATCCCCTAAGCATGCCACCCCATATTGGATGACTGTGTGTCTGCCTCTTGGGGCCAAGAGGGATAGCATATCTGCACTTGGGCTTAGATGGATAACTTCGGGTGGACTTATCATATTTCCCATCCAATTCCTATTATGATTGAACTTCCATGGATATGGTGTAGTTTGCATATACATTTGACATAGCTATGTAAATATATTGTTCAAATAGATTAAGACATTTATTATATATGTTTGATTATATGAATTATATTCCAATATCATCTAACATGGTTGCAGGACCTAAACCAAGATTCATCTTTTTGGTAAGTTATAACCCTAACTACATTGATCTTGTGATTCTAGGGTAAGATTGAGGGAAATCCCAAAAGGGGACATTACAGGGAGCCATGAAAAGAAAATACTTTTTACCAAAATCTCCAGATGCAAGCTTGCATCTTGCTCAATTTCACAAAGAGCATTACCCATAAATCTCACAAATCTAACCACGTGCATAGTTAAAATACATTAAATCATGCATCCTCATACCTTTAGGAATTGCCCTCCTCTCATCATTGTAGTGAAGCAGAAGGCCTGCACCGATAAGCACCAATAGTGCTGAAGGCTGCAACACCACACTGTAATCTTAGATGTTCAACGTTTCATTCGCAATTGCTGAACCAAATGGTCAAGTTTTTAACTTGTGACCTTCAACATGCCTCGAGAAGAAATTATTGAAAGTATAAACAAAATATTGCATACAAACCAAACAGAATTATGCATGTTGAACCTTTCACAAATACAGAAGCCAACTCAGGCAAACATGAGACATACAACAATGCCAAGCCTGAATATCTGTGCACTTTTCCTGGAGCCATTCTCCACTAAGGAAACACGAACTTCAGATCCATTCTTCTTGAAATCTGATGATGTTGTATATCTGAATACATAATTATTAGAATAAGGAACCTGCATTGACAAAACAGTAAAGGGATAATCGTTAATAACTCAGTATTATGACAAGAACAGCCACAACCAAAAAATAAATTAAAAATCCAAACATATCCTCAATGAAATCCTGCACAAAAATGAATCTTTAATGATTCAAATAATCATATTACAATTCTAATTAAGTAACTGTGCTCCAGTAATCCATTTTCATACCTTAAGGCTTAAAATTCTATAGTTTGTAGGGGTTATTAACGTGAAGTATCAGCATAATTTTGATTATAATATATTAAAACAACACAAACTAAACTATTCACAGTATCGCTTAAATCAGGGCCACTGTCCAACAGTACTGGTAATAACATACAATACCATCATTATAGGATATTAAAAGTATCTCCAATCAAGTCAGAGTCACAATATAAAGTATAATTAAATTTTAAATTTATATTTTTGAAAATTCAGATATTTCTTGTGCAATTGGAAATCAGCAGAATTGTCTGAAGAAGGTGGGTACTGTGTGCTTCATAAACCACACAATCCCAAACGTAAAGAAGGGGGTGAAAAATACACTTTAAATGTTAACTAGATCTCCATCCGCCCCTCCTCTCTAGAATAGCATTGATGGTAGTACCTCTTGCAGCCCTCACCACACTTGGCCACAGGCAGGAAGCTCTTTCTGTTGGTATCATTGTTGTTCCAGGTCACATAAGTGGCTTTCTTCCTGCAGAGTCTAATCCGCTGTGATGACCTCTACTAACAGCATACAGAAAATAACCCAGAAAGACAAATGCAGACAAGAGATAAATCCAGAAATATTCTAATTAATAGATATTTATATCTTTTTTCAATATTTCTTCAAACAATACACAGGCAAATTGAAGTTCATCAAATCAATACAGCTTCCTAAACATGCCCACATGCAGAACTGGGCAATACTGACATTCCCGATGTCAATCTGAATGTCGATCTGCTGCTTAAGGGTTTCTGTCCTCAAGAAGCCTGATCTCTGTGCCTCAAGGGTTTCATCTCCAAGCCACAACTGCTGAAATACAACATCCAGACCAAGACAAGAAATGATTTTGTTCTCAAATTTCTTAAGTGTTTACTCTTCTCCCCAAAGCTACTTATATTCCCTGCTTCCTCAATCGATGGCAGATACTAACAAGTTCCTCCCTCGATCAACAGGATTTAACTAGCAAGTTCACTCCCCTATTTAACTGATCCTAACTAGAAGTAACTATGGCCCTAACTAGCTTTATTCTAACTGCTGACAGACTCGGTCTTTTTGTTTTAACTGTAAACAGAGCCCATACTCAATGCTGCAAGTTAAAAGGGGACAATAAATCTGCATACTGGTAAAGTGTTATTTGCTTCTCCTCGTTCCTACAAAACAACTACTTTGGGGGTTGTGGAGGAGGTGTCAAGAGCATAGTTACAAGTCTCATAAGGACTCACCAAAACTCGACAAGTCCCAAGGCAAGCAGGTCAAAACTCACCGGACTCAGCAAGTCCCAGGTAGACTTGGCTACGTCAATGAAAATCAAGAAAAAAAGCATAAAATCTTGAAAATGCTTAAACATAAAAGTATGAATGTCAAGTGTTTTTTGAAGGGTTTGGAGGACTTTTGGAGGATGGTTAAAAGTAATAAAATTATTAAAAAATGGCATGCACTACCCCTAGATCCCAGAAGGGGCACCGCCTCGACCCCACAAGGGGGCATTGCCTGCATACACCCACTGGGGATACTCCTCCCAAATCCCTGCTCTAATTTCAAAAAATGAAAAAATGAAATTCCTTTTGGAGGATGTTGGATGGAAGAGCAACATTTTTTTATTTTTTGACATTTTTCCAATTAAATTCCTAGTAATCAAATTACATTTATACTTCTAGTTTGCTAAGTCAAACCCTATCCTAAGTAATGCTCCTGAGGTTGTAGCAACATTTATAGACTTGTCTAAACTACAAGTGAATGACTCCACATAAAGCTATTAATGGTGGACTGAGGGATACAGGCTCCTTTTTATTGAAGTTCATGACTCCATATTGTGATTTGTTTTTGATGCTATGGATATCACAATCCATGAGTTCTATACACCTTAAACACTTGATAATATCTATATATCTAACAATGTTGTCTCCTTCAGCTAATATCATCAAGGACTTTCTTAGATGTTCAAACAAGACTTGTTATATAGCTACAAATGTTGGGACAAGTGATGCAAGCTCCTCAGAGCCATAGTTATACTTTTAGTTTGATATTTTGTTTTGATGCCACAGATTTCATAATCCATGAGTTTGTATACACTTAAGAATATTTATATACTTAAAAATGTTTTTTCCTTTGGCTAAAATCCGTTTTTGTACTCATGTGATCGATGTATACTTGTGTATGTAATCAAAGTTGCTTCTATTTGATTAGTTTATTGTGTCTTCAAAGTTAATTTATTAAAGAGTGCATGAAACAATTTTTAAATCCTAAAAAGTCTCTATATTTCATGGTTTAATAAATTAAAAATCTAGGTCAAAAATAGAGACTAGGTTTTAAGGATTTAAATCTAGAGGTCAAAAATGAACTTGCCGAGTCTGAGGTGAGTTTGAGTCTTGTAACACTTGTCAAGAGAGCCAATGCTGTTCAGTCTTCCAAAGTGAAGGCAGTTGAGGGGATTAAGACTCTGATGGTTTTATGCTTAGTCAAATCTTTTGAAGAGATCACGTGGCTTGCAATGGGATCCAACATTGTTGTAATGCCCAAATTTTACTAAGTTCATTAGCAGAATAAAACAGGCTGAAAACGAATTCATGTTCAAAAATACAAGACAAGTAGTGTTGTAACGAGTGCACACACAAGTGTTGTCGTCTACTTGACAACACTAGCAAAAGAACCCAAAACATGCACATGAGAGACATGAAAATACAAGACAACCAGTGTTGCAACACACAAGTGCTGTTGTCTCTTTGACAACACTAGTACAAGCACCCAAAACATGCACATGAGAGAGGCACAATGTCCATCTCAACAAGGAAGGAGGGGCAAGAATATCAATGCAAAACACTCTTTAAAACAAAAGCACCAACATAAGAGATTCACAAAGATAGAGAGTTGTCTCCAACTCGATCTACACAAGGAGATACAAAATAATGCACTACAAGCATAAATAACAATGAAAGACTACAAAAAGAAAGGAGACACCAAATGAATCGTTCCTTAGTTTCATTAATTGGGGTGAATAAGTGAATTAGATTCATTAAGAAGAAGACAATCCAATTCCTATCCTTCAAACTTCACAAGAATCATACAACATTCATTTCCTTATTAGGACTATCTACTACATTCAATTACTCATTACAACTTCACAAGCATGACAGAGATTATGCACATTAACCAAAAACCTATTCATTCAATTTTCAACAACACAAATCGATAGAGATATCAACAACTCATCCACATAGGATCTTGTTCTTGTTTACCAACAAAACCCATATTAGAGGGAGAAGAGAAAACTACATTTATTAAACATACACAGCAAATTCAATTTTTGGCTCAAATGTTATAATATACATCATAATGCAAGCATACACACATGTTTCCTTTCAAAACATAGAGAGGAAGAATAATAATCACAAAATCATCCTATCGATCTCACCATTTCCTTCATTTTCACTATAAGAACTAGAGAGTGGTAGAGAAGATGCTTTCACAAGACCACCTAAAATAAAATTGTCTTTTGACAACCCTAGTCCAACATGTTCACAAGAGTAAGAGCTACCATTCAATTACTAGCAATAGACTAAAAGACATTATACATCAATTACCAAACTCAAACACTAAGTAAGAAGAGAGAGATAAAAGGATAAAACAAATGCCATAAGACTAATCAATCTCTATTTCAATTACATTTTAGGATGCAATAAGATAAAAGAGAGTACAAGGATTACAACATACACCAAATTCACAAGATGAATCATTTATTATTTTCACTATCATGCATAGGAAAAATAGGACTAGGAGAGATAGTGCTCATCAGGACCCAAAATCTATCAACTAACACCATGAATTTCTTTTGCAATAGATGAATACATGATACTTTGGAGATGGTTACTAATCATTTATTTTCTATCCTAACATCATATCTAGCAATATATACCAACTTTCATTCATTAATTAACCCAAAGAAAACATTAATGTTCACTAACTACTACATCTAGGATGAGAGCAACTAGATTTCACAAATCATTTCCAAAACCATAGAAAAACACATCCAATCATTCCAAGCTTCTAGAAAATGATAAGAGTATGTCAAGATCTTTCCAAAAATGTAAAGGTATCCTTCACAACATCATCTTTCAAGATTTTATCGCACATTTACATTCTAGAAAGAATCAGTCATAACTTACTCAAATCGTGACATTTTCAGACTTCCAAAAGTGAAAGGAAGATAAAGGAAAGACTTACAAAAGCCTTCAAGGGTGTTTCCACCATTGCAAGGGCATTTCTGCAATTGCAAGGATGTCTCTACAACAAACAGGACACTTCCCCAAATCTGCAAAAAACAGGGGAAAACACATTTTCTAGAACTGAATTTTTGCACAGGGCTTTGTAATAAAACAACACTTCAAAATTGAACATAAAGCAAACATAATGCAACACTTAGGAGTTTTTCAAGACCTAAGGCTGCACCTAGAGTTTCCAAAATTCTGAATTTCACAACAATGGCCTCTACAGTCATTAAAATTTACACCGACACTGGCACAAATTTAGCTTCGGATTTCCTGCCCTATCTTCCTTCATGAAGACTAACCCTAACACAACAAAGCACGCTACAATTCTCTGAAATGCCACTCTGCTTTTAAGGAACATTTCCACGTTTGACATTGGGTAGCATTAAACTCAATGAAAAAGGACTGGCCGCAACACCAACAAATCTCAACCTGTGATCATAAGCTAAAATCCAGAAATGTCTGGGCAAATTAAATGCTTATTTGCTCGAAAGTGCGGTCTTGGAAAAACCATGTCAATTTCTTGATTTCTTTCTGTCAAATACAAAAGATTAAAAAGAATTGGCTTCATTATATATTGGACGTTGAAAAAACACCTGTGACCTTAGGATGCTTCTGTAGCGCTGCTGTTGTAAAGCTCCGAGACCATAAGGCATGATGTGTATGTGTCCTTGCAAGGCGGATGGAGAACCGCGATGCATTTTGGACATGACCTTAAAAGGGCTCGGTGGAGATAAATCATGGTGGCTGTAAGAATAGATATACGCAACTGATCTCTTAAGAATATTGCAAATCTGAAACGTAGACATTTTTTTCTTTTCGATTGTAGAAATGGCTTAGGGTCTTTTCTTCGCTGGTAGCCCTGGTAGCCCTGTCCTGTTCCTGGGTCCCATAGGCTTCTGTGGTCTCGTGGACGTTAAAATATTTCGTTTCATTTCAATGCATTCTTCCTTGTACAAATCAGAGGTTTTATAAGAGAAGAGTATTCTATGCATATATAAGTCTCAGTTGCCTGACTAAAGCTTCCGTGGTGTCACTTCACTGAGTACCAGCAAAAACTTCAAGAATTGTACTTGGCACCAGCGCTTAAATTTGATGGCTGTATGACCGTATTTAGAGATTTTTGCCGTAAAATACAATCAAAATTTTAAGAAGATTGTATTAGATGACATGAGAGATTTTGGATAGACTGTCAAAATTTATATAGAATTGTAATGATATATATATTTGATTTATAGATAATTTTACCTACATTAAGGTATATCATAATGTTTTAAGGGCACCTTTGAATAGATAACTGTCATTAAAAATTTTGTTGACAGGCAAGGTCGACCGTCAAATTTAAGCCCTGCTTGGCACCCACGCCATCTACATTTCTAAGTTATCAAAGTATGACGAAGGCTAATACGAGAATGGAAGTGTCGTGTTTCCAATTGGAGGGAGGCTTTATGTAAATACTTAAATTAACTAGCAATCGCACCTTGGTGTGCAATGGGTAGCCGAAGAGATGAGGAAAGTCAACTTGGCAAGATTTTGTTCCCTTTCTCTTTTTTCTTTTTTTTTCATTCAGAAGGTCAATTGGTAGGACCTCTAAATCAAAGAAGATAATAAGATTCCATTATCAATGGTTCATGTTATGTTTGCAATAGGGAGAGATGGAGTGAGGGAGAGAGATAGGGATAGAAAGATGGAGAGATAGAAGGGGAAAGAGCAAGAAAGAGAGAGGGGTGAGGAGATAGAAATAGGGGATAGAGATGGAGATGGAGATGGAGATGGAGAAGGAGATGGATATGGAGAGGAGAGGGAGAGATAAAGAGAGAGAGGAGAGAGGGATAGATAGAGATGGAAGAGACAAATAAATAGAAAGGGAGAGAGAAAAATAAAGATAGAGATAGAAAGTGATATATAGAGGTAGAAAGAGGGAGAGATATAGGGTTAGAGAGAGATGGAGAGATAATGAGATAGAGATAGAGGGGGAGATGTAAGAAGAAATATGAAGAGAGATATAGAGGCAAAGAGATATAGATAAAGAGGTATAGGAAGAGAGAGGGGGAGAGATGGGTGGATAGAGAGGGATAAATGTCTAGAGACAGAGGAGGAGAGAGGAAGATAAAGGTAGAGATGAAGATATAAGGAGAGAGGAAGAGGGAAAATCAGATAGAGAGACAGAGAGAGATAGAGGGAGAGATAAAGATAGATAGAGAGAGATAAAGAGATAGAGAAGGAGAGATAGAGAGATATAGAGGAAGAGGGAGAGGGACAGAAGGGGGGAGAGGGACAAAGATAGGTAGAGAAGGGAGAGATAGAGAAGAGGGAGGAGAGAGGGAGATAAATAGGTAGAGGAGTGAGAGAGAGAAGAGGGGGAGAGAGATAGGTAGAGAGGGAGAGAGAAGAAAAGGGGGAGAGGAGATATAGCTCAATATATGGAGAGGGAGAGGGAGAGAGGGAGAGATATAGATAGAAGGAAATATAGAGAGATAAAGAGGGATAGGGAAAGAGATAGGGATATAGATAGAGAGATAGGGAGATAGAGGTAGAGAAAGATATGGATAGAAATAGATAAAAAGAGGAGTGAGATCAATTGGCAGGCCATTTAGCAAATGATTTTTTTGTGCAACAAATGTCTCAATGGAGAAGTGATAGCTTAAAATGTAGGGATCCAAACATGATTGAAACAAAACCTCTAAATCGGGAAGATAATCAGGCTCCATTAACAATAGGCTCATGTTTCTCAACAGATAGAGAGGGAGAGAAGGAGTGATATAGATAGAGGGATATATAGAGAGAAAGGGAGATAGAGGTAGAGAGATATGGATAGAAAGAGATTGAGAGATTGAGAGATTGAGAGGGAGATAGAGAGAGAGAGAGAGAGAGATAAATAAAAAGATAGACATAGAATAGGAGAGATGGAGTGAATAAGAGAGAGAGAGAGAGGTAGAGATAATGAGATATAGAAAGAGGGAGTGATAGGGAGAGAGGGAGGGAGAGATAGGGATAGAAAGGGGGGAGATAGGGATAGAAAGGGGAGATAGAGAGATAGATATAACTTGGGAAAAATAGAGGGGGTGAGAGAGATAAATATATAGAGAGGTAGATGGAAGGAGAAAGGAAGAGGGAGAAGGAGAAATATAGATAGAAAGAGGGAGACAATGAGGGAGGGGGAGATGGAGATATAGAAAGATACAAGAAGTGATATATAAAGAGGTATATATATATGGAGAGAGAGAGAGAGTAGGAGAGATGGAGATATGGAGTGAATAAGAGAGATAGAGATAATGAGATATAAATAGAGAGGGAGAAGTGAATACGGGAAAATAGAGATAGAGGGGGCGAGAGTGAGAGATAAAGGAGGTGATAGAGACGAGTAATAGAAAGAGAAATATATCTATATAGAGACAAAAACAAGGAGTGTGTGTGTGTGTGAGAGTGAGAGAGATATAGAGATAGAGATAGGGAGGGAGAAATAGGAAGTGTGTGTGTGTGTGATTAAGAGAGATATGAAGATAGAGATAAAGAGGAAGAGAGGGAGAGGGAGAAATAGAGATAGAAATGATTACTCTCTGATACATTATGACCTTAAAATTATAAATAAATGTTAATATTATATTTCAAAATAAATGAAAGTGTGTTAGCTCTCTCTCTCCCTCCCTCTCTCTAATACCCCTATATGTTTATGGTGAGATAAATGATTAGTTAATGTGAAATGAATCACAATAGTATTAAATTGAAAAGAAAGAAAGCTTTTTCCCTCCTATTAAATCTCCTTCATCCAATGACTAAGTAAACAATGCTTGTGGAAAGTAGAAAACATTGTGTTCTTTCTTCCCTTGTCTTGCTTAATGTCTTCTCTTATTCAACCCATTTAACAATTAGATTTGAATGTAAACCATGTATGTATGTTTGAAGAATTTGAGTGTCTATTGTATGGTACCAATTTGCACGCGATCTAGGTTTTAAAATCTTCAAAATGTGGGGTAAGCTTTGATACCAATTATGGGCTACATATGATTGTGAGCCATGCTTACAAATCTTAGCAATGTAGGACAAGTTGTAGTGTATCAATTATGGAATACATTTATCATATGATCCACACTTAGAAATTTTAATACAATGGATCATAGTGTATGGTACCAATTTAACTATATTCCATGTTTAAAAACCTAAGAATGTGACAAAAGTTACATACAGTATTGATGATGGGTTATATTTTTATTGAATCATGTAGTTCTTAAATTTGACGATAACCATTGATATTTCCTACTTTAAATAGATAATATAAACCCACATAACATATGTCATAAGTCATTTAACAATTTGAAACATCAATTATCATTTTTTTTTTGTTTAATTTAAATATGTAATCTAAGTCAAAGGCAAGAGGTGTTTTTCCTATAAATTTAAATTTTATCAAAAAATTAGAAGTTCAAAAATGCCATGAAATTTGTAAAGAATGGTGTAGATAATCAATTGACACAACCTGTATCTTATATATATATAGTGAATTATTATACACGCCCTTTAAATTTGTCCACAAACATATTGACTAAAACTTTTTTCTTATACAATGCTTGTCAAACTGTTATGATGTATAAATTTAGCTTTGTCATAAATATATTGCCCTAAAATTCAATTTATCTTATTTTGTACATAAGTTGACACAATTTTGAAGTTGATCATCCATCACCCTACCTTAGCCCTTAATGGTTTGGACCAACCTTCATTGTTATCATTATTAAAATTTGGATTAGATTGTGGGTACATATTGTTTCCTTGGATAGAATTGTGTTCATGAGTATCATCTCAATTCAAACATTTTTCCTCTCATCTCAAGTTTATCCTTTTAGATATTTTAACTATTAACCATCAACTTGTACATAATATATTGAATTAAGTGTACTCTAAACATTCTTTTATTTCTATCCGCTCTCGGGTTTACCTAGTTGGGATTGGCTTGCCGGCTGTTGGGTCCCCCGTAGGGGACTAGTCTTTCCCCCGCTCGCCCCAGGTACCCAAGATATGGGTTGTTAGGTTGCTAGGCTGGGCCGCGGGGATACCCCTGTTGTTAATAAAAAAAATGTTCTTTTATTTCTAGGCTTGAACATGTGAATTAATGGCATATTGAATGTATTTCAATGCTAATACATAACATATTGCATAAATATTTACCAAGTCAACTCACAATGGCTAGTGAAAAGGAGTAGAAAAAATGGAATTTGAATTAGAATATTTGAGTTTAAGGTTCATTTCTGTTGAACAAGACAACTGAGAGGGGGGTTGAATCAGTTGTCACATATTTAACCTTTAATTCATTCACCATAACTAATCCTTAACACTGCTTAACAGATTAAACATTAAATACTAGCGTAGAAATTGAAAACCATCACATAAACACAATAACACCAGATTTACATGGAAAACCCAATAAGGGAAAAACCACAGTGAGGATTAACTCACACTATAGAGAATATCAAAATCGATTACAAGAGGCTCACTGCCTGAGAAACAAGGCTCACTATCAAAACAAGGACTCACTATCCAACAGGGCTAACAACCCGGAGGTCTCACTGCCACAGAGATACAAAGAAGATAAAGAAGACTTGTTATAGAGAGAAGACAATCTCAATGCAACAAAGGATTCCACCACAATTCGCTTAATCCACTTGCAGACATGCATGAATGATAGAGTGCACCTTCAGCTCAGCTTTTGAAAACTCAACATTTAGGCTTCACATTAATTTCTGCCATACTTGCATCATACACACGCACTGATTTTCACTTATCTCTATTCTCTTTGCGCTCTTGTCTCTATTTCCTTTGCTCTCTTACTTCTTCTTCCCTAACTCATTTTGCATTTATACCATCTTCAACTTTGAAACATATCCAAAGTCGGCCATCTAAATTCAAATTCAAATTAGGTCGGCACCAAAACATCCTAGGGTGGAATTAGAGTGGGGGCGACCCAAACACATGCTTCATAAGGACCCAAATAGATCCAACACACTTCACTAACTCTAAAAGTAGTATTCCAAGGTCGACCAAACTAGTGTAAAACACAGAACAATTAAGCACGAATTTTCCAGATACCAAAATTATCTTCAATACAATCAAAACAACTCAACTCTAGAACTGCAAGTCATAAGACTTTATCAAAGAGAAATCCAGACCGACAATATTTCTCCCAAACCTCAACCAAAAACACAGAAAACAACAGTTCACAACTGGTGAACACAACTCGCACTATACAATGAATCAATAGCCAAAAATATGGATATAATAGCTTCCAATAACCATAATCAACATATCTGAACCACACAAATATAGGAGAAAATCCGAAGCAAAATCCGGGGCAACCACTGAACACTTGCAACATATCTTCATTACAATTTTCTCAATATCCTTGACATATACAACCAATAACCTCCATCCATGACACTAATGACAATAGCAATTAGTTGATAACCAATTGACCAATTGACATCAATGACAACACCTTCAATCTTTCCATTCTTTCAACAATTTGTGCATGTCATAGGATTAATATTGAGTGGTACAAAGATGAACCTAGGAAAGGTAGGGAGCAAACGTATTGAGGTAAATTCAAATGGAGTATACTAAATGAGAGGTAAATAAAATATTCATAGAAATAAGTGTAAATGGGATGAAATATAAATAGATAGGAATTAGGGCATGAACTAAAATTAGCACAAGAGTATGCCCCTTGTCGATATATAATTACATTAAAGTTGTTTCATTGAAGTGAATACAAAGCTAAATGAAAAATGACACCACTATGTAAATTGCACCATTACAATAATTTAAATATAATTAAGATTGTATTTTTCTTTAAAAATAGTCTCACACAATTAAAAAAATCAATGAACAAAATCAAAAGATTTAAAATTTATATTTAAGCCTTTGACATTATTAGCCAATAGGCTATATATATGTGGGCACTCATATTCAAAATTAAGACAAAAAAATATCTCATGTCACTTTTTTCTAGTCACCTAATTATATCATGTATGGTAATATATGTATGGTGTCCCATAAATTTTTCCTCAAAATCAATTTTCAAAATGTCAAACTTTTACATATGAAAGAGTTTAAGAGTACTTTAAAGAAAATGACTTTGTTTAATACAAAGAAGAATTTAAATACAAGACTATGTAACATATAATTTTCTTTCGACATAACTATAAAATAATATTTAATCAATCTATAAATTATTATATAATATTAAGTAGAATATAAATGATACTTATTATCGATTACGAATTTAAATATAATATAATTATATAATAAATAACTTATTTAATGTATTTATTATATAACATTTAATAATATTTAAATAATATTTAGTATCAATTAATAGGTTAAATATAATATAATTATATTGTATAATATTATATTATATATGGTGGGCAGTTGGGCGAGCGACTTCCCACATGGATTGTGGCAAGTCCTTTTTGAGTGGTAGTGGCTGATGTGGGAGGGTGATATGGATGCCTCATCAGTAGGGATATTTTTAACAACTTGCAATGAGTAGCCATCCTTATGTTCATACTACCGTGAGTTGTGCTCCATTATGATATTTATTGGTTTCATACCCATGGCAAATTTGCTCGGGTTTCAAAACGCCTTGTCATGACTGCTCATCTCACCTCTACACGTACTCATTCACTCGAATGATGAAAGTATATGGATTTCTAAGTGGTTTCTAGGGTGTAATGCACACTTTGTATAGTGTGATAAATCATGGGGTGTTTGTGGTTATTGGCATTTCTTTTGCAAAGGTGGTTGAGCCGAAGCTACCTACCTCTCCTTCTCTCAGCTCTTTCTATTGTTTGTAGTATTTGGTGGCAGCTAATGGAGGAGTGTTTGAAGTTTGTGGTGCACATTTCGGCAGACACACTAGTTTGTTTTGGTGCAAATACGCCAATTCACCTAGATTACAAGATCCGGAAAAATTCCTTCCATGAGGTCTCAGACCAGCGTCTCAAGCAAATACTGCTCAACATTGACCCCTTGACCGTGGTGGCTGTGAAAATGGTGCTTGGAAAGGGGAATCTAGCTAATCACGAGACATTCAGGGTGAATTCGTAGATTTCTTCGAGGTTCTTGGCATATCTTCTTGACATTCGTACGCCAAAGGCAGAAGTGAAGGCCCTGATTTGCAAATTATTCAAAAAGGAATTATTGGGTGGTTTGGATTAGGCTCTCTATGTGGCGCTACCTAGTTCTGGTGCTCCACGTCCATGTGACTTGGCACTATTAAAAATCTTGGTTGAAGTTATCAAGTACTATCCTCTACTACTAGATTTAAAGGGCATGGCCTTGGTGAGGCATAGGATGATCGCGACAGTTGGGGAAAATTTCCTCAAGAAGGTGGTGCAGCTGGAGGCCGTGAGGGACTTTGATTAGGTTCCATAATTTGATGCCTTTTCCAAAGCTAATAGCTTTCTGTAAGCGCTTGGTGGTCTCCTCTTTTTGTTGGTAATCCTCTAATGGTAATGTAGTCTGGTTCTGGTATTTTCTATAATTAGCTAAGTCTAAATGGTGGTTATGGTATGGCATGATGTTGGTTTTGTAAATACATTATGGATAGTGGATTTTTTTGTTCAGGTGTCATCCATGGGGTCTCGTGGGGTGCGTTGAGGTTAGTGCCTAGTTGATCTAGGCTGGGTTACAATTTTTTGATGGTAGGGTTTGGTGATAGCTTGGTACAGTGAAACTCGGTTCCTGCTATGCAGACGTGTGTAATTTTTTGACAAATTAATATATTACTCTCTTACGAAACAAAAACAAAAAAAATAAATTATATTATATAGATACTATGCAAAATATAATTAATAAATGATGTTATATTATATTATATTATTAATGTTGTGGTCTTTAATAATTCTCTTTAGTAAAAATAATAATTTTATTATAGGTTTTGAAACCTCTCTTTATGATACCACTTATAAAAAAAAAATTGATATGTAAGGTTTTTGTATTATATTAATTTAAAGATAAAATTTACATTTGTTGTAATCAGCTTAGGTAGTTAATTAGCAAATAAAATAAATGAATAATGTTTTGTTGGGGATTTAGTCCTCGAGATTAGTTAGTACTCGGGAGATTAGTCCTCGGGATTAGTCAGTACTCAGAAGATTAGTCCTCGGGATTAGTTAGTACTTGGCAGTTGCCGACGGTTGGTGTTCTCAACCGACGCTGGTTAACTATTTATATTACCGAGTGGGTTGTATTCGAGGACTAGAGGAGATATGATGAATGTAATACTGCAACTATATGAATAAAGATCTAAATACTTTCATATGCAATTATTCTATGAATGATTTCTATGTCCAATGTTATTCTATAATCTAGTTTACTTATGTAGCACATTGAAATATACTTACTGGAGTAAACATTTGGCATCGTTGCCTAAGTGGACTAGGGAATCACTTGTCATGGTAGCGTAATGGGTCGATCGGCAGAAGAGCCTATGGATACTAATGAAGAAAGAGAAGACATGTTGATTGAAGATCTTATAAATTTGTGGAAGATATCCCTGAGAGATCACGTACGAAGGGAATCCCACAGGCGGGAGATCCCTAAGGAAGTTATCTAGGATAGACTGAAAGTGAACGACAAGGTGGATCACCTCCTTAATCATATGCCCAGATTTTTGGCCTGTCATTTCATCATCCCACAAGACCTTCGAGAGGAAGAGGATCAAGAACGTCGAAGGCAACAAATATTGCAGTGGTACGAAGAAAGAACCAAACGAGAAGAGGAGGAACGAGACACTAGCCAGAGACGTACTCCTGGTAACCAACAATGATTGCATGAACACCTTTTAATGCCCGTACGGTCAAACAAAGACAAGAACCGAGTACTAAGCAGGCATGAGACTCAAGAGGAGAACATTAGGCAATCACTCAGGCTGCAAGAACAAGAAAATCGATGATGAAGACTAAGGAAAGTTGATAAGGAATTTGATGAAGATCTAATTGAAATAAACTAGAGTATTAAAAGAACTCATGAGAACCTAAAGAAAATAGACAAATCCATTGTTAGAGCACATCAAAGTTTGGTTGAAGGGAGGGATGAAGGACCCTTCAACACTCTGTATGTAGGAAGGTATAATATTTGTGAAAACAAAGATGAATTAAGTGAAGAAATTGATAGTAGCATCAGACGCCTTCGGGAGTTGTCCATATGGAATGATGATGAACAACTGACGAGTGGAAGATCTGAGCCCAGTACCCCAAGGCGGAGGGAGTACCGAAGGGAGCCCCAAGAGACTCAAGGTGTCAAGGATGCTAACGGAAGACGTGAGAGTGACTTGTACATGGCCGAGAGTGCAAGTAACGCACCAGAACGTAGTGGGGCAACCGGTCTAGTCGAGTCCAATACACAAGGAGGACAATGAGGAAAGATAGTGACTCTAGCCAAGCGGTAGAAGCTACTGAAGTTTATGGGGAATGGGTCAGAAGATCCAGTACGACATTGCAAAAAATGTGAAACAATCTGGATAGCAAATGGACAGGACGATCTGGATTAGTGGTTGAAAGCATTTCCAGCGACACTTAGAGATAGTGCCATCGACTGGTACTCTAAATTGGATCAAGTAAACAAAGCTACATGGAGATTATTGAAGCAAGCATTTCAAGATGAGTTCAGACTCTTGCGAGATGATAGCGAGATTGTAGTAGAAATCTATAATACCAAGCAAGGGAAGCACAAGAGTGTGCGGACCTACAATAAGAAATTGAAAGATTTCCTAGGGAAACTTGAGTCACAGCCAGTGGATGGCCTAAAAAAGAGGTGGTTTATTGAGGGACTGCTGCCCTCACTCTAGAGGAAAATGAAGGTGGTACCTCCATCCTCGTACACTAAAGCATATAACCGTGTGATGGACATCGAAAGTGAAAATAAGACATCCTCCAGAAGGAAGAAGAAAGATGATGAAGAAAGTACGGGGGAGAGCGAAGATGAATCAAAAATTGTACAAGCTCTCTATTGTGACATGTTGAGAATGATGAAAGAACTGAAAGCCAACAAAGAAGGGTCCAAGGAGGCGAACAAACTATGGTGTACCGAATGCAAGATAAAAGGTCATACAAAGGTGAACTATCTGAAGAGAATGTTTTGTGACATCTGCCAAGTTATGGGACACTCCATCAAGGACTGCCCATACAACTTAAAAACATGGATTTTTTAAGTGTTCTTCACACAAGGGGAACAATCAACCCCTCTGACTACACTATCAAATCCCTAGAACAACAACGCATCCCCTGGTGGCTATCACAACAATCAGAGAAATAGTACGCTAAGAAGCAAAATTCAGTACGACAGTAAAGGTAGACCCATGATCCAATGCCAGAAATGTAATGAATGGGGTCAATTTTCCAAGGATTTCCTAGAGCAGTCAAGGTTCTTGGGGAAAGCTATGCAAATGGTGTGGTCCTAGTGATCACAAAGACACCGACTACCCAAAGCAGAAAGGCATCAACATGCTGGAGATAGCCAACGAAGAAGTCCTAGAAATTACAAGGGCACAGTCAAAGAAGGCCAATTATCTAGACCCTCGTATGGAGAAAGAGAGACTCTGAGAAGCCAGGGCAGAAGTGGAAGAGGCAATGGCGAATGAACGAAGAGCTTCCAAAGCGGCTAGTACATCATTACAGTCAAAGTCTAAGAAGAACATAGTACGACAGGTGCTTCACACAACCGTACCAAATAAGGTAACAAACCTTTTGCGAACGATGCCTCAATTGAGAGTAGCAATCATGAATTTCATTGAAGACAATATTCAGAAAGGTCTAATGAAAAGCATGACAGAACTGGCAGGAGAGGCCATGGATCCAATGCTACTCACAGTAAGTGTTGGGAGGAATTCGGTCGTCATACAGATAGAAATCCTGGGGATGAAACTCTCCAACACCATCCTTGACGGAGGCTCTGGGGTGAACGTACTTCCAGAGGAGACATGGAAGTTCCTAAGTAAGCCAACTCTTTGGCCCCCAACATTCCACCTAGTAGGAGCATACTAGCATGGCATCAAACCTCTTGATACTTTAATGGCACAAAAAGTTTTGATCGACACACAACAATTCTTGTTAAACTTCGTCATCATTCCACTGGTGAAAAAGGAATACGATGCACTATTGGGATGAGGATGGCTGATTGTTTCCAAGGAAAACCATAAATGGAAGAGGAATACACTCTCGATTGAGAGCCATGGGAAGAAATACACTATTGATTTGAAGAACCAGGCGGTCAGTGAAGAACTGGCGACTTTAAGATCAGAATCAGATGGAGGATCATATGTTGATGAAGAAAGGAAGATAATGGAGCCAAACGAGGAGGGTATACTGGATATTGGAAGTTGCTCGGAGGACAAGACTAGTTCATTGAATGTTATTTCACTGGCAGATAGAAGATTATGAAGTTTTCTACCCCGATTGCAACATGTTACAAATCAGAGAAGGGGGAGAGGAAGAAGATAAGGGCTTGACTAGTTAGACATTTTTTCCAGAGTACGATGAGTATAAGGAAGGTGTGGCAGAATTGGATGAGATGCTAGCCCACAAGTTTGAACGAGACAAATTCATCAAGTACAAGGAGCCGACATTGAAGAAGGAAAACCTTGGAGAACAAGAAACGCCTAAGGAGATTCTCGTCGACAATGATTGGGACCCTGTACTGAAGGCAACAACATTCAAAATCTTCATGGAATATAAAGATGCCTTCGCCTGGACGTACAAGGAATTGAAGGGCATACCACCAGAGCTGTGTGTACATAGGATCCCTCTCATATCGGGAGCCCAGCCTATAAGGAAGAGACCCTACAGGATGAATAAAAATTATGCTGCCAAGGTGCAAGAGGAAATTGAGAAGATGTTGGAAGCAGGCATCATTTTCAAAGTGGAGGTCAGCGAGTGGGTGTCACCGATTTTCATCTCCTTGAAGAAAGAAATAGAGCAAATTAGGATATGTGTCGACTTTCAGAGTTTGAATGCGGTGACTATCAAAGACCCGTTTCCTATCCCCTTCACCAACACAATCCTTGAAGAGGTTGTCGGGCATGAGATGTACTCATTCTTGGACGGGTTCTCGGGATACAACCAAATCAGTATTGTTGAGGAAGATAAGTTGAAGACTACTTTTGTGGTCGAGGATGGCGTGTACGCGTACAATCAGATGCCATTCGGGCTATGTAACGCACCAACCATGTTCCAGAGGATAATATTGCACATTTTTGACAAAATGCAAGTAGGCAACTTCAAAGCCTTCCTTGATGACTGGTCGATTTACAACGACAAAGAAAAGCATTTGAGGGCCCTCAGAGAGTGCATGGAGAGGTGTAGAGAAACCCGCCTCACATTGAATCCCAAGAAATGTAGATTCATGGTGCCACAAGGAAAGTTATTGGGACATATTGTGTGTAAGGCTAGACTGGAAACCGACCCCGACAAGGTGAGAGTGATTGTAAAGATAGAGGCTCCAGAGCACGTAGGGTACTACCGAAGGTTTATCAAAAAAATTGCACAAGTGTCTTAACCTCTCAACCTACTGACGAGGAAGGGACAACCCTTCATATGTTTGAAAGAACAAGAGAAGGCATTCAATGAACTGAAGGACCGATTGATCAGTTCATCCATACTAGTGTACCCAGACTTTTCCAAGGGAGTGACACTAGCACAAGTGGGAGCACACGGGTTGGACCATCCAGTGTTTTTTGTGAGTTGGCTACTTTCAAGAGCAAAGAGAAACTATAGCACGACCGAATGTGAAGTGCTAGGGATGGTTTACTTCGTACAAAAATTTAGGCATTATTTGCTAGCCATGCCATTCACCTTTTATGTGGATCACCAAGCCCTAATGTATTTGGTGAATAAACTGATAATTAAAGGGAGAGTCAGCAAGTGGCTACTATTGCTCCAAGAGTTCACATTTACTATCATTGTATGACTAGGGAAGAGCCATGTGATCGTTGAACCAGCTATCAAGGATCCAGTTAGGCAAACATGTGGAAGGGGGAGTGAACGAAGACTTTCCTGATGTGCACTTATTCCAGATTATAGTGCTCCCTTCAAGGTATGAAAATATTGGAGAATACTTGTCTACATCTACATTCGCAAAGGAAATGTTGCCAGCCGAGAGAAGGAAGCTCATATTGAAGAGTAAGACATTTTCAGTTGATTAATGGCTTGCTATACAAGATGGGATCCGACTAGATCCTCTGAAGATGTGTCATAGAAGAGGAGATACCAGGTGTACTGAAAGAAGCACATGGGGGTCTGGCTGGTGATCATATGGGCCCAGATGCTATGTCTAGAAAAATCCTCTTGGTGGGCCTATGGTGGCCAACGATGCACACAAATGCTTGGGAGTGGGTGTTAGGCTATGACACCTGCCAGAGGGTAGGGAAACCATTGAAGCGAGACTTTATGCCATTGTATCCGTCCCAACCTCAGGAGTTGTTCAAACATTGGGGGTTGGATTTTATTGGGCCATTGAAGGTGAGTCAATTACATCGGTGCCAATACATTGTGGTCGCTACATAATATCTAACGAAGTGGGCCAAGGCTCGAGCATTGTCGGATAACACAACACAGAGTACAACACGATTCATTTACGAGCAGATAGTGACGAGGTACAAGATTTTGATCCAGATTACAAGTGATCGTGGGGGACACTTTGTCAACCACATCATCCGATTGATGACAACAGAGTTGATCTTCCACAACTTATCAAGTCCATACTACCCACAAGGGACACTTTGTCCCAGCAGAGTCATCCGATTAAGGATGACAACAGTAGTCAATGGTTCCAGAGAACCGGTTGGGCGATACATTGAAGGAACGATTGTCATGTGGGCTTACCGTACTATGTACAAGGTAACAACGGGGCACACACCCTTTCAATTAATGTATAGTAAGGAAGGAGTGGTACCAATGGAATACATGGTACCCAACCTAAGAATACTATGGAGAACCGGTTGGGCGATACAAAAATCTTGAAGGAACGATTGTACCAACTTAACAAACTAGACGAACAAAGGATAATGGCACAATGGGCAACAAAGAAGAAAATACTAACATGACAAACATCTCTGGTGAATGAATTTTTGGCCAGGGTAGTTAGTTTTAAAATATAACAGCCGTAACGAAATCAAGCCAAGGAAGTTCAAAGTTCATTGGCTAGGACCATTTGAAATTCGAGAGGTATGTGAGAATGGCTCTATAAAGCTTGAAAACTTGGATGGGTCACTGCTATCAGAAGCAATCAACGGATCAGAGTTGAAGTTATATCAGGAAAGAAAAGAGAAGGACACCATAGTCATCAATATGCTCAGCTACACTACCAAAGAAGTTTGGCCCGTGTAGGAGGAGGCCCCGAGAGAGCAAGACTAGGGCTTGGGAGGCCTCGAGTACACAATAGAAGGAGTCTGGGAGGAATCAGACATAGACCATATTATCAAAGAAATATTGGTAGAGAAGAGAGTAGAAGGGATTGTAGTACCTCAGGTGCACAAGCACCTGACTGATGCAGTGTTTAGGACACCCACACTCTAGCAACGAATGGGTGGACATTAGATCTATGTCACCCCGTATGAAGGCATTAAGAGGGGGTACCTGGCAAAAGAGTTTGACAAGGAGGCCTAGAAGGAAAAGGAAGAACAAGTAGCTAAAGAATGAAGTGAGTGCCAACCTAAGGATACCGATGAAGAAGAGGATGAATGGGACAATGAACAATGGGAGGCCTACTTCGAGAAGATGACTCCTTGTTTGAAGAAGGCGATAATGACAGATGACTTGTTTGTGTCACATGTGGATGGACACACAAAAGATTTACTCAAGCAAATGAGAAGAGAGAGAAGGAAAGTGTCGAGGCTAAGGAAGATAGCAATGAAGGATGAACTTTAGAAAGTGATACCCAACCCAGCCGGCCACCAACGGTGGATGGAGAGGATGTTACCTGGTACCAACAATACGGAGGGAGGTACATTGACGATAGTTTTAAAGGTACTGGTCATGCTCCTTTGCTTATAAGTGGTTTGATGTACAATACATGGGGACATGTTGCGAAGAAGAGTGTTATAAGTAGCTCTCACACACATGTAAATGACATTATGCATCTGAGTTAAAAGTTAGGGAAGGTGCTACAACAAGAGGAATGAAGAGGAAAAATGAAGAAGAGGGGAGAGAAAATGAGAAAAGCAAGAAAAAGCAAAAAATGAAGAGAGAGGAGAGAGAAAAGAAAAATAGAAGAAATGTTGAGGGGAAATTAAAAAATTTTAAAAATGAGGAGAAAGACAAAATACAAAGGGGAGAAAATAAAAGAATTAAAAAGGAAAAAGTATTAAATGAAGTAGAAAAAATCAAAAGAAGTGGAAAAATGGGAAAATTAAAAGTGATCAATGGAAGAAAAATTAAAGTGAAAATTATTAAAATATTGAAGTTGATAAAAGGCATACAACCTAAAGAGAACACCCAATATATGCCAGGAGAAACACCATTATTCAACACTCAAAGCATTAAGGAGAAGCCCACAAAATCATAAGGGAGGAAATCAGAAGGTTGTACGAAGAGTAGAAACAACCAAACAAAAACTAAGATTCGTACGAGTAAAGGAGGAAGAAGCTGTACACAGTGGCTAGGAGCAAAGGGCCATACAAAGAGGGAAAGAGAAAGTCATACGCCAAGAGTAAAAGCACGTACGACAACAAGGTGGGAACTCAAAACGAAGCTTACAAAATCCCGTACGAGCCAAGCCATTCGTCGTACGATGGGAAGAGAGGGACATCGTATGAAGAAATAATGAGGAGGTCATACGAGTGGTAAATAGGAAAAAGACCGTGCGACAAGAATGTTACACTGTACCACTCAAGGGAGCACTTTTCGTACCAAGGCACAAGGAAAGGAAGGTCGTACGGTATCAAGAGAAGAACGCAGTACGGTTTCACATGAAAAGAAAAATAAAGTTGCAAGTGCCAAGTTGACAGGAAATCAAACCCCTCATTGACAAGGCCATACGCTCAAAGCAGGAGAGGAAAGTTGTATGTACCAAGCAAAAAGAGGTCATACCATTCATTGAACTCCTAGCAGTACTACTCAGAATGCAAGTCGTACCATCTATCGAGCAAATTATATCATATCAGAGCCAGCCAAAGCTTGTTGTACCATCCAGTATCAAGTCACACCAAGACAAGGTAGGAAGTGTCGTACTAGAATACGATTGGAGCTTCCAAATGCCCAAATCAATTACAACATTAGTTATAGAAGCACACCAAGTCCAGAAAATGACAAGGGTCATACCAAATATCAATTACAAGTGGAGAATCTCAATTCCAAGAAAAGTCATTCTCAGGCAGTGTCATTCTCACAAGTGGAGAACAATGGATGTCATCACAAGTGCAAAAGGAAAGAAAATTATACTTAGACCCAAGGTGGCTGGAGGCAAGTCAGATAAAGGAAAAGTTGACAACATGACTGCAGATTCGCTAACTTGGGAGAGTCTTACAAGCAAAAATTGTAAAACATGGTGGCAAGAGACCACACCAGACTATCCCATCAAGCGAGCACTAGGGGAAACACAAGTTGATAAGGTAGCACAATGCCCCTTTTTCCATGTCAGGGATTTTGAAGAATATTTGAAAGACATTGTAGCAAACTATAATCAACATAGTCATAGGAGCACAATCGAATATGAAGGATTTCCAGTCACCGTGGCCTTCTATTCGATAGATTTCAAGAGATTTTTTGGCATACCTATGTCTGGGTAGGTGGTTTCCAAATCGACTACGAAAATGACAGCGCAACAAAAAGAAATTATTATCAAATGAATCTGCAGTCCTGGTATCACACCCAAGGAGAGGGAAAAAATTTGGATTGTAGGGGCTTGAGGACTGTGAAAACATATGCTGTTGAATGTTGATTGGAAATGTATTATGGACCTCATCAAATGCAAGTTGACAGGCGCCAACCGAGCCTCGGATATAACAACCTGGATGGTTGACTACATGTTTGGGCTGAGTGTGGGAAGGGTCTACAACTTGGCGCTATATCTATAAGAAAGGATTAGGGAATTTTTGGAATGCAAACACAAGGCATTCTACATGACCCAACATCTCATAGCCCTATTTTTGAATGCGGTCTACAATTAGGTGTCGAAGGGAAAACTGGGAAGATTACAACCAGGAAAGGATTATGACCATTCTTAGCCGAAAGTTTTCAGGTGGACGACTCTGGACGCTGGAGGCATAGCAGAAGAGCTGAAGACGGTGAGGTGGAAGAGGAAACAAGCAATTAGCAAAGATTATGATCAGTTAGCACTTTCCTCATTTGCACTAGTACCTCACTAGTTTGAGTCTACTTAGTAGATGTCAATCCCTGAGTGATAGCACCAACCGAACAGGAGTTAGGGGAAGAGGTCGTTGAAGGTGGCGTAGTTGACAACTTGACCAGACCATAACATATTCTAGACAATTTATACACCAATCGATTCACATGAACCCATTTAGATTGGCAAAGGACTCAAAATCCTTAACCCATTTGATGCCTCCAACCCCCATTAACCCTAGCATCTTATTTAGGTATTCCACTGCCACAACCACAATCATTTGGTGACGCATGAGTGCTTCCCTGCTCAAGTCCATGAGGAAAGGGTAGGATTTAACAACCTCGTTCGTATTCTATAGAAGCTCCAAATTCGTTGGACATAGGATCCCAGTCCCAACAATTGCCGCCTTCAAAACCTCCTCCACGCCACCTACCAAATCCTTTCTAAACAGCCGCAACAACAACTCCTTCACCTCCGGCTTTGGAACTCAGCTATCAAGCAAGAGAAGCCAAAAACCGTGAGGAAATATGCACATTATCCCTCCCATACTCCTTTCGTTTGAGGTGGAAACTCCTCAAAATCATTTTTACTACTGCGACAATGAGAGGATCAATGTTGAGCAGGATTCGCTTTGACCTTTGGTCTGTTATCTCGCAGAACACAACTTGCCTCGACGTTGCTAGCAAAGAAATTTGGGTGTCCACACCAAACCCTCCATCGAAAATGCTATTATGAACTTTGAACGCCCGACCATTGCCATCTTCAGATGACTCCAAAAGCCAAGCGAGGGCTACCAACCACCTCTCCACTATTAACTATCAACACCGAAAAAATTACTATGTAACACAACTGGCGCCTCCATTCATTAATAAAGGCCACGGGCTCCCATCAATTCCAACTTCACATGAACGAGACATAATTTCTATGCAAGGCAAGTTGTCCTTGCACCGACAATTTTGTCCTACATCCCCGTCGTTGTATGTGAGGCAATCCTTAAAAAATGAGCTTTAAACTATTGACCATCATTACTAAAACTCGCCACAAACGAGGTGACTCATCACTGACGCCAACATCCACCTCATCGCTAGTCACCCCATGTGGATGCCACCTTGCAAACCTTCAAACGCCCTCCGCCAGCTTGGAGGGATGCCCACCCATCCGCCCACGATACCACTTATAAATATTAATATTACTTATAATATTATTAAATTCATTAATATTTTTTTATATATTAATACTATTTCCTATCTTAATATTAATATCATTAATAATAATAATACTATATATTTCTTTGTATTGTATGATTTTTTTTACTTCGTAAGAGGGATTGTATTTATAAACTGAAATTACAAGCATCTACAGATGTAGGAAAATAAAAAATGGAACCAAAATGCCAACCCATATCCACCTTTAGGAGACACATAAAATTGTCATCCAAACCACTCGTCCACCAACAAACAACCAACTAGATAGACCAAGCAAAATGCCCAACTTCAGCAAATCAACAAAAAAGAGGAGAGGAGATAACACGAGCTTACAAAAACCCTAAGCGAAAACCTACCACCTAAGGACCATACACCACCAAAAAAAGAGAACACCAAAATTCACCAAGACCCAACATTTATAGAAATCCATTTTCCTTCACAAAGGCAACAAACTCCTGGACCCATTCCATATGACGGACCTCAACCATTCGAAATATTTTCTTGAGAAAATTAACTCTCCCAGAATCTTAACCAACTCCATATCACACAGACGCATGGCTCCCTTGCCAAGGATGGAAACTTTTAATGCCTCCTCTAGACCACCCAGTAGTTCCTTTTTGAACAATTTGGCCATCAGTAGCTTAGCTTCTGCCTTGGGGACCCGGTTGTCCAGAATGGAGGCAAGAAATCATGATGCCACCTACAGGTTTGCTTAGAAGAACTCCTTATGTTCTAGGTGCTCCTAATCGAGCACCATTTCTACTACCACAAGTGTTAATGGTTCGATATTGAGTAGAATGCATTTTAAACGCTGGTTCGTGACCTCCCAAAATGCATTTTGGAAATCTTTGCACACGAGGGCAAGAGGAGTGTCTGCCCCAAAGCAAAAGACCAAATCCACCAAAATCTCCAATGTAAATTTTGAACTCTTAACCATCAGTGCTCAAGACCAACAAAAGTTGAGCAAGATAACAATCACACAGAAGAAAGAAAGAGTCATTTCCTTCACCACCTTTAGTCGAGAATGAAAGAATACCACAAAAAAATCCTCCTTTATTATTTTGCACAATGCCTACATGCCATCCACACAATCAATTGAAGAATCTGAGGCCACCATCACATAGGTGAATGAGTACACAAATATGTGGTGAGCCATCTTTTCAATTGATTGGGAGATCGAAGCACATCCTCCCCAATCGTCGCATGTACCTCGGTATGATGGCGTCATAAATGCTTGCAGCATATCGTCGATAGTTCATGAAAAATACATGACCTGTCCACCTCAGATCACACAACTGGCATAAAATGAAATGTCGATCCACCCTTAAGTAGGCACTATCAATTATCATCACCTTAAAAAACCAAAATGAAACTCCAAGGTAAACGAAAGAAGGCACTACATGCTTCCAACCCGGATAGATTATCGATAGTTGCGGTCTCTCCATGTCCTTATTATGGAGAGACACCCTCCCTGCCACCCACTATCAACTTCTACCATTAACTGTTTAGTTCCTTCAATGATACCCCATCTACCCCCTAGGTTGGATAGGAGATCGACCTCTGAATTGCCTTCTCTGAGAATATGATTGATCATTAATTGTTCCAACCGATCCATCCACTGCAAGGCTATTTCCAATTTTGACCCCAACTTCCAATTTTGCACTTTCCTCCTTCTCAAAGCATTGATCACCAAGGTAGAATCACCTTCGATGACAACATTCCTTAGCCTAAGCTAAAAAAATAACCCCTGTCCTAGGATTAATGCTTGAAAATTAGCCACATTATTTGATGCTTCTGGGAGAGGGGACACTAGCCTACACAGAATGCGACCCTCACTATTTCTGATTATGCAGCCTACTCTGGAGACCCCAGGACTTACCCTAGACGCTCCATTAAAGTTCAGTTTAGCCCATCCTGCTTCAGGTGGAGACCAATTTACTTTCCTTCTATCCACAGTCGTGGCTTCTCCCCCGAGGCCAACAAAGGTTGGAGAATTCAAGCCATTCCAGTTTCTCCTTGCCAATGCATCCCATACTGCAAAATTTACTTTCCTCATATTTAACTCCTCTAATCTAGATTTGACTACCTCCATAATGCTCACCTCAATTTTAATTTGCAACCACAATTCTAGTAACTCCTTATCCTGGAAAATGTGTCGGTTTCTCTCTTTCCAAATCTCCCAGATTACAATTGAAGGGCTGACAATCCACAATCCATTGAACATTGCTTGCTTATAATGAACCGACCAACATCTGAGCATCTCTAGCAAACTAACCAGAAAGGAAAAATACCAAGAAAGTTTGGCACAAAGCCAAATCCAACAATGTTGGGTGTATTTGCAATGCAAGAAAAGGTGATCCCTTGTTTCCTCCTCTGATATGCACAATGGACATCTTGAGGACCCTTGATAACCCATCTTGACAAACCTGTTTGCAGTTAAGACTCTCCCCTGAGCTGCTACCCAAGTGAAAATTCCAACCTTAGGGAGACAAATTTTGTTCCAACAGAGGTTGATCAACAGATTGGATGTGAAAGCACCTTCACTTACCAAAATGTTGTATCCATCCTTCACCTTGTATTCCCCATTTTGAGATGCATTCCATCTGATTTTATCGTTGCTCTACCTCAAGCATATTTTTCAGTCCTGCAAAACCTTCTCAAACAATTCTGCCACATTCCCTTGGAAGCTTAGCAGCCTAATACTCTTCCATTTGCTATATATTTCTCCCTGTAGTGGCTGATCCTCCAAATAGTTTCTTACCCTATCACCCCATGCCTGCTTGGTTGCTAATCTTACTTGAGCCAACTCTTCTCAATCTGCAAGTTTTCCACACCATTCCCAAGAGTCTTCCCATAAAAAGGCAGTCTGACCATCCCTGACTTCCCACGATCCAAGATCAGGTCCCAAGAACTACGAATAAAATTCCAGATTCGAGACCCCATTGGGAGATGGCTTGCAGTTAGCATGGAATATTCACCACCGTCCTAGATATTTTTCCCTGAGCAATTTTACCCATTTCAAGTTCTGATTTGTGTGTAGTGCCCAAACCAATTTTTCCCCCAAAGATTTGTTTTGGAGCAAAAAATTTCTCATTCTGGCCCCATCTGCTTCTTTTTTCTCACACACCTTCTGTCATTTTATCAAGGGGAACTTGTGTTGTTCTGAATTTCCTTGCTAAAAAAAATCTTTCATTTTTTTGTTGAGAGATTTGAAAGCCCCAATAGATAAAGGAAGGCAAGAAATCATATAGGTTTGGATGGCCGAGATGACGAACTTCAACATCGTCAGGCATCCTTCCCAAGACAACCATCTACTCTTGCATGAGGCCATTCTATCCTTCACCTTTTCAATTAGTGCCCCCCACAAATTACCTTTCTTTATTTCACTTATCCAGGGGGAGGCCAAGATACTTGCATGGAAGACTTCCCTTTTTGAAGCCAAGTATCCTCATTATCTATATTTCTCTTGCAGTGGTCGTGTTCAAAAAGATTTTTTTTGATTTTGTAAGGCTAATTTCTTTCCATGAAGCCAAAGAATACTTGTCTAGAATGCCTTTTAGCCCATTCACCTCCCTTTCAATGGCAACCCCAAACAAAAAAGTATCATCGACAAACTGCTGATGAGTGATTGCACTTTGATTGCTAGTGACCTGTAGACTGCTCACAATTCAACTTCTTCTCGCACTTTCAATCGATCTTCCCAAGGCCTCTGCCATTATGATGAAGAGAAAGGGGGATCGGGGAACACCCTGCCTCAAGCCCCAAGAGGCATTGAAAAAACCTTTAGGGGAGCCGTTTACCAAAATAGAGTATCTAGGACACTCTATCCACCCGAAAATCCAATCCAACAACTCCTTATGAAAGTTGAAAGCTTCCATAATCTTGAATAGGAACCACCAATTAACCTTATCATAAGCCTTCTTGATATCAAGCTTCAACAACATCGTAGGCTTCTTTAATTTCTGTACAGAATGAATGACTTCCTGGGCAATGATTACACCATCAAATATCAGCCTTCCTGGTACGAACCCTGTCTGCTCCTCCAAAATGATGAAGGGCAGAATGCTTTTGAGCCAATTAGCCACGACTTTTTCGAGGATTTTGTATAATGTATTGCATAAGGAAATTGGCTGAAATTCCTCCATCGTTTCTAGCTTCTCTTTCTTGGGGATTAATGCAATGAAAGTGTTATTGATTTCTTTCAACGCAAGACCCAATTCTCTTGAATCCTCAGTTTCCTCGAAAACATCCTGCCCCACTATGTCCCATAACTTTTTTGAAAGAAGATTGGAGGAAATCCATCAGGGCCTAGGGCCTTCTCCAGATGCAATTGGAATAGAGCAACCCTTATTTCTTCTTCCAAGAATTTTTTAAAAAGTTGTTTGTTTTGAGCCTCAGTCACCGCCTTAGGAATATTTCTCAACAACTCATTCAACGCCCAGAGATTGGAGCCCTCATAATCATCCTAGAGTGCTTGGAAAAATTCCATGCAATTTTCCTTATTTTAATCGAGTCTTCCACTAATCTTCCATTTAACTCCTTGATTGCAACAATTCTGTTGACTTCTCTCCTTGCCTTTATTGAGTTGTGAATTATTTTTATATTCCTATCTCTTGCCTTCAGCCAAACTTCTCTGGTTTTTTTCCTCCAAAAGATCTCTTCTTTTTCCATGACTTCATTCAACCTACTTAGCAATGATTTCTCCTCCTCAAAACTATTCAAATCCATCCCTTCAGAAATCACCTTTTTTCAACCACTTATAAGGCTTCTTCGATCTGCCTTCTCTCTTCAAATATGTTCTTGAAGCTTTCTTTATTCCATTGTTTTAAACATTGCTTTACAATTTTTAGCTTTGTCACAACTCTGAACAATTTAGATCCCCCAGTGATGCAGGAGCATCCTTGGTTCTTGACAATCTTGCATCAACCAAAAATATTTTCTTTCAGTTTTTTTTGTTCTTGCTCAGTTCATGTTGGTGGATTTATCACATTTCCTCACTAGACCTTGTGCATCTACATTTCCATCATGGAAATTTTCATTTTCCTTATTCCAAGGTTTGAGCGCAATTAGATATTTTTCCGACAAGTTATCGCTTCCGGATTTGATGGCAGTTTCTTGAACCAACACCAGAATAATTTTCAAGCCTAACGACTAGTTCGATCACTTGTGGATCTTTCCTGTAACTTGCAAATCTCAACAATGTGATTCAAATTGTTTCATGGAGTGTCCCTGACCTTAATTATAGGTCCACACTTCATCCTATGCATTCACCGAGGAGTAATTCAAATTTGAGGCTGACCTATTCATGCATACGTTACATTTTCTTTCATTGGAGATTGTAATAATATTTGGCCAACACAGATGATTCTAGATCTCAAGATGCGATATAAATCATTGTAATAAATAATTAGGAAGGAAAATTGAAGAAAGATAGGTTTGACATGTAAGATTTCAGCTCGCATCAAGGAGCATATTGGAATGTTGTATTTTTGAACATATTACATCAGGCCTGTGAGCCGAATCTGTAAGCCCAGATGTTCCCGGCCGCTTGTAAATAAGATTTTTGTCAATGAGAATATTTGCATCTGCATTTTCCTCCATATTATGTGTTTCTTTCATTGTGTTACTCTTGTTGCACGGTACAGATTGTTCTCTTTGAGGACCCTCCTATCGTGGTTGCACCAGATTGGTATCAAAGCAAGGTTCGATCCGTGTGAGATTTCCAGAATTCACGAAGTCCTGTTGAAGATTTGTTGTGGGGTGGCAGACTATGGATCCAACCTGCAGCTGCAGAGGACTTGTGTAAAAATGGTGGGAAGAAGAAATGTTAGAGGAAATGGAGCGCATGGAAATGCAGAGCCAACTTTAGTGGAGATGTTGAGAGGAATTGCTGCCAGATTAGATGTAGTTGGAATAGCCCAGAGAAGAGGTTGACCAGTTGATGATGTGATTGATGAAGAGGTAGAAGTACAGGAAGAAAGGGGAAGAGAAGATCAATTGACTTGGATCAAGGAAAAGAGAGGTTCATAAGAGCCCTAACTAGAGCAAATACTAGGCCACATTTCAATCCACTGAATTATAATGGTAAGTTGGATTCAGAAGAATTGCTTGATTGGAAAACAAAGATGGAAAAGTGTTTTGATTTTGAAGGTACCACTGAAGATAAGAAGGTGAAATTTGCTTGTACAAAGTTGAAAGGACATGTATCCCTTTGGTGGGAACATTTGCAGACAGATAGGCAAAGAAGAAGAAAAGAAAAGATAAAGTCATGGGATCGAATGGTGAATAAGTTGAAGACAAAGTTTATGCCTGTAGATTATTAGATTAGTTTGTTCTGAAAGTTACAAAATTTGAAGCAGAAGGAGTCAAGTGTGACAGAGTATACTGAAGAGTTCTATAAGTTGAATATCAAATTTGGACATTCGAAGGATGAGATTGAGCAAGTAGCCAGATATGTGAATGGCTTGAGGTCGTCTATATAGGATGAGATTAGTTTGATTAAGTTGTAGAGTGTGGAAGAAGCATATCAATGTGCCCTAAAAGAATAAGAGAAGTTTCATAAAAGACATGAGAAAAGATAAAGAGGAAGAGTTGGAAGATTTCAAAGAGGAAGGACTTTTACTGGAGGAGGAAGAGGATCTTTTCTAGATCAGAATAAGGATAAGGAGGTTAGTAAGAATGACAATTCATACTATAGAGGTGATGGAAACTCTTACAAAAGAGGAGGATTTGGTGGTTACCGGAATGAAGGTTATAGAAGAGATGATAAAGGACAGGAGAAAAGAGTATTCAAGGGAACTTGTTATAAGTGTGGTGGAGAAGGACATAGAGCATTTGAATGTAATCAAGGAGAAATATGTAGGAAGACAAAAAACAATAAAAGAACAACCCTTATTGAGGAAGATCTTGCCAAATCATCTAATAAACTAGAAGAAGGGGAAGTGCTGGTGAATAGAAGAGTATTGTGTCAAAGTGAGTTGGAGAAGGAGCCATTGCAGAGAAAAAAATTGTTTCAAACCAAATGCAAGGTAGCTGGTAAATGTTGCAAGGTGATTGTTGATTGTGGAAGCTCAGAGAACTTGGTTTCTGAAGAAATGGTGACCAAATTGAAGTTGGAAATATTGAAACACCCGAAGCCCTATCAGATAGCTTGGATTCAAGATGAGCATAAGATATTGGTAAGTGAACAATGTTTGGTGAAATTGAAGATAGGAAATTATCATGATGAAGTTTTGTGTGATATCATGCCTATGGATGTATGCATGTTTTGTTGGGAAGACCTTGGAAGTATGATAGATAGGCTATTCATGATGGAAAGAAGAATACATATACTATTGTTGTTAATGGAATGAAGCAAACTTTGTTGCCATTGGAAGATGTTCCTAAAGTTGAGGTTTGTACGAGTGCTAGAATTTATTTGGTTGATGGAAGGAGATTCCTAGATGGATTGAGACATGAGAGTATGTGTTATGCCTTGGTTCCTAAGAATGCCAAAGACTTGAAGCATGTAGAAGAACAACCAAAAGAGATAAAGGAGTTGCTGACAGAGTATGAGGAGATCATTTCAGATAATGTACCTGATGGATTGCAACCTGTAAGGAGTATTAGTCATTGCATGGATCTGATTATTGGAGCTAGTTTTCCTAATAAAGTAGCACACTGGATGACACCTGTAGAGAATGAGGAGTTGAATAGACAAGTGCAAGAATTGTTGAGAAAGGGTTTGATCAGAGAAAGTTTAAGTCCCTGTGCAGTACCTGTTGTGTTAGCACCTAAGAAGGATGGAGAATGGAGGATGTGTACAAACTCTAGAGCCATAAACAGGATCATGATGAAGTATAGATTTCCTTTTCCCCGGATGGATGACATTATGGATTGTTTGAGTGGAGCTAGATACTTTACAAAGATAGATTTGAAGAGTGGATATCATCATATCAGAATCAGAGAAGGGGATGAATGGAAGACAACATTCAAGACAGATGAAGGATTGTATGAGTGTTGGTGATGCCTTTTGGACTAACAAATGCACCAAGTACTTTCATGAGGCTAATGAATGAGGTATTGAAGAAATTCTTGGGTAATCTGTGATTGTTTACTTGGATGACATCTTGATTTTCAGTAAGAGTAGAGAAGAACATTTGTGGCATATAAGATAAGTTTTGTAGAGGTAGAGAAGAGTAGTTGCTAATAAACATTAAGAAGTGTAGTTTCATGAAGGAAGAATTGGTATATCTGGGATTTATGATATCAGTGGATGGATTGAAGATGGACCTTGAGAAGGTAAGAGCAATTGTTGAGTGGCCTACATCAAATAGCATTGGAGAGGTAAGATCATTTCATGGATTGGCTAGTTTCTACCGAATATTCATTAGGAATTTCAACTCTATTTGTAGTCCTATGACAAAAATAATGAGAGATAAGAAGGATTTTAAGTGGACATCTCAAGAAAATCAAAGTTTTGAGTTGTTGAAATAGAAGGTGACTGAGCAGCCTATGTTGGCTTTACCATATTTTAGTAAGGTATTTCAAGTAGACTGTGATGTAAGTGGAAATGCAATTGGAGCAGTGTTGAGTCAAGAAGGGAGGCATGCAGCTTATTTTAGTGAGAAGTTGAATAATTTTTGGAGAAGATATTCAATGTATGATTAGGAGTTTTATGCCATAGTTCAACCCTTGAAGAAGTGGAGACATTATTTGTTTCCTAAGGAGTTTTTGTTGTATACGGATCATCAAGCATTGCAATATTTGAACAGTCAAGGTAATTTGAATCAAAGACACATGAGATGGGTAGAATTCTTGCAGAGCTATACTTTTTTTTTGAAACATAGGAGTGGAAAGTAAAATAGAGTTGCTAATGCCTTGAGTAGGAGAAGGAATTTACTGACAAAAATGAGAGTGGAGGTATTAGGCTTTTATGAGTTGAAGAACTTGTATGAGGGAGACCTAGATTTTGCAGAACCTTGGAGAGCTTGTAAAGAACCAGTTTTGGAGGATAGAAGTCAGTGGTTGGATTAATTCATTTAGGAGGATATGTTGTTTAGAGAAAATTAGTTGTGTATACCCCAGAGTTCAATGAGAGATAACTTGGTGAAAGAAAAACATAATGGAGGATTGTCAGGACACTTTGGAGTTGATAAGATAGTAGCATTGGTAAGTGAGAATTACTTTTGGCCCCAAATTCATAAGGATGTTAGGAGATTTGTGTAGAGTTGCAAAGTTTATCAAGTTGCAAAAGGAAGTAGTTAGAATATTGGATTGTATAAGCCTTTGACAGTTCTAGAGAGACCTTGGGAGGATATTAGCATGGATTTCATACTTGGTTTTCCAAAGACACAAAGAGGTAATGATTCTATATTTGTGGTGGTGGATAGATTTTCTAAAATGGACCATTTCATACCTTGTAAGAAGACAATAGATGCATTACATGTAGCAGACTTTTTTTTCAAAGAAGTGGTCAGATTGCATGGATTACCTAGGAGTATAGTTTTAGACAAAGATACAAAGTTTGTTGGTTACTTTTGGAGGACACTTTGGAAGAAGTTAGAGACATATTTGAAGTTCAGTTCTACTTTTCACCCATAGACTAACGAATAAACAGAGGTAGTAAATAGGAGTTTGGGGAATTTGCTGAGATGCTTGGTTGGAGAGAAGACCAGAAGTTGGGATTTAGTCCTTGCACAAGCAGAGTTTGCTTACAATAATTTAGTGAACAAGAGTACCAGAAAGACACCTTTTGAGATCTTTACTGGAGTTCACCCTAGAGGTATATCAGACTTGAGAGACATCAATATGGAGGATAAAAGGAATGAAAAAGCAGAGGAATTTGTAGAACATATGAAGAAAGTGCATACTCAAGTGAAGGAGCAGTTGGAAAATATGAACCAGAAGTATAAGGAGAAAGTAGATGAAAAGAGGAGACATAAGGAGTTTGAAGTTGGAGATGAAGTAATGGTGTACTTGAGGAAGGAAATATTTCTAGTTGGCACATATAATAAGCTGAAGATGAGGAATTTTGGACCTTGTAGGATTTTGAAGAAATTTGATTCAGGAAATGCATATGAAGTGGAGTTACCGGATGACATGGGTTTATCGCCTATATTCAACATAGCATATCTACATCGGTACCATGAAGCAGAATTTAGTGAAGAAAGTAAAGAAAAATTGGAGAATCATTTTCCTAAGCAGCAATCAGATGAGATAGAAGAGATTTTGGATATTAGAGATGGGAGGAAGACTCATGGAAGACAATATAAAGAATATCTTGTGAAATGGAAAGGCAGACCAGTGGAGGATTCTTCTTAGATTTCTCAGGATGAGGTAGATCATCTTGGTTTTTCTTTAGCCCCAACAAAGTGAGGGACTCACTTTTCATTAACCTCAGATGTCTGATGCAGGAGCATCCTTGGTTCTTAGCAATCTTGCATCAACCAAAAATATTTTCTTTCAGTTTTTTTTGTTCTTGTTATGTTCTTGCTCAGTTCATGTTGGTGGATTCATCACATTTTCTCACCAGACCTTGTGGATCTACATTTCCATCGTGGACATGTCCATTTTCCTTATCCCAAGATTTGAGCGTGATTGGATCTTTTTCCGACAAGTTATCACTTCTAGATTTGATGGCAGTTTCTTGAATCGACACTGGAATAATTTTCAAGCCTAATGGCTAGTTCGATCGCTTGTGGATCTTTCCCGTAACTTTCAAATCTCGATAGTGTGATTCAAATTATTTCGTGGAGTGTCCCCGACCTTAATTATAGGTCCACAATTCATCTTATGCATTCACCAAGGAGTAATTCAAATTTGAGGCTGACCTATTCATGCATACATTACATTTTCTTTCATTAGAGATTGTAATAATCTTTGGCCAACGCAGATGATTCTAGATCTCAAGATGCGATATAAATCATTGTAATAGATCATTAGGAAGGAAGATTGGAGAAAGATAGGTTTGACATGTAAGATTTCAGCTCGCATCAAGGAGCATATTGGAATGTTTTATTTTTTAACATATTACATCAGGCTTGTGAGCCGAATCTATAAGCCTGGATGTTGCCAACCACTTGTAACTGAGATTTTTGTCAATGAGAATATTTGCATCTGCATTTGCCTCCATATTATGTGTTGATTTCATTGTGTTACTCTTGCTGCATGGTCTAGATTGTTCTCTTTGACGACCCTCCTACCGTGGTTGCACCACCCAGGGTTGCATCCCGACCACCATTGTTTGATTAGTTCACCAAGATTAAGATCTTTTAGCCACATGGATTCAAATTTGAAGGGGAATCTCACTGGGCTCCTCTCCCCACAAACATCCAATTGCATCAGAAAGTGATCCGATCTAGTTCCTAGAAGGAATTTGCATTCAAAGGTGAAAGGGAATCTACTTAAATCCCCTTTGAAAAAGAAATTTTCAAGCTTTTCTGCTATACTCCTAAAACCTTTCCTTCTATTTGTCCATGTGTATCTGCCATTCCCCATTTGAACTTCTAGTAGCATATTGCGGTCAACAAAATTTTGGAAATCAAGCTAAGAATGGAGAACTCTACCCACTCCCCCTCTTTTATCTTCTGATCTAAGAATGGCATTAAAGTCTCCCCCCAGCACACAGAAGTCATGCACAGACTCATTTAGAACTATGTCTAGTTCTTTCCATACTAGTCTTTTCTAAATGCAAGAGTTAGGCCCATAAAAATTAATGAGTAAAAATCATAAATTTGAAATGAGGCTTCTAACCTTACATGTGATCTAGTATTTGCTACTGTTGACTACCTCCACTATCACCGATTGTGGCTTCCAAACTATCAGCAAACCACCAGAGGCTCCTTCCACATTGACACAAACACAACGCCAATGTTTCAATTTGCTTTCTACCCTTCTTCACTCTTCCTCATCTAATTTTGTTTCTTGAAGCAACCCTACATCTACCTGGAAACTTTCTAGTTGACGCTTGATTAGGCATCATTTTTTAGGGGAGTTTAAGCTCCTAAAATTCCAAGTTAGGATCCTCATGGCTATTCAGGAAGAGCATCTCTCTTCCCTACTTTCAACATCTCAATTATCTTCTTCTGGCCACTTGCTTCCCCATCCCATTTTAGTTTCTCTTCGTTCGGGATCCTGCCTTTTCTTTTACTTTCCCCACAGTCTAGGGAAGTTTTTTACATATCCTTTTGCCTAATGCCAAGTTTCCCAGAGACCACCTAATCCGATATCATGAGCTTCATTTTGTTTTTTCTAGAGGCCAATCCAGTTCTATCATCAAGATGGAGATTTTTGTCATCCAGTCCCAGACAATTTGTCCAATCTTCAAAGTCATCCCCATCATTCAACCTTAAGGAGCCACTCTTAGCTGCCTTAGCTAGCTCAACCAACTCTTTCCCGACCTCTATCAATGAGTCAAGGTCCTCTTGTCTACAGTTATTTCCTAGCAAGTCGATGGCCTCTACCACTTTCTCTTTCAATTCCTCTTCTTGAATGTCAGGGCTTGTTCCCACCTTTTTTGCTTCCTTTATTGGAGGAACCTTCCCTTCTCACACATCCTTATTACTAGTGTCCTCCATTTGCAGCAGATCAAGGGATGGAGCTGAGCGTTGTGACCCCTTCAAACTTTCACCATCTTCAGGGGAACAAATCCAATTTTTCCTTTTCCCTAAAGACTTAATGAGATCCGAATTGGGAACAGGGTCCAGGTAAATCTTCTGCCTCCACATTCCCCACTCTGTCACCAACTCAATTTCATTCCACTGCTCCTACCCTAGTTTCTTTTCCATACACAACCTTACATATGAGCTTATGTCATCTGAGTTTCTCCTTTCTTCCATGCACAAATATGACCCCAGGCTATTGCCAATGTCTTCCAAGATTTTAGGGTTCCAAAATTCTAATGGAAGATTCGAGAGTCACCACCATTCTTGAACCACTTCCAATTTATGCATGAATGGGTTGAAGTCAACGATCCATCTTCTGATGTAGAAGCCATATCCATCCAAAATCCATACACCAGATTCAATTTGCATCCTGATTTCTTCTGATGGGAAAATAACCACAAAGTACCCATTTTACAACCTTTTGAATTGTAACTCTGCTCCCCACTTTCCTTATCACCATCACACCAAAAATTCCCATTTGATATCTTGCCCTAGCCATTTAGCAATTATCCCTAACTGATCAAGCTGATCTTGCTCCTTTCGCAGTTTCTCAATGTCTATCATTACTGCTTTCCTCTGGCCATTCCCCACCACATTCTTATTTTTAGTCATTTCACCATGAATTGGACCCTGATTTGAGGGAAGATCATTAAACCAAGGGCCGAAATCAATATTCCTCTGCCATTGCCTCTCAGCCCCAGGGTTACAACCCCTATTAGGGTTTCGACCACCTTTAGCCTGCCTTGCCTATTCCTTCTTTGATTGCCAAACCCATTCTATCGCAACCAATTCTGTGGGGCAAAGCTTTGGTGCCCTTTCCATCCTCTCCCACCAGGTACATAACCATTTTCACCCGCAACAAAACCTTGATTAGACTTCTTCCATTTTTCATCTTTTTCCCAATTCCTAATGTCTTCTAGGGCGAACTCCATTTCAGCATCTCTAGCCCAACGTCCTTGACCTCCGGCCATCGTAGCTGCAGCCCCTTGCCTTGGAATCCAACCATCTTTCCCTTACATGAAACCCTACTTTGCATTCGTTTGCCTTTGATCCTCTCCTGCGCCTGCTCCTTCGCGCACCATCTTCCTATTTCTCTGTATTGTATGAATTGATTGATATTGATCTAATTATTTATTATTATTATTTCCAAATCATTAAATAAACATCATGAATAATATGCATACTTATTTAATTATAACCAATAAAATTAATTCTCAAGTTTCTTAAAGAGAGGAATAATTAGAATGTCTTATAATAAATTAATAAATATTTATATACCTCACAAATGGATCAAGTCTTTTAACATGAACATTAACTTTGCTTAGGATTTTATTACCATTAAAGGTTTCACATTTTCCTTTATACGATACTCATTCTATAATTCTAAGCACAACAATTTGTTGTATATATAAAAAATTATTGGAAAGTAAGGGAGGAGTTATACATGTTAACAAAATGCAAGATGCATGCCCATCAACTTCATGTCCTTTTCCACCCATTAAACAATCCATGGAAACAAATGTGCAAGATTTTATTTAGGAAGGAATTTGATTGCTCATATTGTTTTCTATTATTAATTGTTGAAAACTCTAGAGATAGAAAATTGATTACTTAGGAGTTATGTTTTCTAAAAAAAATTCCCTTTGGATCTGATAATGTATTAGGTCGCATATAATGTACTAGTGCATCCACAATTTTTGTTGATGAAATTTTTAAGTAGTGTGTGATTAAATGAATGTGGATATGGATTCATCTATTGAACATGGTGTTATGGTCGATTTAATACCTTTCTATTTTATAATTTGGATTTGTGTAGTGCCCATGTATGAGATCTTTGAAAAATAGTTTTGTAAAGGGTAGCTTTACTATTTTAAACTCTTTTGGTAATAGAAATAAATATTCTTCAGGGCTTCTACGGGGTATTTTATCATACAAACACACACATATTAGATTAGTGTCACATACTAAATTGGGACTAATGAAAATAATTTGTACCCCTAGTCTGAAAGCTCAATGACTTTTAAGTGGAAATGGTGAAGATTTATGTTCAGTTTGTTTTGTAGGGATTTATTTATTTGCACCCATTGAGTCGATGGCTATTGCATGGTGAGATTTCCATGTCCCTGTCCATCTTAAAAGCCTTATCAATATTGTGAAGTGAAGCTAAAATATTTATTTCAATCACATAAATTATGCTTGATTGACTAGGAATTGGGAAATTAAATTAAGCCTATACCTAAACACCAGACCATCCCTTAGCAATATCGTTTTGAACAATGCTTGATTGATTGGGAATTGGGAAATTAAATTAAGAATGTACTTGAACACCAGACCATCCCTTGAAAATATCATCCTAAGCACTATCTGATTCATTAATCCATCCCCATAGGATTCTCTTGGTCTTATGCTTATAAAAAAGGTCTTGGATGCATATAATTTTCCATAATCATATCTCAATCCATATTTATTATCTATATTTTTGTTGTCTAGAATATATTGATCCATGTTTGGGAAGTCGCCTTTCTAGAGCCTCTCTAAGATCTAATTAACGTGGTGATACTAGGTATACACATAGCTCAGAGGACATGAGAATCCCTAACTAAAAAGTCCATCTTTCACAAGAGGGTTGCATTAAATTATACTTTAGATAATTTAAATTGTAGTGTCTTAACGTTGTTAATTCCTTTGGAGTATGAAACCAAACATGAAGCTACAACATTCAATTCATGAATTACAAAACATGTATTAATAACATATAACTGAAAACTACTAACTGAATTCAACAATACATTATCTAATCTAACAACAAAAATTGAAGTGGGTTAGCAGTACCTCAAGTGGCCCTTGCTTGAGTTGTTTCTTCCACAGAAGTTGTCAAACACTTACTCAACAAATCATGATATCAAACCAATTTCCTTTATTGCATCTTAACACTGAATGATTACATGAAATCTAATAGGAATCTGTTAAAGATATTTGTAATGTAGCACACATTCTATTGTTGTAACTACTAAGTAATGATGATAAAACAAATAACTATCTAACTGAGTAACTAGATATCCTCCTCGATAGAATATTCTACCATATAGGGTCTATGAGGAATTCCATTATTCATGGACTGAAAAAAACTCATGAAACAATTATCATCTCTCCCTCAAAGACAAGAAGATGACTTAGTCTGAAATAAAAAAATAATAACTACATGAAGTATGAGTAGAAAAGCCAAATTTAGATTCTATACCTAATAGTTTAACTGTTAAAACATAAATGTGCTCACATAATAGTCCTCTAATAAATCAATCATGTTGTAATTAGACTTCTTCTCCTGGCTATCTTATTTGGGGAGTAAGAGTGTTGCGCGGTGACTGATAATTGATCAATAAATGATCACCTTCATTTCCTTCTAAAAGTTTCGTACCTTGGCCATTTGAATCCTTCTTTACAACAATCCATAGTCTTATGATGTGGTCTAAGGAACTCATTGTTGCAGGTTGATTTTTCTTCTTGCTGCAAGATGTTAGTGTTATTACTAAGGCATTCACATTATTAACAATCATAAATTGAACATACAATCCTACTAAATTTCATAAACATTCATGCATTCACACATACATATATCAACATAACATATTTCCATTTCCATATATTTACTTGACTACTTAAAAGTATATAAAAGGTATCAAAGGTTTTAGTAATGTCTTAAAACTTAGCATAAAGAGATAATGAAAAGGAAAAAGGAAACTAGCTAATTATGGAGCCCATCATTTCCCCCCAACTAAGATATCGCTTGAACTTAAGAAACTTCGAGGTCCAAGGTTATACTACAGGGCCATCTCTCTAAAGTCCATGACATAAGTCATTCTCTTATCCTACTTCAACTAAAAACCTTGTTGATCTAAGACCTTTGCCAGTATTTTGATCTTTATTGCAATACCTTCCTCTCAATTCCTCCTTGTCCAATGTGGTATGGGAGATAGGAGGAGAGGAGGATGGAAGGTAAGAGGAAATTGAGTATTTTTCTTCTGAAGATAATTGAAATGTATTTATGCGACCTGCCAATTACTACCACATAGTTGTAAACAAAATGTGGTTCCTTCTTCTTCAGTTCTAACGTGAGCTCCCTCCATCTACCTTGAGAAAATCTAAGTGTCTCTTTGATTATGCCTTATGCTACTAGTCCCTTTATCCTTTTGTAATGCTTTTCTCTACAATCCATTATCTTTGTTGTAAATCCCCTGTACTCTAAGAGATCCAACCATCGTTCTACCACTATATTTGGGTTTGTTGCCTCCTTTCTTAGTTGTAGAGGGAGATATGTATCCCTCTTTTGATATTCTTTCATTAGTTTTCCCCTTTGATGTTCATTTTTGACATAGGAATCTAGAGCCCTAATTTGAAGATCTCCCACAAATATTAGTGGGTTCCATGCAATTTCATCTAAAAGAACCAAATTGTGTAAGTAGAATTCACACAATTGATCTTGTATTTTTGGTGTAGACTTCTAGAAAGTGTCTAAGAAAAAAAATTATATTCATGGCAATAGGAAGATCACTAATTATCTAACTTAACTTGAAACATAAAAAAAATCTTGTAAAAATAGGGTATATACCCTAGCAGGGGGTCTACACCTCATCAGTTGAACTGTCTTGTCTGTCCATTCCTCAATTTTCACCCTTGACCTTTTTACCTTTGTTTCCTTCCTTTCAATTGTCCTATCATGTGTAGATATCATTTCTACTTTCTCCTTTTCCCAAACCTTTTCTTTCTGGGAAAATTCTTGTGTTTTCTTCCATGACTCGATGCCTAATGACACAACAATAGGTACAGTGGGGGCCTTTATGTATCCAATCAAGTTCTTAGAGTCTTGATCTTGTTCATTCTTTTCAATTATGGTAAGTTGTGCCAATAATTCTAACTTCAACCCATGCTCAAATTTATGGAGTTTTTCTTCCAACTCCCTAATCCTTGTATCCCATTCATTGTCCTTTTGTTGATATGTTTTCAATTGGTCTTCTAGTTTTTTGATTATTTGTAAGGCCTCTTGTAGTTCTTTATTTGTGTTCCTCCCTTCTAAAAATAATTATTTTTTCAGTTTCCAAAAACTACTCTTCTTGTACCTCTTCTCAACATATAAACCCTTTTGAAACAGGGCTCTCTGAAGATCTTTTTCTCTTCTTTTTAGCAACAAAAATGTCTTATGAATTTGAGTCAAAAGTACTAGTTAAGAACAAAGGCTGCAAAATGGGTGTTCTTTTATCATTATCATTGGGGACATTTCCCTCAAAATTTGCATCATTTCCAATCATCACAACATCTTCCTTTTGCTTTTTATCTTTTCCTTTCACATGCCCCTTCCTCAAGCAATGTGATCTTCTTGATTGTGGAGGCCTTTTCTGGTTCTTCGTAGGTGCAGAGGTAGAAGTATCATTTTTCCTTTTCTTTGGATTTGGTGGGCTCTTAGAAGAATATGGGGTTTCAAAATACTCTTCAGCTGCAGGCTTCTCGACAAAGGCCGTAGGTTGAGTTTCCTGCAACCCCAACTCTTCAAGTTCTTCCTTGCTATAGGTAGGTGTTGCAACATGTGAACCAAATGGTATGTCTTCATCTGGTGCAGCCATAGAGGGTTCTTCTACTTCCTATTCCTAACCCCTTTCTTCTTCATTATGCATTAGAATAATGTTGTTGATATTGTTACAATTCAGAAAATATTGCCAAGATACATTGGGAAATTGAACACTAATATTTATCTTAACCAACAAAGTAACTAAATGGAAATGTGATAAATTTGATTGATTTCTTTTCCTCTTGTATTTTGATGACATTATTTTCAAAAAATTATATAGAAAATTTGGAACATTTACTTACCTCTGATGGCAGCTTAAAATGCACTGTGTATAATAATGTGTATCTCCCATCACAAGTTAAATATCTAATAATGTGTGAAGCTACAGAGGCCCAAATCCGAGGTAAAGATAAATGTTTTGTACCTTTTGAGGAGGAATCTAAATTCTCAATAGGTAAGGAGAACTCATTTTTGGATGTGATTGTGTCTGCTCTCACCAGAGACTCTTCTCCAACCCTTGGAAGACCTGATACTTCTGCAATAGTAGCATCTTATGCATTTGACCTTAACCCCCTAATAATTGCCTCATCATTCTGTAAGGTTCTGGAAAACTGTTGGGTCATAAGTTTATAGATTTTGTGAGTCTCAGAAAGTAATCTAACAAGTCTACTTACTAGAAGATAGACACACATTTTTCTGTCCTCTGGCAAAAAATTACGAGTTGTTGGCTCCCTTCTTACTATATGTCACCTCTCATTATAACTTCACCAATTTTTCTCTTCTTTACTTTGTGTAATCACTTAATTATGTTGTTTATTTTCTATGATTTGTTCTTGATCACCCAATTCTGCTTTAGATACATCTCTTCTTGTAAACTCTCTATTTCTTGAAAATGGAAAAAAATTGCAAGATAGAAGATTAAAAATAACTAAGACCTTTTGGATACCCCCCAACTAAGGTTGCTAATTATCCTCAATTAGTAGGTACAGAAAGGGAGTTGGCAATAAATTAAGCAGTGGAATTCAAAACATGCAGTTTTAATGCTTGTTGAAAATAACTAAGACCTTTTGGATACCCCTCCCCCAACTAAGATTTCTAATTATCCTCAATTAGTAGGTACAAAAAGGGAGTTGGCAATAAATTAAGCAATGGAATTCAAAACATGAAGTTTTAATACTTGCATGAATTATAAAAATATACAAAATTAGTAAGCTTGAATGTTAATGATGAGAATTAATGAGAAAAGTACTTAGTGACATGTTGTGAAGTGAAGGATGGTGCATGTGAAATTCGTTGAATGTTTCCATGCAACATATTAAAATATTTTAAATTATTTGAGGTGATGGGTAAATACTATGGGTGGTCATGGTGTGAAAACAACTTCAATGTGAGCATAACATGTGGCAAGGAAGTGAGAGTGGCAAGAAAAACACTGTGAAAAGGACGTGATGGATAAGTGTCATTTATTGCATGGTATGAGTAATGTGAAAAGTGAATATTGAATGCTATGTGTTGTGGTATGAAGAAGTGGTATGAAATGAAAACAAATGAAAGCTACTATAGGTATAGTGATGTGATGGCTCAACAAGTGCTATGGGCTGATAAATGAAATAGGTCCCTTTTGAATATTATGCCTTAGGGCATGATGTTGTAGGTCCCTTCGGCTCTACGGTCCATTATAAAATGAAGAATTCCATGTGTTACCTGTGCATGTGTGTGCTCGTGATGTATGTTTTAGAATATACTTGGGCAAGAGCAGTAGGTGAGCTAGGTAGCTCATCTGTTGATTCCTCTAATGAAGTACTAGTAACTGTTGGTGAATTATGTATCTCTAGTGCCGATTTATGTTTTAGTGTTTGAAGGAATTCATCCTTCTGTAGGGGATTTTTACACAACTTCAACCTATGGCATTGACTAACAGTGAAAACCTTACACCATCAATTATTTTTAGTTGAACTATTGCATTGGGAAAGATAGTCTATATTTCATATGGCTCAAGCCATCTAGTTTACAATTTTCCATTGTAATCCTTATACCTTGAATCATAGAGTAGTTCCCAATCACCTCATTAAATTTATTTGTCTTGATAAACTGATCATGCCACCTCATTCTCTATTTCTGCACAATCTTAGTGTGGTGAATGTCTTCTATTTGTATTTCATCTAAAGTATTGAGATTATGCAACCTCTCCTTTTGTGATTTAGATAAATCTATGCCTAATTTTATTGTTGTTCTTAGAGTTTTTTTATTCAAATTCTATTGGAAGTACTACCTTTTTTCCATACACCAATTCATATGGTGTGAAGCTTGTTATTTTCTAGCTTATCCTATAAGCCCAAACTACTTCAAGTAACCTCGCTACCCAATCCTTCATGTGAAGTTGCACTATTTTCGTAAGAATGTTTTCTAATTTTCTATTAGTGAACTCCACTTGATCATTAGCCTGAGGGTGATAAGGTGTAGACTTCCTATGCTTGATCTCATATTCCAGCAATAACTTGGTGATTAGATCTGAGGTAAATTGTGGACCTTAGTCTGTCACAATTTCCCTTAGGACACCATATCTTGTAAAGATATATTCATATAGGAACTTAGCTACATTTCCATCCCTTGAAAATTGCAAGGATTTGACCTCCACCCATTTTGTTATATAATCGGTACAGACCAATATACACTCCTTGTTATTGGATGTTGGAGATATACGACCAATAAAATCTAGCTCACATTTATCAAATGGTGCTATGACTAGTTGTGGATACAATGAAATTTCATCTATTTTTGCAGGCCTTCCATCCTTTGACACCTATCACAACTTCTTGTGTGACTACGTCTTTATAAAGTTTTGGCTAATAATAGCTAGTATTCAAGTTTTTAAGAGTTTTCCTCTTTGCTTCAAAATGTCCTCCATGAGGTTCATCATGGCATGCCTTGAGAATGTCACAGACTTCATCTTCTTTGATGCACCTCCTCATTATATTATCAGGTTCTATGTAAAATAAATATCCAGCTATCCATGAATAAGGAAAACTCTTTTCAACTATATGTCTTTTCTCCCTTGGTGATAAATGGGACGGTGTTTTCCTTGCAACTAGATAATTGGCTATGTCTGCATACCAAGGTGTATGTAGAGAAAGGGAAAATAAGTGCTCATATGAAAATGAATCATCTACAATATCATCTTTTGATTTTATTGACAGTCTAGAGATAAATTTTGCTGCTACATTAGCCTTCCTTGGTTTGTCTACACTAGTAAATATCAAACTCCTGAAGTAACATCAACCATCTCACATTTCTGCCTCCAACTACTAGTTTTTTCATCAAGTACTAGATAGTTGTATGGTCTGTGTGAATCAATATAGAATACCCTATGATGTAGTGCCTAAATTTATTGATTGCTTAAACCACTGCTAACTTCTCCTTTTCAGTTATTGTATAATTGAGTTCTACCCCCAAAAAGTTTTTGTTGATGTAATAGATGACATATTCTTTATTTCCTTCTTTTTGTCTTAACACAACTACAATTACAAAATATGAAGCATCGGTGTGGATATGAAAAGACAACATCTAGTTTGGTCCTCTCAAAACCAGAGTCTTGGTAAGTGCTACTTTAAGGGCTTCAAAGGCATGTTGACAAGCACCTTTCCATTCAAACTCTACATCTTTAGACAATAAGATAAGCAGTGGTACTATAATTTTATTGAAATCTTGTATATAAGTCTTTTGTAGTACCCAAAATGGCCTAGAAAGATTATGACATCTTTTTGTTTCTGAGGTACAAACAGTGTAGATATTACCTCAATTTTATTGGGGTCTACTTGGATTCCCTTATTGGACACAAACTGTCCCAAGACTACTGCCTTAGTCATCATCACGAAGCATTTCTTATGAATTAGGGACAAGTGATGATCTTGACATCTCTGTAGTACCTTTTTTGAGTTATCAAGTGATTCCTCAAAGGTATTCCCATAGATTGTAAAATTCATCCATGTAAACTTCCATGGAATCATGAGCAAAGTCTGAGAATATGCTCAATACTACCCTTTGGAATGTGGTAGGTGCATTGCATAGCCCAAATGGTAAGACAAAGTAATCATATGTACCCCAAGGGAAAGTAAATGTTGTCTTATCTTGGTCTTCTAGGGATATCTTGATCTGATTGTATCCACTGAACCCATCTAAGAAGGAAAAGTATTATTTCCCTGCCAAGGAATTGAAAACTTGATCAATAAATGGCAAGGGGAAGTGGTCTTTTTTGGTTGTTGTATTTAACTCATGGTAATCAAAAAACACTCTCCATTTCCATCTCTTCTTAGGTACAATTAATAATGGAGACACCCCTTGACTGTCAGAGATTGGATAGATGAATCCTACATCTAATAACTTTTGTAATTCTAACTTCACTATGTCACGGGCAACTGGATTCATTCTTCTTTGAGGTTGCCTAACCATTTTGTAGCCATCATTGATGTAAATTCTATGCATGCATAGGTTTGGGTCTATTCCTTTCATATCATGGTAATCCTATGCAAATGTTGATGCATTGGCTTGAAGAACTTTCAACAGTGAGGACTATTGTGTAGCAGTCAATTGACTATTCATATTTAATGTTTTACCTGGTGTAATCTGTACAATCAGGGTTGATGTTTTAACAGATGCAATATCAAGGCCTACTATGTTAGGGTTGTAGTTATGTGGCAATAAGATATGTAAAATTTGAGAGATGGACTAGGATGTATTGGAAGGGATTATGTTCTATAGCGGGTCTCGTAAACATGTTAAACAATCATATTGTTGTGGATCCCTACCATAGTTGTTTTGTATGATGTTTGCAACCAATTTATCTTAATCTTGGATTTTTAATATGGGATTACATTTAATAGTCATTCATGTTTGAAGTGAGTATTGATCATCCTCATGTAGGGTAGGACATACAATTTTCTCCATGTTTGCATATGGTTGGGCAGGTGGATATAGGACTAGCTTCTTGGTTACATTTCCATTGGAAATGATCATGATACTAGACTTGCAACGTATAAACGAATTTGTAGTAGCCAACCAAGGTCTTCCTAGGATGAGGGGGTACCCTACAAGATATGCTTTAGGCTTTAATACTATAAATTTTGTAGGGTATTCCCATGAGTCTAATGCTATAACCAAGTCTTCTATGATTCCCTCAGGTTTTAGTGTAGACCTATCTACTAACTGTAACATAGTAGGTGTAGGTCGAAGCTCCATTAGTTATAATTGCTTCATGGTTTCTTTTTTCATCACGTTGATGACTACTCCTAGGTCAATTAAGGTATTCTTGATGAGAGTGCCATTGATTTTGACATCCACAACAGGGCTCCCAAGGTTTACATATTTGGGGAAAACTATGTTTCCTAGCATAATATTTGCAAGCTATCCTAAAAGATGCAAATTATGAGGGTCTTTGTGTTTCTTGCCTGGCTTCTTGAGGCATAACTTTCTCGCTATCTTGGTATAAATTGGCACTTCCTTAATTTCTTGTATGGGGGGTATCTTAATGCAAACATATTTGAGTTGTCCTAATAGATCATATTCAACTTGTGAATGATGTTTTTGTATTGCTAGTCTCTTCGGGAATGGAGGTGTTGGACTTTTGTTAGTTTATTTTTCATGATTTGACTTAGGTTCCCTAGGTTGTTTTTCCATAGTTTATGTTGGAAGTTCCTCATCAATCAACTCTGTGATGTGAGGAGATGAAGGACCAACTAGCATTTTCCTTGATCTGATGTGGGCATCACTCACCTTAACCCCATAATTAGGGTATTGGATGGTTTCGTTCGCATAATCCTATTGGAAAATCTTATTTTTGGGGTTAGGTGTAGGTTGTGCTACCAAAATGAGGTGCTCTTGGTGGTGTTGGTGCAACTATGGTTGGATTTGGCATTATGGATTGTTGTTGTGTCTACTAGTAATTTGGGTTTTGATTGTGCCACTGGTGACCTCTTTGCCATTGGGGTGACCATTGGTTTTGTTGGGGTGGCCACTGGGAATTATAATTTGGTCCCTAGTAATTCTATGGTGGCCATATGCCTTGTTGTTGTTGAGTCCAATTAGAGGCATGGGGCATTCTAGCCATTGTTGATTTTGCACATTTGTCCAAGGTTAAGGGTTACAATTTGGGAAATTTGAATTACTACCTTGAAATGACATATTAGAGGTCAACAGATCTTGTGGCATACCTTCTCTTGGTTTCCATGGCTTGCGTTAAGCAATGTAAAACACTTGACCTTATTCATCTTTCAGGGCATGAAACTTTGACTTCCCTTGCTTGTCTTCAAATATTCTGGCCAAATTTTGGCACTTACAATTGATCTTACTCTGGTGATATTATGGACAAAATTCTATGAGTGTTGCCTCTGCTTCTTCTTGCTTCTTCTTGATATGGAGGGTATCCAGTTGGGTGGCCAAGTGGCTAATAATTCTCTCCTTCATGTTTGATAGAATATTTCTCAACTCTACCCTTGAGACTCCAATGGATGATTTGTTGATAGAAGAAGTCATGTCTCCCCTGGTCTTCTTGAGGAATGACCTAGAATAATTTCTACACTTTACAAATCTCATCAAATGGTAAGTGTGAGATGTCCCCCACTCCAATGAGATTGAGGGCATCCATATAGTCTTCATTAACTCCCCTTAAAAACACCAGTTTCAAGGATTCATTAGAAAGTTTTGATGAGATTTCTTGAGTCAGAACTGGAACCTCTCAACATAATCTTCCAACGAATCATCTTCTTTCTATGACATCCTAAAGATGTCATCCCTCTTTCTATCTATACCTCTACAGTAATCTTGATATTTTTCTAGGAAATTTATCTTCATTGTATTCTAGTTGGGAATAAAATATCTTCCCAACCCCATGAACCAATGTAGAGAAACATATTTTAGTGTAGCAAGGAAAAATTTGAGTCAGTGTGCATTTGTGGTGTAGTCATAGCTTTGGAATAGCACATCAAACTAAAAAAGAAAGGTGTTTGGATCCTCTGTAACCAATCCATAGAAGATAGGGAGTGTTGAAGGAGGTATGTTCTTTAGGACAACTACCCTTTCCTAGTTGGTTATAGGGAATTCAAACATTACATGCTCTAGTGGATCTTCCATTGCTGCATCACCCATGATGCCAAAATGTATTCGGGAAGTCTCCTCTGTGATTGGTGGATCTACTGGTGTAAGGGACAATTCTTCTTCATTGATCCCCTTAATTTCTTCACTATATCTACCAGTTTCTTCAATTGCTTCGTGTACTAAGGGGAGAAATCTTCCCAAAGCATTTCTCTGCCTCCACATGCAACAATTTTTACTCTTTAGATCAGTGGTTCCTGCACATTGTTAGTAATTTTTGTTGTTATTGATGGATAAAATACCTACTTATCCTAATGCTGAAATGAAATTGCTAAAATATGAAAGCTTGAAAGAAATTGAAAAACACATAGGATAATCTTAAACTTAGCACCATCCTTGGAAATGATTCAAAAAATGTGGATCCTCTCTAATTTTTAATTAACGTGGTGATACTAGGTATACACATAGCTCAATGGACCTGAGAATCCCTAACTAAACAATTTATCTTTCACAAGAGGGCTACATTAAATTATTAACCAAGGAGTCATAAAACTTTAGATAGTGCTAGCAAAGTATATGCACTCACAGTTTCTAGACACATCATACATCACTAGAGTATAGGCAAATACACATGTACAAATACAATGAAATATGGAAATAAGAATAAATTTCTAATTCACAAAACAGAGGAATTGAATGTAAATTATTGGGCACCTAATGCTCAATATTGTAATTGTTAACTGTTTAAATTGCAGTAATCTAACCTAATTAATTCCTCTGGAGTATGAAACCAAACATGAAGCTACAAAATTCAATTCATGAATTAAAACACATTGTATTCATAATAGATAACTAAAAACTACTAACTAAATTCAACAATGCATTATCTAATCTAACAATAGAAATTGAAGTGGATTAGTAGTACCTCAAGTGGCCCTTGCTTGAGTTGTTGCTTTCACAAAAGTTGTCAAACACTCACTTACTCAACAAATCATGATATCAAACCAATTTCCTTTATTACATCTTAATATTGAATGATTACATGAAATCTAATAAGAATCTATTAAAGATATTTGTAATGTAACACACATTCTATTACTATAACTATTAAGTAATGATAAAAATAGATAACTATCTAACTGGGTAACTAGATCCCCTCCTCGATAGAAGATCCTACTATATAGGGTCTATGAGGAGTTTCATTATTCATGGATGAAAACAAACTCATGAAATAACTATCAACTCTCCCTCAAAGATAGGAAGAGGACTTAGTTTAAAACAAAAAATAATAACTACATGAAGGAGTAGAAAATCCAAATTTGGATTCTATGCCTAACATTTTAACCATTAAAATAGAAACATGTTCATAGAACAATCCTGTCATAAATCACTCCTACTGCAATTAGACTTCTTCTTCTCCTAGTTGTCATATTTGGCAAGTAAGAGCATTGTATGGTGACTCATGGTTGATCAATAAATGATCACCTTCGTTTCCTTATGAAATTGTCATGTTTTGGTCATTTGAATCCTCTACAACAATCCACAGTCCTTATGCTATAGGCTGAGTAACCCATTGCTGCGGGTTGACAATTCTTCTTGCTGCAATGTGTTAGTCGTATTCCTAAGAAATCTACATTATTAACAATCATAAATTAAACATATAATCCTACTAAATTTTATAGACATTCATACATTTACACATACACATATCAACATATAATATTTCCATTTCCACATACTTAAGGCTGCTTAAAAGTATATAAAAGGATGTCTTGAAACTTAGGAGAAAGAGATGATGAAAAGTATGAAGTGGTGAAAGGAAACTAGCTAATTATGGAGCCCATCACTCTTCACCTTCAATAATAATAATAATAATTTTTAAAATTCATTCACCATGATGCATTAATGTTGTCTTTATTCAGGTTTTTGTTACAACTGGTTATTTTGGTCATGGATCCTATCGACTCCTCCTGTAATCGGTCTCACGGTGCCTAAAATTATGTCACATTTTTTCCTCAAACAATTAGTGCCATGGAAGTCTCTTATTTTAAGTGTTAGGAGGTGAATAAACTAACAGATCTTCTATCAAAGTGATAGATATTCAGTACAAGAAAAGTTGTGTGAGAATAATAGTGGGCCCCATCTTGGACACAAACATGATGTGTAAAATTCAAACACGGTGGTAAAATGATGAATGGCTAGGATTGTTTCAATAGTATTGCATCCCTTTTCCAACAGTCCATGCCTTTGATTTACCTTGTTAGGTCACCTATCTTCAAATAGGGAATGCCTTCAGCATAATTAAATTGTAATAAATTTGGTTTAATGAAAACATAGGACTAATCATGTGATTCAAAGAAATGGATGGAATTTAAAAAATAATTGATTAGGTTTATTTTTAAATTTAATATTAATTTTTGTAATAGATGCTAATTGATTCAAATATTGAAGTCTTTGAGACGACTATGATGTATCAATAAAAAAATTATTTGATGATATGGTTCACTTTCATAATTATGAAATTGATCTACATAGTTGTATATTTAATATATGTTTGCATATTTCAACCTTTTCCTTATATATGAACTTAAGCAAGTTTATTGTCAAGAATATACTTGCCTTGATGTATGGAACCTACATCACAAAAGTTGTGGTGTTGATAAAAACTAGTTAGGAGTTTGCTAAGCTAGGAGTGTTCTCCTTGAGCCAATCCCATGTTATTAAGTCAACAGTTCAAGGTAAAATAATTGAAGACAATGGGCAATCATGCAATATGCCTATTGTTAATATAGGTGAAAATAGCTTACAATGAAAAAATGTTGAAAGTGATTCAAATTTAATTTTTAGTTATGTAACATTGGATTACCCATAAAACATTATATGAATGTGTAAAATCAACAATAAGAAAATCAACAAACCATAATAAGGAAACATCTAACATTGGATTTATGTAGAGAAACTCTTTTAAGAAAGATTTGGTATATTCTCAGAGTTTACACACACCAATGGAGACATAAAATTGGAAACAATATTACATTACTATAACAATGTGTTAGAACTAATTCCTTCCTACAACTATTCTCTATAACTAATTTTTTATAAGTTTTTTTCTCTTCTTATTATTCCTTTTCTCTCCTATACTATCCAATAATCAAAATGATTGTCCAAAATGTCAATAAGAATAAGAGACATAGACAAACCCTAAAATGGATCACTGTAGAAAATCCCAATTGATGTTTGGGGAAGACTCCCCCTAAAATGGACACATCAGATTGATGGATGGTCTCTATAATAACTTTTGGTAGCTAAAGGAGTTGCATCATAAATGCAAGTAGATGAAACAAAGGTGTGGTGAGCAATAATGGTGGTTGTTAAGCTTGAAATCTATAAGTAAACACCTTAGATACCAAAATACCATCTTGGAATCATCTCATAAATTATTGGTTGGTGGAAAAAGCATTAATGATACTTTGAAACAACTAGCAGAACATTTGAGGCATAGTCACAAATCAAAATCATGAAAAAATGGACACTCAAGTGCTTCAAGAGACAACTCAAGTGCTTCAAGAGACATTTGCAACTTAAAAATGTGTATTACAAGTTTTCAAGGACCATTTGGACAAGTGTAGAACTTCCATGGTCATCCACAAATAATTTGGTTCAACAACATATTTTTGCAAGGTCTTTTGTGGAGGATATTGACTATAATTTGATATTGGTGGGAAGAAAACTTCTATTGGGTTGGGGTGGAAAGTCCAAATGCAAGTAAACATCATATTCTAGATACAAATCTAGTTTGTACATTAACTTACTCACAAAACATTTTCTTATCCTTATCATTCTTTATCAACTTCATGCGGGTTAGAAGATTCCATTCAGTCATTGCAGACAATCAAAATTTAAGTGGAACATGTGGAGAAATCAAGTGCACCTACCAAGTTCAACATATTCGATTTGGATAGCAATTCCCACAAGTGATGTCAACATGACATCAACAGAATGATGAAATGGACTGGGGGGTTTGGATATTCTAACATCATGATGACATAAACAAGGTGAGATGATGTCATCCAAGTGTGGATGTGAGAAAGTGAAGTGGATTGTTTTACAGAAAAAGTCATCTAAACTAGATGAAGAAACTCGAGAAAATGAAGTTCATATGAATGAATGAATGAATGAAGTTCATATGGAAAGAGAAAGCTTGTGAAGGATGATGATGTCATCGGGCGGGAAGATGGACTCCATCGGCCCACAAGACTTTACTTAAATTTTTTTAAATGCGCTTGCATGAAAGTGATGAGCAAGTGAAAAATTTGGGAGAATGATCGAGATGTGGAAATGGACCGATTCACTTGGAAACACCTACAAGACCATATGGGTAGACCTTTTTCACATAGTAGAAAATTCCAAGTGAACGAAATAAAAGTGGGTTAGAAGGGAAGTTTGGATGGGCAAAGGATTCTCGTAAGACCAAAATGCTTAGTCATTTTTATATTCCTTACCATTTGTGGGGAAAATATACCAAATTTCAACGTGCAAGAGGATGGATTGAAATTGCACATTTGCAGGGAAAACCATCAGGATGAGACATTGTGAGGAAAAGGGTATGAACCAAATGGAGGGGAGGAACCCATATGGGCATAAGTTTTTATTCTTAAATAATTTGGTAAAACTTCAAAATGCAACTGGGCTTAGTTTTTTATATTCTACCCAACTATGCAAACAAATTTTGACAAAAAACCACCCATGATTGATTTTTTAGATTGGTTATAAGCCTAGGAAAAATGTCTAAGGTACAAAAAGGGAAGGGACTCAGGCAAAAGGGAAAGTGAATATTTGAGTCCCAAAATAGTGCACTAGATGAGAGAATCCTCTCCAAAAGAGAATAACTTGTTTTTTTTTAAATGAAAAAAAAAAGACAAAAGTTGATGTTCTATGAAAATTAAATTACTAAAAAAAAATATTCATCAAAAGTGTAGTTTTTTTCATGCACTAAATATTGAAGTTAGCTATTTGGAGAAAAAAATCAAGGATTTTTTTTTTGCTCTTTTTTTACAATTTCCCATTGACCTCACATTTTTCATAATTTTTTAGTAATTAAAAATATTCTCTTAAATTTTAAAAAAATATATATATCAAACAAATTATAATTTTTTCTTAAAATTACAACATAAACTTCATCAAGTGTTCAAAATTTCATTATTTTATACCATTTTAAAATTCAAAAGATAAAAGCCACTTTTTTGTGACCCAAGTTGAAAATTTGAATTTGTGTTGGTCATTTTCTTTGTAAAGTGTGACACAAGTTTGTACTTTTATCCAATAATCATTTTGCAAGGAAAACTTGTATTTCTACATTGTTTTTTCTCATAATTAGATCATGTATAAAAACTATAAAAATCAAATGTGCATATTATGGGAGAAATCAACATGGTGATAAATTTTGTCCTCATACCTCAAATCATCAAAATTCTGTTTGATATCACATCTCCTACATCACTTGTTTCTACATCCAAATCTAGTGTTGATATCTCCATGGCTTCCAATGATTCTTTGCACCTAGATATTGATATTAGCTTTCCATATCCGCCACATTAGGAAACATTTCTATCAAATACTTTATCCTTGTTTGTAAAGTTCCACATTGCAGCTTTCAAAGACACTATTGAGGACATTTGTCTTCTATTTGATGATAGTCACATCAACATTATTTTATCATGGATTTGGTAAAATTTGTACTTCTAACCCCATATAACTATCATGAATGGAAATCACAAATGGGGATGTTATTGTTAAAATTGAAGTTGCAAAGAATCAAATTTGACCAAGATCCAAAACATACAGGAGCTGTAGAAAGAAGAAAATGGTTTGATAGAAGGGATGAAGCTCTTAGTACTCTTCTTTTGTCTATTTCTCCAAATCTTAGATATCATGTTACATCTTGCATACATCCTAATCAAGTTTGGACTACTTTAGAGGGTCTCTTTGGCAAGCCAGATAAAATGAGGAAATTTAAGTTGGAGAATAAGCTAATGGATTTTAATCCTTCAAATTTTGACAATATCCAAGACTTCTTCTCTAAGCTCAATTCTCTAAGATTGCAGTTATCTAATTGTGGGGTCATAAAAGAGGATGAACAATTGATTCTTTCTATTCTTGCTAAGCTTGGTCCTAATTATTCAGTGTTTGTTTTTACATTTTATGATATAATGGATGCCCTTGGAAATGCATACAAAATGCCTTCTCTTGATGAGTTTTCAACTCAACTCACAAAGGAACAAGCAAAGTTGGTACACATGGGCACATTGAAGTCTTCCACATACCATGCTATTTTTTCAAAGGACTCAAAGGTTTCAAGTGGAAATGGTAAGAAGTAAAAAAGGAACCCAAGTATAATGAGCAAGGTAAATATTCACCTTCACATAGCACTCTTGAGTACACGCCCTCTTCTAAAGAGGATTGATCTAGAAAGAAGTTTAAATGTGCATATTTTAAAAGGCTTGGACATGATGATAATAGATGTTATAATAAGAAGATTGATGAACTCACACACCTTCTTCAAAAGAATAACATACAACTTCCCTCATCAGTGTCTTCTACTTCTTCTTTTGCATCTCAATCGACAACTCCTTCATCTTCACAGTCAAAAAATATAGGATCTGCAATTGGGCTACACACAATGAAAGGAAAAGCACTCTTGGCCTATGCAAGTCCTAAATCTAATAGATGGCTTCGTGATTTAGGGGCATCTCATCATATTTCATCATCTATGGATATGTTCTCTTCTTTTGAGCCTTGTAATTCACCTCATATTTTGACAAGTAACAATACATATATGAAGGTAAGTGGGAAAGGTTCTATTGACATGGTGGAAGGTAATTTTAATGATGTGATTTATGTTCCTTCCTTGACATCAAATCTCCTTTCTATTTATCAAATTACCCATGGTGGTCAAGGTAAAATAGTTGAGTTCACTCCTGATAGAGTGTACATAAGGGACTTCGAGACTAGGGATATTATTGCTATCAAGATGGTTGATCATTCATCTCATTTGTATTCCTTTTTACATTTTCTTTAGAAGAAGATAATGTTCCTTTGACTGCATATCACATTCCTTCATTGAGTGTGAACCATGTTTGTGAGGAGAAGTTTGGTCATCTACACCTTGGTATTATAGAGACCAGTGCTGAGCTTCCTACTCCTCCACCTCCTGCTTCTTTGGCCACCAATGCTTCTATTAAGTAGGATGATCATAGTTTTCATATCTTGCTTTGTGGGATGAGTATTTGACAAGGATTTATAACTTTTTTGTGGAGTCTCATATACCAAATTTGGAGGAAACACTCGAGGGGGTTTCTCTCCTCTTTGATGACTGTTTCAACACAAATATTATTCCATATTCTTTGTCTTTGGAGATTGACATTCATGAGTCTCCTCATTCACTTTATTTGTCATGTTTCTTGGTTGATTTTGACCATGATTATGTTGTGGCTTATTCAAGCTTGGAGACTCCTAATCAGTTTTCAGAGACATACATGTTGAGACTTCATCCTTCCTCCTTTCATTTTGACAAGGAGTGGCTTCTTCATTGACCTATGGATTTGTTTCTTCCTAAGGGAAGATGTGTTGCTTGTAGACATTAGATCATCTTTTATTTTCAAGCATTCTTCATCAGTATTGGAGCTTATTCATTATGGGGGGGATATCTTGTCTCTCTTTTTCCCTCTTATGGGGGGTCATTGATTCTATATACATGATGGATGTGTCCTTGGGGGGTATAATTGAGTCCTCCATACACCATCTTGTTTGTTTTGTGTCTATTGTCTCTTTTGGAGAGGTGTTTTTCCCCACTGGGTTCTCTCCTTTTATCTGTTTGTGAGAGATTGTATTGCATTTGCATTGTAAATGGGTACCTAACATGGCCTAGTAGCTAAGACCCATCTTCATCTTCATTGTCATAATTGCATAGTTTGCATAATAATCTTCTCCCTAAGTTGCACTTAAGGGGGGTGTTGGTGTGAATAAATTTTTTGTACCTAGTTAATTCACTCACTAGGGAATTAGGGGACATATTCACATGTTAAGTTTACTTAGGATATAAGATTCCTTCTAGAAGTCTTAGTTGGCTTTTCTAGAACTTATTTTATCTAGCTTGTAATTCTTGATGTTAGGTTGTAAGTTGTCTCATGTTATAGGATTAAGACACTTGTCATGATCTTGTCTAATCCTATGTATCACCTTGTCTTTATAACCAAGACATCTTATGCACATTTGTATGTTCAACCATATTCAATCAATATTCAACTTGCATTGTTGAAGCAAGTATTCTTGCCATTTTCTCACTTGTTGAAAATATTTTGGTCTAGCAACTGTTCCTAGGTGTGTTGAGGAGTCACCATTAACTCCTACAGTAATCCTATGTCATTTTTATGTCTCCATATTCTTTGGAATGTGTTCTAGGGGACATGAGAGAAAAATATTAAATTTTGGCATGTTATAATTATATTTTAAGGAGAGGATTTATTTTTAGTGGTGGTTACACATCAAATATGGATAAGGTATCTTTTCTAGGAATCCAAAATGGAATATGAAAGGTTTTGGAGTGGGAATCCAAGATTGGAGAAGAAAAGGTGTTCGTTGGTGTTTCATTGGGAAGTGGAAAGGTCACTTGAGCATCCAGAAAGGAAGGAGTTGGATAGGCTATGGGTTAGGTGCCTATGCGAGTCTTGAATATCCAATTAATATTTTATTTTGTCTTTTGGTTGTCCATGAAGAGGGGTGTGGGTTTTTGTAGGTGGTTTTGTGCCTCTTGTTTTGGTTTACCATTCATGGTTTTACCTCCCACAATTTCTATATTGGAGCCATGGGATGGTAGTTTCATATTGAGTTCTTACAAGTAATAGGATGTTGTCGGGTTGATATGAGATTAGTAGTGAAGTGTATTATTGTGTACTCTCATTGGAAGATTAATAATATACTTGTCCTCTTTTCACAAGTGGAGTTTTTTCCCAAAAGGGTTTCTCCATGTAAATCTGGTGTGACATTTTGTTTGCTAATTTTTATATTGTGATGTGCAATCACATGTTTATTTCTAATTTGGTAATCTAATTTTTAGCTTTCCTTCACCTTGTTTTTCAACAATTTAACTATCTTGAAAAGATTTAAAACAACTACTTGCCCCTTTGCTTCTCTCTTTGACTCAATTCAAACCTCTATTTTCACATTCTATTAATCTCTTGGCATTTTTTCTCTCAAACTCTTCATTACGACATATTGTGAAAGTTCTTGAAGCTTCATTGTTACTACCTTCACATCAATCTCTCATTGATATGAAGGTCATTCTTATGCTCTCTAACTTCATGGAGGTGGTAGCAACATTACAACAAGCAATGAAGTCTCCTCTGAATCTAAGCTAGCTTATATGAGGTGATAATATTCTTGTGTTGCTCCAACTTCTTTTTATTATTTTTTATAGTGTTATTATGTTCCCCTTGTGCTTGTCTCTTTGGAATTTAGGAATCACATTCTTGTTAGTTACATTGATATTTGCATTAAATTTTAGCACAATTATTTCATTGTAGTTCATTTTCTGTATTATTATAAAAAATAAGCTAATGTGGAGTTAGAAATACCAAAGCAGAGGTTTGACTTGAAGACAAACCCCCAAATAGCCACCAAAACAATTTTCTTCTTGTTTAAGCTACACGTGTTATTGGAGGAAGATTTCCAATCTAAAATGAACTTGGTGACATCTTTCCTTTGTTATTTCTTTATCATTTTATCAATCATTTTAATAAGATAGCTTTAGTTTTTTATCATTTTATTATGTTTATCACTAATAATCTACTAGTATCCTTTTTGTTTTATTTTTGCAATTTTAGACACATTTTTTGAAACGTGTGTTCTATTTTTTCTATTTGTAAGAGGTTATTCTATCACATAGACATCAATGCTAAGCACTAGCATAGAGACCAATCATCTCCATATTTTAGTGTTAGGTTCGTCTTTAACACTCTTTTTTAGTTATGTACTCAACTTGTTTTTATTACTTATTTCTCAGTAATTAACAACAGTTTATTTCATTTAAGTGTTTTATTTTAAGTAAACAATATATATTTTCAGTTAGAACACTTAAAGTTAATTAGTTTAATCTATTCTAAAATAAAAGTAGGTTAATTTTAAAACATTAAACCAACTATTTAACCCACACGTAGAGTTATTGAGATCACTGTCAAGGAGAGCTAGTCTTTCTTTGGTAGAGTCAAATTTCAATCTCTACACAAATAACATATACTTATTGATTTATCTTTTTTTATTTTAAATATAATTAAATATATTGAATGCTACAACTTAATTTTAGAATTGTATGTCCTTGGTGTGAAAAAGGATGCTTGTTAATGTTTTATAATGTGTATGCTATGTCTAAGTTTGTAGACATTGGCTTCCATGTAGCAAAAAGGCTCTTTTAGTTTCCTCTTGAAAGCTTAAAGGCAATGTGAATTAAATTTTAAATGGGTAAGATAAATATTTTTGTAGATGATTTTTAAGTGCGATTTTTTTTTAATTTTTCAATGTCAAAATGATTTTTGACAAAATCAATGTTTCTAACATATTAGAGATTAGGATAATGATCTTTGACATATTTTAAAATACCTTCTAAATTATGATAATCCAACTACTTTTTTATGTATGTTTATTAAAAATATAAATATTTCCACTCTATTAATCAACATGATATGTTGTTCCTTATAGTTGAATCAATTGGTTGAACTTGATAGGGTTGTTTAATGCCCTTGCTTTGTAACTTTTTCTTGTTTTAATAAAGTTTTTACCCCTCCTTGATGTTATAGGGGAGAGGGGCCCATAGTGGAGTGGGGTCCAATAGTGGGGATAGAAGTAGTCCTTAGTGGGCCCGATAGTGGAGCACCTTAATATCCAATTGCAAAACACTTTTTATCCATAAAGTACACAAACTGACAAATCATGTGATTCCACATTAGCGCACCAATAAAACATGACTTAGTGCACCACTATCGATCTCACTTTTTTTGGGGCCTTTTTGGATACCTCAACAAAAAGCATGTTGACGTGGCATCATATTTGATGATGTGGCCCTAAAACGAAATATAGAAGCATGTGAGTTGCCAAATAAACTGTTGTACAAAATTAGGAGTGATTTGAAATTTTCACATAGAATTTCAAGAAACACGAAGTTAGGGTGCTCCACTATAGACGCCTCTCCCCTAGTTTTCTCAAAATTTAGAAGAAAAATATAAGTTTTGAAAGAAGAAGATATATTTTCAAAAGAACAATCTATTTGTTTTGTTAGATTGTATAAAATTAAAACAACGAATTCAAATATTTATAACTATTCAAAATTTGATGAGAATGAATATGTTTAATCACTTGGAGAATCATTTTCCCTTATATTCCGAAACAAAAAAGAGTAGAAATTATTTCATATAACATATAAATCTTATTTTTATATGTGACAATTAATTACACATTTTCAAAATATAATATATGCTTTTTAAATTTCAATTTCTCTTTTCTCACTTTAAGATTCTTTAATTTGTTTATTTATTTGTATTTTAAAATTTTAAAAATATTACTTATGAACATACCATGGAGATGTCAACAACTGAAATCTTTGAATTCCATATGATTATTATGAGTCCTAATAATTAAGTATCAATACATGCAAGAATAGCTTTGTGTGTCACTTAGATTCATATGGCAATATCCATCGTATGATATCCCAACATGCAATGAGTTTGATAGCAGATAATATGTGCTAATGGATGTGGAAGAGTCACACAAAATATGGAACAGAGAATGGTCATCTATATTGCCAATTATGAAGGTAAAGAAGAAGAAGATGAGTAAACTCGTGGTTTCTAATTTTGTGCAGAAGTCATTTTGCCAAGAGGCAATGACAACCATTTCTGATGTGGATTAAAAAGAGGAATGGGGTGATTGGTGAAGTCTTTGAATTCCACTTTGCTTTCCTAGCAGCAAGTGAAAAGAAGTTTTTTCCTCTTTTTTTTGGGTTGCATTGTCATAACAACATATGGAATCTTTTCATATGTTGTAGGGAGGTAATAGAACATAGTTGTCTTCTAGAAAACATCTTGTTTATCAAAAATAAATTATATATAAAAATAAAAATATATAAATATATAGTAATTGTAGATAATACTATGTTACATAGAAAAAATAAAAAAGTCATAGATATAATAATTGCGACTTCTTTAATTTTTATATGTGCAAACACAAGAAAAATACTATTACAATTTTTTAAATTTTTGTTTATTTTATGTATTGATATATAGTAAGAAGTTTGAGAGAGCCTCCATAAAACTATAATCTTATTATCCTCAATTTAAATAATTGTAAAATATAAAAGTGTTGCCTAAATAAAGTGGCACATGCGAAATTGCTTTCAAGATATTTATATTCCAAGATTTGATTGTAATATCCATCCATTTTCCTTTCATTTTTCTTTAATATCTATCTTCTTTGGAATGTCATTACTTTAAATTTGATATATTACATTGTAATTGAAAATGGTGTTGGGTGAGAACAATTTCTTAATATTATGATTTAAGCAATATCTAAATCTTGTGAGCTTAAATTTCATTTTTGATTTATATTTATGTCAAGGATTCGACTAGCTTGGCTCTTATTAAAAGAGAAAACAAATACATTGGGAAAACAAAGTACTTTTTTTTTTTCTCTTATATGTGATAGTTCCACGTCTTTCCAATTTTTATAGGAAGCGGTCATGTGAATTTTTAAATTTTTTATCTATTATATATAATGTTGAATGAATAAATTATTTGTTAATTTATATACATCTAAGCTAGTATTTAATGGGTATTAACTTCAAATGATAAAAATATTGAAAAGGGATTGAACTAAGAGGATGCATGATTATAGAAAAAAAATTCATTCAACGAGGCTTCCTTAAACAAATTTTAAAAGTTCATTCATCTATATTCAAGTAAAAATGGTCTAGCATATTATATTATATTATATTATACAAGGAAATGATTTTGGATATAACAAAATTATTCTTATAAGGCTTCTTTCAAGTATAAAAGATTAGTGCAATGTTGGTGCCTCAAATACCTTGGTTTTTCATTCATCTGGGTCAAATTATGCAATGGTTGCTCAACACCTCTAGCATCAAGCATTATGATCTATTGGACTAGGGTAGTTATAACTTCTTAGGGGGTTGCCTCTCATGTATGTCATGATTCACCAACACAAGGTAGGTTTTATTGTTCAAAATGTGATGGTTGAGTGGCCCTATTTGTCATTGTTTCAGGTTGAGTTTTGAGTCTTCCTCTTTGGGTAGAACATTGTTTCAGGTTGAGTTTTAAGTCTTCCTCTTTGGGTAGAAACTTGTTCATTTTGGAAAACTATGTCAAGGGTTGTTTGTGCCACTCAAGCTTTCACTAGATTTATTTTGAGGAAATCATCATCATTGTCAATTTGCGATGTCATGTCCATGTAGGTGGCCAAGCTAGGCTCCTATCTCTTGATCTCTAATAGGACTATGACATGATAGCTCTTGGTTAGGCCAAGTCTGGTTGTGAAATGAATCCTTGATATTCTCCCCTAATGGGATTGTTGAAAGTCATTAATTCTTGGCCCACTTGGGCATTGTTATCATGCCCTAATTGTTTGTCATCTAAGTTTGTACCCTCATAGTCATACCTAGTTGAGATAGGTGTCATTGGATCAATAGAGATATACTAGCCTAATGAGGGAGGGCTAACATTGTTGGAGGGACTCTATCTTTGAGGTGCTATTGGTCCTTGAGGGAAAAATAAATGAGATGATGAAAAGAGAGGCAAGAAAAAATGGAAGATAGGAAATGAGAGCTTGTCCAAAAGAATTTGTTATTCATGTCATGTTCATCAAAATATGTGATAATCCAAGTCTACTCACCACAAATATGTATGAGATGGATTCAAGATATCAAATGTGTTCCACCCTTGCTAAATTGTGAATCAAATTACTTCTACTCATGTGGCAAAGGTCAATCAAGCAAGGGAGAGTCTGATGAACTTCCCTCTTTATGAGGAATTAGATTTATGTTGATGACAATAGTATTGTTGCATTAGATGGGAGTGGCAATAATTGGCTCACTCACTTCATGAGGAAGAAGTGCTTGATGACAGACTATACTTTTTAAGAAAGGTGTTGGAGTTGGAATGTTGGGATGTTGCCTAGAGAATCTTTGCAAGGGTGTGGTTGTAGTGATTCTAATTTGGCCAAGTCCCCTGTTCAAATTATTTTTGGCTTGTTCTATAAAAAGAGACTAAACATATTAAGCCTATGTTCTAATGCAATCAGTGCTTCCAAGAGAGCTAACTCTCTTGCACCAAATTCTTCTCTCATGTGTCTCCTTTTTTTTTCCTCTTGGATTTGTCTTAGGATGACCATGTGTTCTTCATTTGGCATTTTTTGCATTAGTTGGTTTAATCTTATCTCACTTATGATTGTCTCTATTCAATTCTCCCTAACTCTAGGACACATTGTGCTTGAAATGTTGAGCGATATGAAGGATCAAAATTTAGGAGAAACTCTTTAACAAGTTTGTTTGTTTCAAACGATGGTTGATGTTCACTTTGCTTGATTTGTTGGATTAACTTGATTCATCTAGTCTTAGACATTTAATTTTGTTATGAGAGGTTTCTAAAACCTATGAATGGGCTTATCAATATGTTTTATTTTCTTAGTTTTTTTGTGAATGCAATGCTAAAATGAATGCAAGCAACTCATTAACTCTCTTTTTTATTCTTTTTCTGAAAAATTATTTCAAGTGAACTAATTATCTAATAAACAAAATAACTTAATGTTTGTATTTTTGAATGAATGCAACTAAATGAATCAAATTTACTTAGATGCAATCTCTATAATTTGTTTTTGTGACTTTGCGGATGTTATCAAATTTACTTAGATGCAATCTTTATAATTTGTTTTTGTGATTTTGCAGATGTTTTGAATTGACATAATACTTTAAATTAAAAAAATATTCTAAATCTAATTTAATTTGAAATAAAACTATTAATCTAATAAAATCTAAGAAAATAATAACAAAATCTAAATCTAACCAAGAATCAACAACAAAATGTTTTAGTCCTTAGGCAAATTGATGATCTAGTTACTACTTTAAACAACTTTTTGAAAGAAAGCTTTTACATAAATAAATAAATAAAACCAAGGAACCTATATGGAACTTCAATGGAGCTTCTTTGAAGTTTTCATGACTCGTGTCCTTAGAAGATTCATCATCTTGTTGCCTTCTCTCCAACATCAAGGAACTCTTGATGGAAGAAAATATCAAATTGTACTAAAGATTGAAGACTATTTAGAAATGGTGGGAAGTTTTAGAAGCTTCAAATGCTATAATGAAAGCTTAGAGCTTATGTTGTGGTTGAACTTTGCCTAGAGGGAAGGCTTATAGATCTATGACAATGAAACTTCTAATCCTACTCAACGAAGAGAAAAATACAAATCATCTTTATTAATTCTAACATAGGTAGCCAAATGCAAACAAAATCACCCAAATGCATGAGGCATGGGGTGTTTAAATAGGAAACAAAACTATTAATCAAAGAGAGATGGCAATCACTCAAGGGGGGAGCAACAATTAGGGGGATTGATTTATGTCATTAGGCCTCAAGAAGAATCTCAATCAGAGGCTAAACTAGAAGAGAAAATGTTAGAATTGGAAGATTCACATGCCAACCAAAGACAACAAGATCACCCTTTTGACAAGGTGGGTCACCCATTTTACCAAGGCAAGTCGTCTAAGAAACCTTACAACAACCCTAAGGTCTCTCAGGTGCCCTTGCAACTATAGGTGCAAAAACACTATTTCAAAGGGTAACAAGAATGTGTGAGCTAAGTAGGTGGTTTACAAGGATGGTAAACACGAAGGGTCCTAGAAACACAAGGGACTCCCATCAAGGTGGAGAAGTTATGAGGAGATGCAATTCACACCACATGGGTCTTGAGTTGATTCGCTAAGTCAGCATTGGATTGTAATGTTGGCCCATACAATTTTGCGCACTTATAGAATCCATGGTAGAGGGTGTAGCAACAAAGATCAATTGACAATAGAAAAAGGAAAGGAAGGGTATGATGAAGATTATAATAACTATTAATATGTTTAAACCAAGTCTCAAGAAGGTTGAAATAGGTTTTGGTAAGAATTGATAAAACAATGTGAAGATTGGATCAAGGGGAGAACAAAATAGGTCAACTAAAAGCAAATAAAAGTCAATAGAAGGCTATTGCTTTTGTCCTTTGGATTAACGAATGAGGTTAAGTATAGTATCTCAAGAAAATTTGTGTATTTTTTTTTAATGATTTAAGAAGGAAGAGATAGAAAAGAGTGTTGGATTGAAGAAAATAACCTAGGAAAGAGTTGCTAAGGTTTGGCTACTTGTTGAGATGGTATAAATTGACAAAAGAATATGTTAGGAGGTTGGTTTTTATAAATTAGTTAGAAGTGGAAGTGTAGGAATGAGGTGTTCACAAAATTAAAGATAAAATTAAGCTTCCCTAAATGATGTTTATGATGTTACTAATCAATAAGGGTTGTATTATTATTGCATTAAATAATCATAGTGATGAAAATATGATCATTTAATGAAGATACATAAGAATAATATTTTTCATCTAGATTTATTGCAAATAATGCAAGAGTTGGTAATAGAAATTTAAATTGATAAAGCTATATAAAACAAAAAAGAGGGTTAAAAGATCAAGTCTGATGTGAATTTGATGGTGAAGATGGACTATGAAATGCTACAAGTCATCTTTGGTGATTTCAATAAGTTTATAACAATGAACTTTTGGGTGATTATTTTTAGGGGTCTAGTGTTTGTGTCTTTCTCAAACACTTGTGTCCTTTACTCTAATTGTCTTGCCAACTTTCAAGAGTTGATCTACTTATTCTTCTGGTCCTTCCTATACATGCAAATTCTTCACATCAACCTCAATATTGAGATATTTGCAACAAAACTTCTAGGAGAAAGGAAAAATCGATTTAGTGTTTTTTGAAGACTACCTCAACCAACCCCCTATTTACATTGTTTCGACCTCCACAATAGCACATAAAGTTTGGAATGTGTGTGATACTTAAGTGTGGGTGTTTGTGGTGTGTGCAAGGTTTTGTAGCTACCAAATAACCTTGAGAGGATGTCTAACTAAAGTGGTGTGTGCCTGAACAATGTAAGGTATAGGGACACATAACCTCTAATAAGCCAAGTCATTGGTTCAAGAGAAGTTTTAGATCTGCAACAATGATGGATTTTGTGAGATTTCTATAACAGTAGGGATTTGTGTGGGAGGTCTTGGAATCAAAAACTCAATGAGTAAGAAGTTTATGATGTCATATGAGACATCCTTGGATTTAGCAATAAGGATACGTGACTTTGGTTCCTTAGCTCAACATTGTACACATGTATAATATATTAATATTCTCTTCATAATGAATACACGAGCTGTATTTTCTATCGCATGTTGTCTTTGAATGTGTAATGGTATTTTTGCATCTATCACTCACATTTCTATTGTATATTCAATATAACTCACAAGTGAATTAGATGAATTAGTGTATTAGTTAGTAAGTTGTCCTCTATGCAAAATCCTAGGCTTGGCATGAATCACTAGGCAAGAATTGGGAAGGCTATCTCAAGCTATGTTAAAAAGAAAAGACCGTGTAGGTTTATAATTATCATGAAACTCTTCTTAAAATGTATAGCAGGAAATCATGAAGCAAACATAGGAGTATTTATAGGAGAATACTGCAATTTTTATTTTAGCAACTTGAAAAATTAAGGATGAGGGAAAACTCAAATTGGACCAATACGAAGGCACTTACCATAATAGAATACATCTAGAATGGTCCCAGGTTCATAGATGAAATCTATGATACCTGGCATGGCTACATTATAAGAAGGTGGCTTGCTGTGGAAACACTAGACGTGAAGATTGAATCATTGCATCAAAGAGAACAGGATGGGGATATTAGCACCAAAAAGAATTTGATCCAAATATTTGAAGGCAAGAACATGGAATACAATTCCATGTACACAGCAATCAGCCAGAGTTGTTTCTAATTGCACTAAAAGAACATAAATCTGGCTTAAGAATCAGATTGAACGTCAAAACAACGGATTGCATGAATTGCCAACAAACAACACAAAATAATATACAAGCTGGATGGGAACTGCATTCAGGACTTCATTGCATTGAAGTTCTTCACTTAAGTTATTTAAATATCATTTGTGAGCATATGTTCTGCCTCTCTTGCCTCTAGAACAAGTAATCTCTTCTCATCATCATCATCATGCTCATGAGTTTGAATGCTAAGGTAATCAGGTGAATCGAGTGTGTGAATTCCAATCTGCCCCATCTCCAATTCTAACTGAGATTCAAGACGTGCTCTATCACGATCCTTTGGATATGTTCGATAAAGTAATACATATATGAGACAGCACAAAGCCATCGGAAGAGCAATAGAAGTATAAAGTGCCTCTGCCAATGAAGCAGCATTCTCCCTATCTGTTTCTATCTCAACAGCTTTACTAGAACCTTGAGGAACAGGTCTGTAGCCATAAACATGTTGAGCAAGAATGCCAACTATTGGTGGTGCAAATGATGCTAATACTGATTCAAAAGATCGATCCAATGCATAGATACTTGTTCTGGACTTCTGAGGAACAATTTCAGCAAATATAGGGCTGCAAATAAAAGAATGGCAATATAAGCTTGTCAATAATAGAATTTAACCTCCACCTGCAAGATATAAACCACATAAAAATATATCCCCAAAAGCACTTTCAACTAAATGTTGCATACTACTTACTTATTGGTAGCAGCCGCATTCCATGATATGCAAAATCCTATGATGAAGAACATAAATCCATGTGCCACACCAGTAGATGGATCATCAGGTAAAACAAGCAGCAAAACTGCTCCCAAAGGTATAGCCAAACCTGAACTTATCTGGGAAAGGATAATCCTGCCAGCATTTGGAAGGTATCTAGAAAGAATGTCACCCATTTTCCCTCCAAACAATCCACCCAAAGAACCAGCAACAACAAAAATACCCATAAGAAAAGCTGTCTTCTGATTAGAGAATCCAATGAGTTCCAGCCACATAGGTACAAATGTAAGTGCTGACCAAGGAAATGATCCTACAACCCCTTGTGCTACGATTATCTGAAAAGTCTTAATATGCATTACTTTCTTTGCTTCCAGAATTAGCGCCTTCAGATTTGACCATAATGGCGAAACACCTTTTATTTCATTATTCTCTCTGAAATGTTTCCCAACGGGGAACATATTAGAAGGATTCAATTTGTGAAAAAAATTCAAGTTTTTCAAAATAAGCAAACATAAAAAATGTTAAACTTAGCACAGGTATTTTCCATGTTCATTAGTGCCAGAAAACGAAATGAGTTCCTAATTCTTCCCCTTTTCCTTTTATTTCAACAACTATTCACCCTGTCCTGTAATGCTTTGATTTAGTTGTTTTTCAAATAAGGAAAATAAATAGTTGCAAACTTCAGCAAGAAAAGAGATTGCTAATGGCAAAATCGAAAAGAAATTAGCAAAAAGCCTATCTTCGTATACCTAAATGATCTCGAAGAAGATGAGAGAAAAAAATTAAAACCAGAAAAAAGGAGGGGACTATAGAAAAAAATTGCATAATTAAATTCTAAATTGGCTCTGGGCATTGCTTTAACATTCTCGGTTATTGTGACTGTAGAGTATAAATACTTACAATGTTGGCATTGCACCATTTGAAAACCTTGGGTCTACCCCAAATAGTCGAATCAAAATTCCAATCACAACACTTACTACTGCAACTAGGTGAAAAGCTACTCTCCAGCCAGGAATTCCCATTACTGTTGTTGCGGCCAGTAAAACAGAAATAAGACCCCCCAATATGGTCCCAATATTGGAAGTAAATTGCAGCCAGCCAAAAGCCATTCCACGATTTCCATCATCGGTTGAATCAGCCACAAGTGACTGAATTGCAGGCACAACTATTGCAAGCCCGATCCCATTCAATGCCCTTGACACTGCTACCTATAAAAACAATGAGAGTTTAGACATAAAACTACATCATTAGCGAACATCAGCAGAAACCTGGATTTCATACCAATTAAATACTTTCCAGAATATTTAATCAAAAAAAATATTAGAATTCGTTGTCAGATAGATCATGTGAGAATCTAAAACAACATTTATTAGGATCTAAGGCATGTTATTTGTTAGCATTCAGCACTATCAAATTGTTTCAAGGCATGTGTTAGAAAAAAGAACAATTGTACCAGGAGATTTATTATTGTATGTGTTACTCCCATTTCAAAAGATGCCATTTTTATGATGTATGTTATTTGAGATCTTGGACGAGAGAATTTGGCATTGGCATCAGCAGAGACACAAAAGGGAAAGAAATAAACCTTAAATATTGTTAAGTTTAAGTGAACAGATTAAATGCACAGAAAATAATTCAAAAACAGAGACAATAACACAGCAGTTACCCTGGGAAAACCCTCCTCTTGAGGGAGAAAAACCCAGCAACAAAGATCTCTCTTATATTTGAACAATGACAACAGATCTCTTTACAAATAGGTCTAACTCAAGACCAATATTCAACACAGAAGTTCGCATCAAACTTGGCACTTCAAATTCTGGCAGAGACAAGAGTTCACAATCTGTCCTAAATCAATTCGCAATCTGATATTGAGGTACTGAGAGGAACTTACGCTTGACAGAGCATAGACCTAAAGAAGATCGCACCTGGTAGAGACAGAATATAGATCTACAGCAATTCGCCCCTGCATGAACTTTACTCTGTGAGATGTTCGCTCTTTTATATGATCGCACTGCACTGTGTGATATATTCGCCCTTTAATCATTCGCACTTTATCATCAGATAAATTCGCACTGGATCATCAGACAAATTCGCACTTGATCATCAGATAAATTTGCACTGGATCATCAGACAAATTCGCACTGGATCATCAGACAAATTCGCATTTGATCATCAGATAAATTCGCATTTGATCATCGGATAAACTTATGTGCATAACCGAACTGGCATAGATAGTTAGCAATGGACGAAACAATCTGTATATAAACGAATGGGAGAGACGCCTATCTTCAAATCTTTCATGTCGGCCTCTTAAGAAATCGCGCGCCATCTTAGATGAAAGTCGGCCTTGATAATATTCACACCTCTTCACAAGAGGTCAGCCACCTTTAAGAAATCGTGTCTCAAGAAGAATGAAGTTGGCTCCAAATAATAAACATGTATTAAATGTCTTCTTAATAACAGATCAAGATGAATTAGTATCTTCTCATGTCGACCATACAATGCAATGAAGATAATGAATAAATTAAATAGCCAACAGCTATCATTTAATTTATGTTCTCTCAACAAGGCTGAGCTGGAAGGAACGACAGACGCTGCTATATCATTAACAAATATAAGGAACAAATCTGATATACTAATGGCTTATGGCACTTTGAATGACATAATATAAGTAGGTAAGGGTTGTCAAGTATCATGCAATTAAAATACGTTCTTTATATGACAATCTTTTTACCAACATTCCTTTCAAACCATAAATTTCAGGCTGCCAAAATACATTGTAAATGCCATGTAGATATGCAATTCAAGTTCAGGATTTTGTAGTATACATTAGTAATTTACTGCTTCTCAAATTGACATTTACTACGTCAATTTCCCCATCTATCTGAAGTAAAAAGATCCTTCCATTTGCATTTCATTTATATATGAAACCAACAAGAAATGATTGTGATTCCTGCTTCAGTGACTAATACAAAAGCGCAATCAACCTTTTTGATAGCGTCTGAGAGGACAGAAGGATGTGAGAATAAGTGAACTGGAATGGTCTTTTTTCCCATCTTATCGGTATTTTTTTATTTAAGAACCTAAGTCATTGTGATAGTGTCTGTGTCTAAATTAACTATGCACTTCATAAAACAGTCATTTAGTATTAATTAATACTTTGATGGTTGATCTTTACCGTGGTCGAATTCATCTTGCTTTGGTCATTATGAGCATAGACAAATTTTTATTTTGTTTCCAAGGCACCATTAGTTATTTGAAATATTATTGGATAGTGTCCAATACTCAGTATATGCATCATTGCTTATCATTTACTGAAAAAAATTATGAACAGTCAACTTGCAATCCAAAGCAAATCCTGTTAAGAGAGTAAGCCCAATCAGTACGACATTGCTTGCTTGAAGTTGATAATACTGGTATTGTTTTGGTCTTGCTAAATAAAATTCCTTGACATATTGCTAGGGTAAATATTCCACTTTGTTTTTATGTTCTCTTTTTATTAGTAGACATTAAAAACATCTATAAAATTCTTGTTTGCATAACGATGGTCTTTGATACTTCTTTAACTAGATTGAGTTCTAACAAGATACCTTAGTCATATTTTTTTATTAAGTTAGTGCTAATATATTGATAATGAAGGAGGGATTACAAGAGATAGCTTACTTGAATAAAATCAAGCTGGTCACAGTCATTTACAATTTAATATTTTCAATGCATCAAGCTAGAGATGGAATTCCCCTTCAACTCAACCATTTACCATAGCAAAAAATATGCTAAAAAATCTGCAAAGTCATCTCTCCATGAGCATCGTATTATAACATCAAAGGACACCATACTGTGACCTAGATCATACAAAAAGATAAAGAACTACAAGCACCATGTATTTGAGTGAATGTGGTGAAAAGTTGCTGAGAAACTGAAACTTTGTGAACCAGTTCTCTTTTGAAGGAACTTAAACTGCTTTAATGCTCACATCGAGAAAAATCTCTTGATTCCTTGTGCATTTGACTCTAGCTTCAATGATTTGATTTGCTTCTGCTAATGTGCTATAATCCAGATTCATCTCTACTAGCTAAAATTCTTCTGCAATATTTGGTGTGTCCAACAAAGGTGTAAAGTAATGGCACAAGAGTTCACAATTGAAGATTGGATGTAGACCAAGTTAAGCTAGAAGATTTGACTAGAACACATTATCTCCAACCTTCTTAGTGATAGTATATGAGGCATATCAAAAAGGAAGGATCTTGCAGTAAGGTCTTGTGAATCTTTCCTTCTGCAAATGAAGTTGTATTATGTCATAATCTTGAAGGTGTGGCATACAATATTGATTATAACGCTGCTTATATTTAGCATAGCATTTATGCATAATGGTTTGCACTTGCTACAATATGTGTTGGATGTGCTCAACGAACTTGTCAGCTTTGTCAACTTCATTTTGATTTCAAGGAGTCGTTGTAAATGGCAGCATAGGATAAGCGATATTAATGGATGCCATTGATTGGAAACCCAAACAAATTTGAAAAGGGTTGTGTTTCCATAGAGTTGTGAAGAGCTCTCTCATAGTTGTGTTGAATGAAAAATAGAACTCCACCCAAATGCAATGTTTGTTGGAGTTGTACATTCTGAGAAGATGCAAAATGGAATGTAGTAAGCTAGGTCAGTGTAGTACCTATCACTAACCAAAGTGCATGCAAGAAATTGCTCAAATATCTTGTCTCCTATTAAATATAGTTGTGGATGTAACCCAAACTGAATCCATAGATTCTGAAAATACAACTGGATTGCTTCCATAGTTGAGTTAATATTTTTACAAGACATGAGAATTGCAGTATTTGAGGAATCTATCGACTACTTCATACACTAAATCACAATGTTTCTCCAAGTTTCCAAGACATGGGGATGTGGGGACTAGGTTTCTGGGATGGCAAAAAATTTCCCGAATTTCAGGGACAATAGGGGGAGGGCTAATAAAATAACTTAAACACAAGCAGCTCAAATTTAAAAAAGTAAATACAATGTGCTCAATTTCTGGAGTGACAATCCTCCCCCTTTTAGGTCTTTAGGGGTTTTTAGCATTTTTTCCTTTAGATGTTACATTTTTTTACACCAAATGGATTAAGTTGTCCAGCCCTCGAGAAGGGGGATGTCCCCTCCAAGACCCCAAGTTCCCAAAACATCTAGGACATTGAGGATGTCACCCAAACCCCTGGGGAAGTGTCCCCATGGAACACTGCTGGTAAATCACTGCCAATGCTTGGTAGTAGGCAAAACTGAAAGAAAATCCATGGAAACTGATTCACAAGGCTTGTTTGGTACCAGCAAAGGAGTATACAGTCCTTGCTTCTTGATGACCAGCTTGGCTATACACAAATGAAACAGAATCTTATATGTTTTACAACATACGACCTAATTTATGGACAAAAAAAAACTTCAAAAGTGTGTGTTTTCAAAACCAAAATGACCTGGAATCTTTGGTAAAATGAGCCCGAATATCAAATTCTAGTGTTTTGCCTCATGCAATACACACAAGTGTCCCAAATGATGCAAGTGCCCATCCTGCAAGTAGTAATTTCGAATTTAAATGTTTTAATCTTATGGATGACGGTCTCTTCCCAATAGATAGAGTTTCCAATGTTTACATACTAGCACAATAGCATAAAGCTCTTAGTTATACCTCCATGGTAAAATAACACTTCAACATGTTTACTTAATACTTATGTTGCCACGAACTGCTGAGCACTTGCTGAATATGGCACAAACATTCTTCAAGTATTGTTGAAGATGACTATGTCATCAAGATAGGCATAAAGAATGAAGTAGTGAACCATGGAAGAATGTCATTCATCATCTAAATAAATGGCACAAATGCACTAGTCAAGTCAAAAGACGATAACCAACCATTCAAATAAACTTTCCTTGGATTTGAAGGTTGTCCTCTAGACATCTAAAGGTTCAATAGCTAAGTTGTCAGTTCCGGTACGGGATCAGATACGGGTACGAGATTTTGGAATGCCAGTATGGCGATTTTTTTTCTTGGGTATGGTATGTTTGCAAATACATTTGATATATCATATAATATTATATTTAAGATAATAATTACATTTGATCTTTCATAGTATGATACTTCATCATTGATCAATGATATTATGATAGTCATAAAGATAATTGTCTAAGTTGTCAATTTTGGTCTCCATTCCTAGACCCCCTCATTTTAATCAAGTTTTTTATGTGACAATAGATCCCAATAATTAGTGGGTGTTGGGAGTGGAGGCCCTAACGGGGTTGAGGGTTAGCACCCCTCATGGGGGTTTGGGGGCAACGCAGTACCAAAATCCTGTACCTGTACCAAAAACCACTCAAACCTTCATGGTGCATGCCATTTTCACAATTTTATCTTCAAAAGCACTTTTTGCATTTTTGTAAGTGTTTTTTTTTAATTTTTTGGTGCCCACAAGGCGTTGGCACTTGCAGGAGTGCCTAGGGAGCACCCCAGACACCCTAGGCACTCCTAGACCCAAATGCTCTCGAAGAAGGCACGAGGGCTTCAAATGAAGAACCCGGTAACTTAGTTCAATAGGAATCAAATGGAATCAATACTTGAGATCTTTCTTAATGAATGATTTTGCACTACAAATCTGATCCACTAGGTCTTCAATCCTTGTAAAAGCATAGACTTTTCATAGTGATCTTATTGAGAGTTGAGTAATTGATGCAAAACCTCCATCTACCATCCTTCTTTAGCACAAGCACAACAAAATTGTTGCAAGGCAAAGAGTGGGCCCATTCTATCCCTTTTCCACAAGTTTATGGATCTACCAATTGATTTCTCATTCTCAAGGAATGAACTAGAGAAGCAAAAATCTCAAAAAATCCCGATTATACCCGATTTTTTGAAAATCAGTCCCATAGACGATTTTTTCCCCCAAAAAAACCTTGTCTTTTTAAAAAACCGTTGATTGTGATTTTCAACAATTTTTTTGTGTTTAAATCACATTAAAATCGCATTTAAATCATATGTGAAACCTTAACCAATCTCCCACCAACCTATGAAACCCTCAAAATCTGCGAAATATTTTATGAAAAATGCAATAGTGCAATATTTTTAGGGCACAACTACAAATAGGAGCTCGTCGGGACGTGCATAGAAGGTGCAACTAGTTGCAAACTTGCAGGGAGTTGGGAGGCGGTGCATTTGAGTCAAAGGTAGGAAATTTTTTGTCATAACACTGTTGGAAATACATTCTATAACTTCACGCCATATAAATAGTATTTACACAAAAATCAAACAACGCATACAAATAGATGAATAATTTGTTAAGTAAAATTTTCAATGTGCACATATACAAGGATCTTTCAATTTAAATTAACAAGATAAAAAATGTTAAATCTATTTTATTTTGCTAGGACTTCCATTCAAAGAGATAGTATTTTACTATTATGATAGGTGAATGGTCTATATTCCAAAGTTATATTTTAGTTCACTGTTCATACTTCATATTTTGTGTCTACTTTATCATGGTTTATATATATATATGCTAGGATTTTTGTCAATATCGTCAATACGCTATCACAAATGGTTCAATTTTGTGTCTACTTCTTATCTACATTGAATGTTAAATAAGATTTCCAATGTGCACATCATTAGGATCTTTCAATTTAAATTAACAAGATAAAAAACATTAAATATATTTTATTTTGGTGGGGCTTCCATCCAAAGAGATAGTATTTTACTATTAGGTGAATGGTCTATATTATGAGGTTATATTTTAGCTGCTTGTGTCTACTTCATATTTTATGTCTACTTTATCAGGGTTTACTTTGGTGTCTACTTCTTATCTTGATTTTATAAACAACTAAATTGTTATTGTGAAGAATGGTTGGTTATTTGGTCCAAACACCATATTATGGTCTATCTTTTTCTACAGTGGCAGCCTTGTAAATTAGTTCTTTGGAAACAAATAATTAGTATTCCTTGCTAATCTATGAAGCTACAAAGCTCTAATTTACAAGGCTATTTACAAGGAAATAAATAATTTGTATGCCAATCTACAAAGCTCTCAAAAGATAAATGGCGATCTTTTCTTGATCACAAAATTAATTGGCTGCACAGTATGCGAAAATTAGGTTTATCCAACCATCTATAGATAAACAACATCTATTTTGCCTTATATCCAAATTTTAAGTTGAGTTTTTATTTAAAAATCCATAATTATCTTCTCATATCTTCCCCATTAGTTAATTCATTCTTCAAGTTAGCAAATTTCTCATCTAAATTATCTACTTAATGAATTAAATAATTCTTTTGTAATCTTCTCACAAGTTTGAAAAAAAAACATCCCTTGCCAATTTCAGTTTACTAATTGTTGATGCGTGTTTTATGACACAACAAACATTCTAGAATAAAGTGTCAAAGATGCTATATCCCCTCTTGAAAAACTACCTCGTATGCTAAGACTGCAATAAAGATCATACGATAATTCCAATGTTTAAGTTAAGTGTGGATAAGCTCTATGGTTGATGTAATTTGCTGGTTATGACAAGGGGACTTATGCTAGGCTTGTTCAATTCACAATGAAGGTCTAGACAATGAAGCTTTACTGTTTGGGTCTTGGATCAAATAAACTAAAAAAGGAGATAAAGGTTTAGAATTTCTAGTCTACTTCCTAAGAATTCAAGAGATGGTATTGACTTGGTGGAACGAATAACCACGCTTTGCTTCACCACGCTCAACGACAACTACACAAAGGGGTGCAATCTTCAAGGGAATGTGCTTATGATTTTCACGTCATGAATAACTACCATCAAATCGAACAATAATTATCCAAACAGAAGTTAAGCATCCACAAAATAAGCTCAGGCTAACTTTACACATTGAATGAAAATCATCCATTCAAAGAAAGTATGAGCAAAAAGTTTCACCATAAATCAATACTTATCAAATCTTGCATTCATCTAACATACATGAAATAAAATCTAAACTATGATGAGGGATAAGAACCATGCCAACTCCAATCACCATCAATGCATGCATTACTTATTACAGAATTACTTATCTCAACATGTTTTGCAACATGCTCCCATGCTTTACAAATGAGGGGTTGAGCTCAATTTATAGGCTCCCCAATTACAATTCAATGGCCAAGATTGATTCAGGATCAACGGCTGAGATTACAAAATAAAACCCTAATTAGGGTTTGTCCTAACTAACTCCTTCTCAACCAATGAGAAAATTACATTCGAGGACACTTGTCCTTTTTGCTAAATATGAACCAACAAATAAAATAGAAAGTTGTTGCATGTTGATTTGGAATAATTTGATTGGTTGGAAGATGATGAGGCGCCACCTCAACGTGCTGGATGCCTTCCTTGGTGGCTTCGTTTTTCTTCCATGTGCTTGCCTTAGAATATTTTCCTTGCCGATGACTCTGTCCTTTGTGCTTTGTTCTTTCCTAACTTTGATCTTTGGATCTCCCTTAAGACTTTGGCTTCTCCTTCTCGCCTGCATTGGAAGTCTCGCCTTGGAGCAAGTGTCATTCCTTTGAATTTCCTTTCTGAATTATCCAATTTATGTCAAGAAATTGTTTAAGTATGAAATTTTATTTGGAACACTCTTCTTGTCATCATCTGATTCTGATTGGAAGCTTGTCTTCAATTCTTCAGGAGATGAAATCCTTCAAGAATTTGCCCGGATTGCTTCAATAGGTCTGGGATTGTAGATGAAAGCCCCCCCAAGATGTCCAGTTATTCTTTCCAGTGCCTTGAATAATGGAGGAAATTGGAACCTTCCCTGTGAAGAATTTCCATACTTAGCCAAATTTTGGCTACTAAGATTTTGGCCATTTTTGTGCTCAAATGAACTTTGCCGGTGGATTTGTCTTCAATTTTGAATTTGGCTTGCGTAAGTTGGATGTACTTGACGATGTGCCTGCCGTTGTCTTCATGATGCCAAATTCTTGGCGGACTTCCTGTTGGTCTTGCCATGTGCAAGGGTGGACTCCCAAGTTTTTTTTTTTTATATCTCCCTTCAAGTCGGACTTTACACTTTCTTTGCTATTTTCCTCTTTGAAGATTCACCTTGTGTAGTCATCCACCTACAGTAAAATAAAAAAATATTTCAGATTTTCCCTCTCCTAAAGATAACTTTTCAGGATAAGCTTTGAAAGATTTTTATAAATTTCATTTTCAAGCTTTTAATTTTCTCCAAAATGGCTAATTTATTTGATTTTATCTTTTAAATTTAGCCATGGCAAAAATTATTGGATGAAGATTTTCATTTTCTCTCTCCTAAAATCTGGCCTCGTGCTGAATTTTTCAACACTCCCTCTCCTGATATCAAAGTGAATTTTGTTTTGAATTTAAAGCAAACTTCATACTCTCTTCGTCATTTTCATCTTGGCACGAGCATATTTCATATTTAACTCTTCATTTCTATCTCCCGAAATCGGACTTCTCATTGTTTGCCATACTCTCTCTCTACAAGTTGGACTTGGTGAACATTTTTCCATGGCGGACTTTGAGAGTCTTTTTCCATCTATCTTCAAATGTTGAAGGACTTCATGTCAAATTCTCCATGTCTCTCTCTTGAGGCATGGCAAACTTCCCAAGTGCTTTTCCATTTATTTTCCATTCAAGTGTCATGGCGCACTTTCAAGGTGATTTTCTTTTGGTTATCTCTTTGGGGTGTTGAAAAATAAATAATTAAATAATTATTTTATGTGTTGTTTTCAACCCCTTCATTTTATGGCATTTATTTTCTTTTATTTAAGGCAAATTTGATTTTCCAAAATTTTTCTTGCCAATGCCTTAGGCAAAAACTTTTCTTTCCAATTTCATTTTGCCATAATTTTTTTTTCGTCCAATTTCATTTGGCCATACTTTTCTTTCCGTCCAATTTCATTTTGCCATAATTTTCCTTCCGTCCAATTTCATTTGGCCATAATTTTCCTTCCATCGAATTTCATTTGGCCATAATTTTCTTTCCGTCCAATTTCATTTTGCCATAATTTTCTTTCCATCCTAAGTCTCAGGCAAAAATGTTTTAGACAAATAAATGTTAAGACTTAGGAAAATTTTCTCTTTTCTCCAAGTATGGCAAATTTTTAAAGTGCCAAGAATATATATTTTTTTAATTTTGCAAAGTCAAACTTAGGCAAAGCTTTGATTTTTCTCCCTCCTTGGCATGGCGGACTTCATCTATGTTCAAGCCATTCAATTTTGTTGCCTATGCTCAAGCCATTCTATGGTGGACTTGCTTATTGTTTAGGCCATATTATAGTGCTCTGGGCGGACTTGGCTTAATTTCTTTCCAGTTTCCTTGGAGCGGACTTGACTAAGTGTTGAGCCATCTTTCCTTTATGGTGGGCGGACTTAGCATGACTTTATGCCATCTAGACTACTTTCCAAAGGAGGACTTTGCTTGTTTCTTTGCCACTTTACATGGGGCGGACTTGGCTCTATTCCTTGCCATAGTGCTTAGGGCAGACTTCACCACAGTTTATGCCATTTTACACTTTGCTGGCGGACTTGCTATATTTCCATGCCATTCTCCATTTGTCCAAGGGCGGACTTGGCACATCTTCATGCCATCCTTAGGGCGGACTTGCTACATCTCCCAGCCACTCCACATTTTGTCCAAGGGCGGACTTAGCATGACTTTATGCCATCCTCCATTGTGCAGGTCAGACTTTCCCTTACTTCTTGCCATTATCCTTCATGTGGCTGAGCGGACTTTGCTTCATGCTGTGCCATTGCCTTTTAAGTGGTTGAGCGGACTTGCCACATGTCTAAGCCATTAGCTGTTGCTTGGCTGAAACCTTTTGCCATTATTTTGCTCTTCTTTCCATGCTGGTTATGAATTTCAGTCTCTTTTTTTATGCCTTCATGATTTCTTGCCATGATTTTCAGTCATACCTGGGCCATTTTTCCATGATTTCTCAGATTTATCCATGATTTTTTTTAGATTTCTTCATGAATTTCCCAGATTTTTCACCATTTTCTGTGATTTCTTGGACTGATTTTTCCAGATTTTTATCAATTTTCTGATTTTCACCATGAATTTCACAAATTTTCAAATTGATTTTCTGAGATTTCCATTGACTTTTTCGAACTTCTGAGTGGATTTTCGAAATTCGGGACTTTTCCAAATATAGAAACCCTGACAAAAATAGAAACTTTCTAAAAATAGCCCCTAAAAAATAGGAAGTCCAGAATAGGCCAAAAATGCCAAAAATAAAGTCCCTAAAAAATAGGGGGTCTGGAGGGGCAATCCCCAAAAAGTAGATGTCAGAATTGACCGAAACGACAGTCGATCTTCGTCCCTCGAGCCTCCTAAGCACTATGGTGATGTTTGGACAATGATTCAGGTTCAAATTTTTCGCTTGGCTCGGGTGACTCTTCAAAACTTTAACTCCTCATTGTAAAGAAACATGGTGATAAGCAGTTGTGACGCCAAGGCAAAAGGCCAAAAAGCAAAAAAAACAAAGGGTCCCCATTTGCAATGGGATGATGTGTGAAAAGGTCACAACACTAATCTATCTTTCGAAATTAACTCCACAATCAGTAGAGTTAACTCTTGATCTTTGATCGAATCTCCACCATTCATCCAATCTTTTGAAAGTCTATAAATTCATCTTTTCAATCATCATTTTCATAATCACGAATCTTTCATGCAAAATAACTGTCATTTTATCATTCAAAATTCATTAATGTTATGCTGCTGAGTTAAGCATCCACAAATTATCAAAGTTGAGAAAATCGCTTCAATACACTCAATCTCAGGTTTGCAATTGAATCTAAAATTAGAATTTAAGTTTTATGCTTTTATATTCTTATTTAGTGTTTCAAATTTTTAATTGCACACAAGGTGCATGCAGCAAAGGGGAAGAATGTGAAAAAGCTTTCGGTGCACCAAATGTCTATCGTACCCTATTCTAGTGAGCGTCTGATTCTTTCTCTAGATTAGGAAGTATTATATGAGAAAGAAAAATATACAATAGAGGTGTAATATGTAGATTTAATGCCTTATGACCAAGAGTTGCAAATCTTTGTGCCTAGATAACAAAAATAGGTTAGAGATGATTAAAGGAACAAGAGAAATATATCCAAGTACCTAAGGTTTCTTTGTTTGACTATGTCAGTCTATAGATGATAGATCATATATTTTAGCAAACAATTCTTGGTTTTGGGACAAGAATGTGCTACTGATTAAACCATGGCAACCTGAGTTTAACTCAATGACTAAGTCACTCACAAAAATACCTGTATGGATTTGGTTCCGCTATTTACCACTTCAATTTTAAGTGGATGCTTGCTTCCAAGGAATAAAGAATACTTTGACGAGACTTATGGCGATTGAATTGAAAAACAGATAGTTTGATCCACTCAACTTCTGCCAGAATCCAAGTGGAGTTGGATATTTCAAAAAGACTAATAGAGGAAATTTGGCTGAAAGTGGAAGATAGAATTTGAAAGCAAGTAACTGACTATGAAATCATTTTGTTTCAATGCCATAGGTGCTTCAAGGTAGGGCACATAGCAACTGATTGTACAAAGAAGAAACCAAAATCTGCTAAGCATGCTACCTGGAGGCAAGGGGCATGATTTTTGCATTTATTAGTTAAAGGGCGGCTCCTGAATCATCGACTAAATCAGAGGATTCTGATTTGGGTGAAAAGCAAGCAAGGGAGTTGCTGATGGCTGATATTGAGTGGGGTTCAGATTCATATAACATATTCACAGCCACCAACGCCCCCTAAATATTCTGAGTGTTCACTCACCAGTAGATCAGAAAGAGCCAAACAAAGAATTATCCACTTGCAAAAGAGAGCAGAAAGAGTTGGTCAATTTAGCAAATGTAAAAGGAATGTTAGTAATTCCTCTATGGAGTAGCAACCTGTGCTTTGCCCTTTGCCCCCTAAGCAGCCCACGGGCAGATATTTGGGGTCAGGCTGACCTTTAGAGTTATCTTATGAAGAAGAATGGGGAATTGGTACAAACACTCAAGAATCTTGATTAGCTGCCATTAATCAACCTTTCTCTGATTCTTCTCCTTATATAGATTATGAACCAAATGAGGTGTCTTCAGGATGGAAAGAAGTCAAAAATAGAAATTAAATAGTTAAAACTCGAAACACAGCTGACTGGTCATATGGTGCTCAGATCATAGAGTAACAAAGGAAAAATTTAGTGTCTGCAGGTTTTGAATTTGTTTTCTGATGTTGTAGGGAAGGGGCGCCCTTTAAGAGAGCCCCCCATATTTTATTTTATTTTAAAGTTAAAAAATTGATTAATGGGAACAGAAAATGTACAATGCTAGATAGAGTCAAGAATATAAAATAGACCACAAGAAAACAGGAGATGAAAAACAAGTACATATCCAGAAAGACAACAATAAAGGATTGAAAATGATGAGTTCAGCAAGCGCAAATGATCTCAAATTCCTCTCCTAGCATACAAGGCTGAGGAACCCAATAGTAGATGCGTTCTTTGTGCATTAGTGTTGGGTTAGTATCGTCCAGCGTGTTGCTCCTTAATCTTGCAGTGCCATTTTAAACGCCCATTTTATTGCCCTATGGGCCCTTTGTTTATAACTGATATGAGAAACCTAGTTCAATGGGCCCCATTAAATAGCTTCTATCATGCTCCTGCCACAAAATTGGCCTTTCCATTTGTGTCTTCAGCCCCCTATTTTATTGTCTCATGATCCTTGTGCTTTGGCCAAGCTCCAAAATTTCAGACATGGCAGTCTTCATAAAACCTAAGCCCTTTATTTTGCCATGTGATTTTTGTTTTATTTTGTTATTGACTTGTGATCACCCATGACTTATAATTTAAGTTGTTTTCTTTTGTTCTACACACTACTGGGAAACTGGCTGGCAGATAACAGTCTTTGCAAGGGAGAGTAGGCTATATCAGATGCCCTTTCACTCTCCATTGCCCTCTAAGATCATTTAATGCTCGATTAAACCATCATTAAGGGTTGTAATTCTATTCTGCTGTTGACTAGCTTGTGATGATTATTGGATTAGTGAGACATGTTTGTTCTTTGCAGTTACCGAGTAAATAAACTGGCAGAGACTTTCCTTTAGAGAGAGTATTCGGCTGAGGCAGTCAGCTCCCTATTCTCCACTGTCCTTTGTTGTTCCCACCTGAGGTCCACATCATCAATTCTCCAAGGTGGCAATTTGGTTGCAGTCTCATGGTAAGGTGTCAGACTCAATTTGGTTGCAAGGTGATGATAGGTACAGCATGCATGGGACTGTGGTGCATGAAACAATTATTTTGTGCCTCCGGTTATGGTGACAAAAGTTGGGGTGTGTGTTGGTATTATGTTAAGGACTGTTTGCAGGGGTGATGCATGGCCTGATGTTATTGGCCAGTGGGTGAACTATTTCCACACAGTTTCATTTTAGCAGTTGGCTGTCAGTTTAGCAGTTGGCTGTCAGTCATTTGATCTTGCTCCTCCACATGCACTTGCCATCCAATCTTTGGAAAATTGCACAATGTTTAGTTTCTATGTCAGTGCTTGGGCAGTAGCTTCAATGAGCATGTGGCATGTGTGGAAGTTTTTCACTGGCATAGTGGTATTGGTTTAGACAAAATGTATGGTTCCCACATATCTGGAGTAATTCTTTGGTGCCACATGGATATGCATCATCGATGGTGGTGAGGCCCCTTGAGCTTTATTGAATGGGTTATGTGCTGTGGGCAGTGCAAATACATAATACAGGTTGCCAGTGTTTAACTGATTTATAAGGGACCAATGGATGTTTAATTGGAAAGGTCCACAGATGTGTAGTGAATGACAAGGTGCCACATGTCTACAACGTTATATGATGGTGGATCCGATTTCTTTATGTGGTGAGACTCATTTGTGAAAGGCCACATATATGATATGCAAGGGCAACATAGCATTTTTTCAATGGGAATATCTTGTATGCCCAGTCATTTTGTCTTTATTGTGGCTCTTTTGCAATGGTGGGGACCAGTTACTGGTCCAATAGACAATGGTTTTACAGCGGGAAACAGGTTGGGCCATTTGTGAAAGGCCACATATATGATATGCAAGGGCAACATAGCATTTTTTCAATGGGAATATCTTGTATGCCCAGTCATTTTGTCTTTATTGTGGCTCTTTTGCAATGGTGGGGACCAGTTACTGGCCCAATAGATGATGGTTTTGCAGCAGGAAACAGGTTGGACTAGTCATGCCTCCACTCCTCACTAGTCCACTGAGCCATTGATCTTATAGGGCCCAATTGCAATGAATACAAGCCATTAATCTTTGCACGATACTCAAAAGAGTTAATGGATAGTTGCGCCTGCATTTTTTTCAAAGCACCATATACTAAGATTTTCAATGCACAACTAAAGAGCAATATAGAGAAGATGGGTCCAGGGGAATTTTTGAGCCTGATGGAGTATTGTGGGTCTTTTGCGATGCTGCTTGTGATGCGGCTTAGCCCTATGAGGGTAAATCAGCTATTGTAAACCTGTGTGCAGGGGTATTTCTCGAGGGAAAATGACATGACAAGTGCCCGTGTCATGTGCAAAGGTCTAGCTAAACCAGATGTCATTGCTCCAGCATTCAATGAAGAGTCAAGACTATGAAACTAACAGAGGAGTATTTGCAGGTGGCTTACATACATGATTGAAGGGTATTTTACCCTGTTTCTAAACTAAGTTTGAATCAGTGTTCCACGGAGTTTCCTGAAGGGGACGCGTCTCGGGGACGGGGGGACAGAGGGTCTAAGTTTGGGGACGGCGAGGGGACGGCGGGGGGACGGCGGCGGGTGGGCGGTGGGGGGGCGGTGCTGATATACATATGGTACTTGAATAACTAGTTATAAAAAGATGTTTAAGATTAACATTTGAAATTAAACTTTGGCAAATTAGTAAAATTGCAAATACTAACATTTTAAATACTTGAATACTATTACTATTAAAAGATAAAGTAAATAAAATATTAAAATTTGACAAATGAAATTGTCGAATTTGAGATTTCTATTATATGAATATCGAAAATATGACATGTCACATCATAATATCATATCATAAAGATGATTACAATGAGTAGCATGATACATTGATATCAAAATAAGTACAAAATGCAAAAATGAAAAATCATAATATCATATCATAAAGATGACACAATGAGTTGCAAAACATCAAATGGCATATGTGAGCAAAAAAATGAAGAATGGGAGTGTTTTGTTTAGCTTAGAGGCTTTTAGAAGGGTCCCACAAGCCTTTAGGGTTCGGCCCAAGGCTCACATTCCTAGAAAATTAAAAGAATATTTTTAAAAAATTGCTTTCTTGCACATCCCAGTGCGGGGACTTTTGGGTGTCTCCGAGACGCTTGAGGGACGGCTAGAAGTCCCCAAGACGTCTTGGGGACGTCTAGGAGTCCCCGCCGTTTCCTCGGAGTCTCCCAAGTCCCGGCGGCAGTGGGGGGACGGCGGGGGGACTTTTCTCAGCCGTCCCCAAGTCTCCGAAACGTCCGGGACAGGGAGACGGCTAGATTTGTGGGGGGGACGCGTCCCCGTGGAACACTGGTTTGAATCTAATGGGATTGTCCTGCTTAAAAAAGCAAATCTGATTGTGTCATGTTGCTGCAAGTGATTTTATTGTTTCAACAAAGAACTAGTGTATTTGGCAAAGCCTTAGGATTATTACATGTATCATGGTACGTTCTAGGGTAATTTGTTGGCTCTATATATGTGTGCTTTTCTGATGTACTAATGGTTGGTCATTGAGCCACTTCTTGTACAGAGGTAGTCCTAAGGATGGCCTAGGAAATCAACTGTTGTATGGATTGCTTTGTAAGAGTTGGGTATTCATTGCATGATTCGAAGGAAGATATGATCAAGCAAGGACTTCACCATAGTTTGAATGTCTCCATGGCTAGCTGAGGTATTTCAAGGGATCTTCTGAGCATGCCACAAAGTCTCTCAAATCAGATTTGTTGATTTGTTGTATTAACTGTTTAAGGATTAGTTGATGTGTAAAACCATTGCAAAGGGCTTTGTAATGTTCTTTTCCTTAATGTATATGGGATATCTTTTATTAGAAATGTGTAATGTCCCCTTTTTGGGCTTACCCTTGATTTTGCCTAGAATCACAAGTTCAATTGAAACAAGAGGTGTAGTATAGTTAGACTTTAAACTTTACCAATAAACATGTCCTAAGCTAAAACCCTGGAATAGGTCCTGCAATCATGTTAGATAACATATAATTCTACCAATGATTCAAAAAGAGTTAGGGTACATATAATGCATATATATTATCAATTATTTCAATCCATTTGAATAAATCATTTAAGAAATTAAGAATCAATAGTGCAATTCCCATAGTCCACCATGATGGGGTTGGAGAGGAAGCATGTTAGGGTGCCCTAACTTCCCAAGAGCATGGAGTAACCATACTCGACCCCTTGGCCCCAAGGAGCAAGACTCTTGTCCATCCAGCATGAGGTGAGCTACTTAGAAGGGTAAGACGCACCTGCATCCCCTAATCATTACTCCTCAATAAGACGCCCTAACTTCACCTCATCTAAGCCCAAGAGCATGGAGTATCCATACTCGACCTCTTGGCCCCAAATGTTAAAACTCTTGTTGCTGGTGGGCTACTTAGAAGGGGAAGATGCGCCTGCTGACCTTATTGAGGTTCATCCCTAACCCTTTCATGGTCGCTTATAGTAGATTCAAATAAATAAATGATTACAGAGATTAACTACTATCATCACCAAGAATTGATAGATTAACTATATATATATATATACTCAATTATCTTGCATACCACAATTGAATAACGCTGCTGTAATCTACTGATATTTCTAATCTGATTGACATATCAGAGTTGTTAGATTGCTTGATCTTCTAATAGATTTCCATAGAACTTTTATTTCCTTAAACAATCTGCTCATACATTCCTCCTCAATAAATCTGCTGATCTGAGTGCAGATATTTTTCTGAATATGATTCCATGCCTATAATATTTAATCTAATATATTTATTCTTTTTCCAATCTGCTCTATTATCCCTATTCCTTAATTCCTTCATATCAGACTTTATTAATCTTATTCCATGGTTGATGTTTGCCTCCCTCTTATATATCTTCATGATTGGGTGAATAGTCACACCCTTATTATTATTCCATCCTTTACAAAGGATGCACCTTTTCCCTTAATCGCTGCTCTTTTTAATTGATGTTTTAAATTAATTAAATCCTTTTTGTCCTAGCGCTGCCTTTATACATTGCTGCATCCCTTAATTAATTCCAGCGATTATCTTGCATGCTAGCAGGAGTCAGCCCAAAGTTTTAATTCAACATAAATACTAATGTATTATTGCTGCGATCTGAGTGCTGGGTGCAGAATATTGTATTTCCTTCTATATATACATTATTTTATGTTTACATATTTATTTTAATATATTATATATTTCTTATTTTATTATTATATTTATAAATTGAATTTATTGTTAATATATATATATATATATATAATGAATATAATTATAATAATATTTAAATTGTTAATATCTATATTTATATTTTTAATACTTTATTGTTGCAACTTGATCATGGCCGGGGCATGACAAAATGGATATTTGAAGTAGATCATTTTGTGTGACTGTCTCTTGAATCTATTATTTATACATGTGTGCATTTCTAGTTCTAATTGTTGATTTATACAAGCATCCCTTTTCTCTTGCAAAATTTGATTTTGTTTTCGAATAAATAGGTAGTGATCTAGAATGGTGAAATAATTGATCCTTGATTTTGATAATCTCTCTATTGTTCCTCTTTTCAGTTTAGGAGTAGATTAGTTTCTGCCCAATTGCATAATTCAAAATTATACGCTTTGTCCAAAGGACCAAATCTTAAGAGAACTCAAACCAGAAAACATTCAGAAGATTCTGCTTATGTGGATTCCAAATTGCATATGCCGTGAGCAAGATAAGGGGAGTCATCATAAGGGATACAATTATGTTTTCCATCATTAATTGCATGTGCAATCTGTTGTACCATGTGCTTAATAGAGGTCTTGTAGGTCTTATCATCGGCAATCAATATGCTTGAATGCTTAGTGACAGATAGTTGGGATTTTAACATACACAAAGTATGGCTGTTGAAAACCTAATTCTATTTTTATTACTTCTCTATAACTGTCTCATTGATGACCTCTAGGAACACCCTCCTAGGCTTTGCAAAGCCTAAAGTGTGGAGGATAACCACTCCTGTCAATTGGTCCATAACTATCTGTGGTCCATAACTAACTGGGCATCTAAGGATGAAATGCTCTTCTGATTATGATTTTCTGTTGCATACTTTACAGATATACTTGTGCCAGGGAATACGGCAGTCAACAACCACATGAAGCTTATGAGAACACACACATAATTGGACCAAGGGAAACCTCAACACAACTAAAAGGCTGATAGATTTAGGAGTTATGAAGTGATAATGATGCATTTTCATAGGCAATGGTTAAACCAACTTGGACTAAATTGTTTATACACTCCATATATATTTCATCTCGGATCCCTCTATGGATATCCCTCTTTGACGTGTGTGGACCATTGATGGAGAAGGTGGCAGAAGGAAGTTGGTAAATGCCTAGGTCTGCACTCTGTAGTATGTACACACATTGTGCATACCAATTACTTTGATTTCTTTGATCTAATAGATTTATAAATGATTGGAGAGCTTTGACAGGATACCTATTCTATCCACCTGATGTGAAACATGTAAGTCTATGAAGCAGCATCACCGCATGGAATATTTTTGAAATATGAAAGGAACAAAACTACAAACTCACCGAAGGTAATTGCTTGTAGGACTGTCCATTTGAAAGTTTGAAACATATAGTTTTGGATACCAATGAAATCGGAACTCTCAACAAGCTCAACTAATGCTTGAAAGTCCAGAACCCCAAGCTTCAGAGTCATACAAAACTGTTATTGACACTAAAGTGTCAACGTGACATAGTTTTGCATTAAATTCTTGAAAAAAAGAGCTGGAAACTCTGCATATCAAGTGTATTAAGTGGGGTGTATCACTTGCATATTCTCAACTCCGGAGCAAGAGACATGCTCATGTGGGAGACCATGAAGGAACATCCAGATATGTCTAAGAGGTTACCTTTGTATGTGAGAATAATTGCATGGGCTTCTTTGATGTATCAAAGGCCATAGCCCTAGCCTTGAGTTCACTGAGACTACGCAGATGGTATTTGATGCAGTAACAAATGTTCTCAAAAAGACAAATTTGTGTTATGTAGAAATCTATTTGGTAAAAACTCTGGTCACCTCAACATCAGACTGAGTGAAAGTGTTATATAGTCCTGGTGTTCAGATTAGTCGTGCTTTAGTTTTTATTTATATGCTGTCAAGTTTCTTACATCGCTTTTATTTTGAACAAGATTATGACAATGAAATTATGGTCGTTATGTTAGTTGTGATAAACTACTTTTCATGAGAATGTGAAATTGGGAAAAGAATTTTTAATTTATATGTTGTAACTGCAAGTATGATTGATTTTCTCATATATGTGAAAAATGAATGTGTTGATGAGTTTATATTTAAATATATATATATATGTCGAGAATGGTCTAACCCTAATTCTTTGTCAAGTGGTTGCAGGATTGCCAACACCTCGAGGGAAAGGGAAATATCATCAAGGAGAGGACGTAGTTATTAAAGGATCAAAATATCACCAAGCCTTGAGTCAGTGTAAGATAGCTATATTGAAGTCGTAACCTTGGCTATATATCACTTCATTAAATAATAAGAAAAATAAGTCAACTTAAATAATTTATATCATCGTTCTCCTCTTAAATGCATATTGTAATGTAAAATGAAATTAAATAATAATTCAAAACATTGGATATCTTTTAAAAGACGTGGGTTTGAGTTGAAGCGAGATCTGCTTATGTTTGTGGTGGTAACCTTTGCCACCATGGCCTCATTTCTTGAACGAAACATTCAAAGAAGAATTCAGGCGGACTCATTTTGGCTAGTCTTGGATTGTCTTGGTTTCTTTCTCGAGCATACACCTCTTTCGCAGCTGGCTTCCTCATTATTGGCATTCACATTCTTCTTGATGGGTATTTCTTTGTCAGTATCAGCAATCAATTGGTCTTGCTTCCTCATTTTCATTCCAGAATTCACCTCTTCCGCAACTCAAAACTTTCTCATTCTTTTGTATCCGCATTCTACTTGCTTGGTATCCTCAATCAGTATCCGCATTCGTTTTGTCTTGTTCCTCATTTCTACTCTCTTTCTCTCCTCTCTGCCAGTTGGCATTCATATCGGGTGGCATTCTTGGTTTATCTTACTGTTGAGCATATCGTGGGAAAGCAACACCATATTGTTCGAGGTCTAGTTTTAGGTGGAAATAATTTGATTTCTTGAGTAAGTCGTCTTGAAACTCTTCTGACCAGCAAAGAATCTTGGTGGCATTGTCGCCCTATCTAGTTCGTTGGAGGGAAGAGACCAGAGCTATTTCAAGCTTCAGACCAGTAACCAGGCACGTGAGATAAGAATCTCTCTTTTTGCTTAGTTGTTATTTATGAATAGCTCAATAAAACCGATAGGGGTTTCACCATGATCTGTAGTGCGAATGTTTAAATCTTGCTCTGTGAATGTTATCTTGATATCGAATCTTGAAAAGTCTCTGTGTCGTTCTATCGAATACTTTTTCCCTATTGGTTATGATTTTGTCTTGTTGCTAGCGTTGCAACCGCTATGCTCAGCGTATTCTCTTATTCTCTGTTAAATTTGATGCCAACACTATACTCTGTATTTAAGCTCTGAATCGAAACAGAGCATTGAAGTTCAAATCTTGTGATCTGTTTGTGAACTCTTTAACTACCACCGTGAGCTTCTGCATTTTTCTCATCTCTGTTTAACTTGAGACTCATTGTGTTCAGTTTTTTCTCCAATTATTGAGTTGGGTCTATTCCATAAGCTTTTCAATGTCTTATAGAAGAAATTATATATACAGATATTGAACTAAAGTATTCTGCCATCGTTGATTACAAACTGTCATACTATCCCTTGTGCGTAAGAAATGAACCAATTAACCCTGAAATTGGGTCAAATTATGAATTGAGTCAATATTTATATATACTCAGATGCTAAATGAAATAATGTCGAGCAAGGGTGAGAGTGCTAACAGCACGAGATACGTGTTCTTTAATGATAAAATCCCTGGCCAAGATTATGATGCTTAGATTAAACATTTGTCAGCTATCAAGAAGCAGATATACCCCTGGTCAAAATGGTCTTTCTAGTTAGGAGTACCCTATAGTGAAGGATCGACCAGGGTAGTATAGGTTCTTGACACCAAGCTCAGATGGCATGATGGTATTTATGTGTTCCTTTATTGATTACCTTCGTGAAGGGTTGGGTTTCTTCAGTTGAAGAAACACAAGAGACCAGTAGGTCTTTGGTTGGGCGGAAAAGCCCTTGATGATATTTCATTTTCCCTTGATGACAAAGTCTTGCTCAAGCATTCCAGCAGGAAGCCTTCAGACTGTACTTTCTTGTAACTCTTTCTCTCTCTCTTAATTTCAGTTATAATTACTTTAGCATGTTTATTTCATAGTTGTAATAAATGCTCTTTTCGTTTCGAAAGTAATGGAAAAGTTAGTTATTAACCAACTGTGGTTTTCAGTTATATAGACTGTTAATTGTTTCTTTTCAGCTGAAATTGAAAATCTAGAAGTTAGTTAATGAATGTT
>VDFB02000017.1:379493344-379631475 GCA_007258455.2 Sequoia sempervirens
TATATTAAAATAAATATAAGTATAAATATTTAATATTGAATAACATATTAACCATATAAATATTGAAAAAACACATAACTATAAACATATTAAAAATAAACCTCTAAAAACAATATAAATAATAATCATTAAAATATATATCAAACAAGGCAACCACTAAAGTCACGTCCCTCCAAATAGAAAGAACACGTCTTTTCTAAAAAGTGCATCTCTTCTCAACATGAGAGGGTATAAAATATGATTGAGGAAAGAAGGTAAGGGGCATTGAATGAAAGGAAGGAGGAATAAAGAAAGGAACCTAGGAATATATTTAGCTTAATAAAAGATTATGTGAAAATTTGATGACAAGGAATAAGCAACAATAGAGTAAGTTCATTATAATCATTTTATGCTGGTATATGTTTGATATTTATATTTTTTATTTTTGTGGTAAACTCTAACATAATTAAGGTCTGAAATTATATATATATATTTTATGATCAAAATTAATTATTTTTGTAGTATGTTTATTATGGTTATTATCTGTGAATATAAATATACACATATTTTGTTATTTATATTTGTTACTCTCTTAATAAGCTTCATCATGATTATTTAATACAATTGTGTATTTTTCTATTATATATATGTATATAAAATAAATACATATAAATATAGATCTGATATGCATGTTCATGCAAAGGTGAGTATTGACAATCAATTAGGGATAATCATATATTAGATCTTTATATAGGATATATATATATATATGATTATGTAATAATGATGCTTGAAACAATTATTATGTCTTAATGAGCTATCTTGACATTACCTTGAAGAATAGACTTCAGGCTCAAACTCCCTTTTGCTAACACTCAATAGGGATAGGATGGTTGTGGAGGGAAAGGCTGGTATTTCAATCCCATGGTGGATGTCCCAAGATGGTAATAAGCCTTGAGGGAATCCACTTGGAGATTGGTCAAACACCCTTTGCACTATAAGGTGTCCCTCCTCCAATGAGGTTAGGAAAGAGGAGCCAAGGCAAAGATCTATTCCAATCAAGAGTAAGAAGTCACATTTGATTATGCTAGTTTATGGTTTTAGATGATAATGCATTTAATTGTCTTATTCTTAAGATGTGCAATCTAAAATGATGAACAAGGAATTATGTGCTTAATTGATAATACATGTTGTAAGTAGGTCTTCAAGGTAATTTACATTAATAAAATGGTGTGTTGGTAAAATAAATTATATGTCTTAACATGTGCTTTTATATTTAGAGGATAAGTCAAACAAGGGGACATTACGAGGGACAACAGGGTTCTAAGCATTTTTGGCAAGAGATTTTCCAGATTGAGTGAATACAGTGCTCACTCAAGCACTAGTTATCACCCACAAATGGATAAGGTAGATAGGGTGTGAACAAGAGGTTGGAGGGATATCTCATAAATTATGTTTGGCTGAGGCATGAGAAGGATTGGGTGAGATAAGCTTCATTTGGGGAATATTGTTACAATTCTTCCCTACAACATGTCTATCAAAATGTCTCCATTTCATGGCTCTCTATGGTTATGAGGCTCCTAGCCGTTGATTTGTTTTGGTGATAGTAGAGGCCTTCAAGTGAGGAATACGTTGCAGCAAAGTCAAGACATTTTGAGATCATTGAAGGACAATCTTCACCATGCATAGATTTAGTAGAAGTTGTATGCTAATCAGCAGCATGTTGAGCGCACATTTGAGGTTGGTGACATGGTCTATTTGAGACTCCAGCCTTACAGACAGTCTACTCTCAAGAAGAGTGGAGTAGAGAAACTCAAGCCAAGTTTCTATGGACCTTTCAGGGTCATCAGGAGAGTTGGTGAAATGGCTTACGAGTTAGAGCTACCAGCGAGTAGCAAGGTTCATAATGTCTTCCACCTGTCATGCCTCAAGAAGGTGCTTAGACACAATGTTGTTGCTTCTTTTGATTTGCCTCCTTTGGATGAGGAAGGACAGTTGGTTTTAGTTCTTGAGGAGATCATTGATTTTAGAGAGCGCTCTTTGAAGAAGAGGATAATCAAAGAGTATTTGGTGAAGTGAAAGAATTTGCTAGTAGGGATGCTACTTGGGAGGATGAGCAGATTTTGCAGCATCCCACTTGTCACGTTGTTTGAGGGAAAGCAATCTTGGGAGGGTGTTTATGTCCCCTTCTTAGCCGATAGTCTCATAAGTTGACCATTAGCCTATCTTGGAGGCCCATAGACTAGTCCGGAAGTGAAATTAGGGTTTCCTATTTCATGAAGGTTTCTTTTGTGGATTTAGGGGTTTGCATGAGGGAGTTTTGCAAAATGGTCTCTAGGTCTTTAGGTTTTGAGAGAGCTTCAAAGTGGTATGACATGCATCATCAAATGAATTTTCCAAACTTGCTATTTTAGTAAGTTGCGTGACTGCAATTTGTGCTCAAAATGCGTTTGAAGTCACTATTTTTAGCAATATGCTATTTATAATAAGTTCTATTTTGGCGTGTTGCTTTTTAGAAACAACTTCGGTGGCTTCAGTGCAATGGCTATTTACGGCGAGCGGTATATACAATTTGGTCTCAATATTCTTGGAGCTCTTTTTTGGCAAGTTAGTGCTTATGTGTTGGACGCTTCATTTGGTGAGCATGAATGTTTTTAAGTGAAATATTGGTAAGGCTAAATTGGACACCTAGCTTTGGAGAGATATTTGGATAAATATAAAGTATTTCACTTAAATGTATTTGGACATCCAACTTATGATATTTTCTTTTGATAAAGTTTTATTTCCTCATATGCTTTTGGATGCCCAAGTCATGGAGTCAAAGATGCAACTCAAATGCAAATTTGATGGTGAATGTGAATTTCATTTTAGGCACCCTAATTGGAGGGAAAAGGTTTTGAATTTGAGGAGAAAGTTACAAATATGAGAGCTTTCCTTCATTTGGGACTATCCATTGCAAATATAATGAAGTGCTGCTGAAATTTATTCAAACCCTTGCTTCGAGGAACGCATACCTCCTAGCCCCCTTTCAGTTTCATTCTTGCAAGATAGCACCTAGTTGATTTAGAGACTGTTCTTTACACTGAAGAGCAGATTGAGCTTATTGAAGATGGCAATCTATGATGTTTTCTGATTTTGGAGTGTTCTTATCAGTTTTTGATGTTCTTTTAGTGCTAGCTGAAGCACATTTTTGCTCATAGCTCTCTGAGCGAATTTTCTTTAGTTTTGGGTGTTGATCCTATCCGTTTCTCCTTCCTAGGTGCCATATCTCTCCACTTTTCAGAATTTATTTTGAAGAGGCTGATTTTATATGCTGGTCAACCCTCTCCTAGAAGGCCATACCATCTCCATTGATGCATTGGGAAGCGTGCTAAATCATTTTGGACTGTTTGGTGTTGTTTGGTGGCTTGAACTTGGTCGCCAATCTCTTAAACATTGTTTGCACTTGATTTGATTTCATTCGGAGGAGTATTGGCGAAGTTGTGTGCATTTTGGTGAGTTTGGAGCTTGCTAGTCTAAGTTTATTGAGCACTGCTATTTTATACTAGTTTGGTAAAAAAGTTCTAGTTTTGGCTTTCTAGTTTTGGCTTACTTTCATAGTTTGATAGCTTGCTTTAGTTTGGAGTTCATTTCCTAACATTTTGGAGTACTTTGGATATCTTAATCTTACTATATTTGGAGATTGTTCATCATATTGTAACGCTGAATAAGTAGTACTAATCAGCTCTTTACTTTCTGCACTTTACATTTTGTATTCCCACTAATAGTGGAAGAGACAGGCCTCGCCATCTATTTTTTTTAATATTGTTCTTTACTTTCCACTCTTGTTAAATAAGTGGTCGAGCGTTTCATTTCAGTATTTTTCTTTCTGTATTGCTTGTTGAAAAGTGGAAGAGGTCGGCAAGCTGCCTAGCATTTCATTTCCTAGTTGGTTGGCTGAGCCGTCAACGTATATTCCAACTTTAGGTTTGAGATTTCATCAGTTTGAGATTTCATCTAACGATCCCCTTTCCACCGTATGCTGAATTGGGATGATGGAATCTCTACAATTCTCATTCTTATCATAACCCTATCGGCCAGAATCCCCGACCCTTGTGCCATTCTAGGTCTCTTGGATGACCCAAGGTTTAAATTGAGCACCTTGCAAATGTAGCTTCTATCCAAGTGCGTCAAGAATTTCCCACCTATGTTGAACAATGCCCTCTTTTTAGAATTGTAGGCTTGTTCAATCCCTCTGATTAGGTCAACGTCGATGAGTACATTTGGCACTACCAACAGCCAACCTAATCTCTAGATGTTACAAATGCATGCGTAGGCTAGACGCTACAGCATGTTTGAATGGGAGGGCATACCCTAAACTAGGATGATGGAATCTTTACAATTCTCATTTTTTTTTATCAATAGCCTATTGGTCAAAATCCCAGACCCTTGTGCCGTTCTAGGTCTCTTGTATGACTTAGGCAACTATGCCATGATGTCCTCGTCCAATCCCCTCTTCACACCCCTAGACGTTCTAGCCATGATTTTCTTTCTAGGGTTTTAGTATTTATAAAACTAGGGCTTTTAAATTTTAACAACTTCAAAGAAGACTTCTTTAAAATTTTGCACAATCTCTACCCTTCTAGAGACCTAATTTACTTTTTGAGTCTAACAAACTAAAAATCTATACCCCTTTATGTCAAAATATGCAGAGATAGTTTAAATTTACTTACTCAAATAACCTTGAGAGGATGTCTAACTAAAGTGGTGTGTGCCTGAACAATGTAAGGTATAGGTACACATAACCTCTAATAAGCCAAGTCATTGGTTCAAGAGAAGTTTTAGATCTGCAACAATGATGGATTTTGTGAGATTTCTATAACAGTAGGGATTTGTGTGGGAGGTCTTGGAATCAAAAACTCAATGAGTAAGAAGTTTATGATGTCATATGAGACATCCTTGGATTTAGCAATAATGATACGTGTCTTTGGTTCCTTAGCTCAACATTGTACACATGTATAATATATTAATATTCTCTTCATAATGAATACACGAGCTGTATTTTCTATCGCATGTTGTCTTTGAATGTGTAATGGTATTTTTGCATCTATCACTCACATTTCTATTGTATATTCAATATAACTCACAAGTGAATTAGATGAATTAGTGTATTAGTTAGTAAGTTGTCCTCTATGCAAAATCCTAGGCCTGGCATGAATCACTAGGCAAGAATTGGGAAGGCTATCTCAAGCTATGTTAAAAAGAAAAGACCGTGTAGGTTTATAATTATCATGAAACTCTTCTTAAAATGTATAGCAGGAAATCATGAAGCAAACATAGGAGTATTTATAGGAGAATACTGCAATTTTTATTTTAGCAACTTGAAAAATTAAGGATGAGGGAAAACTCAAATTGGACCAATACGAAGGCACTTACCATAATAGAATACATCTAGAATGGTCCCAGGTTCATAGATGAAATCTATGATACCTGGCATGGCTACATTATAAGAAGGTGGCTTGCTGTGGAAACACTAGACGTGAAGATTGAATCATTGCATCAAAGAGAACAGGATGGGGATATTAGCACCAAAAAGAATTTGATCCAAATATTTGAAGGCAAGAACATGGAATACAATTCCATGTACACAGCAATCAGCCAGAGTTGTTTCTAATTGCACTAAAAGAACATAAATCTGGCTTAAGAATCAGATTGAACGTCAAAACAACGGATTGCATGAATTGCCAACAAACAACACAAAATAATATACAAGCTGGATGGGAACTGCATTCAGGACTTCATTGCATTGAAGTTCTTCACTTAAGTTATTTAAATATCATTTGTGAGCATATGTTCTGCCTCTCTTGCCTCTAGAACAAGTAATCTCTTCTCATCATCATCATCATGCTCATGAGTTTGAATGCTAAGGTAATCAGGTGAATCGAGTGTGTGAATTCCAATCTGCCCCATCTCCAATTCTAACTGAGATTCAAGACGTGCTCTATCACGATCCTTTGGATATGTTCGATAAAGTAATACATATATGAGACAGCACAAAGCCATCGGAAGAGCAATAGAAGTATAAAGTGCCTCTGCCAATGAAGCAGCATTCTCCCTATCTGTTTCTATCTCAACAGCTTTACTAGAACCTTGAGGAACAGGTCTGTAGCCATAAACATGTTGAGCAAGAATGCCAACTATTGGTGGTGCAAATGATGCTAATACTGATTCAAAAGATCGATCCAATGCATAGATACTTGTTCTGGACTTCTGAGGAACAATTTCAGCAAATATAGGGCTGCAAATAAAAGAATGGCAATATAAGCTTGTCAATAATAGAATTTAACCTCCACCTGCAAGATATAAACCACATAAAAATATATCCCCAAAAGCACTTTCAACTAAATGTTGCATACTACTTACTTATTGGTAGCAGCCGCATTCCATGATATGCAAAATCCTATGATGAAGAACATAAATCCATGTGCCACACCAGTAGATGGATCATCAGGTAAAACAAGCAGCAAAACTGCTCCCAAAGGTATAGCCAAACCTGAACTTATCTGGGAAAGGATAATCCTGCCAGCATTTGGAAGGTATCTAGAAAGAATGTCACCCATTTTCCCTCCAAACAATCCACCCAAAGAACCAGCAACAACAAAAATACCCATAAGAAAAGCTGTCTTCTGATTAGAGAATCCAATGAGTTCCAGCCACATAGGTACAAATGTAAGTGCTGACCAAGGAAATGATCCTACAACCCCTTGTGCTACGATTATCTGAAAAGTCTTAATATGCATTACTTTCTTTGCTTCCAGAATTAGCGCCTTCAGATTTGACCATAATGGCGAAACACCTTTTATTTCATTATTCTCTCTGAAATGTTTCCCAACGGGGAACATATTAGAAGGATTCAATTTGTGAAAAAAATTCAAGTTTTTCAAAATAAGCAAACATAAAAAATGTTAAACTTAGCACAGGTATTTTCCATGTTCATTAGTGCCAGAAAACGAAATGAGTTCCTAATTCTTCCCCTTTTCCTTTTATTTCAACAACTATTCACCCTGTCCTGTAATGCTTTGATTTAGTTGTTTTTCAAATAAGGAAAATAAATAGTTGCAAACTTCAGCAAGAAAAGAGATTGCTAATGGCAAAATCGAAAAGAAATTAGCAAAAAGCCTATCTTCGTATACCTAAATGATCTCGAAGAAGATGAGAGAAAAAAATTAAAACCAGAAAAAAGGAGGGGACTATAGAAAAAAATTGCATAATTAAATTCTAAATTGGCTCTGGGCATTGCTTTAACATTCTCGGTTATTGTGACTGTAGAGTATAAATACTTACAATGTTGGCATTGCACCATTTGAAAACCTTGGGTCTACCCCAAATAGTCGAATCAAAATTCCAATCACAACACTTACTACTGCAACTAGGTGAAAAGCTACTCTCCAGCCAGGAATTCCCATTACTGTTGTTGCGGCCAGTAAAACAGAAATAAGACCCCCCAATATGGTCCCAATATTGGAAGTAAATTGCAGCCAGCCAAAAGCCATTCCACGATTTCCATCATCGGTTGAATCAGCCACAAGTGACTGAATTGCAGGCACAACTATTGCAAGCCCGATCCCATTCAATGCCCTTGACACTGCTACCTATAAAAACAATGAGAGTTTAGACATAAAACTACATCATTAGCGAACATCAGCAGAAACCTGGATTTCATACCAATTAAATACTTTCCAGAATATTTAATCAAAAAAAATATTAGAATTCGTTGTCAGATAGATCATGTGAGAATCTAAAACAACATTTATTAGGATCTAAGGCATGTTATTTGTTAGCATTCAGCACTATCAAATTGTTTCAAGGCATGTGTTAGAAAAAAGAACAATTGTACCAGGAGATTTATTATTGTATGTGTTACTCCCATTTCAAAAGATGCCATTTTTATGATGTATGTTATTTGAGATCTTGGACGAGAGAATTTGGCATTGGCATCAGCAGAGACACAAAAGGGAAAGAAATAAACCTTAAATATTGTTAAGTTTAAGTGAACAGATTAAATGCACAGAAAATAATTCAAAAACAGAGACAATAACACAGCAGTTACCCTGGGAAAACCCTCCTCTTGAGGGAGAAAAACCCAGCAACAAAGATCTCTCTTATATTTGAACAATGACAACAGATCTCTTTACAAATAGGTCTAACTCAAGACCAATATTCAACACAGAAGTTCGCATCAAACTTGGCACTTCAAATTCTGGCAGAGACAAGAATTCACAATCTGTCCTAAATCAATTCGCAATCTGATATTGAGGTACTGAGAGGAACTTACGCTTGACAGAGCATAGACCTAAAGAAGATCGCACCTGGTAGAGACAGAATATAGATCTACAGCAATTCGCCCCTGCATGAACTTTACTCTGTGAGATGTTCGCTCTTTTATATGATCGCACTGCACTGTGTGATATATTCGCCCTTTAATCATTCGCACTTTATCATCAGATAAATTCGCACTGGATCATCAGACAAATTCGCACTTGATCATCAGATAAATTTGCACTGGATCATCAGACAAATTCGCACTGGATCATCAGACAAATTCGCATTTGATCATCAGATAAATTCGCATTTGATCATCGGATAAACTTATGTGCATAACCGAACTGGCATAGATAGTTAGCAATGGACGAAACAATCTGTATATAAACGAATGGGAGAGACGCCTATCTTCAAATCTTTCATGTCGGCCTCTTAAGAAATCGCGCGCCATCTTAGATGAAAGTCGGCCTTGATAATATTCACACCTCTTCACAAGAGGTCGGCCACCTTTAAGAAATCGTATCTCAAGAAGAATGAAGTTGGCTCCAAATAATAAACATGTATTAAATGTCTTCTTAATAACAGATCAAGATGAATTAGTATCTTCTCATGTCGACCATACAATGCAATGAAGATAATGAATAAATTAAATAGCCAACAGCTATCATTTAATTTATGTTCTCTCAACAAGGCTGAGCTGGAAGGAACGACAGACGCTGCTATATCATTAACAAATATAAGGAACAAATCTGATATACTAATGGCTTATGGCACTTTGAATGACATAATATAAGTAGGTAAGGGTTGTCAAGTATCATGCAATTAAAATACGTTCTTTATATGACAATCTTTTTACCAACATTCCTTTCAAACCATAAATTTCAGGCTGCCAAAATACATTGTAAATGCCATGTAGATATGCAATTCAAGTTCAGGATTTTGTAGTATACATTAGTAATTTACTGCTTCTCAAATTGACATTTACTACGTCAATTTCCCCATCTATCTGAAGTAAAAAGATCCTTCCATTTGCATTTCATTTATATATGAAACCAACAAGAAATGATTGTGATTCCTGCTTCAGTGACTAATACAAAAGCGCAATCAACCTTTTTGATAGCGTCTGAGAGGACAGAAGGATGTGAGAATAAGTGAACTGGAATGGTCTTTTTTCCCATCTTATCGGTATTTTTTTATTTAAGAACCTAAGTCATTGTGATAGTGTCTGTGTCTAAATTAACTATGCACTTCATAAAACAGTCATTTAGTATTAATTAATACTTTGATGGTTGATCTTTACCGTGGTCGAATTCATCTTGCTTTGGTCATTATGAGCATAGACAAATTTTTATTTTGTTTCCAAGGCACCATTAGTTATTTGAAATATTATTGGATAGTGTCCAATACTCAGTATATGCATCATTGCTTATCATTTACTGAAAAAAATTATGAACAGTCAACTTGCAATCCAAAGCAAATCCTGTTAAGAGAGTAAGCCCAATCAGTACGACATTGCTTGCTTGAAGTTGATAATACTGGTATTGTTTTGGTCTTGCTAAATAAAATTCCTTGACATATTGCTAGGGTAAATATTCCACTTTGTTTTTATGTTCTCTTTTTATTAGTAGACATTAAAAACATCTATAAAATTCTTGTTTGCATAACGATGGTCTTTGATACTTCTTTAACTAGATTGAGTTCTAACAAGATACCTTAGTCATATTTTTTTATTAAGTTAGTGCTAATATATTGATAATGAAGGAGGGATTACAAGAGATAGCTTACTTGAATAAAATCAAGCTGGTCATAGTCATTTACAATTTAATATTTTCAATGCATCAAGCTAGAGATGGAATTCCCCTTCAACTCAACCATTTACCATAGCAAAAAATATGCTAAAAAATCTGCAAAGTCATCTCTCCATGAGCATCGTATTATAACATCAAAGGACACCATACTGTGACCTAGATCATACAAAAAGATAAAGAACTACAAGCACCATGTATTTGAGTGAATGTGGTGAAAAGTTGCTGAGAAACTGAAACTTTGGAACCAGTTCTCTTTTGAAGGAACTTAAACTGCTTTAATGCTCACATCGAGAAAAATCTCTTGATTCCTTGTGCATTTGACTCTAGCTTCAATGATTTGATTTGCTTCTGCTAATGTGCTATAATCCAGATTCATCTCTACTAGCTAAAATTCTTCTGCAATATTTGGTGTGTCCAACAAAGGTGTAAAGTAATGGCACAAGAGTTCACAATTGAAGATTGGATGTAGACCAAGTTAAGCTAGAAGATTTGACTAGAACACATTATCTCCAACCTTCTTAGTGATAGTATATGAGGCATATCAAAAAGGAAGGATCTTGCAGTAAGGTCTTGTGAATCTTTCCTTCTGCAAATGAAGTTGTATTATGTCATAATCTTGAAGGTGTGGCATACAATATTGATTATAACGCTGCTTATATTTAGCATAGCATTTATGCATAATGGTTTGCACTTGCTACAATATGTGTTGGATGTGCTCAACGAACTTGTCAGCTTTGTCAACTTCATTTTGATTTCAAGGAGTCGTTGTAAATGGCAGCATAGGATAAGCGATATTAATGGATGCCATTGATTGGAAACCCAAACAAATTTGAAAAGGGTTGTGTTTCCATAGAGTTGTGAAGAGCTCTCTCATAGTTGTGTTGAATGAAAAATAGAACTCCACCCAAATGCAATTTTGTTTTGTACATTCCCAATTGATGCAAAATGTTGAATGTAGTAAGCTACAGTGTGGAATGTACTACCCTATCACTAACCAAAGTGCATGCAAGAAATTGCTCAAATATCTTGTCTCCTATTAAATATAGTTGTGGATGTAACCCAAACTGAATCCATAGATTCTGAAAATACAACTGGATTGCTTCCATAGTTGAGTTAATATTTTTACAAGACATGAGAATTGCAGTATTTGAGGAATCTATCGACTACTTCATACACTAAATCACAATGTTTCTCCAAGTTTCCAAGACATGGGGATGTGGGGACTAGGTTTCTGGGATGGCAAAAAATTTCCCGAATTTCAGGGACAATAGGGGGAGGGCTAATAAAATAACTTAAACACAAGCAGCTCAAATTTAAAAAAGTAAATACAATGTGCTCAATTTCTGGAGTGACAATCCTCCCCCTTTTAGGTCTTTAGGGGTTTTTAGCATTTTTTCCTTTAGATGTTACATTTTTTTACACCAAATGGATTAAGTTGTCCAGCCCTCGAGAAGGGGGATGTCCCCTCCAAGACCCCAAGTTCCCAAAACATCTAGGACATTGAGGATGTCACCCAAACCCCTGGGGAAGTGTCCCCATGGAACACTGCTGGTAAATCACTGCCAATGCTTGGTAGTAGGCAAAACTGAAAGAAAATCCATGGAAACTGATTCACAAGGCTTGTTTGGTACCAGCAAAGGAGTATACAGTCCTTGCTTCTTGATGACCAGCTTGGCTATACACAAATGAAACAGAATCTTATATGTTTTACAACATACGACCTAATTTATGGACAAAAAAAAACTTCAAAAGTGTGTGTTTTCAAAACCAAAATGACCTGGAATCTTTGGTAAAATGAGCCCGAATATCAAATTCTAGTGTTTTGCCTCATGCAATACACACAAGTGTCCCAAATGATGCAAGTGCCCATCCTGCAAGTAGTAATTTTGAATTTAAATGTTTTAATCTTATGGATGACGGTCTCTTCCCAATAGATAGAGTTTCCAATGTTTACATACTAGCACAATAGCATAAAGCTCTTAGTTATACCTCCATGGTAAAATAACACTTCAACATGTTTACTTAATACTTATGTTGCCACGAACTGCTGAGCACTTGCTGAATATGGCACAAACATTCTTCAAGTATTGTTGAAGATGACTATGTCATCAAGATAGGCATAAAGAATGAAGTATTGAACCATGGAAGAATGTCATTCATCATCTAAATAAATGGCACAAATGCACTAGTCAAGTCAAAAGACGATAACCAACCATTCAAATAAACTTTCCTTGGATTTGAAGGTTGTCCTCTAGACATCTAAAGGTTCAATAGCTAAGTTGTCAGTTCTGGTACGGGATCAGATACGGGTACGAGATTTTGGAATGCCAGTATGGCGATTTTTTTTCTTGGGTATGGTATGTTTGCAAATACATTTGATATATCATATAATATTATATTTAAGATAATAATTACATTTGATCTTTCATAGTATGATACTTCATCATTGATCAATGATATTATGATAGTCATAAAGATAATTGTCTAAGTTGTCAATTTTGGTCTCCATTCCTAGACCCCCTCATTTTAATCAAGTTTTTTATGTGACAATAGATCCCAATAATTAGTGGGTGTTGGGAGTGGAGGCCCTAACGGGGTTGAGGGTTAGCACCCCTCATGGGGGTTTGGGGGCAACGCAGTACCAAAATCCTGTACCTGTACCAAAAACCACTCAAACCTTCATGGTGCATGCCATTTTCACAATTTTATCTTCAAAAGCACTTTTTGCATTTTTGTAAGTGTTTTTTTTTAATTTTTTGGTGCCCACAAGGCGTTGGCACTTGCAGGAGTGCCTAGGGAGCACCCCAGACACCCTAGGCACTCCTAGACCCAAATGCTCTCGAAGAAGGCACGAGGGCTTCAAATGAAGAACCCGGTAACTTAGTTCAATAGGAATCAAATGGAATCAATACTTGAGATCTTTCTTAATGAATGATTTTGCACTACAAATCTGATCCACTAGGTCTTCAATCCTTGTAAAAGCATAGACTTTTCATAGTGATCTTATTGAGAGTTGAGTAATTGATGCAAAACCTCCATCTACCATCCTTCTTTAGCACAAGCACAACAAAATTGTTGCAAGGCAAAGAGTGGGCCCATTCTATCCCTTTTCCACAAGTTTATGGATCTACCAATTGATTTCTCATTCTCAAGGAATGAACTAGAGAAGCAAAAATCTCAAAAAATCCCGATTATACCCGATTTTTTGAAAATCAGTCCCATAGACGATTTTTTCCCCCAAAAAAACCTTGTCTTTTTAAAAAACCGTTGATTGTGATTTTCAACAATTTTTTTGTGTTTAAATCACATTAAAATCGCATTTAAATCATATGTGAAACCTTAACCAATCTCCCACCAACCTATGAAACCCTCAAAATCTGCGATATATCATGAAAAATGCAATAGTGCAATTGGGCACAACTACAAATTGGAGCTCGTCGGGAACAACATAGAATCCTGCACTCATTGCAAACTTGATTCCAGTTGGGAGGCGGTGCATTTGAGTCAATTTAGGAAATTTTTTTCCAACACTGTTGGAAATAATTGTATAACTTCACGCCATATAAATAGTATTTACACAAAAATCAAACAACGCATACAAATAGATGAATAATTTGTTTGTAAAATTTTCAATGTGCACATATACAAGGATCTTTCAATTTAAATTAACAAGATAAAAAATGTTAAATCTATTTTATTTTGCTAGGACTTCCATTCAAAGAGATAGTATTTTACTATTATGATAGGTGAATGGTCTATATTCCAAAGTTAATTTTAGTTCACTGTCATACTTCATATTTTGTGTCTACTTTATCATGGTTTATATATATATATGCTAGGATTTTTGTCAATATCGTCCTCAAATATCACAAATGGTTCAATTTTGTGTCTACTTCTTATCTACATTGAATGTTAAATAAGATTTTCATGTGCACATCATTAGGATTTTCAATTTAAATTAACAAGATAAAAAACATTAAATTCAATTTTATTAACAAACAAATTCCATCCAAAGAGATAGTATTTTACTATTAGGTGAATGGTCTATATTATGAGGTTATATTTTAGCTGCTTGTGTCTACTTCATATTTTATGTCTACTTTATCAGGGTTTACTTTGGTGTCTACTTCTTATCTTGATTTTATAAACAACTAAATTGTTATTGTGAAGAATGGTTGGTTATTTGGTCCAAACACCATATTATGGTCTATCTTTTTCTACAGTGGCAGCCTTGTAAATTAGTTCTTTGGAAACAAATAATTCGTATTCCTTGCTAATCTATGAAGCTACAAAGCTCTAATTTACAAGGCTATTTACAAGGAAATAAATAATTTGTATGCCAATCTACAAAGCTCTCAAAAGATAAATGGCGATCTTTTCTTGATCACAAAATTAATTGACTGCACAGTATGCGAAAATTAGGTTTATCCAACCATCTATAGATAAACAACATCTATTTTGCCTTATATCCAAATTTTAAGTTGAGTTTTTATTTAAAAATCCATAATTATCTTCTCATATCTTCCCCATTAGTTAATTCATTCTTCAAGTTAGCAAATTTCTCATCTAAATTATCTACTTAATGAATTAAATAATTCTTTTGTAATCTTCTCACAAGTTTGAAAAAAAAACATCCCTTGCCAATTTCAGTTTACTAATTGTTGATGCGTGTTTTATGACACAACAAACATTCTAGAATAAAGTGTCAAAGATGCTATATCCCCTCTTGAAAAACTACCTCGTATGCTAAGACTGCAATAAAGATCATACGATAATTCCAATGTTTAAGTTAAGTGTGGATAAGCTCTATGGTTGATGTAATTTGCTGGTTATGACAAGGGGACTTATGCTAGGCTTGTTCAATTCACAATGAAGGTCTAGACAATGAAGCTTTACTGTTTGGGTCTTGGATCAAATAAACTAAAAAAGGAGATAAAGGTTTAGAATTTCTAGTCTACTTCCTAAGAATTCAAGAGATGGTATTGACTTGGTGGAACGAATAACCACGCTTTGCTTCACCACGCTCAACGACAACTACACAAAGGGGTGCAATCTTCAAGGGAATGTGCTTATGATTTTCACGTCATGAATAACTACCATCAAATCGAACAATAATTATCCAAATAGAAGTTAAGCATCCACAAAATAAGCTCAGGCTAACTTTACACATTGAATGAAAATCATCCATTCAAAGAAAGTATGAGCAAAAAGTTTCACCATAAATCAATACTTATCAAATCTTGCATTCATCTAACATACATGAAATAAAATCTAAACTATGATGAGGGATAAGAACCATGCCAACTCCAAAATAAGAGAAGTAATCACCATCAACAATGCATGCATTACTTATTACTTTGGCAGTCATACACAACAATTACTTATCTCAACATGTTTTGCAACATGCTCCCATGCTTTACAAATGAGGGGTTGAGCTCAATTTATAGGCTCCCCAATTACAATTCAATGGCCAAGATTGATTCAGGATCAACGGCCGAGATTACAAAATAAAACCCTAATTAGGGTTTGTCCTAACTAACTCCTTCTCAACCAATGAGAAAATTACATTCGAGGACACTTGTCCTTTTTGCTAAATATGAACCAACAAATAAAATAGAAAGTTGTTGCATGTTGATTTGGAATAATTTGATTGGTTGGAAGATGATGAGGCGCCACCTCAACGTGCTGGATGCCTTCCTTGGTGGCTTCGTTTTTCTTCCACGTGCTTGCCTTAGAATATTTTCCTTGCCGATGACTCTGTCCTTTGTGCTTTGTTCTTTCCTAACTTTGATCTTTGGATCTCCCTTAAGACTTTGGCTTCTCCTTCTCGCCTGCATTGGAAGTCTCGCCTTGGAGCAAGTGTCATTCCTTTGAATTTCCTTTCTGAATTATCCAATTTATGTCAAGAAATTGTTTAAGTATGAAATTTTATTTGGAACACTCTTCTTGTCATCATCTGATTCTGATTGGAAGCTTGTCTTCAATTCTTCAGGAGATGAAATCCTTCAAGAATTTGCCCGGATTGCTTCAATAGGTCTGGGATTGTAGATGAAAGCCCCCCCAAGATGTCCAGTTATTCTTTCCAGTGCCTTGAATAATGGAGGAAATTGGAACCTTCCCTGTGAAGAATTTCCATACTTAGCCAAATTTTGGCTACTAAGATTTTGGCCATTTTTGTGCTCAAATGAACTTTGCCGGTGGATTTGTCTTCAATTTTGAATTTGGCTTGCGTAAGTTGGATGTACTTGACGATGTGCCTGCCGTTGTCTTCATGATGCCAAATTCTTGGCGGACTTCCTGTTGGTCTTGCCATGTGCAAGGGTGGACTCCCAAGTTTTTTTTTTTTATATCTCCCTTCAAGTCGGACTTTACACTTTCTTTGCTATTTTCCTCTTTGAAGATTCACCTTGTGTAGTCATCCACCTACAGTAAAATAAAAAAATATTTCAGATTTTCCCTCTCCTAAAGATAACTTTTCAGGATAAGCTTTGAAAGATTTTTATAAATTTCATTTTCAAGCTTTTAATTTTCTCCAAAATGGCTAATTTATTTGATTTTATCTTTTAAATTTAGCCATGGCAAAAATTATTGGATGAAGATTTTCATTTTCTCTCTCCTAAAATCTGGCCTCGTGCTGAATTTTTCAACACTCCCTCTCCTGATATCAAAGTGAATTTTGTTTTGAATTTAAAGCAAACTTCATACTCTCTTCGTCATTTTCATCTTGGCACGAGCATATTTCATATTTAACTCTTCATTTCTATCTCCCGAAATCGGACTTCTCATTGTTTGCCATACTCTCTCTCTACAAGTTGGACTTGGTGAACATTTTTCCATGGCGGACTTTGAGAGTCTTTTTCCATCTATCTTCAAATGTTGAAGGACTTCATGTCAAATTCTCCATGTCTCTCTCTTGAGGCATGGCAAACTTCCCAAGTGCTTTTCCATTTATTTTCCATTCAAGTGTCATGGCGCACTTTCAAGGTGATTTTCTTTTGGTTATCTCTTTGGGGTGTTGAAAAATAAATAATTATTTTATGTGTTGTTTTCAACCCCTTCATTTTATGGCATTTATTTTCTTTTATTTAAGGCAAATTTTGATTTTCCAAAATTTTTCTTGCCAATGCCTTAGGCAAAAACTTTTCTTTCCAATTTCATTTTGCCATAATTTTTTTTTCGTCCAATTTCATTTGGCCATACTTTTCTTTCCGTCCAATTTCATTTTGCCATAATTTTCCTTCCGTCCAATTTCATTTGGCCATAATTTTCCTTCCATCGAATTTCATTTGGCCATAATTTTCTTTCCGTCCAATTTCATTTTGCCATAATTTTCTTTCCATCCTAAGTCTCAGGCAAAAATGTTTTAGACAAATAAATGTTAAGACTTAGGAAAATTTTCTCTTTTCTCCAAGTATGGCAAATTTTTAAAGTGCCAAGAATATATATTTTTTTAATTTTGCAAAGTCAAACTTAGGCAAAGCTTTGATTTTTCTCCCTCCTTGGCATGGCGGACTTCATCTATGTTCAAGCCATTCAATTTTGTTGCCTATGCTCAAGCCATTCTATGGTGGACTTGCTTATTGTTTAGGCCATATTATAGTGCTCTGGGCGGACTTGGCTTAATTTCTTTCCAGTTTCCTTGGAGCGGACTTGACTAAGTGTTGAGCCATCTTTCCTTTATGGTGGGCGGACTTAGCATGACTTTATGCCATCTAGACTACTTTCCAAAGGAGGACTTTGCTTGTTTCTTTGCCACTTTACATGGGGCGGACTTGGCTCTATTCCTTGCCATAGTGCTTAGGGCAGACTTCACCACAGTTTATGCCATTTTACACTTTGCTGGCGGACTTGCTATATTTCCATGCCATTCTCCATTTGTCCAAGGGCGGACTTGGCACATCTTCATGCCATCCTTAGGGCGGACTTGCTACATCTCCCAGCCACTCCACATTTTGTCCAAGGGCGGACTTAGCATGACTTTATGCCATCCTCCATTGTGCAGGTCAGACTTTCCCTTACTTCTTGCCATTATCCTTCATGTGGCTGAGCGGACTTTGCTTCATGCTGTGCCATTGCCTTTTAAGTGGTTGAGCGGACTTGCCACATGTCTAAGCCATTAGCTGTTGCTTGGCTGAAACCTTTTGCCATTATTTTGCTCTTCTTTCCATGCTGGTTATGAATTTCAGTCTCTTTTTTTATGCCTTCATGATTTCTTGCCATGATTTTCAGTCATACCTGGGCCATTTTTCCATGATTTCTCAGATTTATCCATGATTTTTTTTAGATTTCTTCATGAATTTCCCAGATTTTTCACCATTTTCTGTGATTTCTTGGACTGATTTTTCCAGATTTTTATCAATTTTCTGATTTTCACCATGAATTTCACAAATTTTCAAATTGATTTTCTGAGATTTCCATTGACTTTTTCGAACTTCTGAGTGGATTTTCGAAATTCGGGACTTTTCCAAATATAGAAACCCTGACAAAAATAGAAACTTTCTAAAAATAGCCCCTAAAAAATAGGAAGTCCAGAATAGGCCAAAAATGCCAAAAATAAAGTCCCTAAAAAATAGGGGGTCTGGAGGGGCAATCCCCAAAAAGTAGATGTCAGAATTGACCGAAACGACAGTCGATCTTCGTCCCTCGAGCCTCCTAAGCACTATGGTGATGTTTGGACAATGATTCAGGTTCAAATTTTTCGCTTGGCTCGGGTGACTCTTCAAAACTTTAACTCCTCATTGTAAAGAAACATGGTGATAAGCAGTTGTGACGCCAAGGCAAAAGGCCAAAAAGCAAAAAAAACAAAGGGTCCCCATTTGCAATGGGATGATGTGTGAAAAGGTCACAACACTAATCTATCTTTCGAAATTAACTCCACAATCAGTAGAGTTAACTCTTGATCTTTGATCGAATCTCCACCATTCATCCAATCTTTTGAAAGTCTATAAATTCATCTTTTCAATCATCATTTTCATAATCACGAATCTTTCATGCAAAATAACTGTCATTTTATCATTCAAAATTCATTAATGTTATGCTGCTGAGTTAAGCATCCACAAATTATCAAAGTTGAGAAAATCGCTTCAATACACTCAATCTCAGGTTTGCAATTGAATCTAAAATTAGAATTTAAGTTTTATGCTTTTATATTCTTATTTAGTGTTTCAAATTTTTAATTGCACACAAGGTGCATGCAGCAAAGGGGAAGAATGTGAAAAAGCTTTCGGTGCACCAAATGTCTATCGTACCCTATTCTAGTGAGCGTCTGATTCTTTCTCTAGATTAGGAAGTATTATATGAGAAAGAAAAATATACAATAGAGGTGTAATATGTAGATTTAATGCCTTATGACCAAGAGTTGCAAATCTTTGTGCCTAGATAACAAAAATAGGTTAGAGATGATTAAAGGAACAAGAGAAATATATCCAAGTACCTAAGGTTTCTTTGTTTGACTATGTCAGTCTATAGATGATAGATCATATATTTTAGCAAACAATTCTTGGTTTTGGGACAAGAATGTGCTACTGATTAAACCATGGCAACCTGAGTTTAACTCAATGACTAAGTCACTCACAAAAATACCTGTATGGATTTGGTTCCGCTATTTACCACTTCAATTTTAAGTGGATGCTTGCTTCCAAGGAATAAAGAATACTTTGACGAGACTTATGGCGATTGAATTGAAAAACAGATAGTTTGATCCACTCAACTTCTGCCAGAATCCAAGTGGAGTTGGATATTTCAAAAAGACTAATAGAGGAAATTTGGCTGAAAGTGGAAGATAGAATTTGAAAGCAAGTAACTGACTATGAAATCATTTTGTTTCAATGCCATAGGTGCTTCAAGGTAGGGCACATAGCAACTGATTGTACAAAGAAGAAACCAAAATCTGCTAAGCATGCTACCTGGAGGCAAGGGGCATGATTTTTGCATTTATTAGTTAAAGGGCGGCTCCTGAATCATCGACTAAATCAGAGGATTCTGATTTGGGTGAAAAGCAAGCAAGGGAGTTGCTGATGGCTGATATTGAGTGGGGTTCAGATTCATATAACATATTCACAGCCACCAACGCCCCCTAAATATTCTGAGTGTTCACTCACCAGTAGATCAGAAAGAGCCAAACAAAGAATTATCCACTTGCAAAAGAGAGCAGAAAGAGTTGGTCAATTTAGCAAATGTAAAAGGAATGTTAGTAATTCCTCTATGGAGTAGCAACCTGTGCTTTGCCCTTTGCCCCCTAAGCAGCCCACGGGCAGATATTTGGGGTCAGGCTGACCTTTAGAGTTATCTTATGAAGAAGAATGGGGAATTGGTACAAACACTCAAGAATCTTGATTAGCTGCCATTAATCAACCTTTCTCTGATTCTTCTCCTTATATAGATTATGAACCAAATGAGGTGTCTTCAGGATGGAAAGAAGTCAAAAATAGAAATTAAATAGTTAAAACTCGAAACACAGCTGACTGGTCATATGGTGCTCAGATCATAGAGTAACAAAGGAAAAATTTAGTGTCTGCAGGTTTTGAATTTGTTTTCTGATGTTGTAGGGAAGGGGCGCCCTTTAAGAGAGCCCCCCATATTTTATTTTATTTTAAAGTTAAAAAATTGATTAATGGGAACAGAAAATGTACAATGCTAGATAGAGTCAAGAATATAAAATAGACCACAAGAAAACAGGAGATGAAAAACAAGTACATATCCAGAAAGACAACAATAAAGGATTGAAAATGATGAGTTCAGCAAGCGCAAATGATCTCAAATTCCTCTCCTAGCATACAAGGCTGAGGAACCCAATAGTAGATGCGTTCTTTGTGCATTAGTGTTGGGTTAGTATCGTCCAGCGTGTTGCTCCTTAATCTTGCAGTGCCATTTTAAACGCCCATTTTATTGCCCTATGGGCCCTTTGTTTATAACTGATATGAGAAACCTAGTTCAATGGGCCCCATTAAATAGCTTCTATCATGCTCCTGCCACAAAATTGGCCTTTCCATTTGTGTCTTCAGCCCCCTATTTTATTGTCTCATGATCCTTGTGCTTTGGCCAAGCTCCAAAATTTCAGACATGGCAGTCTTCATAAAACCTAAGCCCTTTATTTTGCCATGTGATTTTTGTTTTATTTTGTTATTGACTTGTGATCACCCATGACTTATAATTTAAGTTGTTTTCTTTTGTTCTACACACTACTGGGAAACTGGCTGGCAGATAACAGTCTTTGCAAGGGAGAGTAGGCTATATCAGATGCCCTTTCACTCTCCATTGCCCTCTAAGATCATTTAATGCTCGATTAAACCATCATTAAGGGTTGTAATTCTATTCTGCTGTTGACTAGCTTGTGATGATTATTGGATTAGTGAGACATGTTTGTTCTTTGCAGTTACCGAGTAAATAAACTGGCAGAGACTTTCCTTTAGAGAGAGTATTCGGCTGAGGCAGTCAGCTCCCTATTCTCCACTGTCCTTTGTTGTTCCCACCTGAGGTCCACATCATCAATTCTCCAAGGTGGCAATTTGGTTGCAGTCTCATGGTAAGGTGTCAGACTCAATTTGGTTGCAAGGTGATGATAGGTACAGCATGCATGGGACTGTGGTGCATGAAACAATTATTTTGTGCCTCCGGTTATGGTGACAAAAGTTGGGGTGTGTGTTGGTATTATGTTAAGGACTGTTTGCAGGGGTGATGCATGGCCTGATGTTATTGGCCAGTGGGTGAACTATTTCCACACAGTTTCATTTTAGCAGTTGGCTGTCAGTTTAGCAGTTGGCTGTCAGTCATTTGATCTTGCTCCTCCACATGCACTTGCCATCCAATCTTTGGAAAATTGCACAATGTTTAGTTTCTATGTCAGTGCTTGGGCAGTAGCTTCAATGAGCATGTGGCATGTGTGGAAGTTTTTCACTGGCATAGTGGTATTGGTTTAGACAAAATGTATGGTTCCCACATATCTGGAGTAATTCTTTGGTGCCACATGGATATGCATCATCGATGGTGGTGAGGCCCCTTGAGCTTTATTGAATGGGTTATGTGCTGTGGGCAGTGCAAATACATAATACAGGTTGCCAGTGTTTAACTGATTTATAAGGGACCAATGGATGTTTAATTGGAAAGGTCCACAGATGTGTAGTGAATGACAAGGTGCCACATGTCTACAACGTTATATGATGGTGGATCCGATTTCTTTATGTGGTGAGACTCATTTGTGAAAGGCCACATATATGATATGCAAGGGCAACATAGCATTTTTTCAATGGGAATATCTTGTATGCCCAGTCATTTTGTCTTTATTGTGGCTCTTTTGCAATGGTGGGGACCAGTTACTGGTCCAATAGACAATGGTTTTACAGCGGGAAACAGGTTGGGCCATTTGTGAAAGGCCACATATATGATATGCAAGGGCAACATAGCATTTTTTCAATGGGAATATCTTGTATGCCCAGTCATTTTGTCTTTATTGTGGCTCTTTTGCAATGGTGGGGACCAGTTACTGGCCCAATAGATGATGGTTTTGCAGCAGGAAACAGGTTGGACTAGTCATGCCTCCACTCCTCACTAGTCCACTGAGCCATTGATCTTATAGGGCCCAATTGCAATGAATACAAGCCATTAATCTTTGCACGATACTCAAAAGAGTTAATGGATAGTTGCGCCTGCATTTTTTTCAAAGCACCATATACTAAGATTTTCAATGCACAACTAAAGAGCAATATAGAGAAGATGGGTCCAGGGGAATTTTTGAGCCTGATGGAGTATTGTGGGTCTTTTGCGATGCTGCTTGTGATGCGGCTTAGCCCTATGAGGGTAAATCAGCTATTGTAAACCTGTGTGCAGGGGTATTTCTCGAGGGAAAATGACATGACAAGTGCCCGTGTCATGTGCAAAGGTCTAGCTAAACCAGATGTCATTGCTCCAGCATTCAATGAAGAGTCAAGACTATGAAACTAACAGAGGAGTATTTGCAGGTGGCTTACATACATGATTGAAGGGTATTTTACCCTGTTTCTAAACTAAGTTTGAATCAGTGTTCCACGGAGTTTCCTGAAGGGGACGCGTCTCGGGGACGGGGGGACAGAGGGTCTAAGTTTGGGGACGGCGAGGGGACGGCGGGGGGACGGCGGCGGGTGGGCGGTGGGGGGGCGGTGCTGATATACATATGGTACTTGAATAACTAGTTATAAAAAGATGTTTAAGATTAACATTTGAAATTAAACTTTGGCAAATTAGTAAAATTGCAAATACTAACATTTTAAATACTTGAATACTATTACTATTAAAAGATAAAGTAAATAAAATATTAAAATTTGACAAATGAAATTGTCGAATTTGAGATTTCTATTATATGAATATCGAAAATATGACATGTCACATCATAATATCATATCATAAAGATGATTACAATGAGTAGCATGATACATTGATATCAAAATAAGTACAAAATGCAAAAATGAAAAATCATAATATCATATCATAAAGATGACACAATGAGTTGCAAAACATCAAATGGCATATGTGAGCAAAAAAATGAAGAATGGGAGTGTTTTGTTTAGCTTAGAGGCTTTTAGAAGGGTCCCACAAGCCTTTAGGGTTCGGCCCAAGGCTCACATTCCTAGAAAATTAAAAGAATATTTTTAAAAAATTGCTTTCTTGCACATCCCAGTGCGGGGACTTTTGGGTGTCTCCGAGACGCTTGAGGGACGGCTAGAAGTCCCCAAGACGTCTTGGGGACGTCTAGGAGTCCCCGCCGTTTCCTCGGAGTCTCCCAAGTCCCGGCGGCAGTGGGGGGACGGCGGGGGGACTTTTCTCAGCCGTCCCCAAGTCTCCGAAACGTCCGGGACAGGGAGACGGCTAGATTTGTGGGGGGGACGCGTCCCCGTGGAACACTGGTTTGAATCTAATGGGATTGTCCTGCTTAAAAAAGCAAATCTGATTGTGTCATGTTGCTGCAAGTGATTTTATTGTTTCAACAAAGAACTAGTGTATTTGGCAAAGCCTTAGGATTATTACATGTATCATGGTACGTTCTAGGGTAATTTGTTGGCTCTATATATGTGTGCTTTTCTGATGTACTAATGGTTGGTCATTGAGCCACTTCTTGTACAGAGGTAGTCCTAAGGATGGCCTAGGAAATCAACTGTTGTATGGATTGCTTTGTAAGAGTTGGGTATTCATTGCATGATTCGAAGGAAGATATGATCAAGCAAGGACTTCACCATAGTTTGAATGTCTCCATGGCTAGCTGAGGTATTTCAAGGGATCTTCTGAGCATGCTACAAAGTCTCTCAAATCAGATTTGTTGATTTGTTGTATTAACTGTTTAAGGATTAGTTGATGTGTAAAACCATTGCAAAGGGCTTTGTAATGTTCTTTTCCTTAATGTATATGGGATATCTTTTATTAGAAATGTGTAATGTCCCCTTTTTGGGCTTACCCTTGATTTTGCCTAGAATCACAAGTTCAATTGAAACAAGAGGTGTAGTATAGTTAGACTTTAAACTTTACCAATAAACATGTCCTAAGCTAAAACCCTGGAATAGGTCCTGCAATCATGTTAGATAACATATAATTCTACCAATGATTCAAAAAGAGTTAGGGTACATATAATGCATATATATTATCAATTATTTCAATCCATTTGAATAAATCATTTAAGAAATTAAGAATCAATAGTGCAATTCCCATAGTCCACCATGATGGGGTTGGAGAGGAAGCATGTTAGGGTGCCCTAACTTCCCAAGAGCATGGAGTAACCATACTCGACCCCTTGGCCCCAAGGAGCAAGACTCTTGTCCATCCAGCATGAGGTGAGCTACTTAGAAGGGTAAGACGCACCTGCATCCCCTAATCATTACTCCTCAATAAGACGCCCTAACTTCACCTCATCTAAGCCCAAGAGCATGGAGTATCCATACTCGACCTCTTGGCCCCAAATGTTAAAACTCTTGTTGCTGGTGGGCTACTTAGAAGGGGAAGATGCGCCTGCTGACCTTATTGAGGTTCATCCCTAACCCTTTCATGGTCGCTTATAGTAGATTCAAATAAATAAATGATTACAGAGATTAACTACTATCATCACCAAGAATTGATAGATTAACTATATATATATATATACTCAATTATCTTGCATACCACAATTGAATAACGCTGCTGTAATCTACTGATATTTCTAATCTGATTGACATATCAGAGTTGTTAGATTGCTTGATCTTCTAATAGATTTCCATAGAACTTTTATTTCCTTAAACAATCTGCTCATACATTCCTCCTCAATAAATCTGCTGATCTGAGTGCAGATATTTTTCTGAATATGATTCCATGCCTATAATATTTAATCTAATATATTTATTCTTTTTCCAATCTGCTCTATTATCCCTATTCCTTAATTCCTTCATATCAGACTTTATTAATCTTATTCCATGGTTGATGTTTGCCTCCCTCTTATATATCTTCATGATTGGGTGAATAGTCACACCCTTATTATTATTCCATCCTTTACAAAGGATGCACCTTTTCCCTTAATCGCTGCTCTTTTTAATTGATGTTTTAAATTAATTAAATCCTTTTTGTCCTAGCGCTGCCTTTATACATTGCTGCATCCCTTAATTAATTCCAGCGATTATCTTGCATGCTAGCAGGAGTCAGCCCAAAGTTTTAATTCAACATAAATACTAATGTATTATTGCTGCGATCTGAGTGCTGGGTGCAGAATATTGTATTTCCTTCTATATATACATTATTTTATGTTTACATATTTATTTTAATATATTATATATTTCTTATTTTATTATTATATTTATAAATTGAATTTATTGTTAATATATATATATATATATATAATGAATATAATTATAATAATATTTAAATTGTTAATATCTATATTTATATTTTTAATACTTTATTGTTGCAACTTGATCATGGCCGGGGCATGACAAAATGGATATTTGAAGTAGATCATTTTGTGTGACTGTCTCTTGAATCTATTATTTATACATGTGTGCATTTCTAGTTCTAATTGTTGATTTATACAAGCATCCCTTTTCTCTTGCAAAATTTGATTTTGTTTTCCAATAAATAGGTAGTGATCTAGAATGGTGAAATAATTGATCCTTGATTTTGATAATCTCTCTATTGTTCCTCTTTTCAGTTTAGGAGTAGATTAGTTTCTGCCCAATTGCATAATTCAAAATTATACGCTTTGTCCAAAGGACCAAATCTTAAGAGAACTCAAACCAGAAAACATTCAGAAGATTCTGCTTATGTGGATTCCAAATTGCATATGCCGTGAGCAAGATAAGGGGAGTCATCATAAGGGATACAATTATGTTTTCCATCATTAATTGCATGTGCAATCTGTTGTACCATGTGCTTAATAGAGGTCTTGTAGGTCTTATCACCGGCAATCAATATGCTTGAATGCTTAGTGACAGATAGTTGGGATTTTAACATACACAAAGTATGGCTGTTGAAAACCTAATTCTATTTTTATTACTTCTCTATAACTGTCTCATTGATGACCTCTAGGAACACCCTCCTAGGCTTTGCAAAGCCTAAAGTGTGGAGGATAACCACTCCTGTCAATTGGTCCATAACTATCTGTGGTCCATAACTAACTGGGCATCTAAGGATGAAATGCTCTTCTGATTATGATTTTCTGTTGCATACTTTACAGATATACTTGTGCCAGGGAATACGGCAGTCAACAACCACATGAAGCTTATGAGAACACACACATAATTGGACCAAGGGAAACCTCAACACAACTAAAAGGCTGATAGATTTAGGAGTTATGAAGTGATAATGATGCATTTTCATAGGCAATGGTTAAACCAACTTGGACTAAATTGTTTATACACTCCATATATATTTCATCTCGGATCCCTCTATGGATATCCCTCTTTGACGTGTGTGGACCATTGATGGAGAAGGTGGCAGAAGGAAGTTGGTAAATGCCTAGGTCTGCACTCTGTAGTATGTACACACATTGTGCATACCAATTACTTTGATTTCTTTGATCTAATAGATTTATAAATGATTGGAGAGCTTTGACAGGATACCTATTCTATCCACCTGATGTGAAACATGTAAGTCTATGAAGCAGCATCACCGCATGGAATATTTTTGAAATATGAAAGGAACAAAACTACAAACTCACCGAAGGTAATTGCTTGTAGGACTGTCCATTTGAAAGTTTGAAACATATAGTTTTGGATACCAATGAAATCGGAACTCTCAACAAGCTCAACTAATGCTTGAAAGTCCAGAACCCCAAGCTTCAGAGTCATACAAAACTGTTATTGACACTAAAGTGTCAACGTGACATAGTTTTGCATTAAATTCTTGAAAAAAAGAGCTGGAAACTCTGCATATCAAGTGTATTAAGTGGGGTGTATCACTTGCATATTCTCAACTCCGGAGCAAGAGACATGCTCATGTGGGAGACCATGAAGGAACATCCAGATATGTCTAAGAGGTTACCTTTGTATGTGAGAATAATTGCATGAGCTTCTTTGATGTATCAAAGGCCATAGCCCTAGCCTTGAGTTCACTGAGACTACGCAGATGGTATTTGATGCAGTAACAAATGTTCTCAAAAAGACAAATTTGTGTTATGTAGAAATCTATTTGGTAAAAACTCTGGAAGCAGATAACTTCACCTCAACATCAGACTGAGTGAAAGTGTTATATAGTCCTGGTGTTCAGATTAGTCGTGCTTTAGTTTTTATTTATATGCTGTCAAGTTTCTTACATCGCTTTTATTTTGAACAAGATTATGACAATGAAATTATGGTCGTTATGTTAGTTGTGATAAACTACTTTTCATGAGAATGTGAAATTGGGAAAAGAATTTTTAATTTATATGTTGTAACTGCAAGTATGATTGATTTTCTCATATATGTGAAAAATGAATGTGTTGATGAGTTTATATTTAAATATATATATATATGTCGAGAATGGTCTAACCCTAATTCTTTGTCAAGTGGTTGCAGGATTGCCAACACCTCGAGGGAAAGGGAAATATCATCAAGGAGAGGACGTAGTTATTAAAGGATCAAAATATCACCAAGCCTTGAGTCAGTGTAAGATAGCTATATTGAAGTCGTAACCTTGGCTATATATCACTTCATTAAATAATAAGAAAAATAAGTCAACTTAAATAATTTATATCATCGTTCTCCTCTTAAACGCATATTGTAATGTAAAATGAAATTAAATAATAATTCAAAACATTGGATATCTTTTAAAAGACGTGGGTTTGAGTTGAAGCGAGATCTGCTTATGTTTGTGGTGGTAACCTTTGCCACCATGGCCTCATTTCTTGAACGAAACATTCAAAGAAGAATTCAGGCGGACTCATTTTGGCTAGTCTTGGATTGTCTTGGTTTCTTTCTCGAGCATACACCTCTTTCGCAGCTGGCTTCCTCATTATTGGCATTCACATTCTTCTTGATGGGTATTTCTTTGTCAGTATCAGCAATCAATTGGTCTTGCTTCCTCATTTTCATTCCAGAATTCACCTCTTCCGCAACTCAAAACTTTCTCATTCTTTTGTATCCGCATTCTACTTGCTTGGTATCCTCAATCAGTATCCGCATTCGTTTTGTCTTGTTCCTCATTTCTACTCTCTTTCTCTCCTCTCTGCCAGTTGGCATTCATATCGGGTGGCATTCTTGGTTTATCTTACTGTTGAGCATATCGTGGGAAAGCAACACCATATTGTTCGAGGTCTAGTTTTAGGTGGAAATAATTTGATTTCTTGAGTAAGTCGTCTTGAAACTCTTCTGACCAGCAAAGAATCTTGGTGGCATTGTCGCCCTATCTAGTTCGTTGGAGGGAAGAGACCAGAGCTATTTCAAGCTTCAGACCAGTAACCAGGCACGTGAGATAAGAATCTCTCTTTTTGCTTAGTTGTTATTTATGAATAGCTCAATAAAACCGATAGGGGTTTCACCATGATCTGTAGTGCGAATGTTTAAATCTTGCTCTGTGAATGTTATCTTGATATCGAATCTTGAAAAGTCTCTGTGTCGTTCTATCGAATACTTTTTCCCTATTGGTTATGATTTTGTCTTGTTGCTAGCGTTGCAACCGCTATGCTCAGCGTATTCTCTTATTCTCTGTTAAATTTGATGCCAACACTATACTCTGTATTTAAGCTCTGAATCGAAACAGAGCATTGAAGTTCAAATCTTGTGATCTGTTTGTGAACTCTTTAACTACCACCGTGAGCTTCTGCATTTTTCTCATCTCTGTTTAACTTGAGACTCATCGTGTTCAGTTTTTTCTCCAATTATTGAGTTGGGTCTATTCCATAAGCTTTTCAATGTCTTATAGAAGAAATTATATATACAGATATTGAACTAAAGTATTCTGCCATCGTTGATTACAAACTGTCATACTATCCCTTGTGCGTAAGAAATGAACCAATTAACCCTGAAATTGGGTCAAATTATGAATTGAGTCAATATTTATATATACTCAGATGCTAAATGAAATAATGTCGAGCAAGGGTGAGAGTGCTAACAGCACGAGATACGTGTTCTTTAATGATAAAATCCTTGGCCAAGATTATGATGCTTAGATTAAACATTTGTCAGCTATCAAGAAGCAGATATACCCCTGGTCAAAATGGTCTTTCTAGTTAGGAGTACCCTATAGTGAAGGATCGACCAGGGTAGTATAGGTTCTTGACACCAAGCTCAGATGGCATGATGGTATTTATGTGTTCCTTTATTGATTACCTTCGTGAAGGGTTGGGTTTCTTCAGTTGAAGAAACACAAGAGACCAGTAGGTCTTTGGTTGGGCGGAAAAACCCTTGATGATATTTCTTTTTCCCTTGATGACAAAGTCTTGCTCAAGCATTCCAGCAGGAAGCCTTCAGACTGTACTTTCTTGTAACTCTTTCTCTCTCTCTTAATTTCAGTTATAATTACTTTAGCATGTTTATTTCATAGTTGTAATAAATGCTCTTTTCGTTTCGAAAGTAATGGAAAAGTTAGTTATTAACCAACTGTGGTTTTCAGTTATATAGACTGTTAATTGTTTCTTTTCAGCTGAAATTGAAAATCTAGAAGTTAGTTAATGAATGTTAGAATAGTTAATGCTCTGATTGTTTACCTTTCCTGTTCTTTATTGCAAAGAAATCTTTCGTAAGGAAAACTAGTTAGTTTCCCTTCAGCTGAAAACTGGTAGTTATTAACCGTTCTTAAACTGTAGAATAGAAGGGTTGTAGCAAAGTTCCTGTTTTTGGCACACGTGTGCATGAGGAAAAAGTAACTCGCATACAGATATGTATGCCTCTCAGTGTGAAACAGGTGTTCTCCATTATAAATACTTCAATAACTGTACTAAATAGCACCTTTTTTCCTCCTCTTTTTGAAGTTATTTAGAAACAGATCAGCCAGACAGCATACCTAAAGAGCAAGACTTAGCAGGAAACCTGTGTATGCCTTAGTGGATGAGATGGGTGTTCTTCAGGGACACAAAAGTTCAGTGTATTGTCTTCCCATGTATGGCCGTGTATTGTTACGTTGATGCAAACAAATCTGAGATCAGATTAGGCCACATTAATCAGTAGGACTTATCAAAGTGTATCTATGGTTTCATGATTGTCCCTGTGCGTTGTACAGTTTTAAAATAAATGCTCCAGCATTATTGATAGTATTAATTTAAGAATTCGTGTACCAGGTTGTAACTGCAATAATGTATATCTCTGTGCCTAATAAGGTAAGGTGAGAGTTAAAAAATTACATCACAACCTAGCCAACACACCTGACCGTCATATGACAACCTCATCTGGAGCAAATGAACATCAGACTTTACCTTATATGTTGATCAGAATTTAACCCTTTTGGGTTTCGTGCTGTTAAAACCTTGCCAATCCATCTAAGATCGTTATGTATTTAAAACAATTTATTTATTCTGTGCACTTGATATTCTGTTCTCTCCATTCACTATATATTACAACAAAAAACAGAAATTTGTCCTGTGATGTAAAATTTGCTGCAGTCTTGCTTTCCCCTATATTTCAACACAGTTCCTCGTACGCACAACTATCAACAAAAGTAACCGTTCAATCTGGCCTATTTGGATAATTACATATTAATCAATAACTGATACCAAGCACCCAGTAGATCAACTGGAATTTCACTACTAATCCACAAAAAAATCAATCAATCAAAAAGCTGCGTTTTTTTATGGGCACCTGAAGAAAAGTAGTGGAGATCCCAACCAGAAATGTAGCGAATGCCCACAAGAAGGCCCCCAAAGCAATCACATGGGCCCTGTTGTGATGAACCGCAAGATATGCCGCCACAGGAAAACATGCGGCCTGGGTCAATGATCTCAATAGTGTGAGAGAGCCCAACCCTGTTGGAGATGTATGTAATGCCAGCCCTACCTCACGGTACACCCCAGGTAACAAGGCCTCATCTGCCTTCTCCATTATTCCCGCCAGGTTTACCAACACCAGAGTCCTTGTCGAACCATCCATCCTCGCTTAACTAATTAACACTCTATTCACAACTATTGTACAAATAAGCAGAGACTCTTCAAGGATTTTGATTACAATCATACAATACCACCTCTGCATCAAGCGGTTCCCCGCTGCCTTTTTCCCTTAAGTCAGAGTGCCTAGAAGCCATCCTATACGACTACGACCAAATTCAATAACCCATGTAAGTGAAGACTAATTTGAGCTTGCTTTGAATTTTTCTTTTGTTTCCGAGAATTTGTCGTCTGATTGTGGATTTAGCTTGACTTTTGGGGGATCTGCATTTCTTTAAATGATGGATTTAATGGTAATTTACAGAATACATGGAAATTTTTCTCTTGACTTTCCACGCAAGGGAGGGTGGTAGACCAATTTGGTGGAGACAGAGCCTCGTATTTGTTTAAAATATAACGGGGTTCTTTTTATATTGCTTTGTTTTTGGATATCCATCCCATGCCGACCATGAAAATCCAACTTTATCTGTTTGATTAGAACGTGAAAGGATTAACAAAAAGAGATCTATTGAATTCCTCGATATCCTTGCCCTTTCTCTTTGGGCGAGGCAAGATTCGTTTTGGGTACTCCGGCAAGTACACCCTTTTTTTGAGATATAGAATCTGGGTCAATTTCTTTTGTTTGATTGAGATGGCATTCAGTCTTAAATTTAGTTTAAGATACCTTGGCCCAAATTCCAATTTTTTTAATTTTTATGTTGATTTTTTTAGGATTTTAATTATATTTTGTCCACAACACATCATTAGTGCTCAATTTAAATATCTAGGGTTTTTTATATATAAAAGACAATTTTAAGTCTTTTGGTAATCTAAGAGTATAAATTCTATAGTTATTAGAAGAGCGCTTACAAAATATTATAGAACAAGACAACGTTCACAAGAATGGTAATTTAGGCATCTCAATGACTACATAGTGTCTAATCAACACAAAACATTGTTAAATCTATGAGTCTTAACTTTGTTCATATTTTTGTTGTACTAGATGTTATGTTTGATCTATTTTGACGACACCTTATATGTATGAGATTTATGGCATTTTAAATTATATATATGATGATGAAATATTATTATAGATGTTTTATGTTCATTGTTTGCATATGATATAGATCAATCTTGATTTATGAATCATGTGATGTGTCATATTATTATTACAAAATATTTAGGAGTTTATTGGGATGCATGTGTCATTGCATGTAATATTGATTATATATTTGAGAATCTATTTTACAATGTGATTTATGAGATATATATTATGTATTTTTAAAATATTAGAGATGTGTATATTGTGTGGGTACATTTGTACTTGACTTTAATAATTATTGCTTCAACTATGATTATTCAATGTGGCTTGATGTGTGTAATGAGTATACATGATATAGTTAATACGGATATTTGTTCATCATATTTATTCACTTGTAAGGTGATTAAAATGTTTCTATGTGCATATCGATATTGCTACAATACCCAAGTCTTGTGAGACCTTGGGCACCCCTATGATTATCTCATAAATGTTAACTATGTTGTTTAAGCTTTAATATTGATGTCTAAATGTACGTAGCAAAAAAAAAAAAATGATGTCTAAATGTGATCCAAGTGTTAGGAAATGAGTTTTATTCATGTACACAGTTGTTTAAATGTGTAAAAATAAATTTGAAAGTGTGTGCATGGATCTATGTGAAAATGCATATTTAAGGTGTCATGAAGAGATAAATTCTTATTGTTGACGTGAAATTTGACTTTTGGATTGGTAAGAAGGCAATGTAATCTTCTAGAAGTTTTTAAAAGCTCTTAGGTAGCCATTTCAACATGGATAATCACCTAATGAAATTAAGTATAATTTGAGATAAATTTTGGATATTTTAAAGCATATATGAAAGTCACATGGCATGTAAGATTTTGTTCCTCAAGTTGGATTTGTTTTTTTATTAAATATTTTGGGTGAAGGATAAATATCTTAGATTTATTTTATTATTGGAATTAAACTCTCTTATTATCCTCAAAGTTGTTTCATGGACTATTTTCCTCACTTTGAACACATGTCAACCTATTAGTGGTGAGGCCTTGCAAAATAGAGTTCTTTTAATCTGAGGGGGGTTTCCCTCTTTATGAGTTCATTATTACACTTTGGAAAAAGGAAATTTGGAGAGCTTGAAAGGGTAAGGGAAAGTAAAACCTTGAGGGATTGAATTGGAGAAGAATTTATAAATATTGAAAGGGTGCTCTTGAGGATTAGTAAAGGACTCGAACTTGGAGAAGCTTGTGTGAACTTGGGAAGAGATTTATCATCTTATAACCCCAAGGATTTCAAACTTGTAAGAAGTAGATTCTTATTCCTTTTTTGTTCATCCTTCTTGTTGATTCCTTCTTAATGGAACATGTATTCTTCTTCTTTTCATGAGTATGTATAAAAAGTTAAAATTGCTTCTACTTCTTATATTCTTCATTTTTTTTGAAAAGAGAAATTGACATCCCACTATGGAATCTTAAGCTATGTGGTTTTATTTCTCCTTTATGCATATTGTGTTTGAAGTGTCGATGAGTCTACTTATTTTTATACCTTGTTGAGTGTCTTCTTCTTGGGAAAGACTTGCCTTAACCTATGTAAGAGTTAGTTATGTGATTATAAAAGGTAAAGAGTGTGATTTAGCTCAACAAGGGGGTCATTTTATGTTTAGGAGGGATAAGGAGAGATGGTGGGATGTTCATATGAAATGTATTATATCCTTGAGAGAATAGTGTGCTAATTAAAGCTATAAGATTCTTGAAAGAACCTCACTTAAATATGATATTCTTGAGAGAACTCACTACCCCTTGCTATTAGATTTGGAGATCCTTATTAATAGATAATATTTCTCCTTATCTTCCTAAAACTCTCCTTCAAATGAATTCAGAGTGATATATTATGTGTTCTTGATAAGTTTGCATGCTTATGTTGTGTTCTTCAATGTTACCATAAACTATTTTTATTTTTGCATATGGTTGGACTCATGCCACTCTCTCTTAAGAAGGAGGAATGATACTTGAGAGCATCATATTGGTTGAGAGGTACTTATTATTTCATTGGATTGGAGCTTGCATCTTCTTGGAGCTTAAAGACCAAGAAGAGTTTTAAATATTCATTTCCATATTTTTATTTCATGTTATAAAAATGGTTTACAAGTTGTGAAAATAAGGTTGTTATGTATTTGTATGTAGTATATGGATTTATAAAATCTCTTGTAGCTTAGTTTTAAAGAAAATGTATAATAAAAAAGGTTTTTTTATTTGAATGATTATGAAGATTTTCATGTCATTTTCATAATTCTTATGTTTTGACAATTTAGTTTATGAATATGTGGTTGGGTAAATTTATGGTTGTTTGATCCTATAACTACATCCAAAATGTTTTAAAATCAGAGGTTATTTAAAAAATTACGATTTGAACTTATGTTGGCATGAAATCCTTAACATAGTTGGAAAACATTTAATATGTTTTTTTTTCCATTTTATCATGTTGGGAATATGTAATAATGAATTTTATGTTATGTTGATTTGGTGGGGAAAAAGACATCTTTTATCATCTTGGTTGAAATTTTGTAAAAAACACCAAATTTTCTTTTTCTTAAGACAAGAAAATCAAGTAAGGAAATAATACAAAGATTAAGCATATAAACAAACCTTTTTACATAAATTGAATTTTCTCCTCCAATTGAGCAGAAGTGAAGTACACCCTTCTCCACAAATGTTTGATTGATGAGTTGAATTGAAGTGTGGATTGTTAGTGTAAATAATGTCTATATCCATCTAGTTAGGATATCACCTTTCTATGATTGATCTATTCACACTTATAGTTTAAGTTTACTTAGGTATTTTAGACTTTTTTCTTACTTCATAGCATTGAGATATGTGTCCTCATCACTTGAGACACCTATTATATGCATACTTGCCACTTTCTCACACACTTGTCAAGTGAGCTCACAAGTGTTGCACATTTGGAGGGTTAGTTAGTTGTTGAGTCCTACCTTCCTACCTCATCTACCTTCCCTATATATGCAAGGTTCCTCATTTTATTTACACACTCTTCATATATTATATGATAGAAATCCTATCGTGTTTATCATTTCACTTCTGGAAGGTTATCAATTCAAGCTCTTTGATCTTGGCATTCTCCAACATTGATTTCTCTTTAAACCAAAATAATAACAATATAGTGATGGTATTTTTATGATCAAATAGATATCATAAATTTAGCTTGCAAGTGGATTTTGAAATGAGAGGAAATGCCTCCAATTTATATATTTTAGGTGTGAGGAATGGAGGGCTAATATGCATTGATCAATAGAGGGTTGAGATTGAGAAATAGTGAGTGTAAGGACTAAGGAGGGGAGACTAAGAGAATGAAATATGTCATAGAGAAGAGGAATAAGTGTGCTTACACATGTGTGAGCACACACATAGGGTGACTTATGAATATGATAAGTGAAGGAATTTTAGAAAGTCAAGAAGATAAGAAATATAGGAAAGCACGACAAGTGTGAGAGTAGAAAGGGTAGGGTGACTACACATGTTGGGAGATTCTCACACATGTGTGAGAAACCAATGATAGGTCAAGTTAAAGGGTGAGGTGACCCATGCATGCTCACACATGTGTGGGCAATAAAGAAGGGAGACACTTGTCATGTGATAAAAAATTAGGAGATTTGGAAAATATAAAATTAAAGAAAACATTAGAGGGGAGTAATGATGGCTAATTAACTAATTGAATTATTGAGTGGGGGCTATGGTTGAATTAATTAACCTTAGAAGAAAGGGGGAACATAATTGATTAAATAGTATATAGTTTAATCAATTATGGGAATGAATACTAATTAATGAATGAATGATTTATTTATTTATTTATGGGAATATGAAAAGATAATGAATTACAAAAAAAATAACTTAAATATTTATTTATTTAATTATATAGTGGACGACTGATTTTAGGGTGTCTACATTTCCCCCTCTTTGATACAACATCACAACTAGTAGAAGTGGTGTATTGTCAAAGAAAATAAAATTATGACCCAATTGGTTGGAAGAAATAATGGAAGGTAGGTGGAGGAATGATGCCCCCTCAAGAGGTCACCTAGAAAAAAAGGTGTTTAGGTGATCTCATAAAATAAAGAAATAGAAGTTGAAAATGGAAAGAGGATGCAAAATAAGGATGAGTGGAATAAAAATAAAAGAAAAAGGATGAAAAGTAGAGAAATGGCAAAAGAAAATGTGAAAAATGGTGAAAAATTTAGGGCCTAGGCCTCTAAATTAGGGCTTAGGGAGCTTATAAATAGGCTTAGGGGGGTTAATAGGTTCATTATCACCATGATATTCTAGAAGATTAGAGCATACTTTGCACAAAGGATCTAGGAGAAGACTCTAAATATTTCATTCCACACATCATGTAGAGCAAGTGTAACAGTACTAGTAATCGGAGGGCTTAGGAGCATAGGTACATATCAAAAATTAGGTCCTTGGGGTAGTCTAGAGTGCATTAAATGTAGAGAAAAGCTAGGAAAATATAGGCATTGATTTATGGATCAATACCTAAAGTGTGGGATTAGCACTTGCACAAAGAGGATTGACACTTTCATGAATGTGTTAGTGCTCACACTCGTAGTAGTGCTTATGTGGGGAATGGTCACCTATATGGGAAAATTTTTCTTGAGTTTGTAGTGCTTGTGTGGCTAGGGTAGTACCTACATTGTTTAGCACTTGCACAAATTAACACATATGTGTGAGGTAGTGTTTGCGCTTTGTAGCACTTGTGCAAGGAAAGTGGTGCTTGCACAAATTAATTCCTATGTGGTTTAACACCTAGGTTATTTTGGGATAGGCTAACTTAGGATTTGGGTTTGGAAAGGTTTAATGACTCTGTTTGAGTGGATGTAGGAGTAATTATTGTTACTTCAATCACAAGAGAGGTTACCATCAATGATGAGGCTACGACCACTATTGAAAAACATGGATCAAGTGTTCCTAGAGGCAGTTATGCTCTATGAGATTGCCTATATGCTAGAGATATGAGCATATCAATCTCTGATGATTACATTAATAAAGAGATAGTAGAGTAAAACTAGCTCCTTCCTACTAGTGACTAGTGAGATTATTATCATGTTAGAGGACATGTGGAGGATTTTGTGGATTCTAATTGTGGGGAGTTGGTGGAGTACAAATTGGTTATGGGAGAGCTATATTTTCAATATCTATTCTTGATGGATGACTTACCAGTAAGGGGGATAGAAATATATTTGGCAATAAGGATGGGGATTCCACTAGCCTTGCCCCTACATGTAGTAGGATTGATTAGTGAGTTGTTGATAACAAATAGGAGATCACGAAAATTCCCCATTGGACGACAATGTATTTTGGAGAGTGTTGGGGATATTAGGAAGGATTGGATCAATAAATATAAATCAATTAAATCAATTATAATGCACAAATGGATGACAAAACAAAGAATGAAATTACACGGGCACAAAACAAAATTTTAATGTGGTTCACCCTTTGGGCTATGTCCACAAAATAATAGTTCCAATTTTTATTTATCTTTATCGATATATAAATATATTAATTTGCAACAATATGTTGCTACGTGTAACTTCAAATTTCTCACGTTTTTCTTTTCTCATTCACACACGATTTGCTACATGCACTTTTCATTAAAATTGTGACTTCCTTCACTTGCCTTGCACGATATTTTTCTCCATGTAACCACCAAATTGTGCAACATTACAACTTCCATTCATGCACAAGAAACTAAAGAATTTTGGGTAGTTAGATAAGTGAATTTAATTGGAATTTCCAATGAATTTCTTTATGGGAAAAATAGAGTTTTTTTTCTTCAGGGGCGTTGCCCTTGAGTCCTTAGTTGGGAGCACTGCCTCTAGTAGCCCTTGTTGGAGGTGTTGCCCCTAGAACCCCACCATGGGCTCCTCCCTTGGGCCCTCATTAGGGGGAAATCCCCCCAAACCCTATAGGAAGGGCTTCGCCCCCCTACACTCCCCCATTAATTAATTTGGGGGGAAACCACGTCGAGCAAAGTGGCCAAAATATTAACCTAGAGTATGAATAGGATACACATACCAACATAGAGGATGATATCCAATGGATTAGTGTATGCTCATGGATCCTACATGTTGGCACACTTGTACTAGGAGATGCACCTATTATTTATAGGAGTGGATGGAGCTTGGGATGTGGAGTGACACTATTACACATTTGGGCTTGGGATCATATTGTGGTATCAAGGTTGGTAGTAGCAAGATAGTAGGATACAAGGTGACCATATATACATCTATATGCAAGATCTATTCAATACACAAGGATGGGGCATCTAGCCTATTGGAGGCGAGTGATAAATGAGGTGGATTGGAGGTTGTGGAAGGTATGTGAGGCATGGCTAAGAGATGATGAGAAACTATCTTTTACATAAAGATCATATTACTTGTTGGGTGAACAATGCATGTGACTAAGTAGTATCATTTTCATAGGATAATGTGTCAGTTTGGGTTGTGATAGGTGAGGGTGAGGAGAGAGTTGGTTTTTGCGGGGCTCACCTAAGAGATCAATCAATGGGGGATGTTTATAGATTATTTTTGGGCTAGAGAAAGTTGGTATAGTGTGCCTAGAGTTCCCTAAGTATAAAGATCAAAGGTGGTAGGTATAGGGGTCAAAAAGGAGTATGTTGCATGGTAGGTGGAGAAAAAGCTAGTTAGATTGTCAATTCCTAAGGGGGGGTTAATAGCAAGAGGAGGTGAAGGGGATGGAGGAGATGGAGGGAATGAAGGAGGTAGGAGGAAAGAGGGGGCTCGAGGAGGAGATAGGGCGGGTCCATATAGGATGGTGGGAGTAGGGCCATTAAGAACAATAGGAGTAGGGCCATCAAGGACAACAAAAGAGGAGGGAAATAACATGGAGATTGATGATGGCTAGGGAGAGGGAGAGGAGGATGAGGATGGATATGTATAGGTGTGGCTAGACATTATGATTCCATCAATGGATGGTTTCTAGTAAGGTAGGGATGATGTGCTAGTAGAGAATGATCAAAGGAGAATGAAGAGAAACAATCTCTAGGAAAAAGATATAAATTATAGGCAAAGTGATATCATCGTAAAGCTAAGTGGGATAGTTTGTTGGATTAGTGAGGCAAGATACATCCTTATTTAGATATTCAGAGCTAGGGGGAAAGCCTCTAGAGTAAGATAGATGTGATGTGTGAGTGGGATGCAATGAGAGTGTAGGGGGGAGGAGATGGAAGAGAGATGAAGGCACATTTGAGAGAAAAGAAGGATGTGACAAGGGATCAATTATAGCAAGCCCAATGGGACTTATAGTACATTTAGAGGGAGAGAGATGTAATGATGGTTGGAGCATACAATATGGGGCCATGATAGCATAGATTGGTATATTATTAGATCAGATAGTAGCTATGATACAAGAGGTAGAGTACTACATGGGACTATATGAGTAGGTAGTGCCATCAGATCAAAGGGTGTCTTATCTATCAATGAGATCAAGTCAATATGCATAATTAGGGAGATGAGGTTATATGTCAGTAGGAGAGCCATTTCTTCATCCTCTCAGAGGGTTATATGAGGGTACTAGTAAGAGTGAGACCCTAATTTTGTATGACTCTTTTTTATGTATACTCCTCTTAGCTCCTCAGAGCAATTTGTACTATGGATGATACATTGTACCATCAGACATTTACTATATATAAGATTGTTTTGGTAGTGACTATATTATGGTATTATGTGATTTATTATGTTATAATGCTTATGATGATGGATATTATGTTAGACATGTGATTGTTCAATGGATAATGGATATGATTATGCTTTATGTGATGGATAAAACTATATGTTTATGGATGGTTATATGTCATACAAATGTGATTTATATAATGGATGTTATCAATGGTTATGGTTATGGTTATGGTTATGGTTTATGATGTAATTATGTGATGAATATGATTATGTTTATGGTTGTGTTAAATAGTGTGGTTTGATGTATATGGATACACTAATGATGTTATGATGGTATGGTATTTATGTGGTTATCATTTATGATTATGATGATGGATATGATTTAGGACACAAGGTGTATTATAGTTGATGTTGATGTTAGATTTTGATTATGACTCTGAATAGATGTAGGATATGAGGATGGGCATGGATGTAGTAGATGGTTATAACATATTTGATTTATTGGGATTGATAAATCTAACTTTATTTTATTCTTCGATCCTATGAGGATGATGTGACACTTTCGATAAATAGTATAGAGGTTAAATTAGAAAATATAATATATCTCTAATAAAAAATTTTGTCAGTAATTGATTGGATAGGGCACATGTAGAAATCTCTTGGTTTATTTTAATAAATTCATAAGTGTGTCAAAGTTACATATATTTTTTTTTAATTTTTTGCTCATGATACAATGTGAAAGGAAAGGGGTATGATGGGGGAAAATAGGTGTTAGAATGGTTTAGATAGAAAAAGGAAATGGTTTATGGATGGATAAATAGGAGGCCTTAGGTGGGGAATACAATTTTCATGGTAGAGGGGGGTCATGGTGAGAATCGTACAAGTTATTTATTGAATGTATGTATTAGAAGTGGTTCTTATGGTAGGAATCATGCAAGTTATTTAGTCAATGTCGTTATAGAATTTTGGATGTGATGAGAGATAGGATAGATGGGGGGATGGGTAGAGATGGGTGGGAAGTTGTATTATATTGGTATGTGGAGAGAAATCCTAAGTTTTAATATAGCAATGGAAGTTATGCACCAGGGTATGAGTACCAAGGTGATAATGTATCCTTTGCATGGATTGACTCTCAAATAATAGTCTATCCTAGTACACACAAGATGTGAAATAACCTTGGTGGGTCATGTGAGGGAAGAAACCTAAGTATGAGGAGGTTCTTATGCACACAAGACAATATAATGACATTGGTGGGTCTATGTAAAGAACAATCATCATACATAAAGTTTTCCCTACACATGCAAAGTTGATAGTAGTCTAGTGGGCCATGTACATAACAACCAACAAGCATGAGGATGGCCCATAATGTATAAATCTATTTCTAGCTTTGGTGGGTCATGCAAGGGGACAACCAACAAATGTAACATAGAGAGACAAAAGACCATGCCCCAATGTATACAATTAAAAAACACCAAGATATAGAAATATTGAGGTGGTCTTGACTAGGCATAATATGGGTCAAAATATAAATAAAAAATACCAACTGACAAAGAATAAATGTAACCATCATGCTTCTATCTAAATTAGGATGAATGATGTAGGACTAGATTATTCCTTTTATGGGAAGTATGCATCTTGAAAAGGTATAATTGTTGGGGGATGGAGATAGTGGGCAATAGCTATGTAAACTATATGTTATTTATAGGTGGACCTAGTGTGATATTTTGTGGTTCACTATGTCCAATGTGTGGTTTGTCGATTTGTACTATGACTCGTGTTATGCTCAATTTATATTCTAAAAGCTTACCGTGGTTGCAAAAGCTCAATGTACTAGAATGAGCTCAATGCAATGGGGTGTGTAGTGTATGAAACTTAGTTGTGTGAAGGCCTATCCAAAATATGTAAGGTATTGGATAAGATCTACTCTTCAAGCTAGATTTAGGAACTTACCCCCAACATAAAATAAAGGATACTAATGTTAGGGTTCAGGAAGATTGGAGCAATAAGCATTAACAATTATATGTAGATTAAATAACCTTGAAATAAAAATGAAGAATCACACAAAAGAGACTTGTTGGCAACCAAGATTGCACCCTCAGTCAAGCTAGGCTTGGATATCCTATTGCAACATGGAAAAACTCTTTGATTTGTGAGTCAATCAATTGGTGAGAGCAAATCTCTAGAGTGGGTTGGTTCCTTCTAGCTAATCACCTGACCTATGAACTTTCAGGGGAAAGGGTAGAAAGAAAGCTCCAAAATGAAACATACAGCTTAAGATGATCAACTAGATATTTAGAGATTTTGACAGAACTTAACTAACAACAACCTCTCCTAAAACATTAGTTCTCACAATCCACCTTAGGAAATTTAGCTCAATAGTATTTTGCATAAAGATTGGAGAATCCTTGAATACAATATGCAACCTGAACCAACTGCAATTCTCATCCACAACTCACAACAATAAGACAATAGAAGGATTCACTACTCTAAATCACAAACAATCATTGGATTATCACTACAAGTGCATGACAAGGAAAGAGGAAGGAAAACTCTACTACTTGTATTGAAGCTGAAGGAGTAAGATACCAAAATTTGATTCAAAAGTTTACAAAACTCTTTGCAATGCATATGAGAGAAAGAAACAAAATTCTAACCTTGAGAAATCCAAATTTCTCAAACTATATAGCCTCCAAGTGACATCCATGATGAAAAATACAAAACTTTGGCCCACTGCCTCTCCAAAAAGCAAGTCATTCTACATTTTCGAGCTCAAGCAAAAGCTTGGAAAATAGTGCCAAAAATCTGCTCCAAACTGCCTCAAAAAGATGGAAACTTTCCATCTCCAAAGGGTCCATCCAAAAGGTCCTCCAAAATAGGTGTAAATAGCTAGAAACTGAAAATAGAAACTTTAGTTTGTCACCTTCTTTCCCAATCCGCCCAAGACCTCAACTCAAAATGGCAAGTTCTGTTGTCAACTCAATGTGCATCATCTAACTGCATTTAAATAACAACTAACTAAGCAATTTATAGAAACATTTCTTAATCAGTTTTTTACAGCTTGCAGTTTCTAAATTACAAAAATAGAAAGCCGCCCTTGTTACATCAGATTTTTACAATTCTTCTCTAGATACTTTAATTTCCCTTCCTCTATCTCCAACTATTTTGATTTTTTGCATTAATGTTTGCAAAAAATCAAAACATTATACAAGGCTCTCTATACACTTGATTTTTCTACAAAAAATCATAAATTTTTTAAGGCCCCATCACATATAGTGATTCAAAACCCAAGGGGAACCCTAGAATGCTTAAAACTTAGGAAAAATCAAAGGGCACTAAAATCATTATTTTGATTTTCCGCAGAGCAAGGTGCATGAAATATTTCTAAGGCATTTAAAAGGCTTACCCTAGTAAGAGGGGCAATGTGCATGGTTTTAAATTTAATTTTCTTTAAAAATAAAAATAAAAGCCTAAGGCATTCGACCTAGGCAACAAGGCATATATGATTTATGGCATTTTATTTTTGAAAAGAAATGTGATTAAAATCACATTTGAATCAGGCACATGGGGAAAACCCTAACACAAAACCGATTCTAAATACACTTTTTGGTTATCATTTGCATCGGCCATATTTAGGGAAAATGGGGTTCTGTTGGGCACCACCATGGGAGTTAGGGTTTGAAGCTTGGACACCACCATTCGAGCTCTTTTCTTCTCCATTTTGTTGACCCCTCCTCTGCACTAGATGGTAAGCACTTTCATCTGTATTTTGATGCATTTTTTGACACCATTTGATGAGAAACAAGGGTCGCTTGGTTGCGGCCATGAATGGTTTCTTAATGCATTTGTTTCCATTGTGTTGACATTATTTCTCCACTCTTCGTGGCCGCCATTGGAGGGTTTGTTTGAGCTTTTTGAAGGCTTTGGCCGCAGACTTGGATGAGCTTTCTCCTCTGCACAACCATGGTAAGCTCCATTATTCTCCATATGATGCATTTCCCTCTTAAATAAAAGCTTTATTCAAGCTTCTTTTACGAAATAATGAAGTTTTGTATGGGATTTCCTAAGTTGGCCATCAAATGGGCCACGACCATGCTTGTGTGTTCTTCTATTTCTGCAAAGAATACTCTTCCTCAGCTTGACCCATGAGATGTCATGACATTATTTGTTAAATGAAAACATTTATTGAATGTATGCTCTCCATTTTCTGGGTTTTCAAAACCCTTCATGGATGCGGCCATTAGCTCCATTAACTATATTTTTTGAAAGATTCAATGCTGATATAAGCTCGAACTATTGTCTTTTTCTCATGTACTTGCATCTTGAACCTAAAACCCTAAGTGGGTATTTGAGCTTTTGGGAAAAATTACCTCTCCAGGCCGTGGCCATCAGAGTTTGGCTAGAGCCATTTGACACCTATTTATGAGCTCGAGCTTCCTTTATTTTTTCATTTTGAAATCTCACGATACAAACTTATGTGGGTTTCTCTCAAAGCCCAAAATGGGTATCACTACATTTGCTTCCACTTTGAAACCCTAGTTTATGTAGCATAAGCTCACTGTTTTTGAAAAGAAAAAGACTCTAATGTATGTGCTCACCCTTTCCATTTCATTTGTTCACATTAAGTAAGCAATGACTTCATTTTAACATGCTTTTTCACAGAATGTAGACTTTGCTTTGCTCAGAAATTACTCTTAATTGAACAAGTCATTCTCTTGCACTGCTTGCTTTCAAAAAGACATACTATTCATTTGTACTCTCTCTTTTCAAGTGTATTTGTTAACAATTGTTTGCTTTCCATTTCCCTTGAAATGCATAACACAGTGAAACTCATCTTTATGAACAATGCTTCTTCATACCCTCATGCACTTTCTCATTTTACTTTTAGATATGGCTGCCATACACTTGCTTACTTTCAAATACATTGCATATTGATGTGTTTACTTCATTCAATGCCATACTTTCACTCAACCATTATGATATTATTTAGGTCACTTTGGTGCTTATCATCTCTTATTTCATACAATTGAATGCTAAGAAAAATGCATATTTAGCTTCACATTTAATGAATCAATGCAATGTGACTTTCCCTTAAGTTTGTAGTATCAAAATGTTTAAGCAAAACTTACTTCATTTTGCAAATTACTTCATTGGTAATGTTTTCCTCAAGCCACATTCAACTGAAACACTTGAACATCTTGAAGACACACTTCAAGACTCCACCCTTCACTTAGCTCCAATCCTATTGTGAATGTGAATCAATGTAGTGTAACATAAATTGAGCTTCATATTATTTTAGTGATGCCTACAATAGTTCGCTTGCAGCCATTTGTCACACCTCTTATGTACTTGAATGTCTCAGAAAAAGCACATCTAGTGTCACTTTCACCGCAATTTTATACTTTATTGAGAACATAGAATTATGCAATAACATTCCTCTTCACATTTATGGCATCAAAGTATTGAGACAACTTAATCTTTGCAAATTACCTTCATGAATGATTTTGTTTCACATTGTATTCACTCAAGCCTTGGTGTATTTGAATCCACAATCAACCATGTCTATTTAATTGGCTTTCAAGCTTCATCTAGAGTCACTATTAATTTAATTCCTTGATGGAGATAAAGTTTACTTGTGTACTCTTCATGCATTTTTGTTTCTCCTAGACAACAACATGATGATGTGAAAATAATCTTTGCATGGAAGATTTTGAAATATAAGCACCCGATGATGATGATTGGAAGCTTCTTCATTTGCTTCAGTTATCATTTGATTTGTAATCAAGGAATTATGTATGCATGTTCACTATCACATTTTGTGATGATACACTTGATGGTAATTCACTTGAGCAATTGATCCTCTATGATCTTCAATTCATTGCATTGTCACACTTGATTCTCCTAAATGTTCACTTTCTTGAGTTCTCATGGCACTTGATGCACTCCTTCAGATGCATATCTCTTTGAGAAATATTGAATTGTTTCCTTTCTGAAACCCCTATTTGGAATGTTGAGGGGTAGCATGTTGGGTCTCAACCCTTGTGGGAGCCCGTTTTACACCACATGCTTTATGATATTCAAAACAAATCAGCAACATGGCTTTTCCTATTCCTGGACAAGAAACAAACAATGTTAGATTAAAACAATAAATTCAGAAGTTTCTCATGATATGTTCTCCTTGGTATTCTCTTGTACTCCTCTTGTCCTTGCTGAGTTGATTCAATACATCATAGACAATATTCTACATTACTGTTGATGGATCATGTAGGAGTGTTCATAGTATGAGCTCTAACAAAACTTTCATCCACTTGCAGGTTCACTTGGAGGATGAAAGCAAAATGGAGAGTTCAACACTGAAGTCAACTCAAAGGCATAACCAAGCAATGATGATTATGTTCTCTCTTACATGCTCTTCTCTCTTTTATCTTCAGTAGTGTAGAATATTCTTTATGTTTAATTGTTCTAGCTACTCTGATGGATTGTGTGGGACACTTGAATCTCCTTTTTACTCCAATGAATACAAAACAACATTTGTATAATTCTTGTTCAATTTTGTACGTTTCTTTTACAAACAATATATGGACCTTTATGACTGAAAATTGAATGCAAAAGAAAGCATTTCCTTTTTATTTCATGAAATACTATGCTGCAAATGATATATGGCAACTGAAATACAATGCACTTCTTAAGAACTCAATAATTCAAATATTTGCAATGGTTAAAACATCTGCAAAAACAAATTGAAATTCTTCACCTTAAAATGAATTTGAATAACTAGCTATGTCAATTTGAGTTGTGTGAGAAATTGATAACACTTTTGGCGACCTTTGCTAGATGCTTGCCTGCTAAGCACTAGGCCAGTTGCCTTATAAATATCCATTGGGAATGGAGTCAATTGTGCCCTTTTGAAACTCAAAAGTTCTGAAAAAACTAAAACTTGCAACTCCAAACAACAGCAAAACCAACACCAAAACAACAAAAAACAAACAAAGAAGGCCTTGGCGGAAAGAAAGCAATGTGTAGAAGCTCTTATTGAAAAGAAACTACTGAGAAGCAAGTGCTCCAAGCACTTATTAGCAGAAAATACTTTACTTCAATATAGGGGTAGAATTTAGAACCTCAAAAACAATGTTTCAAATGGATCCCATTGACAGGGATCAAAAGTACTTCTCCAGTTAACCTCAAGAGCTGAAATGAATTATGCTCTTTGCATTCTATTATGACATATGGGCCCTCCCAAATTGCATCAAACTTAGAATTCCTTCCTAGTTTATTCCTGTTCTCATCCCACTTGAGCATGAAATCTCCAACAACAAATTCTTTGAACTTTGTTTCACAAAATTCTCTAACCATGTTATCATTCAGCTCCTCATTCAATTGAAAATTTGCTCTCTGAGATAATATTTTTTCAAAGTACCTCTCATGGAATGTCTATTCACTAGTAGCCATCGACCCCATCATGGCCAAATTCCTTTTAACTTCAACATCAAAGTTGGGTAACCCTTCTGACTATTCAGTTGGAAGTTGGGGCTCAATAATGGCTATATCTTCACAATCTTCTACAAAGAACTCAAAATCCTCCAGCAACTGATTTTCTTTAGCCATACGATCTTCTGTCTCGAAATAATTTTCAACAGCCCTACTTACCTCAATGAGAAATTCTTCTTCAAAGACCTCCCCCTGATCCAAGATTGGATCATCAATGTGCATCTCCATCCATTCTGGATCAACACCTTCATGTTCTTTGGGACTTTCTTCTTTATCTGAAACTTCATTTTCAAAAAGTATTTTCATCCATTCTTGGACAAATGTTTCATCCTCTCCAAGATCTTCATCTTGATCTGAAACTTGTCCTTCAAAGAGTAGCTCTTTCCATTCCTTAAACACTTCTTCATCTTTCAGGAACTTCGTTTCACCAACCAGAAGCTGACCTTGACCTTTAACTAGATTAGGGAATGTTGTATCAGACTCTTGGATCATGTAACGCCTAATCTTTCCTCTTTGATGTGACTGAAAGGATCAGGGTCATGATCTCAGGTAACCCACTCATCCATATTATCTTCTTTGCTGGATGCATTGGGGTCTATGGTCATGGGTTGATTCTTCAGCCCATTTGTGGAGTATAGGTTAGCGTTTATTGGGCTAGGAATGTAAGGTTCAATGTGGTATTTTTCTAATGGCTCAGACCTAATGGTCACTTTCATGCCAAATCTAGTTCTAAAGAAATGGTGAGACCAATCAACTGATAAAAATCCTCCTAGTTTGGCAGTAAAATCTCTCGAAAGGCAGAGTGCAAAATGGGGAGGCAACTCTATCACATGAACATCTTGGGAAATTGCAAAGTTGGGGCAGGCATGTAATGTGAGGGCCAGGTTTTTAATGATTCCTGCTATTTGAACAACATATCCATCTAATTGCACAACCCCTTTTGACATGGGTTCATAAACTAAGCCTAATTTGTTAGCTAAGCTTTTAGGCATGACCGAGCTACTAGCTCCTGAGTCTATCATGTAGTTATGGACAAGTTTATCATGTATAATTAGACTTAAATAGAATGGTGGGGGTTTAACCTCTTGATTTTTCTACCCAACTTTGATCTCTGGGCTATTCGCAAGCACCATTCTGCTCTTTTCTGCATTTACAACATCTGAAGATGAAATATTAGCTAATGCATTTTGCAATAAATATTTCTGGCCTGGGATATGCAATGCATCCATAATAGATAAGCTAACCGTAGCTTTCTTTAAATGCTCAACCACATTGAAAGAGATGGGATTTACCTTTTGTTGTCTCGAAGAATTAACAATGTTGTTATTTACCTTAAGTTGTTCTCTCTGTAGAATATGCACCTTTGGTTGAGTTGCAGGAACATTTTGAGATGAAACAACATGATTTTTGTCTCTCAAATCTTGTTATTGTGAATTTACAGCTTGTTGCTCCACTTCAACTGCTCTCCGTTTTGACCTTGCATTTGCAGCAATGAACGAACCTCACTGGTTCTGGCTTTGAGAATGGTTAACCCCACAATATTCAACACTTTGCCAATTCACTAGAGCAATTTCATAATTGCTTGGTTGTTCCACATTCCTTCTTGGAAAACTTTCAAGACCAACATACTGATTCTGCACCATGAGAGCTTTACTCTCCATTCTATCCATACAAGCAGCTTGGTTGTGTGGCTGATTGCACGGATAACACGAATCATGCTCTTGAGCCAAATTATTATGTGGTACAAGCTCTCTTGAAGGCCCAACTACATTGGGATCATAAGGTCGAAAAGGCTCGGGGTTAAAACCCCTTTTCTGTCCTTGAAAGTCATTCTGAAATGGTGGCCTATTTTGCTAGTTTTGTTGGTAAGGAACTTAGTAAGGCCTATTTTCTTGACCAACCTACCTTTTGAGGTTCACAAATTCATTGCTAAAGGTTTTACAAAAATTTTACAACATGCTTTTGATCTCTTGGATTTCTTTGGTTTGGTCTGTAAGGGATTTTTCTTGAACAACAACTTTATAACCTATTGATAGGACTAGCAGAACAACAGCAATAGGAGGAAAATTCATAGGGACGTGTGGCTAAATCTTAGGGAAAATAGGTGTAGGTGGTCTAAGTGCTATCTTCCCATCTTGAATAAGATAATTTTCAGCCCTTATTGCAATGTCATAGACATTTGGCAAAGTAAAACCCCCCATAGCTTGTATCATAGCTAATATCTCAGCATTTAAGGCTTTAAGGAAAAATAGAAAGGCATGTTCGGGTGTGGGTTTGACGATTAGATGTATCCTATCCCAAGTTAGTTGAAATTTAAAATTGAAGTCATCCATATGCTTGTGGGGAGCACGCTTGATGGTGCTCAGCTGTTCAAGTAATGAGAGGTGGTTCGACTTGTCTACGAACCGTCGGTGAATCTCATCGCCAAGCTGGTCCCATGTTGTAATGGAATTGGCTGGGATTCCTTTGAACCATTGAAAGGCCTTCCCCTTCAACGAAGCAACCAACAACCTTATAGCTATGATTTCCTTTGTTATGTTGTGCACCGAACATAATGTTGCCATGTCCCGGATGTGTTCGACAGGGGTAGTTTGGTCCTCACCAGTGAAGTAAGGCAGTTCTTTAAGTGCTACTACTAGTATGTCATCGTGTCAAGCCAACAACAACAGGCTACCCCTGTTGAATGGCGCAAAGGAAAATTCTCTCACCATAGGTGGTGCTTGAGATATTGGAGTTGGATTCCTCTTTATGGAGACAATACTGAGCTCTGGAGGTGTGGATTTTTCTCTTCTCGCTGAATCAAATGTTCTTCTTGGTGTTCTACCTCTCCTTTTCGGCAAGGAGAGCTACAAATACTCGAAAGGTGTTGGATTGGATTTGGTTTGGATCCTTCTCATAAGCTATTTGCACCAAATTTGCAAGGAAACCAAGATTAGGAGTCACCAGGTATATTATTTTTAGACCTCTATAGGCAGAAAATGTTGTTGCATATATCGAACAATAGTTTACAACTTAGAAAAATGACTTTAAAGACAAGACTCTAGAGTCTCACCGGGCGTTCCAAAAAAAGTTGGCATGGGATTGCACCCTTAATCAAGCTAGGCTTGGCTATCCTGTTGCAACATGGAAACACTCTCTGATTTGTGGGTCAATCAATTGGTGAGATTGAATTTCAAGAGTTGGTTGGTTCCCTCTAGCTAATCACCTAACCTATGAAATTTCAGGGGAAAGAGTAGAAAGAAAGCTGCAAAATGAAACCTACAACTTAAGATGATCAACTAGATATTCATAGATTTTGACATAACTTAACTCACAACAACCTCTCCTAAAAAATTAGTTCTCACAATCCACCTTAGGCAATTTATCTCAATAGTGTTTTGCATAAAGATTCAAGAACCATTGAATACAATATGCAACCTGAACTAACTGCAATTCTCATCCACAACTCACAACAATAAGACAATAGAAGGATTCACTACTCTAAATCACTATAGTAAAACATTGATTAAGAAATATTTCTATAAATTGCTTACGTAGTTGTTATTTAAATGCAATTAGATGATGCACATTGAGTTAACATTAGAAATTTCCATTTTGAGTTGAGTTCTTGGGCGGATTGGGAAAGAAGGTGACAAACTGAAGTTTCTATTTTCAATTTCTAGTGTTTACACCTGTTTTGAAGGACCTTTTGGATGGACCCCTTGGAGATAGAAAGTTTCCATCTTTTTGAGAAAGTTTGGAGCAAATTTTTGGCACTATTTCCCAGGATTTTTCTTGAGCTCGAAAATACATAATGACTTGCTTTTTGGAGAGGTAGTGGGCCAGATTTTTCTATTTTTCATCATGGATGTCACTTGGAGGCTATATAGTTTGAGAAATTTGGATTTCTCAGGGTCAGAATTCTGTTTCTTGCTCTCATATGCATTGAAGAGAGTTTTGTAAACTTTTGAATTAGATTTTGGTATCTTACTCCTTCAGCTTCAATACAAGCAACAAAGTTTTCATTCCTCTTTCCTTGTCATCCACTTGTAGTGATAATCCGATGATTATTTGTGATTTAGAGTAGTGAATCCTTCTATTGTCTTATTGTTGTGAATTGTGGATGAGAATTGCAGTTAGTTCAGGTTGCATATTGTATTATCAATTTCCACACAACTCAAATTGACAGAGCTGGTTATTCAAGTTCATTTTAAGATGAAGAATTTCAGTTTGTTTCTGTAGATGTTTTAACCATTACAAATATTTGAATTGTTGAGTTCTTAAGAAGTGCAATGTGTTCCAGCTGCCATATATCATTTGCAGCATAGTATTTCATGAAATAAAAAGGAAATGCTTTCTTTTGCATTCAGTTTTCATTCATAAAGATCCATATATTGTTTGTAAAAGAAAAGTACAAAATTGAACAAGAATTATACAAATGTTGTTTTGTATTCATTGGAGTAAAAAGGAGAATCAAGTGTCCTACACAAGCCGTGGGAGTAGCTGGAACAATGGATCATAAAGAATATTCTATGCTACTGAAGATAAAAGAGAGAAGAGCATGTAAGAGAGAACATAATCGTCAATGCTTGGTTATGCCTTTGAGTTGAATTCAGTGTTGAGCTCTCCCTTCTACTTCTGTGCTCTAAGTGAACCTGAAAGTGGATGAAAGTTTTGTTAGAGATCAGACTATGAACACTCCTACATGATTCATCAACAATAATGTAGAATACTGTCTATGATGTATTGAATCAACTCAACAAAGACAAAAGGAGTACAAGAGAATACCAAGGATAACATATCATGAGAAACTTCTTAATTTATTATTTTAATCTAACATTGTTTGTTTCTTGTGCAGGTATAGGAAAATCCATGTTGCTGATTTGTTTTGAATATCATAAAGCATGTGGTGTAAAACGGGCTCCCACAAGGATTGAGACTCGACATGCTTAAAACTTAGGCAAAATCAAAGGGCCCTAAAATCATTATTTTGATTTTCCACAAAGCAAGGTGCATGAAATATTTCTAAGGCATTTAAAAGGCTTACCCTAGTGAGAGGGGCAATGTGCATGGTTTTAAATTTGATTTTCTATAAAAATCACAAAAAATGCCTAAGGCATTCGACGTAGGCAATAAGGCATATATGATTTATGGAATTTGATTTTTGAAAAGAAATATGATTAAAATCACATTTGAATCGGGCACATGGGGAAAACCCTAACACAAAACCGATTCTAAACACACTTTTTGGTTATCATTGCATTGGCCATATTTGGGGAAAATGGGGCTCTATTGGGCGCCGCCATGGGAGTTAGGGTTTGAAGCCTTGATGCCACCATTCGAGCTCTTTTCTTCTCCATTTTGTTGAGCCCTCCTCCGCATTGGATGGTAAGCACTTTCATCTATATTTTGATGCATTTTTTGACACCATTTGATGAGAAATAAGGGTCGCTTGGCCGCGGCCATGACTGGTTTTTTAATGCATTTGTGTTTCCATTGCGTTGACATTATTTCTTCACTCTTCATGGCCACCATTGGAGGGTTTTTTTGAGCTTTTTGAAGGTTCTGGTTGTGGACTTGGCTGAGCTTTCTCCTTTGCACAACCATGGTAAACTCCATTATTTTCCATATGATGCATTTCCCTCTTAAATAAAAGCTTTATTCAAGCTTCTTTTACAAAATAATGAAGTTTTCTATGAGATTTCCTAAGTTGGCCATTGAATGGGCCATGGCCATGCTTGTGTGTTCTTCTATTTCTGCAAAGAATACTCTTCTTGGGCTCGACCCATGAGATGTCATGACATTATTTGTTAAATGAAAAAAATTCTTGAATGTATGCCTTCCATTTTCTGGGTTTTCAAAACCCTTCATGGTTGCGGCCATTAGCTCCATTAAGTCAATTTTTTGAAAGATTCAATGTTGATATAAGCTCGAACTATTGTCTTTTTCTCCTGTACTTGCATCTTGAACCTAAGACCCTAAGTGGGTATTCGGGCTTTTGGGAAAAAATGCCTCTCTAGGCCATGGCCATTAGATTTTGAATGGACCCACTTGACACCTGTTTATGAGCTCGAGCTTCCTTTATTTCTGCATTTTGAAATCTCACAATACAAACTTATGTGGGTTTCTCTCAAAGCTCAAAATGGGTATCACTACATTTCCTTCCACTTTGAAACCCTAGTTTATGTAGCATAAGCTCACTGTTTTTGAAAAGCAAAAGAATCCAATGTATGTGCTAACCATTGTCATTTCATTTGTTCACATTCAGAAAGCAATGACTTCATTTTAACATGCTTTTCACAAAATGTAGACTTTGCTTTGCTCAAAAAATACTCTTAATTGAACAAGTCATTCTCTTGCATTGTTTGGTTTCAAAAATACGTACTATTCATTTGTACTCTCTCTTTTCAAGTGTATATGTTAACAATTGTTTACTTTCCATTTCTCTTGAAATTCATAACACAGTGAAACTCATCTTTATGAACAATGCTTTTTCATACCCTCATGCACTTTCTCATTTTACTTTTAGATATAGCTTCCATACACTTGCTTACTTTCAAATACATTGCATATTGATTTGTTTACTTCATTAAATTCCATAATTGCACTCAACCATTATCATACTCATGTAGGTCACTTTGATGCTTATCATCTCTTATTTCATGCAATTGAATGCTCAGAAAAATGCATATTTATCTTCAAATTTAATGAATCAATGCAATGCGACTTTCCCTTAAGTTTGTAGTTTCAAAATGTTTAAGCAAAAATTACTTCATTTTGCAAATTAATTCATTGGTAATGTTGTCCTCAAGCCACATTCAGCTCAAACACCTGAACATCCTGAAGACACACTTCAAGACTCCACCCTTCACTTAGCTCCAATCCTATTGTGAATGTGAATCAATGTAGTGTAACAAAAATTGATCTTAATATTATTTCAGTGATGCCTACAATAGTTCACTTGCAACCACCTGTCACACCTCTTATGTACTTGAATGTCTCATAAAAATCACATCTAGTCTCACTTTCACCACAGTTTGATACTTTATTGAGAACATAGAATCATGCAATAACATTCCCCTTCACATTTATGGAATCAAAGTATTGAGACAACTTAAGCTTTGAAAATTACCTTCATGAATGATGCTATTTCACATTGTATTCACTCAAACCTTGGTGTATTTGAATCCATAGTCAGCCATGTCTCTTTAACTGGCTTTCAAGCTTCATCTAGAGTCACTATTAATTTAATTCCTTGATGGAGATAAAGTTTACTTGTGTACTCTTCATGCATTTTTGTTTCTCCTAGACAACAACATGATGATGTGAAAACAATCTTTGCATGGAAGATTTTGAAATATAAGCACCTGATGATGATGATTGGAAGCTTCTTCATTTGCTTCAGTTATCATTTGATTTGTAATCAAGGCATTATGTATGCATGTTCACTATCACATTTTGTGATGATGCACTTGATGGTAATTCACTTGAGCAATTGATCCTCTATGATCTTCAATTCATTGCACTGTTAGACCTGATTGTCCTAGATGGTCACTTGCTTGAGTTCTCAGGGCACTTGATGCGCTCCTTCAGATGCATATCTCTTTGAGCAATATTGAATTGTTTCCTTTCTGAAACCCCTATTTGGAATGTTGAGAGGCAGCATGCTGGGTCTCAACCCTTGTGGGAGCCAGTTTTACGCCACTTGCGTTATGATATTCAAAACAAATCAACAACATGGCTTTTCCTCTACCTGCACAAGAAACAAACAATGTTAGATTAAAATAATAAATTTAGAAGTTTCTCATGATATGTTCTCCTTGGTATTCTCTTGTACTCCTCTTGTCTTTGCTGAGTTGATTCAATGCATCATCGACAGTATTCTACATTACTGTTGATGGATCATGTAGGAGTGTTCATAGTCTAAGCTCTCACAAAACATTCATCTACTTGCAGGTTAACTTGGAGCACAAAAGAAAAAGGGAGAGCTCAACACTGAATTCAACTCAAAGGCACAACCAGGCAATGACGATTATGTTCTCTCTTACACGCTCTTCTCTCTTTTATCTTCAGTAGCATAGAATATTTTTTATGATCCATTGTTCCAGCTACTTCCACAGCTTGTGTGGGACACTTGATTCTCCTTTTTACTCCAATGAATACAAAACAACATTTGTATAATTCTTGTTCAATTTTGTACTTTTCTTTTACAAACAATATATGGATCTTTATGAATGAAAACTGAATGCAAAAGAAAGCATTTCCTTTTTATTTCATGAAATACTATGCTGCAAATGATATATGGCAACTAAAACACATTGCACTTCTTAAGAACCCAACAATTCAAATATTTGCAATGGTTAAAACATCTGCAAAAACAAACTAAAATTCTTCACCTTAAAATGAACTTGAATAACCAGCTCTGTCAATTTGAGCTGTGTGAAAAATTGATAACACTTTTGGCGAGCTCCGCTAGATGCTTTCCTGCTAAGCACTAGGCTAGTTGCCTTATGAATATCCATTGTGCATGGAGTCAATTGTTCCCTTCTAAAACTCAAAATTTCTAAAAAAATGAAAACTTGCAACTTCAAACAACAACAAAACCAACACCAAAACAACAAAACAACAAACAAACAAGGCCCTGACGACTAGAAAGTAATGTGCATAAACACTTATTGAAAAAAAACTATTGAAAAGAAAGTGCTCCAAGCACTTATTAGCAACAACTACTTTACTATAGTACAGAGGTAGAATTTAGAACCTCAGAAACAATGTTTCAAATGGATCCCATTGATAGGGATCAGAAGTACTTCTCCAGTTAACCTCGAGCTAAAATGAATTATGCTCTCTACATTTTGTTATGACATACGAGCCCTCACAAATTGCATAAAATTTAGAATGCCTTCTTGGTTTATTCCTGTTCTCATCCCACTTGAGCATGAAGTCTCCAACAACAAATTCTCTAAACTTTGTTTCACAAAATTATCTTACCATGTTATCATTCAGCTCCTCATTCAACTAAAAATTTGCTCTCTGAGATAAAATTTTGTCAAAGTACCTCTCATGGAATGTCTGTTCACTAGTAGCCATCGACCCCATCATGGAAAAATTCCTTTTAACTTCAACATCTAAGTTGGGCAACCCTTCTGACCATTCGATTGGAAGTTGGGGCTCAATAATGGCTGTATCTTCACAATCTTCTACAGAGAACTCAAAATCCTCTAGCAACGGATTTTCTTTAGCCATACGATCTTCTCTCTCGAAATAATTTTAAATATCCCTACTTACCTCAATGAGAAATTCTTCTTCAAAGACCTCCCCTTGATCAAAGATTGGATCATCAGTCTGCATCTCCATCCATTTTGGATCAACACCTCTATGTTCTTTGGGACTTTCTTCTTTATTTGAAACTTCATTTTTGAAAAGTATTTTTATCCATTCTTGGACAGATGTTTCATCCTCTCCAAGATCTTCATCTTGATCTGAATCTTGTCCTTCAAAGAGTAGCTCTTTCCATTCCTTAACAACTTCTTCATCTTTTAGGAACTTTTTGTCACCAACCAGAAGCTAACCTTGACCTTTAACCAAATTAGGGATTTTTGTATCAGAATCTTGGATCATGTAAATGCCTAACCTTTCCTCTTCGATGTGACTGAAAGGATCAGGGTCATGATCTCAAGTAACCCACTCATCCACATTATCTTCTTTGTTGGGTGCATTGGGGTTTATGGTCATGGGTTGATTCTCCAACCCATTTGTGGAGTATAGGTTAGCATTTACTGGGATAGGAATGTAAGGTTCAATGTGGTCTTTTGCTAATGGCTCAGACCTAATGGTAACTTTCATGCCATATCTAGTTCTAAAGAAAAGGTGAGACCAATCAGCTGATAAAAATCCTCCTAGTTTGGTAGTAAAATCTCTCGAAAGGCAGAGTCAAAATGGGGAGGCAACTCTATCACATGAACATCTTGGGAAACTACAAAGTTGGGGCAGGCATGTAATTTGAGGGCCAAATTTTTAATGATTCCTGATGTTTGAACAATAGATCCATCTAATCGCACAACCCCTTTTGACACAGGTTCATAAACTAAGCCTAATTTGTCAGCTAAGCTTTTAGGCATGACCGAGTTGCTAGCTCCCAAGTCTATCATGTAGTTATGCACAAGTTTATCATCTATAATCAAACTTAAATAGAATGGTGGGGGTTTTAACCTCTTGATTTTGCTGCCCAACTTTGATCTTCGGGTTGTTCACAAGCACCATTCTGCTCTTTTATGCATTCACAACATATGAAGATTAAATCTCAGCTAATACATTTTGTAATAAATATTTCTAGCCTGGGATATGCAATTCATCCATAATGGATAAGCTGACTGTAGCTTTCTTTAAATGCTCAACCACATTGAAAGGGATGGGATTTACCTTTTTCTATCCTGAAGAATTAACAATGTTGTTATTTACCTTTTGCTATTCTCTCTATAGAATGTGCACCTTCAGTTGAGCCGCAGGAACATTTTGAGATGAAACAACATGATTTTTGTCTCTCACAACTTGCTATTGTGAATTTATAGCTTGTTGTTGCGAACTTGCAGCTTGCTGCTCTGCTTCAACCGCTCTCCATTTTGACCTTGTGTTTGCAACAATGAACAAACCTTGTTGGTTCTGCCTTTTAGAATGGTTAACCCCACAATATTCAACACTTTTCCAATTCACTAGAGCAATTTTAGAATTGCTTGGTTGTTCCACATTCTCGCTTGGAAAACTTTCAGGACCAACATATTGATTCTGCACCATGAGAGCTTGACTCTCCATTCTATCCATACAAGCAACTTGGTTGTGTGGTTGATTGCACAGATAACACCAATCGTGCTCTTGGGCCAAATTATTCTATGGTATGAGCTCTCTTGAAGGGCCAGCTACATTGGGATTATAAGGCTGAAAAGGTTTGGGGTTAAAACCCCTTTTCTGTCCTTGAAAGTAATTCTGAAATGGTGGCGTATTTTGTTGGCTCTTCTGGTAAGGAACTTGGTAAGGCCTATTTTCTTGACCAACCTACCTTTTGAGGCTCATAAACTCATTGCTAAAGGTTTTACCAAAGTTTTGCAACATGCTTTTGATCTCTTGGATTTCTTTGGTTTGGTCTGTAAGGGAATTTTCTTGAATAACAGCTTTATAACCTATTACTGGGACTGGTAGAACAACAACAATAGGATTAAAATTCATAGGGACAGGTGGCTAAATCTTAGGACAAATGGGTGTAGGTGGTCTAGGTGCTATCTTCTCAGCTTGAATAAGACAATTTTTAGCCCTTATTGCAATGCCATAGGCATTTGGAAAAGTAAAACCCCCCATAGATTGTATCATAATTGATATCTCAACATTTAAGGCTTTCAGGAAAAATAGAAATGCATGTTCGGGTGTGGGTTTGATGATTAGAGGCATCCTATCCCAAGTTCTTTGAAACCTAAAATTGAAGTCAGCCATATGCTCATGGGGAGCACGCTTGATGGTGCTTAGCTACTCAAGTAATGAGAGGTGGTCTGACTTGTCTATGAACTGCAGGTGACGCCCATTGCCAAGTTGGTCCCATGTTGCAATGGAATTGGCTGGGAGTCCTCTGAACCACTGAAGGGCCTTCCCCTTCAACGAAGCAGCCAACAACCTTATAGCTATGTTTTCCTCTGTTATGTTGTGCATCGAACATAATGTTGCCACGCCATAGATGTGTTCGACAGGGGTAGGTTGGTCCCCACCAGTGAAGTAAGGAAGTCCTTTGAGTGTTGCTACCGGTATGTCATCGTGTCGAGCCAACAACAACGGGTTGCCCCCATTGAATGGTACAAAGGAAAATTTTCTTGCCATAGGGGGTTCTTGAGATATTGGAGTTGGATTCCTCTTTACAGAGATAATGGGACTCAACTCTGGAGGTGTGGAATTTTCTCTTCTCGCTGAATCAAATGTTCTTGGTGTTTTGCCTCTCCTTCTCAGTGGGGAGAGCTGTAAATACTCGAAAGGTGTTGGACTAGATCTGGTCTAGATCCTTCTCATAAGAGGTTTGCATAAAATCTATAAGGAAACTAGGATTAGGAGTCACCAGGTATTATTTTTTTAGACCTCTACATGCAGAAAATGCTATTGCATATACCGAACAATAGTCTACAACTTAGAAAAATGACTTTAAAGACAAGTCTCTAGAGTCCCACCGGGTGTGCCAAAAATCGCTAGCACATGATTGCACCCTCAGTCAAGCTAGGCTTAGCTATTCTATTGCAACATGGAAACACTCTCTAATTTGTGGGTCAATCAATTGGTGAGAGTGAATCTCTAGAGTGGGTTGGTTCCCTCTAGCTAATCACATAACCTATGAGCTTTCAGGGGAAAGGGTAGAAAGAAACTTGCAAAATGAAACCTACAACTTAAGATGATCAACTAGATATTTAGAGATTTTAACAGAACTTAACTCACAACAACCTCTCCTAAAACATTAGTTCTCACGATCCACCTTAGGACATTTAGCTCAATAGTGTTTTGCATAAAGATTCGAGAATCCTTGAATATAATATGCAACCTGAACTAATTGCAATTCTAATCCACAACTCATAACAATAAGACAATAGAAGGATTCACTACTCTGAATCACAAACAATCATCAGATTATCATTGCAAGTGCATGACAAGGAAAGAGGAAGGAAAACTCTGCTACTTGTATTGAAGTTGAAGGAGTAAGACGCAAAAATATGATTCAAAAGTTTACAAAACTCTCTTCAATGCATATGAGAGCAAGAAATAGAATTCTAACCCTAAGAAATCCAAATTTCTCAAACTATATAGCCTCCAAGTGACATCCATGATGAAAAATAGAAAAAATTGGCTCACTGCCTCTCCAAAAAGCAAGTCATTCTGCATTTTCGAGCTCAAGCAAAAGCCTAGAAAATAGTGCCAAAAATCTACTCCAAACTACCTCAAAAAGATGGAAACTTTTTATCTCCAAGGGGTCCATCCAAAAGGTCCTCCAAAACAGGTGTAAACAACTGGAAACTAAAAATAGAAACTTCAGTTTGTCACCTTCTTTCACAATCCGCCCAAGAACTCAACTCAAAATGGCAAGTTTTGTTATCAATTCAATGTGCATCATCTAACTGCATTTAAATAACAACTAACTAAGCAATTTATAGAAACATTGCTTAATCAGTGTTTTATAGCTTGTAGTTTCTGAATTACAAAAATAGAAAGCCTCCCTTGTTATATCAGATTTTTACAATTCTTCTCTAGATACTTTGATTTTCCTTTCTCTATCTCCAAATATTTTGATTTTTTGCATTAATGTTTGCAAAAAATCAAAACATTATACAAGGCTCTCTATACACTTGATTTTACTACAAAAAATCATAAAAAATTTAAGGGCCCATCACATATAGTGATTCAAAACCCAAGGGGAACCCTAGAATGCTTAAAACTTAGGAAAAATCAAAGGGCCCTAAAATCATTATTTTGATTTTCCACAAAGCAAGGTGCATGAAATGTTTCTAAGGCATTTAAAAGGCTTACCCTAGTGAGAGGGGCAATGTGCATGGTTTTAAATTTGATTTTCTTTAAAAAAAAAAAGAAAGCCTAAGGCATTCAACCTAGGAAACAAGGCATATATGATTTATGGCATTTGATTTTTGAAAAGAAATGTGATTAAAATCACATTTGAATCGGGCACATGGGGAAAACCGTAACACAAAACCGATTCTAAACACAATTTTTGGTTATCATTTGCATTAGCCATATTTGGGGAAAATGGGGCTGTAATGGGCACCACCATGGGAGTGAGGGTTTGAAGCTTCTACGCCACCATTCAAGTTATTTTCTTCTCCATTTTTTTGAGTGCTCCTCTGCATTCGATGGTAAGCAGTTTCATCTATATTTTGATACATTTTTTGACACCATTTGATGAGAAACAAGGGCCGCTTGGCCGCGACCATGACTGGTTTTTTAATGCATTTGTGTTTCCATTGTGTTGACATTATTTCTCCACTCTTTGTGGCCGCCATTGGAGGGTCTTTTCGAGCTTTTTGAAGGCTCTGGCAGCGGACTTGGATTAGCTTTCTCCTCTACACAGCTATGGTAAGCTCTATTATTCTCCATATGAGGTATTTCCCTCTTAAATAAAAGATTTATTCAAGCTTCTTTTACAAAATAATGAACTTTCCTATGGGATTTCCTGAGTTGGCCATCGAATGGGCCGTGGCCATGCTTGTGTGTTCTTCTATTTCTGCAAAGAATACTCTTTCTGGGCTTGACCCATGAGATGCCATGACATTATTTGTTAAATGTGAACATTTATTGAATGTATGCCTTCCATTTTTTGGGTTTTCAAAACCCTTCATGGCCGCGGTGATTAGCTCCATTAACTCCATTTTTTGAAAGATTCAATGTTGATATAAGCTCAAACTATTGTCTTTTTCTCTTGTACTTGCATAATTGAACCTAAATCCCTAGGTGGGTATTCGAGCTTTTGGGAAAAATTGCCTCTCCAAGTTGCGACCATCAAAGCTTAAATGGGCCCATTTGACACTTGTTTATGAGCTCGAGCTTCCTTTATTTTTGCATTTTGAAATCTCACAATACAAACTTATGTGGGTTTCTCTCAAAGCCCAAAATGGGTATCACTACATTTTCTTCCACTTTGAAACCCTAGTTTATGTAGCATAAGCTCACTGTTTTTGAAAATCAAAAGACTCCAATGTATGTGCTCACTATTGTCATTTCATTTGTTCACATTCATAAAGCAATGACTTCATTTTAACATGCTTGTTCACATAATGTAGACTTTGATTTGCTCAGAAATTACTCTTAATTGAACAAGTCATTCTCTTGCACTGTTTGCTTTCAAAGAGACGTACTATTCATTTGTACTCTCTCTTTTCAAGTGTATATGTTAACAATTGTTTTCTTTCCATTTCTCTTGAAATCCATAACACAGTGAAACTCATCTTTATGAACAATGCTTCTTCATACCCTCATGCAGTTTCTCATTTTACTTTTAGATATGGCTACCATACACTTGCTTACTTTCAAAAACATTGCATATTGATGTGTTTACTTCATTCAATTCCATACTTGCACTCAACCATTATGATACTCCTGTAGGTCACTTTGATGCTTATCATCTCTTATTTCATGCACTTGAATTCTCAGAAAAAAGCATATTTAGCTTCACATTTAATGAATCAATGCAATGTGACTTTCCCTTAAGTTTGTAGTATCAAAATTTTTAAGCAAAACTTACTTCATTCTGCAATTACTTCATTGGTAATGTTGTCCTCAAGCCACATTCAACTCAAACACTTGAACATCCTAAAGACACACTTCAAGACTCCACCCTTCACTTAGCTCCAATCCTATTGTGAATGTGAATCAATGTAGTGTAACAAAAATAGAGCTTCATATTATTTTAGTGATGCCTACAGTAGTTCACTTGTAGCCACTTGTCACACCTCTTATGTACTTGAATGTCTCAGAAAAAGCACATCTAGTCTCACTTTCACCACAGTTTGATACTTTATTGAGAACATATAATTATGCAATAACATTCCCCTTCACATTTATGGCATCAAAGTATTGAGACAACTTAAGCTTTGAAAATTATCTTCATGAATGATGTTGTTTCACATTGTATTCACTCAAACCTTGGTGTATTTGAATCCACAGTTAGCTATGTCTCTTTAATTGGATTTCAAGTTTCATCTAGAGTCACTATTAATTTCATTCCTTGATGGAGATAAAGTTTACTTGTGTACTCTTCATGCATTTTTGTTTCTCCTAGACAACAACATGATGATGTGAGAAAAATATTTGCATGGAAGATTTTGAAATATAAGCACCTGATGATGATGATTGGAAGCTTCTTCATTTGCTTTAGTTATCATTTGATTTGTAATCAAGGCATTATGTATGCTATTTCACTATCACATTTTGTGATGATGCACTTGATGGTAATTCACTTGAGCAATTGATCCTCCATGATCTTCAATTCATTGCACTGTCAGACTTGATTGTCCTAGATGGTCACTTGCTTGAGTTCTCATGGAACTTGATGCACTCCTTCAGATGCATATCTCTTTGAGAACTATTGAATTGTTTCCTTTCTGAAACCTCTATTTGGAATGTTGAGGGGTAACATGTCGGGTCTCAACCCTTGTGGGGTCCCGTTTTACACCACATGCTTTATGATATTCAAAACAAATCAGCAACATGGCTTTTCCTATACCTGCACAAGAAACAAACAATGTTAGATTAAAACAATAAATTTAGAAGTTTCTCATGATATGTTATTGTTGGTATTCTCTTGTACTCCTCTTGTCTTTGCTGAGTTGATTCAATGCATCATAGACAATATTCTACATTACTGTTGATGGATAATGTAGGAGTGTTCATGGTTTGAGGTCTAAGAAAAATTTCATCTACTTGCAGGTTCACTTGGAGTATGGAAGATCAAGGGAGAGCTCAACACTGAAGTCAACTCAAAGGCACAACTAGACAATGATGATTATGTTCTCTCTTACATGCTCTTCTCTCTTTTATCTTCAGTAGTGTAGAATATTCTTTATGATCCATTATTCTAGCTACTCCCACGGCTTGTGTGGGACACTTGATTCTCATTTTTACTCCAATGAATACAAAACAACATTTGTATAATTCTTGTTCAATTATGTACTTTACTTTTACAAACAATATATGGATCTTTATGAATGAAAAATGAATGCAAAAGAAGCATTTCCTTTTTATTTCATGAAATACTATGCTGTAAATGATATATGGGAACTGAAACACATTTCACTTCTTAAGAACTCAACAATTCAAATATTTGCAATGGTTAAAAAATCTGTAGAAACAAATTGAAATTCTTAACCTTAAAATGAACTTGAATAACCAGCTCTATCAATTTGAGCTATGTGAAAAATTGATAACTAGATCAACACAAAAATGTAATGTTGTTCACCTAATATGGGCTATATCCATATAAACTTAGCCATCCAATGATTTTATTATCCATTGTAAAATAGATTACAATCTCACAAATCACCACCCTGCAACATACATCCCAACCGCTTATAACAAGCTTTTTGGAACCTTCTGGAATTAGGGTTTTATAAGGTCCTTTTTCATTTGACGTGTTACTGTGAATACCTTGACGTGTCAATGGGAAAAATCCTTGACATGTGAACAGGAAAAAACCTTGACATCTCAATGGGAAAAAACCTTGATGTGTCAACGGGAAAAAACCTTGACGTGTCAATGGGAAAGACCTTGATGTGTTAACAATTTTTTTTTTAGGGTGATGCCCCAAACCCCATGTCTTATTACGAGTGTATAGTATTTGCATGACCAGTCACCATATATAGCAACAACTAAAGGGTGAGTGAAGAGGTGGGAGATTGGGGATTTTTTATGGGTTGCTAAGTACCATTGACTATATTTTAGTGAAAAACTCATAAATAATACCATGAGGTGGGCATCATATGGTGGGTTTGGTTAATAAATTTCTATAGAAATACCTTTATTTAAGCGTAATGAGACTTTAGTTTGCTTTGGATGTGATTGCTAAATCCAAGAATTTTTACATGTAGATGGGATGACATAGTAAATGATAGGAGTATGGTAAGGAAAGTATCAGATCAAATTGGTTATTGTATTAACTAATTTATAGCCAAGTCATGATAGGTTTGGGAAGGGTGAGTGGGTTATAGTTGGTGTGGGAATGTTTAATCAAATGCATATTCATATAAAAGCTATGTGTGGGAAAGAAAAGGATTAATTGGTGGGTCAGTGGGTTGAATGCATATGAATGGGATATATTATATCCTAATATATGGTGGAATGTGACTACTACATGTGGTGGTTGTAAGCAGACTTTAATCATGGTACTTGCCCAAGGTGCAACCAAAGTGGTTTTTACCATTAGAAATTTTTTGTGTGAATAAGTTTTTAAACATAACATGATTTGTCTGTTGGTCTTGTAGAATATTTATTTCCATTTAAGGTTTCTCTATCAAATCTATCCAATCTTATATCAATTGGTTGGGATTTCTTCTCCTCTAAACTTCAAGGGAATGTAATTTTCTTTTTCCACATATAAATACATATGGGTTCCACTATTCTTCTCATTCCCCATAAAAGATGTTAAATCTTTTAGCCAAATATCTTCCAAGTAAGGAAATTAATTCCATTTTGTGTCATATTAGACAAGAAATTTATGGAGGTAGAATTCACATAATTGAATTTGTAGCTCAACAATGAATGCTTCATAAATTTTAAAGAAAAGTCCTAGGTGTATTTGCATAATATGAAGTATCACAGTAAAATTGCATGAACTAAAAGTTTATTTATTTTCCTATAGGACCAATGTATAAAATATGGCAAGGGGAAAACATTGTACAATCTAGGTAGTCAACCCTATCACCTGTTCAACTTTCCCTTTCAATCTAGCAATTTATATATCCTTTATCTAATTTTTTCATAAATTTTTGTTGTATTTCCTTTTATTTTTCCCATATTTTTCTTATAAATTGAATTTATTCATCTCTATTCCATATTAGGAGTTCCAAAGAAGGTCTCTTTGTTTGTGTGGCTATTTTTTGAGGGCTTTCCTATCATCTAGGATTTCTCTTTTCCTTCTCAATTTCCTCTAAATCCATTTGGGTGAGCTTGTCTAGTTAAATTTCTTTCCACTCACATGTCATTATTTGCTTCTATAGATATTGAATTTTGTGTAGAGTATTTAATAATTCATCAATTTTTGTCATCGTCTCTAGTACCAGTTCTTCCTCATTTATTAGATCAAAGGAAGGCGTTGAATTTGTGAAAAAACCAAGGTTGCTAGAGGAATCTAATTACTCACCTTATTCTTTAAAATAAAATTTTTAATGTTCCCTATGTATAAAAATTCCCACCTACTTTGAATCTGTATCAATCTCTAAAAAGACTACATTTAAAATTAGAGCGAGTTTAACTTTTTTTACTCCCTTTTTTCTTGAGGCAATAGGAATGCTTGGATGGAATGAAGGTAATTTTTTTCTCTTTTATGTGATATTGGAAGGTGGAGTTATTCTCTATTTTATTTTTAAGCTTGAGGAAGAAGGAATATCAAGAGTTATAGGTTGCCTTGGTGAAGGGGAAGACATTTTAGGTGCTACATATTCAAGGGTAGAAGATACATGTTCATAGGTAGGTGTTGCATGTTCATCCATTATTGTATTTTGGGAGATGATACATGATAAGGAGAGACTAAATTATCAAACATAATATGTAGCAAGTTCATGAGATGAAGCTGTTGGCTCTTTTAAATACCAACCAAATCTTCAAGGAAGCCTATGGATTTTCCAATTCCAATGGTTAGCAACCTAAAAGGGGTTGGCCAATGAATGAGAGAAAGAAATTAAGCTTTCCTCCTGCACTTTGGGCTTTGCAAAACCCATGAGGGGGATCCCACAATGCACTTATAACACTTCTTCACAATAATTTCCTCTACATTGCATATTAAGCAGAAACATTCTCATATCTATGACTCAACAAGTGACAATTTGCAAAGAACTAGAAAATCCCTCACATCTTTGTAACTTGGAGCAGAGAATGGAAAATTTAAACAAGACTTACAATAACCATCATCATTATGAGTATGATTTTAATTAGATGAATTGTTCTTTGATATGATCCGACTGATTAGATATATTTGAATTCACTTAATACATAGAACAACACATTATCCTAGGGTGATGGGGTCGAATTCACAACATACTGTAATGCAATAACAAATGCATTTGAAATTTATGGACTATTATGGATTTGCATTACAAATTCATAACTCAGATTTTTAGACATAAAATACTTTAAAAATCCTATGAATTAACATACAAACCAGTGATTGCATTAAAGCGCTTTAATCAACTACTTGAATTGAAGCATACATGTGCACACACATCCAACCAGATGAATTGGAGACCAATAAAATAATCCTTGATCATTTCATTGCTGATTCATGAACAAGCACATAGGAGACAATTTGCATGAAATTTTCCATTATCGATTTTCAAATGCTATAATTGTTGCAAAACATTTAAGCTGATTGTGAATATAGAATTATAACCTAAGACTTAACCAATAATTCTATATCCATTGTACGTTATATTACACTTCATGAAAATACTTGCTAAGATCTACCTGAGATCAACCAAAATTTTCAAAGCCCCTGCACAATAGAATTCCCTTTTATAAGTTGAAGGGAGCAAACAAGCATCGAGCTATTGGCCAGTCACATTACATTTCAATTTGTATTTCAAAAGTATTTAATTTCATTTCAACCCCTGGGCGGTTATATTTACACTTGAAGAAATGGGGGGAAATACAAAAAGACAAAAAACTTGTAGACACCTATTGAACTCGTATCCTCATTGTTTGAGAATTCCACGTCATCACTTCATTTAGCAAAGAGCACGAAACATGAGAGAAGAAGAAAACATAAAGAAAAGAGAGAGACTTGGTTGGATTACCACGTGCACTTTCAAATTGAGAAGATATAGACCTTTTTCAAAATAGTTATTTCAAAGGCCAAACCTGTATTATACTAGACCATGTTATATATCCATCTCACCATCCCTATGGTTTATTCAACATACTTTTCCAGCCAATTCTTGTGCTCATCCTCTGTGGGCATTATATCTTGCATCAATCACTACTCTGGCTTCTTTCACAAAGGTGTCCATGTCAGTTTGAATCTTGATGAAACTATCAATTACACCATTTAGCAAAGTTAAGTCCAACTTATCATCAATGTATGTTATCTGTGGGCCCGCAACTATTTGATGCCTAAAAAAATCTCTCCATGGTTCATACTCTTTGAGTGTTCCATATTTATTAAGGATTTTAGGAACACCCTATTCTTCCATATCTCTGAAGGCCTTGATTTTACCTTGCAATTGCCCACCAATTCTTTGATGAAATCCTATGACCTCACCAATCATTTCAATTCCCCTTATCATGTCTTGGAGGTTTGTTGGAGCTTCAGGATCTTCCTTCGCATTTGCTTTAATCTCCCTTAAACCATTTAATCTACTAATCCATTTATTCCATGTGCTCTTGAAAACCTCTTGATACCTTTATAAGTTAACCATGTGGCTTCTGCTTTAAGGGCTGCTTTGGTCAATCTGTGGCCTATAATTTCTTCAGTCATATCCTTTGTAATATTTTTCATGTTCTCTTGGAGCTTATTCTTCTCAGATTTTGTTACTTGGAGCTCCTTTTTCAATGCATCAATCCTCAACTTCAAAGTATCTTTGTCTTGTGGTGAAGTACTAGATGGGGAATTAGGCAAGGTCTTCTGACCTACCTTGACCACAATAGCTTTCACTTTATTGTATTCCTCAACTAGCTTGTTGTGCTTCTCCAACAATTTCATATATCTGGCCTGAGAGATTTCTGCAGTATCAACACTCAACATGGTTGTATGCATTGTTAACCTTGCAACCTATGGAGCTATCATCTCTGAAGCCCTTCCTATAATCAAGTCTCCTGAAAGGCTAGTCATTGTCCTACTGAGTTTGCACCTCCCTGAATTTGGTTTTAATGACCAAATAGCTAGTGCATGTAAACTGGGGCTAAACCCCGAACCAAAAGTTTTCTCATCAAAAGTTTCTTTAGACACCATAGAATTTGGGTCATTATTGATTGCATCTAGAGCGATTATTGAAGATAGGTTCCATCCTGGCATCACCAATACCCCACTGTCTTTGACCGATCTTCTAGCTTCCATAAGATTCATTTGCTAAATTTCTTGAATAATCTCTTCTTCAATCTTCTTTCTAACTTCTTCCTGTTGTGAAGGATCCACTCCCTCTTGATCCTTTTGTATCCTATCATTTATTTCCTGAGCTTTCAGCTCAACAATGTATTCCCTGAATTCCTTGGATGCTACAAAAGAATCATCCTCTAGAAATTTGGCACAAGCTAGAACCCTTGCATCATTGTCCTAGATTTCATCATTTTCCCAAGGTACTAGCCTATCATCTGGAACAAATGGTTTCATTACATCTCCAACATCAGGGTGTAAAAATTCATTCTTTACTCTTTGCTCAATAGGCACTGATTCAACAACCAGTTGTTGTACATTCCCTTCAACACCATGTGTTTCATCAACATTTGTAGAAGGCAACTCCATAGTAGAAGCATCCTCAATGTCCATTGGATGCTGCTCTTCTAATGCTGTGGGATCCTTTGGTTGACCACCAATTTTTAATAAATTCTCTTTCAAAGCACTCTGAGCAAAATACTATGCTTGTTCCACCTTCTCCAAAAAAGTACCATCATTAAAATCACTAAGGATCACTTCCATCCTCTTAAATTTTTCAGTGAGGTGCTTGTAAGGGCTTTCATAGTAGGAATTCTAGGGTAGAAGCCCTGTGCTCAACTTCAACAATTTTCATCCAAATCTTTTCTCTATCCTGGACAACAGCTAATGTCAGCAGGTTTCTTATCACATCATCTTTAAAATAGAAAGTATGAGGTCCATATCTTGAGATTCCCCTTTTTATCTTTTCTCTGTTAATGAGCCCTTCTAGATCAAATTTTCTGGTAGGGGCTACATTCATTCTCAAATTATTTATCATTATGCCAAACACCTCATATGCTTCCTTTGCGAAGACAAGAAAATAATCAAAAGAAAAGGTTGATGCAATTATAGAGGCCTTCCTGGATAATCTAAGATTCTCTGCATCACAATTATCCATTTGCCACATTATTTCAATGAAAGCCAACCTATCAGAAACAAACCTAGGCAAGAGATGTGGCACCAAAATAGTCTCATAGCACCTAATGATTGTGCAATTATCATACAAATACCAATCTCCCCAATTGCACTCATAATCGAGGTCATCACCACATTCTCTTGGTTTTAATAATGCTCGAATTATTTTAGAAATTTTCTTAGTTGGCGCCAATCCCATTTTCACCAAAATAGTATGATTTATATTGTTGTAGAATCCAGTATAATTTGAATTTGGGCAGTACAAATCCTAGATGTATGTCCACATTTGGACAAACAACTTATTACCCCTTTCATCCACTCATCTCAGTTTCATGGCTTGACCAAAAAATTCCCTTCCTTGGTATAGTATCATATGCATCAGTAGTGAATAGTGTCTAAATGTCAATGGGGTTCTTCTTTATTTCGGCCTCATCAAGTCATAGTGTAGCTACTTAGCAACTCTGTTAGCATAGTCGAACCATGTGTGCTTGTTCTTATGCTGAATATACATGATCATAACTAACAGGGGTGTCGTTATCCTTCCATCATATTTCACCCCAAGCACTTGACACAACATGAAGTATGTGTATCTAAAATAATCTGCAAATTCGTCATAGTCTAGTGGTTCAACTTCTTTGATTGCAAAGGTAGAGCCCTTCTCTCGTCTATGCTTTGGCAGTTCACCTCTTCTGAACCCAACCCTATGTTAATCATATTCCTTATGCAACTTTTCCACGCTAATCTTTTCACTAGCATCAGGTTTCATTCTAAAAACCTCTACGAATTTACTTTTCTTTATTTCCAAGATGCTTTTACCCTTAGTGTCTATGATTACCCTATTTACATCATCATATCTGTCTGCGAAGTGCAACATTAAATCTATCTCCACAAAAACATTAGGGATAACCAACTTCCCTAAATCAAAACCCTAGACATTTTTACTAGGATATCGAGCATCTCTTCTTGTGAAAGCATACAAAAATAACTCCCATCCAGGTTTTGGCACGATAATGTCACCAATTCCAACTGCAAGGTCCTTGAAATTGGTGGTTAGTATTCCTTCCCCTATAGCCTTCCTACCACTTTCCTTGACATCTGGTGGTTGGAACTTGTCCATGAAATGGGTATAGTCTTTTGGTTGGCCCTTTTTCTTCTCAGTACCTTCAGATGTTTGGGGTGGGTCATGGGAGACCTTATGTTTTTTCTTCTTGGGTATGGGTTTTGAAGATGACGACTCGCTAGGTTGACTCATCTTGGCTTCTTTAGGGCTTTCAGGTTTGAAATTAAACTAGGTTTGGAATTGATATTCTATTTTTGACAGCTTAAACTCAAATTCAAATACAATTCTACCCTCTTGGTTTTATCCCAATTAGAAAACTACACTTAATTGAAAGAAGTCAAGAACCCTAATTAACCCTTGAAAACAACCCAGACATTTCAATTTTAATGTGCCAATTTCCAAAGTAACAAGAAAAACCAGTAGGATTTGATGACGTCTTACCTGGGAAAAATTCCTCTGCAATTTTCTTTGGCCTCCGCTCTAGTCACTCCGAACTCTTCTCCAGCTCCTCAAATGTCCGAATGAGAGGAAAATACAAATACAAACCCTTTTACATGAATTCGGCCGAGTATATTCACCATTAATGACACAAGAAGGCTTGCACAAGTGAAAAATTACTCTGTTAGTTGGTCATTCTTTGAATTTGAGCCATTGATTTGCTCATATGAAAATTCCATCCAATGGCTCACATTATTCCATACTCTCCCCGGGGCCCTACCAACGATTTGATACATACTTTTATGAGTTAAGGAGCTGCCACGTGTATCTCTCCACATTATGTGAGTATTGCTCATCGCGTTTTCCAGTATTTGGCCCTCATCAAGCGATGGCTTGGAAGCCAGCGATGAGATATTAGCCCTTGATCTTGATCATGAGAGGATCCTAGTTGGAAGCTTGAATTCCATCACTCATCGCGTCTTCAAGTTTCATCGAGTAATATTAACTCGCGATAGACTGAGCCCGTGTGATGGGGAGAAACTCCACCCATCGGTGGTCATGGGTTTCCTTTTAAAGAGCATGAGATAACTAACGATAGTAATAAAGCCAGCGATGGGTTAAAAACTTAACCACATCACTCATCGGGGGTTGCCTTCTAGTGGTAGCAATGAAACATGCGATGGGTGATGAACCAAGCGTGATAGGAAATATAGTGCATCACTCATCATAGGATGGAGATGGGTTACTACAAATTAACGTGCGATGAGTGATAGACCACGAGCGGTAAACTTGAGTGGTGCTAAAATGCACGTGAGAAAAAGTTGTTATAAAAAAGGACCTCATAGGCTTGATGGGTAACCTAAATGTTGGGGCCGGTTGAACAATGACAATAAAGACCATAACATGCCACTTAAGTAACTGGTAACCTGATGCAACCGGTTAATGAGAGAACATAAGCCGAAGGATAACCAAGGGTGGAAAAGTATATAAAACTCTTAAACCCTAGACCCTAATGGCAACAGGGTGTGAGCAATAAAAAATGTGACCATGAAACCAATGGGACCATGAAATTTTTTAGGGTTCCACCAGAAGCTACATGCACCTCTTCTTCAAGTGGGTCTTCCTCTTTTGATATTCTTAACCCTTGAGGTTATATAAACCTCAATATTCTACTATATGGGCCAATATTTGGCCTATCATCTAGACCCAAAAATTATTCCCAAGATAATTATGGGAACTAGTCATGTAGGCTTTTCTTAATGAGCAATTGTATTAAATAATGATGAGACAATGCAATTGGCTTTCCCTTTAGATATTGCTTAGTCATTCTAAAACAATTGGGCTAACTATATCGATGAACATGAAGTAAGAATAAGAGACTAAAATTAACCGAGTAATATAATTTGGAAAAAGGTCTCAAAGACAATGCACAAAGATGGCAAGGTCTTGGAGCTAGCCTATAATAAAAATAAGGCCTACAATTAGCCAATGGGTAGGGTGGATTGGTCAGTCCCTAAGGATGATTCCATTGATAATAGAACCAAGATAATTTTTTATTAAAATAAGAAGGTGGTTGCATTCTTCCATTGAGAATAGAACCAAGATAGTTATTATTCGAACAAGAAGGTGGTTAAGGAATCCTTATTTTATGGATAATAATAAACCTAGACCAATAGAAACCTACTCAAGCTCCTATAATAATCAATTTATAAGGAAAATCATCTACTATTAGTGAGAAAATAAAAGAAGAAAATAAAGCTAAGACCTCATAGGTGAGAGTTGTGGTGGATGAAAAAGAGGAACCTATTGAGGGAGAACCACTACAAAGGAGAGTACACACTAGAATTTTTTAATAATACTTAAGAGGGAATCAAGGAAATTTCTCTAGTTCTACCTATCCCTCTTGTTCCATATCTAACTCTTTCTCCCCATCTTTCTCTATTGCCATAAAATTTATCTTTTTCCCTCTACAAAATCATGTTTTAGAGACACCAACTAGGAAGGAGGATATAGTGGAGGAAGTAAATAGATAGTAAATCTAGGAAAATATTTCAATATTTACAATTATTAGGGAAAGTGTAGTTCAAGGTACTGTTGTCTATTGAAATTGCACCCTTATCAAGTTGCAAGTTGCAGAACTTGATATTTCAGAGAAACATGGGAACTTTTCCAGGTTGTGGGTCACCTAAAAATGGAAAAGAACCTCCGGAGAAGGCCAGATTCCTTTGTGTTATCACCTAACTACTGATCTTTGTAAGAAAAAGGGAGAAGGAGTGCACAAAAATGAAAACTAAACCGTATGGTGATACACCAAATTGACAGGAATCATGAAATAAAATAGATGAACATACCCTTGGAAAAATAATGATAGTTATTTCATTTACTCAACATAATTTTGTGAACTTATGCATAATTCATGAAAAGGCTTAATCTGCATATACATTTTAAGAAGGAAAGATGAATTTCACAACTTTAAAGTTCAAATGCAGATTTAGAAAAACACAGTTCAAAACTTACATAATCTAAAAGAAAAATGAAAGTAGTATGAACACTAACTTTGGTTTCCAAGGTAACCTCTGTATTTTATATTCCAAATACCAAATGAGTTACAAAGCATACATCGGATGAGAAAGGATTTGAGAAAAATCACTAACTCTCCAGAATGCATAATCCGAACTCCTTTACAAAGAGGCAAAAATGCCATATATACTAAAAGTGTCGGCCCCTGCCCTAGGGTTTACAAAAATGAATCAGTTGCTGAACACGTCGACCCTTAGATCTTTTGGAATACAATAAATGCTGCATTCAATGTGCATCCCTCTGTCCATGTCGGTGAAAAGATCACCCTCAGGAGTGGCCTTCATATCTTTTGCAACAATCGCATTAACTTGCAACCCTCGTGTCCGCCCTCGAAACTCGTTAGAGCTGCTTTGAATGCTTCTAAGTGTTATCATAAATGTCAATCCACTCTTGCCAGTCAACATCCCAGTTGTCCTTGCGGTCTCCTCCTTTCTGTTCTAGACCCTTCCGCAAGTTGACCCTCTTCGAGAAGCAGCATCAGGTGCCCTCTGAACTGAATTCACATGCCCTGATTGTCCATCGAAGCAAAGTAGATCCATTTCATTTATGCTCTGTTGATCTTCCTGGCACCGGTCAAGCTGCCAAGGGTTCTCCTGTAGCTTCCTCTGATTGGTTGAACAGATGCCACGCGGGATCGCTAGACGGTCAAAGGTTATTCCTGTAGAATCGCATGTCGGTGAGACACTAGTCGTGTCTCCCCGATGCCACAATGCTCCACAATAGTTATCAGCATAGCTTACCATTGTCGGTGAGACCTCATATCGAACTACAAGATTCATACCAATATCCCCTTTGTCATCGCCCAGACTATGGGCAAGATATATCGCTTTCGGCAAGAGGTCTTGCCGAAAGCACCTGACAGTAGATAGCATTCCAACCAGACCATCGGCAAGACAAACAAGTCGGGACAAGGTCTCAGCGAGCTACTATCAGTTACACCGAAGAGTTAAAACCATTGGTGAGACATCACGAATCAGAAAGACATCATACTGATCTCCCAAAGTTATACCGCTGTGCTCCTCCATCGGCGAGACATCCGCATTTGACAGGACATTACAGCGAGCCCTTCATGTTTCGGCGAGACCACCTTCGGTTGGTGAGACATTACACCGACCGAGCCTTCTGTCAGCGGGTGCAACTTCTTTCGGCGAGAGCTCGCCCTGTCGGCCAGACCTTTCATCGAGCTCAAAACATTACACCGAAGGGAGAATCCTTTGGTGATACTCCAGCGAGTCGGCCAAACATTACAGTGAGCGGCAGGAGTCATATCGATATCCCCTCGTGAACAAACGTTAGTGTGACATTATCGGGTCAACGAGACATCTCCCTGAAGCAAACCCTCTTTGCCGAGACTTTGACCATTCGACCAGACCTCACAGCGAATGCAAATCTTTCTCCCCGCTGACGGCCTTGTGAACAACTATCGGCAAGACTTTCGTCTGTCGGTAGGACCTTTCATCAAAGCCACCTCGTTTCGACGAGAGCTCATTCTGGGACCACCATTCCATTTTGGCGAGACCTCACCCCGTCAGTGAGACCTTACCCCGAAGGCATCACCTATCGTCGAGACTTCCATCTGTCGGTGAGACTCTCCCCAATGCTAACCTTGTGCATAAGGGTCGAAATGACTTCTTTCCAAGTGGAGAGATACATAAAAACTCATGGCGACCGGTGTATTTCAAACAAATAGAACGCACTGCTAGTCGACAAGACAACAGGAGGGTTTTGCCGACTTTCTTCTTTGAGGAATTTTATGCCAGATCCGACTGAGGCATACTTTCCAACAGAATTCCTTGTGAAACAACATCAGATGAAGACCTTCCCAATGAAAACCGAACACCTGCACGCTGGGCTCAACCCTTATGGGAGCCACATTTAATCCACGTGCCAAATTTAAAACATAATTTTCCCCTGATTGAGCCTGCAGGTGAAAATCGGGTAACATTTTTGGCGACCTCAGCTAGATGTTTTCTTGCTAAACATGAAAAACAATAGCCTAAACTTGTCCATTGGGCATGGAGTCATTAGAAAAAATCAGAAACAGACCTAGGGAAATTTTGTACATGGCTGTAACTCACTTGAGACTTATAGAACAAGACGGGTCCTAGGAAATTTATTGAGAACAGGAAAAAATTGAAATGAAACTATTTACTGTGCTGGGACAACACTTAGGGAATGTAACAACAAATAAACTAAAGTGCAACAATGCTTATTGAATGCATGAAATCTAACCTAAAGCATGTACAAGGAGGAAATTATCAAACCTCAAAACAAGGCTTGAGGTGTATCCCATTGACTAGGATAGGAAGCATTTCACCTTCAGTTGTGCCCAGTTGGTAAGCATTGTGTTCTTTGCAGTCTTTGATAATAAATGGACCCGTCCACATGTTGTCAAACTTGGTGTGATGGCCTGGCCTGCTTTTTAGCACATCCCACTTGAGAACAATATCACCTTCTTTAAAATTTTTGGCTATAGCTTTCTTATCAAATGTTCTCTTTGTTCGGAGCTGATGATACTCCAAAGTTTTCATTGCCTTATCTCTTGATTCTTCAAGCTCCATGAGTTCTGCATATCTCACGGACATCGGGTCCTGTTCTTCATACATCTCCAACTGGTGAAGAATGTCTAGAGCTGGAAGCTCCACAGACAGAGGTAATTTGGCCTCTTTACCATAAACGAGTACATATGGTGAATTACCAATTGATCTCTTAGGGGTTATTCTATTTGCCCAAAGTGCAGATTTCAATGTGGTATTCCAAATTATTTGATTCTCTTCCATAGTCCTCTTAATGATTCTAATCAGATTTTTATTTGTACTTTTAGCTAATCCATTACCTTGCGGGTAATAATTGGAGGACGTATTCAAATGAATTCCGTGTTTAATAGCCCAATCGGTGACTCTTAATCCAACAAATGCAAGAGTATTATCTGAAATGATGGAGTCAGGAACTCCAAATCTGGTGAATATATCTTCATAAAAACTCAAAACTGAAGATTCATTTGCTTCTTTCAAAGCTGCTGCCTCTATCCATTGTGTGAAATAGTCTGTAGCAGTAAGCACCCACTTGTGACCATCACTGGATAGTGGATTAATTGGCCCAATAAAGTCAATTCCCCATCTCATGAAGGGCTGCTCTACCTGAATTGGATGTAAAGGCATAGCCGACAGCTTTTCCTTTCCTGCAAATAAAGCACATTTAATACAATTCCTTGACCATGCATATGCATCTTTAAACAAGCTAGGCCAGTAGTAACCAACTCTCATAATTTTCCAAGCAGTTGTCCTTGGAGCAAAATGACCTCCCGAAACTCCATCATGAAACTCATGAAGTACCTGCTCTGTTTGATCAACATCAATACATCTTAATAAGACACCATTCCGATCTTTCCTAAAAATAATACTATTAATGAGGACATAAGGAATTGATTGTAATATGAAGTATCTTCGTTTTGCTCTGTCTAGACCTGGTGGACATTCACCAGTATGAAGAAATTGGGTCATTTCTTGAACCCAACCTGCAACTGATGCAGGTGCAACAGCTTGAACATTTTGAGGCTCATCAGTATTAGCTAAAACAACACTAGTTTCTAATTTCTGCACATCTTCAGGGGTTGAGGCAAGTTGCTCACAAGTCCTCTACCTCTAACAAGTTTTGTGATGTTGATGTCTACATCAAATTCCATTACTTTTGTGATCCACCCTGCTCTTTTCTCACTCAGATCTTTGTTTAACAGAAATTCCTTCACACTTGGGTGTGCAACCAAAATATGAATTTTGTTGTTTGAAACCAGAGGTTTAAACTTCTTTAGGCTTTTGATCACAGCGAGAACATGTTTCTCAACAAATGTACATTTCTCTTCATAATCAACAAGTCCTTGACTAAAGAAAGCTATTGGTTGCTCTAAATTATCACTGTTTTTCTGAACCAACATAGTAGAAATTGAACTAACGCTGCCAAAAGCATATAAGAAGAATTCTTTAGAGAAATCTGGATTTACCAGTGTTGGAGTTGATGCTAAAGCTTGCTTGATTTCTTCAAAACTATGTTTTGCTTCTCTAGTCCAACTGAAAACTACATTCTTTTTAAGCATGGCAGTCAAGGGCTGTAGTAAATTTGCAACATCAGGAATGAATCTTCTTAAAAAGTTAATTCTCCCCAAAAATCTCTACAATCCTTTCTTGTGATTGGGTAATGGCAGTTCAAGTATAGCTTTAACTCTTTTAGGATCAATGGTAACTTCGTCTTTTGACACTATGTGACCTAATAGTTTATGTTCATGAACTGTAAAAATACTCTTTGTCGGATTGAGAGATTCCATATTCTCTACATTTTTCAAAAACTTGCTTGAGATGTGACAAGTGTTCATCTGCATTCTTTGAATATACAGTTATGTCATATAAGTAAACCAGTAGAAATTTCTGAATTAAATTTTGAAACGCCATATCCATGGCACGCTGAAAGGTGCCACCAGCGTTAGATAAACCAAAAGGAATTCTCTTGTAAGCCATAGTGCCCCATTTTGTTGTAAATGTTGTTTTATACTGATCCTCCTCTTTGACTAGAATCTGGTTATAACTAGAATATCCATCCAGAAGAGAAAATCTCTCTGAACCAGCAACAACTTGGAGAATTTGTTCCATAGACGGTAAGGGATAATGATCTTTCAGAGACACTCTATTAAGGTCTCTAAAATCTACACATAATCTTACCTCGCCGTTCTTTTTTATAACCGGAACAAGGTTAGAAACCCAAGATGTGTGTTTAATTGGAAATACGATACCCCCTCAACTAACTTGGTCAGCTCTTTGATCATTAAAGGTTCAAGCTTGGGGTTCAATGGTCTCTATTTTTGTCTAACATGCTTGGCACCAGGTTCTAATTCAATTGTATGTTGTGCAATATAAGGATCAAACCCTCTTAAATCAAAATATTGCCAAGCAAAAACATCATGATACTCTTGGCATAAAACAATGAAAGCTCTCTTATCTTCAACTGAACAGATTTTGCCTAATTTGAGAAGCTTACCTTTAAAGATTTTCACTTCTTCATAATGATCTTCTTTCACTTGAATGCCGACTTTTTTTCTTCTTAAGCTGATCATCAGAATTGAATATGGATTCCAAGGTAACCAGCCCTTTGGGAAGTTTATTTGTCTTCAGCTGCATCACTTGATCATCATACTGTTGTTTGATCTTCTTGGAGCAGAAAGGTTAAAATCTGTTCATCGCTTTCAAATACCTGCCAGTTAATGTTGTTATCAGGAATTGATGGCTTGATAACCACCTTAACATACTGCTGTATTTTTTATTTTTTAATATCGCCTAGGATATCAAACTATGCTCCAATTGTTGCAAGTCTATCAACATGCTTATTCTGATTTCATGGAATAAAAATCAGATTGAAGGCATTAAATTCTTCAATTATATTTCATACTCTATTTCTGTAAGACTTCAAAGCATCATTCTTGGCAACATTCAGCCCCCTAACCTGATTAACTACCAACTCACTGTGTCCATAGACTTTCAAATAGTCAATTCCTCTTTTCCTTGCCCACTCAAGGCCTTGAATGAGTCCTTCATACTCAACACTGTTGTTAAAACATGCAAAAGCAAAATGAAAGGCTGAAAAATACTTATCACCCTGTGGAGAAACCAACATTGCACCTCCACCTGCTCCATTCTTGCTTTTGGAACCATCAAAAAACATTTCACAGAGTTCACTTTGCTATTGCAACAACTGATCTATACCCTTTTCAAGGTTTGGAACCTTTGCATCAAGTTCAAGCATCACATAATTACCCATACCGACATCTTGAATAAGGTCTTCAGGACTATCCAACACATTTTCAGCTGCCCATTCATGTAACAACACATCAGGAACAACTTCTGCTTGAAGTGCTTGAGCGGTAGCCAGCTCATTGTTAGTAAAAATGACACAATTTGTGTCTGCAGTAGTAGGAACAACATTGATAGGACTTGGGTTGTATGGGTCAATGTGATCTTTAGCCAACTTTTCAGATTTAATGGTAACTTTGGTTCCATATCTAGTTCTAAACAACATATGTGACCAGTTAGCTGGCACATAACCTCCTATTTTAGCTGTAAAGTCTCTTGAGAGACACAAAGCAAAGAAAGGTGGGAGATCTACAATGCATATGTCCTGAGGAACTGAAAAGTTCAGACAAGAATGAAGAGTAAGACTCAAGCCTTTAATAACACCCAATGTATTAACAGAGGTACCATCCAATTGAATCACTCCTTTCTCTAAAAGCTGATACTTTAGTCCAAGTTTATCAGCAATTTTCTTTGGCATTACAGAGCTACTAGCTCCACTATCTACCATGCACTTATTAACTAACTTATCACCTATGATCACAAACACGTAGAATGGAGGTGGTTTGACTTCTTTTCCCGCCTCTTTGCTGGGTGGTTTATCATTTTCTTGAGGATTATTTGTCAACACAGTTCTAACTTGGCCCATTGGAGACTCTGATTCATCAGACATTTTCAAACTTGACAAGGCTGACTGTAACATATCTTTTTGACCTGGGATAGCTAATGAATCCCACATAGACATTGTTACATTCATCTTTTTCATACTATCAAGAATATTATAGGGTACAACTGGGTTCACTTTATGATGTACCTTTATGCCAGCATGATTAGCTTGCAAGTGTGGCTGCTCCTTAACTAGGAGTTGTTGATTTCTTTGCAAAGCATGAGTCACTTGAGATGTGGATGGTTTTGCAGCTGTTGCTTTTCCTTTATTAGCTACTTGATCAAGCTCAAAAGCTCTTTTCTTCGCCCTTGTGTTAGCTGCAACTGGGGAATTATCTACATTCAATCCACATAATTCTTCACCTTGCTGGTTAAGTAGGGTAGTATCATTGGTAAGCTGATCTTGGTGTTGTGGAGATGCATCATTGAGTGCATTTTGCTATCAACTTGAGGCATTCTGTACCATAAGTACTTGATTAATAAGTTCGTTTGAGCAAGTGACTTGATTGTGAGGTTGGTTACAAGGGTAGCACCACTCATAATCTACTGCTAAGTTGTTTTGAATAGGGACAAGATCCTTAACTGCACTAACAGGTGCTGGAACATAAGCCTGAAAAGGTCTAGTATTTACACTCTGTCTTGGGCCCTGGTAGTTGCCTTGATAAGCCTATCTATTACCTTGATATTGCTATTGCTGACCTGAATTCTGCTGTTGATAAGGTCTATTATATGATTTCTACTTTTCCAAGCTCACAAGCTTATTACCAAAAGTCTGTAATAAACTTTTGATCTCCTGTAACTCATTTGAAGATATTGAAACAACAGTTTCTTGTGTTACAACAACTGGAACAACGACTGATGCTGCTGGAACAGGTGGAAAAGGTGCAAAAGGTGGTATCTACAAAGGGATATTCAAATGAATATCTAGAAATATAGGCATTGGTGGCCTAGGAGCAAGTTTACCAGCTTGTATTAGGTTGTTTTCAGCTCTGATTGCTACTTCAAATGCATCTGGTAGGGAAACACCCCCCATTGATTGTATCATAACGGCTATATCGTTGTTAAGAGCCTTCAAAAAGTACAAAAATGCATATTCTGGAGGTGGTCTCATTGTTGCAGGAATTCTATCCCAGGTTCTTTGAAATCTGAAATTGAAATCATTCATTTGCTCCTGAGGAGCCCTCTTAATCGTAGTTAATTGCTCCAATAAAGATAAATTATCAGACCTGTCCTGAAATTTCCTATGTAATTTGTCACCCAACTCATCCCAGGTGGAAATTGAACCTACTCCAAGACTCCTGAACCACTGTAATGCTCTTCCTTTGAATGATGATGCAAGTAGTCTTACAGCTACATCTTCTTGTGTGATATGGTGCACACCACATAAGGAAGCAACATCTCGTATATGTTCAATCGGGGTAGTCTGATCTTCCCCAATGAAAATTGGCAAGCTCTTCAAAGCTGCCATTGGAATGTCATTGTGCTGTGCCAAATTTAATGGACTACCTCCATTAAATGGCACAAAAGGCTGATTTCTGGGAGCTGCCATTAGAGGTGGCTGAGGTGGGTTTACTTGCACTCTATGTGAAACAAAAAATGGGACAACAATATGAGATCTCACAGATGGAGGAGTAGATTTAGTTCTTCTAGAATAGATAAATGTTGTCCCTATCCTTTCTATTACCCTACCTTTTCTCCTTGGTGGGGAAAGCTGTAAATATTCAAAAGGAACTAAGTTGCTCATTGTCTGAACTCTTCTCATAAGCTGTAAAATCACTGATTCTGAAGTTCTTTCTCCCCAATGGAGTCACCAAGTATGCAAAAATGACTTCGGTAAAGTCTGAAACTTGCTGGTTGCATACCAAACCAACAATATAATGTGGAACTGGTCCCACTGAGCGTGCCAAAAATTGTTGTCTACTGAAATTGCACCCTTATCAAGTTGCAAGTTGCAGAACTTGATATTTCAGAGAAACATGGGAACTTTTCCAGGTTGTGGGTCACCTAAAAATGGAAAAGAACCTCCGAAGAAGGCCGACTTCCTTTGTGTTATCACCTAACTACTGATCTTTGTAAGAAAAAGGGAGGAGTGCACAAAAATGAAAACTAAACCCTATGGTGATACACCAAACTAACATGAATCATGAAATAAAATAGATGAACATACCCCTGGAAAACTAATGATAGTTATTTTATTTACTCAACATAATTTTGTGAACTTATGCATAATTCATGAAAAGGCTTAATCTGCATATACATTTTAAGAAGGAAAGATGAATTTCACAACTTTAAAGTTCAAATGCAGATTTAGAAAAACACAGTTCAAAACTTACATAATCTGAAAGAAAAATGAAAGTAGTATGAACACTAACATTGGTTTCCAAGGTAATCTCTGTATTTTATATTCCAAATTCCAAATGAGTTACAAAGCATACATCAGCTAAGAAAGGATTTGAGAAAAATCACTAACTCTCCAGAATGCATAATCCGAACTCCTTTACAAAGAGGCAAAAATGCCATATATACTAAAAGTGTCGGCCCCTACCCTAGGGTTTACAAAAATGAATCAGTTGTTGAACACATCGGCCCTCAGATCTTTTGGAATACAATAAATGTTGCATTCAATGTGCATCCCTCTGTCCATGTCGGTGAAAAGATCACCCTCAGGAGTGGCCTTTAGATCTTTTGCAACAATCGCATTAACTTGCAACCCTCGTGTCCGCCCTTGAAACTCGTTAGAGCTGCTTTGAATGCTTCTAAGTATTATCATAAATGTCGATCCACTCTTACCAGTCGACATCCCAACTGTCCTTGCAGTCTCCTCCTTTCTATTCTAGACCCTTCCGCAAGTTGACCCTCTTCGAGAAGCAACATCAGGCGCCCTCTAAACTGAATTCACATGCCCTGATTGTCCATTGAAGCAAAGTAGATCCATTTCATTTATGCTCTGTTGATCTTCCTGTCACCGGTGTGACATTATCGGGTCAGCGAGACTTCGACCATTCGGCCAGATCTCACGGTGAATGCAAATCTTTCTCCCTGCTGACGGCCTTGTGAATAACTGTTGGTGAGACTTTCATCTATCGGCAGGACGTTTCATCAAAGCCACCTCATTTTGGTGAGAGCTCATTCCAAGACCACCATTCCATTTCTGCGAGACCTTACCCCGAAGGCATCACCTTTCGTCAAGACTTCCATTTGTCGGTGAGACTCTTCCCGATGCTAACCTTGTGCACAAGGTTCGGCATGACTTCTTTCCAAGCGGAGAGATACATAAAAAATCATGGCGACCAAAATGTCTTGGCGACCAGTGTATTTCAAACAAATAGAACACACTGCTAGTCGACAAGACAATAGGAGGGTCTCACCGACTTTCTTCTTTGAGGAATTTTATGCCAGATTCGACTGAGGCATACTTTCCAATAGACTTCCTTGTGAAATAGCATCAGATGAAGACCTTCCCAATGAAAACCGAACACCTGCACACTGGGCTCAACCCTTATGGGAGCCACATTTAATCCACGTGTTGAATTTAAAACATAATTTTCCCCTGATTGAGCCCGCAGGTGAAAATCGGGTAATAGGTACTACCTCATATTTTGAGGTAAGTTCTTATATCCCAACTCAACTACTTTCACCTTCACCCCCTCTTTATTTAGGACTAGTTTCTAAGAGAAATTCTAGTCCTCCTCTAGTACCTCTTGATGAAACTAATTAATAGCTAGTATTATCTTGCTTAGTTCATAATTTTTAGATATTTCAAGCTATTTATTTTATATACATTTATGAACTTATATATCTTTTTATATCCTTCATGCAACCTAGTAACTAGATTTTGATGTATGGAAATATGATTATAATATGTTAGTTATTGCATGGATAAATGTGTGAATGTGTATGAGATTTGATATGAAATTTGTTTGATTCATAGTTATTAATGGTGTGTATATGTTAGATGGAACTAACTATTTGTAGCCAATAACCTGTAGCAACTGGAGCACTCAGCCCGCAACCAAAGGATCATGAAAAATAGGGGAGAGTCTAGATTGATGAACATGCAGTAGATCTAGAATGAAAAAGGTGATTGTTGACAAGGTTAGGTTGTGAGTCACCAAGGTAATGAATAAACACGATAGAGGAAGAAGGGGTCAATATAGTTATGATCACGTGATAGTTTGACTACATGACTCTGTCAAAAATGTTTGAGCAAGAGTCTTGCTTCAACTTCCTTTCTGTTGTTCTTTTAATTATAGTTTAGTTGCAAAAAAACTCATTCACCTCCTATTCTTGAGGAGATTTGACACTAATATTTAGTTTTTTGTTTTAAATTCAGTTTTGAGTCCTTATGAAGATAAATCTCCTCCCACACCTATATCTGGGGATTGATGGTCGAGGAGTAAATCTAGTTAAAATTACAGATTAAGTTATGTACTCTATTTTGTAAGTTTATGCTTTTCTTTCCTTTTCAACATTTCTTATCTTATACACATGTTTAAACCACCTATATCCAATAATAGAGGTCATGTAGAGTCCCTAGGTGTGCATATAGTGCTAGCATCATCACAAGCTTATGAAGCCTTGGTCAATAATTAAATGAATTCTTTGAAAGGGTTTAGTGAACTATTCAGTTAGAAATATTCCCTCTGAATTGAGTGTCTATCCATGAAACACCAAGTTGATTGAACATTAGAAAGGCCTTACATTTTTTTCACTATTTTCGGGGATGGTGCTACACTTAGGATTCTCCTATGTTATTTCAAGCTTTCATAGTTAGTCCTTTGTTTTCAAGCTATAGGGTAATTATGTTCTAGTTCACCAACAACAACCTATCACTAAAATTGTGTATGATCCATTGATCTAAAGAGTCACACATATTATATGTGGAGGTGACAAGATACTTTGGGAATATTTATCCCCTCAACACACCAAGATTTAGAGGATATTGGTGATCAGAGTGAATAGAGCAAGGGTATTCCTAAAAAAGAATCATCCCTAACACCAACATCCACATCAAAAATAGAGGAGACTTCTCCCACACATATTATCACTATGGCTGATGTAGCAGTGGAAGAACCACCAGAGCATGTAACCTTTGAGTTCCCCATTACCAACCAAGAGAGAGCAACTGCCTTGAAGAATATACCTCATTCAATATTACATGTATTCTATGGGTTGGTCATAGAGGACCCATATACATTTTTGTTTGAGCTTAATGTGCTTTGAAAAAATGATTACACAACAGATGCACATACGATGGAACTATTTCCTACAACATTGAAGGATGCTGCTCTAAGATGGTTCATGGGTTTAGGAAGAGATTCTATTCCAAATTGGAATTCTATGAAGACCAAGTTCTTAGAGAAGTATCAAGATTATTGTAGAGGAATTGATAGAAAAAGAGATGATATTTTTAAAATGACACAAAAAGAAGATGAACCATTGGAGGACTATGTAGAAAGATTCTATTTCTGCTTAAAAAAGTCTCCACAAAATAGGCTCTCAGATGATTCCTGAAACTAGTGTTTTTTAAGAGGAGTTAATGATGATTGCATGGATGCCCTTAACCTTATTGGGTCAAGAGATATATCACAACTACCTTTTGAAGAGATCTGCAAAGTTTGTAGGAATTATTCAAGGTCCTTTACTAAAAGGGCTAGAGCAGACATGATATCTCCAATCAACAAGACATCTAATGGAGTCTCTAGAGTGGAACTGAGTAATATTTTGTCCAACATGAAGGAAGATATCATCAACCATTTGGCTACACATTTGGATACTCTACATATAAAGGAAAAGTAAGAAGAGGTAGAGGCAACCCTTACAAAATACTACCCACATTGTAGACAGAGAAAAGCTAACTGCAAATGCAAAAGAGTGGCAACTATTTTTGAGGAAAAGCAAGGGAAACTAGAAATTCATGCACCGGAAGATGAAGATGGGAATTTTTTCTACATTTCTTAGAGGAAACCAAGGAATTCAAGACAAGGTATGCTTCCAGACCCTTTGACGTAATATGCCATTTCCATTTAGCAATTCAAATTTCTCTAGTTGGAATTCTCAACCTTGGGAAAATCCACAAAACCAATGGAAAAATCCTCAACCAAATTGGAACCAACAAAAACATAACATGTGTCCATAAAAAAACTTCCAAGGACCTAACTACAATCCCTAATGGCCACTTCAACAAAACCAATGGCAACCTTAGTGGTAAAGAGGTTAGCAGTGGCAAAACTAAAACTCGAATTATTAAAACCACATCAACCCTTGGAGCCACAACAACAAGCCAATATGCAAAATACAACACATGCATCACCAAAACCAACTAAAGCAACTGAGTTGATAGTACAACTTGCACCTAACCTAAATAACAAGCCTATTTAGTAGGCCAATACTAACGAGGCTATTCAATACCTTATGGGATAGAGGTGAGTGATGTCCACCTCAGATCAAGAAAAACATTGGTTGGGCCTTCATCCCCTCAAATCACTAAGTTGGTTGATGAGGAACCCCCACCAAAGACCTTGGAAAACCAACCTAAGGAGACTGAGTCAAATTTGGTTAACCCAACTAATATAATTCTAGAGCCTCCATTTCCTGAACGCTTAGTTGTTCAAAGCATTAAACACAAGTTGAAACCGATTTGTTAGGTTAGATTAAAGATATTTTCATCAAAATCCCCCTCATCCAAGCAATCACAGAGGTACCTATTTACACTAACAGTGAGAGAACTATGCCTAAAGAAGCCAAGAAAAAAATGAAAAGACCCTCAAACTGTACATGTCATAGGAAAACTTGCAGATATTATGTTGGGAAACATAATTGTGCCCAAGTATGCTGACCTTGGGAGTCCTGTAGTAGATTTCAAGATAAATGGAACTCTCATAAAGAACACCTTGATTGACTTGGGAGAAACTATTAATGTGATGACTAAAGAGACAATGCAACTATTACAGTTAATAGAGCTCAAACCTACACCCATTGTCCTACAGTTAGGAAATAGGTCAATAGTTAAACCTAAAGATATAATTGAAGACTTGGTGATAACAATGGATTCATGGGAGCACCCTACAAATTTCATGGTATTACAACCTAAATATAATCTTGCATTTTATCCCCTCATGCTAGGAAGACCATGGCTAGAAACAACAACTGCATTTATAGGTTGTAGGTTTGGGAATATGATTATCTCTAATGGGAATGTGACTAAAAAGGTGGTCCTTTATCCACCAGCCCAACCACATGCAAACCTAGAAAAAACCATTTAGCCTAACCTAGATGAGGAAGATTAGTATTCCTTGCAAAACCTTATGACTATTGAATGCAATCCTCTATTAGAGGACCGAGATGAAGATGATTTGATAGTAAACATTATGCATAACAACTATGGTAGGGACCTGCAACATCAAGATTGTCTAACATGTCTATAGGATCCCCTACAAAATGTCATCCTTGCCAGTTCATCTGAGTCAGTATCTCAACTTTTTCATACTTTTCTACCACAACAATGTGTTCCAAATATATCAAGACTTGACCTTTCATCAGTTCAAACATAATCCAAGACCTTAGAGATAATGTTGGGTAAATTGTTGAATATTAACAGTCAATTGATTTAGACACAACAAACTTCAGTGATGAATGTGTTGCAAGCACATGTAATAGCTTGTGTATGGGATTATCATGACATGAAGGGGATAGACCCAAACTTGTGCATGCATAGGATCTATATCAATGATGGTTTTAAACCCATAAGACAACCCCAAAGGAGAATGAACCCTGTAGTCAAAGACATAGTTAAATCAAAATTTTCTAGATACAGGCTTCATCTACACTATTTCTGATAGTGAATGGGTGTCACCTCTAGTGATTGTTCCAAATAAATGAGGAAAATGGAGGGTGTGTATTGACTACAGAGAATTGAATTTCGCCACTAGGAAAGACCACTTTCCACTACCCTTCATTGACCAAGTACTTGATTCAATATTTGGTAAGAAATACATCTCCTTTTTAGATAGATTTAGTGGCTATAACAAAATTAAGATTGCTCCAAAAGATCAGGAAAAGACAACATTTACATGCCCTTGGGGAAAATATGCCTATTCTATCCCACCATTTGGATTATGTAATGCACCAACCACCTTCCAAAGAGAAGTGATTAGTATATTCTTAGATTTTTCACATGATTCCATGTGGAAGTTTACATGGATTATTTCACAACCGATGAGAATACATATGATTAAGCACTTGGAAACTTAGAAAAAGTCCTAAAACAGTGTGAAGAAAACAAATTATCCCTGAGTCATGAGAAATGATTCATGATGATAACATAAGGAATTGTGTTGGGACATTTTGTCTCAAATGAAGGAATTCAAGTCGACCCAAACAAAACTATAGTGATATCAACACTCCCTGTGCCTCAGAGACAAAAAGATGTTAGAATTTTTCTAGGACAAGATGGGTACTATAGGAGGTTTATCCAAGACTTTAGTAAACTTGTAGTCACACTATATGTTTTACTATCGAAGGATGTAGAATTTGACCAAACAAAGGCTTGTCAAACCTCCTTTGAAGCACTCAAGGCAGCCTTGACCAAAATCCCTATCTTGAGAGGACCAAATTAGACCTTACCTTTTCACATCCATATAGATGCTTTTGATTTTTCTATAGGAGTAGTGCTTGGACAGAAGGAAGGTAACAAAGAGTATGTCATATATTACATCAACAAGAATTTGCAAGGGGTAGAACTCAACTATATAGTGACAAAGAAGGAGATGTTGGCAGTAGTGTATGAAATCAATAAGTTTAGATATTATATAATGGGCTATTTAGTGTTCATACACACTGATCACACAACAATAAGGTATCTCATGAACAAACTAGTGGTTGGAGGAAGACTAGTTAGATGGCTACTATTACTACAAGAATTTGATATCACAATTGTTGATGAGCTAGGAAAATCCAATGTAGTTGTAGAATTCTTATCTAGACTACCAACCAAATCAGAAGATGTTGTTGATGACTCATTCCTAGATGTGAACTTGTTTTATCTATCTCTCCACACACCTTGGTACACAGATATTACCAATTATCTTGTAACAGGAAAAACACCATCACACTTCTCACCTAGAGAAAAGAGACAATTAGTCCATAGGAGTTTTCCGTACTCATGGATAGTTGGTTATCTATTCTACACAGGCCCAGATAATATAATGAGGAGATGCATCAAAGAAGATGAGGTCTATGATATCCTTAGAGCATTCCATGATGAACCCTGTGGGGGGAACTTTGCAGCAAAGAGGATAACATTTAAGATTCTTAATACTGGCTATTATTGGCCAACTCTTTAGAAGGATGCAATGAAGTATACAAGAGGTTGTGATAGGTGTCAGAGAATAGGAAATCCAACAAAGAAATATGAAATTCCATTGTAGCCATAGTTGGCAATAGCACCATTTGATAAATGTGGATTAGAATTCATTAGCCCCATATCACTAACATCAAACAATAAAGAGTACATACTAGTATGCACATATTACCTTATGTTGGAACTATAAAAATCTGATGATTTTACATATTGTTCACATTCATATTTTTCCAAATAAGTCCTACCATGAGTACATTTTGCTTTCATTTTTCCCATATTGCCCCATTGAATCCATCGAGTCATGCATTTTCCATGTTGCTGTTCCTATCGGCATAAGCTCATAGCTGTCTCCTTGACCCACAATGCATTTCTGCTAACATATGTTTATTGCAGGCATATCGGCGTGAGATGGTCAAGGTCTCCCCAACCCATGTTGCATTTTCTGCTAGCAAACGTCTGTGTTTCCTATCGGCAAGACGCTTCTGCTGTTATGGCGATTGGATTTTACACGTTGGCAATTTTCGGCAGAACCTCTTCACGATCTCGGTGACAGAGGATGATTCACTTCGGCAAGAGTTTGGTCTTCGAAGTGATGTTTCATCAAATGCTTTATGTCTCGCTGACTGGCTTGAATAAGGATATATCGGCATGAGTTGCGGTGTCGATATAATGTCATGGAGAACTCTTGTGGTCTCACCGAACAACATGCGAGGGATTGATTTCGGCCAAACAAATTGCTTCCGGTGTGAGGTCATAGTGAAAATACATTGTCACACCGACCGGTGGTAGGTAGATCTCGGTAGGAGTGAGTGATATCGGCATGAGGTCTTGGCGAGTGACCTCCGGTCTCGCCGATGGAATAAATATGGACTATGTCGGCATAAGATTTGTGTTGTCTTGGCGAACTGGTGTGACTTTGGGACTTTCGGTGAAGCAAATTTAATCTATGTGAGGTCTTTCCGATATCTTGTGGTCACAGCAATAGTGAATAAAATGAAACGTGTATCTCGGCGAGAGGTTTCCTTGTGTCTCAGCGATTGAAAATTGTATTGGGGAGCCCCTCTCGGAAAAACATAGACTTGTCTACATGATGTCTCCCTGATATCACAGAGTTACAGCGAACGCAAAGGGGACAAAAGGATACTTCTTGACTTCGGCATAGTGAACAAATGGTCATGGCGAAAGCAAACAACACAAGGAACATAGGAACACGAGATGACTAATGATTAACGATTGAATTGCCTTCGGCATACTTTCTGGTTGTCTTAGCGACTGTTCCATTGTCGATTAATAAAGATTCAAACACTGTGGGCCGACATATGAGAATTTCTAAATACCGTTGCAGGCCGACATGAAAATTGCCCCAATTCTACGGTTGGCCGACATGAATTTGAAGCAATATGTTTCCTGATGTTGGTGTATAAATATGCACTCCGATTGTAATTAAAGCATCAGATATTAGAAATCAGATTTTAGAATAGATACAGTAGATTAGGAATGGATATAGTAGAATAAAGTTCTCATTCCTGAGACTATGTTGCATATTTTCAAATGGCGATTTCAATGAAATTTAGCTGGTGTGGTAGTTGATTTCTGGTGTCAATTGTCTGTTGAGTTTATTGAAGAGTATTGCTGAGCTGTCTCCAAGTTGATTCTTTCTGGTTATTTAAATTGAAGTAACAAGCTTATTTTTAGTTTATTAGTGCACATTTTTTGTTTCTGTGTGATTAATCTATTGGTTCTTTCAAGGAGAGATTAAATCCTTTTGGTTGATCACAATAATCAAGGAGATTCATTTGGATTATTAAAGTAGAGCTTAGTAGTCATAATCTTGCATGTTTATACAAGTTATAAACAGATCATATGCCAACAATTTGATTTTCTGCCAGAATAAGTTGCTCACTTATGTTTCATCTGACTGCACATACCCAACAAGGCACTGGTCTCTGCAATTTCATCATTTTGAATTCATTCAGTTTCTTTATATCTGTTAATTGAGAATTTTAGGATTTAGATTTAGAAGATTGTTATTTGTATCAAGTTTGAATTCATTTGTTCACTTCCATCTGTCATTGTGGAGAAATCATTGCAAGAGGGATAATCATAGGTCAAGCCTGCTTCATTCAGATAGGTACACCCACCTAGGTCTGGCAACACCTAAAGAGTAGAAGGTCTAAATCTTGTGACCTTGTCTGTTACCCTAAAAAGTTGTGAAAGCTTGGCAACCTTTCGTGGTTCAAACCTGCATTTTTGAGAGCTAACAAATTGGTGACTCTGCTGGGGATTACATCAGAAAATTTGGTTGAAGACCATCATATAGAGTCAGTGAAGGAAGATTTGTAATTTGAGAAGATTTAGAAAGAGTGATTCCGCTGGGGAGAAGATCAAAAAGAATTATTTTCATACTTTTGGGAAAGTAGGTGGCGACTCTGAAAAAGGTTTGATGAAGAATGGAATTTGCGTATGGAATGAATGAGTACACAAATGCAGGCAGGCATTGGATTCCTCAAATTCCTGATAGTACAATTGGAAATTTTCACAATGGAGGCAATGCATATCATGCACAATAGAATATATACTCAGCACAGCCACCTCACGGTCAACAGTATGTGTCATATCATCATACACAATGCAATGGTCCACCGTACCAGTATCAGTACCCATCTGGCGCCCCCCTTCATCAATACACAACAATGATTAGACAGTTTGATTTGGCAGGGATTCAATTATCCCCTTATCCAATGGATAACAGTTGGAGAGGTCTTGTTCCAAAGTTTACTGGGAGTGATGCTGTCATTGCTGAAGAGCATCTAAGAAGTTTCAATGCTTTCATCCAAGATTTGGATGTGCCATATGAAGATTTACGCATGAGGCTATTCATGATATCACTTATTGAAGACGCTAGGGATTGGTTCAACAGCCTACCAACAACTTCTATTGATTCTCTCCAAGGATTTCAGGATCAACTCCTTGAGCAATATGGGAATCTAGGTGCACTAGATGTTGCTCTTCATGAATTAATACGCATTCAGAAAGATCAAAATGATACAATTTATGACTTTAATCGGAGGTTCAATAGGTTGCAGAATAAAATATCTCCTGGATCAAAGTTGCCAGACTCTGTAGCACTGAGTGTTTATTTGAATGCATTTGATCCTAAAACAGGGTATGAACTGAGAAATAGATCTCTAGGAGATTTGGTTGAAGCACAGAAGATAGCATTGACAATTGAAAACAATAGGAAGGCTACAGGGATAGTCAGTAAAAGAGACAATCTTAAGGTTCCTCATCAAAGCAGCGATTATCAATACAAACAGGAGAATACTTACATAAATGAGAGGCCGAGGTTGCATGACATGCCTTATAATACAGATTGGAAGGACGAAAAACCTATAACAGCTAGATCTGGAAGCAAGGAGGTTCCTGATCCATTGAAAAAGAGGGGAGCCTATATGGTAAGTAACAATTATTTCTGTGAAGTTTGTGATATGCCACATTCCCCAAATTATTGTGTTGTAGCCCAGAAAATGCAAGAGGAGGGAATGTTAATGGGAAACAGTGGAGAAGATCACACAGCATATTTGACTTCAAATACTTTTCACCATGTTGAGGAAGATGAAGGTGCAAGGCATCTCTCTTGCACAATAGATTGTGATAGGGAGAGCAGTGCATGTTGTGAGGAATCCAGTGAATATTCAGATTTTGATGATGAACCTGAGGATTTTGATCTACAGTCAAGGGATTCTTCTACCTCTTATGAAGATAAGGATGAAGAGGCAATGGGAAATATTGATCCATCTGATAGTAAGTATACAATACCTCTAGCTGTAGTTGAAAGCTATGAAGACACATTTGATGAAGAAGAGATTTGTATAGCTGAAAATGGTTTCCAAACTTTTTCAAACCCACTGTATGATGAAGAGTTAAAAGAGGATCAGATGATATTTTGCAAAGGTATGTCCAAGAATGAAATTAAGGTATTTTCAAATCCACTTTATGAAAGAGAGGAGCTAATTTCAGACAAGCAAAATGATGGAATAAATGACTGCGCTGATAATGTTTCTGATTTCTCATTCTCTAATGGTCTTGGATTTCTTTTTGATGATGAAAAAAGTGATGAATATAACTGTAGTGATGAAAATGTTGAGACTTGTTCACTTAGCAGTGAGCAAATTTCAGATTTGTTAATTCCTAAATACTAGGGATGTGCACATGAAGGTGATCTTGAAGTTTTGTGTCCATCTTACATTTGTTTTGACAGTGAAAGATCTTTGTGTAAAGATTCTTATGACTCCCTGTGCATTTCTTGGAATGATGGTGAAACCTTTGGTGTTGATCAAAAGTCTGTTTCTATTCAGGATGAGGTATGTGATTTTGAAATTTCTAATTCATATGGAGAAGATGTTTATTTTCATGCCAAGGATGATAAAATTCCAGCTTTGATTGGTTCACATATGCATGATATTAAGGATATGAGTCATGATCCAGTGTTGTTTCCGAATAGAGATACTGAAGAGGTGCAAAAGGTTTCAAATTTGTTTGTTTCAGACAATGTTGGTCTAACAGAATTTTTTGATTCTCAAAAGAAGCACTTTGATGGTCAATTTTCAATACAGCTGGGAGGGTGTTTCATAATACACAACAGTGAGAATGATAATTGCATTGAATATATTTGTGTTTTGTATGTTGAAAATAACAGGGGTCTGTCCCATGATGATGAAGAATTTGAAATACAAGATGGTGTAGGGATTTTGGGCCAAATTGAGCACGATGATTATCAAAGAACTTGCAATGACAGTGACAAGAAGGATTGCATGAGTATCTTCAAGAAGAATCTGATAAGCTCAAGAAAAAACTAGGTATTTGACAGGGGAAAGTGTGGTTTGAGTTTCAGATCGTAACAGCTCAGAACTGATGAAGTTGAAACACAGAGGATTAAGGGTTGCCAGTGCATGGACAACTCTTGCTTTTCCTCTTTAAAATTCTTTTCCATGCATAGTAGTTTAGGGTTTTGGTTCACCTCCATCTTGCATTCATTTTGCATTCATTCCTTCATGCTTCATTTCCATTTCCATTTTACCCACTGCTTATCATTTTGTGTCTGGTCTGCTCACCCAAAGATCTAGATCGTTGCAATGATCTCACTATCATTCATCCCCAGATGGAGCCACTGTTGGAACTATAAAAATCTGATGATTTTACATATTATTCACATTCATATTTTTCCAAATAAGTCCTACCACGAGTACATTTTTCTTGCATTTTTCCCATATTGCCCCATTGAATCCACTGGGTCATGCATTTTCCATGTTGCTATTCCTATCGGCATAAGCTCATAGCTGTCTCCTTGACCTACAATGCATTTCTGCTAACATATGTTTGTTGCAGGCATATCGGCGTGAGATGGTCAAGGTCTCCCCAACCCATGTTGCGTTTTCTGCTAGCAAACGTCTATGTTGCCTATCGGCAAGACGTTTCTACTGTTATGGCGATTGGATTTTACATGCTGGCGGTTTTCGGCAAAACCTCTTCACTGTCTCGGCAACAGAGGATGATTCACTTCGGCAGGAGTTTGGTCTTCGAAGTGATGTTTCATCAAATACTTTATGTCTCGCCGACCGGCTTGAATGAGGATATATCGACATGAGTTGCCGCGTCAATATAATGTCATGGAAAACTCTTGTGGTCTCACCGAACAACATGCGAGGGATTGATTTCGGCCAAACAAATTGCTTCCGGTGTGAGGTCATAGTGAAAATACATTCACACCGACCGGTGGCAGGTAGATCTCGGTAGGAGTGAGCGATATCGGTGTGAGGTCTCGGCGAGTGACCTTCGGTCTCGCTAATGGAATACATATGGACTATGTTGGCATAAGATTTGTGTTGTCTTGGCGAACTGGTGTGACTTTGGGACTTTCAATGAAGCGAAGTTAATCTATGTGAGGTCTCTCCGATATCTTGTGGTCACGGCGACAGTGAATAAAATGAAACGTGTATCTCGGCGAGAGGTTTCCTTGTGTCTCAGCGATTGAAAAGTGTATTGGGGAGCCCCTCTCGGCAAAATAGAGACTTGTCTACATGATGTCTCCCTGATATCACAGAATTACAGCGAACGCAAAGGGGACAAAAGGATACTTCTTGACTTCGGCATAGCGAACAAATGGTCACGGCGAAAGCAAACAACACAAGGAACAGAGGAACACGGGATGACTAATGATTAACGATTGAATTGCCTTCGGCATACTTTCTGGTTGTCTCAGCGACTATTCCATTGTCGATTAATAAAGATTCAAACACTATGGGTCGACATATGAGAATTTCTAAATACCGTTGCAGGCCGACATGAAAATTGCCCCAATTCTACGGTTGGCCGACATGAATTTGAAGCGATATGTTTCCTGATGCTGGTGTATAAATATGCACTCCGATTGTAATTAAAGCATAAGATATTAGAAATCAGATTTTAGAATAGATACAGTAGATTAGGAATGGATATAGTAGAATAAAGTTCTCATTCCTGAGACTATGTTGCATATTTTCAAATGGCGATTTCAATGAAATTCAGCTGGTGTGGTACTTTATTTCTGGTGTCAATTGTTTGTTGAGTTTATTGAAGAGTATTGCTGAGCTGTCTCCAAGTTGATTCTTTCTGGTTATTTAAATTGAAGTAACAAGCTTATTTTCAGTTTATCAGTGCACATTTGTTGTTTCTGTGTGATTAATCTATTGGTTCTTTCAAGGAGAGATTAAATCCTTTTGGTTGATCACAGTAATCAGGGAGATTCATCTGGATTATTAAAGTAGAGCTTAGTAGTCATAATCTTGCATGTTTATACAAGTTATAAATAGATCATATGCCAACAATTTGATTTTCTGCCAGAATAAGTTGCCCACTTCTGTTTCATCTGACTCTGCATACCCAACAAGGCACTGGTCTCTGCAATTTCATCATTTTGAATTCATTCAGTTTCTTTATATCTATTAATTGAGCATTTTAGGATTTAGATTTAGAAGATTGTTATTTGTATCAAGTTTGAATTCATTTGTTCACTTCCATCTGCCATTGTGGAGAAATCATTGCAAGAGGGATAATCATAGGTCAAGCCTGCTTCATTCAGATAGGTACACCCGCCTAGGTCTAGCAGCACCTGAAGAGTAGAAGGTCTAAATCTTGTGACCTTGTCTATTACCCTAAAGTGTTGTGAAAGCTTGGCAACCTTTCGTGGTTCAAACCTACGTTTTTGAGAGCTAACACCTTACAAAGTGGGTAGAAGTTAAGGCTTTGCATTTTGCAAGAGATGGGAATATGGAAATATTTTTCTATATGAAGACATATTCACAAGATATGGAGTTCTAAGAGAAATTATCATAGAACAAGGACCCTAGTTTACATCAGAGCTAATCACAAAGTTGGTTCAAGAGTATGAAATAAAAGATAGAAAGTCCTCACCTTACCACCCTCGAGCTAATAGATAGGTGGATGTGACAAATAGGGAGATTGAGAACATTCTAACCAAAATAGTGTAAATTCATAGGAAAGATTGGGCAGCCAGGTTGCCTAAGGCAGTTTGGGCCTATAAAGCAACTTGGAAAACTACAACGGGTTTACACCATATGAGCTAGTGTATGGAAAGAAAGCAGTTCTTCCTATTGAATTTGAGTATAAAATATTGAGGACAGTAGTAACATTGGGTATGTACTTGACAACAACACAAAAGGAGAGAGTACATAACTTGAATGCACTTGATGAAATCAGAATGGAAGCCATTCACCACATTGAAGTTTTCCAAAATAAAAGAACTAGATGGCATGATCGGTTTATCAAGTCAAAAGAATCGGGATTTGTTTTAAGAATCTAGGTACAAGGGCTACAAGGGAAAGTTAAAAACAAGATGACTTGGCCCATATGAGATATAATAGGAATTTCCTAATGGGGCAGTCCAATTGTAGACAATTGATGAAGTCAGATTCTCATTACTAGTTAATGGACATAGGGTTAAGCTTTACAAGAGGCCATTACAAAAGGAATTTTTCCTTCTTTCATTAATTCAAAAGTATGGACCTCAAGACGAAAATGAATATGACATGGAGAAAGGACTTGAGCACAAAGTTTCAGCATTAGACAATACAAGTTCTGCAACTGAATCAGTTGGTGTGCCACACTACTCACCCACTGATATTTCACAAGCATGATATCACACACAAAATTCACATGCACACTATGCATAGGTGACAATAATAACAAATTAATTTTTCTTTCTAGACACTCAAAGCAGTGGGGACCTGTAGCTTCATGCCTAAAGGTGACAAATTTAGAATGAGACCTGTTATTGAAGGCACCATAGCACTTATCTGATATAAATTTTAAAATTGCTAGCCAAATTAATTGCCTATGCAATATTACCAACTCTATTCCTCCATACATGTAGCTTCACATCTATCATTTCACTCCATGCAACCTATTACACCTAATCACATTTCAAATTCTTATCACCTTTTTTGATTTCCATGCACCATACAACTCATTTCACCTTCCATCATCTATACATATCGTAGCCTTTTCATGCCATCATACATCACGCACCATGCATTTGCAATTAAGTCAAGTCACATCAAATCTTGTTGCGGGTTGTACTCTACAAATTCACATGAGCTAAGTTTCAATTCAACACATTTCTACAGGTACATACCTTAATTTACCATAATTGACATAGTTGATTATTGATTTCTTGCATGTTTATATATTAATTATTGCATGCTTCATATCTGATATTTCTAAATCATTACATATCACCCTCCACCAAGAACCATCCAATTAAGTGCAGACACTTAATACCATTAGTTGGGGGGAGGGTACTTTCTTGATTTTAATTTTTTTTCTGAATTAAATATTTTTCCATTTTGTTTTCCCCGTTTTCAAACATTACAATCTTTGAGGGGAAGAAAAGGGTAAGATCCAACTAAATTGAGAAAATACAATATAGTGCAGTTGGTGTATAGAAGTGGTGTAAAACTCAGACAAAGCATAATTGAGGAGAATTGGAGAAAAAATGAAGAACAAAGCATTACTATGAAGAGCAGAACACTGCCATGGGTGGTGACATTATTCAGAGGGATCCTTCAATGCACAAGGTTAGTTATTGGAGGATAGGTTATGTTTTCATGTCTTCCAATAGTCTAGTTAGGTGGAATACTTCTTGAAATTAACAGAGTTCAATGAACCCATGACACAATATTTTTCTTCTACTCTGCAAAATAATGAAGCGATTGTGCAAGGATTAAGAGTGCATGCTTCTGAGGCTACCATAGTTGAGGTATCAGAACTACCATGAGAGGGAGGAGAATTCCTTGAGTAAGGGTAGACACTATCACTACCAGGAATGAGTTCTATCAACTAGGTGAGAACCTAGATTCATCATCCGAAGGTACAAAAATATTATCCTTACCTTGGCTCTATGCCTCGGTAGCTACTTATATAGTCAAATACCTAACCTATGATGGTAAGCAGTCCTTGCTGCATACAATGCACTTTAAGTTGCTTAGTCATCTTCTCCATGATAGGAGAGTAAATGTTCCAAATTTTCTTTACAATTTATTGAAAAGAATAGGTTCTAAATATAAAAGGAAAAGGCATGATACAACATTGCCACATTTCTACTTGGTTACATTACTAGTAAAAAGAAGTTTGAGAATTCAATTTCCACATATTTCTTGGGGAAACTTTCTTGAATTTCATGACATTAATGACATCCTTATGGAACCCAATGAAGAAAATAGGGGCCAAGAACAAAATATGGAAGACCTTATTGTTGCAAAGAGGGAATTTCCCTCTAGCTCCCATGCTGCTTCACCTACCCATAGCATAGGGGAGCTAGAGGAGCAAGATTTGCAAGACACTGAGCCTACAACTCCTAGTATGGAACCTACAGTAGGGAAGCCACAAGAAACACCTACCTCTAAGAAAACACCAAAAACTAGAAAAAGGAAAATTGGATCTTCTTCTGCACCTACAAGAAGGTAGAAGAAATCCACACAGCCTAGGTGTTCACATCACTTGAAGAGGAAAGATGCCATGAGAGGGTCAATTAAGAAATAGGGAAAGTAAGATGTTGTGATAGTGGAGACATATATAGAATTAGAGGGGTATGTCCCTAGAAATGTACATACACCAGTCAAATAGGCATGGTATTTCACAAGCACCTCTGAATCTAATTCAGAGGATGTATTTGTTGCAAAGAAAATAAGGAAAATAACCCCACAAAGTTCTGATAGTGAGGGTTGTGAATATACCATGGGAGATGATCAATTTTTGGAAAAGGATGAAGAATTGTTTATTGAGGAAATAAATATTAAGAAGGAATTGCAATAAGCACTTGAAAGGATAAAGAAACTAGAAGAATTGGTGAAGTCACATAAGCAAAAGGATAGTGAAAGGGACATAAAAATCAACGAATTAGAGGAGACATTGCATATATTTGGGCATGGGTCTAAATTAGACATCTGCGCATAGCTTACCATTGTTAAGATAGATAATAAGGAAATTGTATCTACAGGAAGACCTCCTCAAGTTAGAACTCCAACTGGTCCTATTGTAATGTCCTTAGGGTATGAGTTGTGGAAAATAACCAAAGAATTATCTTAGCAAAGGAAAGATTGGGAGAAGGAAAAAGCAGACATGATAGCTAACCACACTAGGGCCCTTGAGAAACAAGAAACAAAAGTGAAGATATTGACAATAAGAATTAAGGAAATAGTAGATAAATCTGCAAAAATACTGAAATGTAGACCTCCTACTAAGGTATATGTATTATATTTGCAAGAAAAGTACTTATGTTTCCAATTTAGTCAGTTAATCAATGGCTTTCCAATTGATTTGAATAAGAAATTTGTGTTTCTATAAATTTTCTCTGCTACTCCACTAGAGATGCAAGATCAATTATGTTAGTTTTACTTGAATAATATTTCTTTGCTAGATGATACAAAATGGAACCCATTAATATTTTTGGGAGATTTTTAGATTAGAGTAATGGCATCTTATTTCAGGAATGAAAAACAAAGGGGTGAGATAATGTAGGACTATATTGAAAGAGAAAAATCTATTGCTTTGCATATTTGTAAAGAGTCAAATGATCCTAGTGCAGTTAGAAGAATGGACAGATCTCCTGAAGTATAAGGGTGTAGGAAAAAAAAAATGAACATTAGAGAAAATGAATATGTCAAGATGCAACAACTAGCTACAGGACTCATCCATCATGCCTTCAATTTTGTACAAGAAAGATGGATAGAGTTAACTGTTGAATTGTAAAAGAAGGAACCACACTCCTTGTACAACTTTGTAGCCATGCTTGAAAGATCTCGTAGATATATATAAACTACCAGAGATATTAGACTCAAGTGGTTAGCACTTACCTTTCATCTACACATGCTCCTTTATCTAGTACCACATTGGATAGGGGAGAAGCATGCATGACAAGAAGATGCAGAAGATGTCAAATGGGAAAGGCTTTCATGTTATCGGGGGTTACTACTTGAGATAAATAAAAGGAGTGGATGTAGTTGCAGATTTCAAAGAGATGGATTTATAGTATAACCTTTACCATTGAAAGAATGTTGGAGGACAAGCAATTTCTCTAGTTGGGGGAATGATGAGACTAATTAATAGCTAGTTTTCTCTTGCTTAGTTCATACTTTTTAGAAATTTCAAGTTGTTTATTTCATATACATTCCTTAACTTATATATCTTTTTATATCCTTCATGCAACCTAAACTAGATTTTGATGTATGGGAATATGATTATAATATGTTAGTATTTCATGGATAAATGTGTTACTAAGTATGAGATTTGATATGAACCTGTGATTCATGGTTATTAATGGTGTGTATATGTTAGATGGAACTAACTATTTGTAGCCAATTACCTATAGCAATTGGAGCACTCAGCCCACAAACAAAGGATCATGAGTAGTAGGGGAGAGTCTGAATTGATGAATGCACAGTAGTTCCAAAATGAATGAAGGTGATTGTTGACAAGGTCAGATTGTGTGTCACCAAGGCAATGAATAAACATGATAAAGGAAGAAGGGGTCAATATAGTTATGCTCACGTGACAGTTTAACTACGTCTTTGTCAAAAATACTTGAGCAAGAGTCCTACTTCAACTTCCTTTTTGTTGTTATTTTAATTATAGTTTAGTTGCAAAAGACTCGTTTACCTCCTATTCTTAAGGAGAGTGGAAACTAGCATTTAGTTTTCTTTTTTAAATTCAGTTTTGAGCCCTTATGCAAATAAATCTCCTCCCACACCTATATCTAGGGATTGATGGTCAAGGAGTAAATCTAGTTAGAATTACAGTTGGAATATATTTTTTAGTTTTCATGCTTTAGCAAGATAATTGTTAGTTTACTATTGTAATTGTCGAACCCCAATCATAATACCTGCAAAACAACATGAACAAACACATTAGAAGGTGAAATGCAAGCAAGAACAAAGATTCCCCATGAAATTCATTAGCATAGTTTAAAATAGGAAATTAAACAAGAATGAAATGAAAGAGCAATAAAGCAAGCTAAATCCTATTGAAGACAATGCAAACTCTTGATCCCATGGGGGAATTGGTGCCAATTTGATGTGAAAATTGGCCCTTTCCCAACTCCTATGATGCAAGATTGGTGAATTTTGATGGATGATCCACTTTGTTGAAGATTCAAGTGTGCTCCATGATGAAAAACCTGCATAACCTTGCTATGGATTCAAAAGTATGGATGAAGATTGCTAAAGATTTGAACATACTAAGTTTACTCAAATTGTGGATGGATCAAATGAAGGATGAGCTCTTCATTTATAGATGAGATTGATTAGAGAAGAGGAAAAAGGGATGAATGTGGGACTAATCTTCAACAAATGAGAAGAGGCCACATGTCATCATGTGAATGGTTGAGGAATGAGCACATTTTGAAGAATGTGCAAAGAGGGGGGAGATTCAAATTCCAAATATGGCTTGAAGGATGAGGTGAAAGGTGAAGCAAATGCACATGGCTCAAGAAAAGTACATGCAAGAGATTTTAAATGCTTTGTTGGAAGGGACAAGTCCTTTTGGGGGGAGATTTCAAATTTGAGGAATGTTCCATCTTTGATGCCTTTTTTGAATGAAAATAGATGATTTATAAATCAATTAAATTGATTTTCATGTGCAAGTTGCAAAATCTAGAGGATTTGAGTGATTAGGATTAACATTAACCATGATTTGATTAATTTAAATGATGTTAGTTGATTTGACCATTTTGACTTAGATTTTAGGATTTAAATAACTCAAAATGAGAAGAGAATGATTTAGACCTAGTTAAATAAATATTTTTGATTTATTTAACCACAGGGGGTGATGTTAGATTAAATTAGATAAATGTTTGATTTATTTATTTTAATTAGATGAACTTTAGAGATTTAATCAAATAATATGGATTATTTAATTAAAGAAAGATAGGAAGATGAAATGACCTAGCTAATTACATAGAGACAATGATTTAATTAAATTGAGGGATTTATTTAATTGAAAGGGGAATTATGATGACTTTAATCAAATAAGGCTAATTGATTAAATGGTTAGATAGAGGGATAATTTAGGATGAAGCGATGTTAGTAGATTAGGATCGAGTGCATGTACATTTTACGTGTCTACAGTAATGAATATGGATTTATGAATGGTAAATCTATTGGATATTCCTATCATATTGTGAGCATTCAATTTTCATTGCAATAAATATGTTTTCAGTCTACTACTAAGATTAGTTGATCCAATAGCTCGTATTTGGTTTATTATGTGGGAACAACAGCTTGAGCAAGGGCCACTCAAGGTACTATCCACTCACTTCAATTTTTGTTGTTAGAATAGATGTTTCATGTTGCATTTATTTCAAATAGATTCATGGTTGTATGTGTTTTGTAACATTACTTTGAGTCAAGCTCCAGAGTATTTAATTAGTTAAGTTGTGAAGAGTCAATAGTTAGTGGTATAGTTCATTGTAGAGTTTGGGTTCTAGTAGTTAACTAGTAACAACACTAAGTTGAAAGTACTCGTAGCATAGGTGACAAATTAAGTTATTTACTCTATTTTGCAAGTTTATGCTTTACTTTCCTTTTCAATATTTCTTGTTTTATGCACATGTGTAAACCACCTATATCCAACAATATATTTTATGTACAGTCCCTAGGTGTAGATACAATGCCATCATCATCACAAGCTTATGAAACCCTGGTTGATAATTAAATGAAGTATTTGCAAGGGTTTAGTGAACTGGTCAGTTAGGAATTTTCCCTTTGAATTGAGTGTCTATCCATGAAACACCAAGTTGAATGAACATTAGAAAGGACTTCCACCTCCCATCATTTCTCCTCCTATAATACCATCACCTCTACCTAGGGTTAAATCAAATGAAGCTTCTAAATATTGTGATTGAGGATATTAGTATGGGCTGATTATGCTTGATCCATGAAGAATCGAAGCATAACGAAGCCACTAATACTCAATCTAAACATGATCAATCGAATTGAAGTTAAACTAGGAATTCATTAAAACAAAGCATTCTAAACTACGAAAACATTTAAATGTCTACCCTAACCCATCTAAAACTTATCCCGTTGTGGGATTGGTGTCGTGTTGATGTGAAATGATGACCAGTGAGCTTGTTTCAATTGATTCTATTGAAGAGAATCAATGAAATGGTTATGAGATATGAATGGAAACATGATTTATGCTAAAATGAGTATGATGAAAAAGCTAATCTAACTTGATTTTATGCTAAAAGATGTAGATATGCAATTGCTAAGCTAATCTAAATGAGATTTAAACTAACAAGATTCAAACCCTAATTATCTAATTAGCTAAATGGATGCATTATGGAATCCATTAATGGAAGCTAAGCTATTATGCAACTAATTTAAGCTAAAATATGTTAAATGAGTGCAAAGTATGAGTGTGAGCATGAGTGATTTCAACAACATGAGTTTTCTCTGAAAGATGGATCCCTTTGTCTCCAAATAGTGCTTTATTTATAGGAAAGCAAATGAGAAATAAAGGGTTGAGATTGAAAAAGCTAATCAACGGTCAAGGATGGAGGAAATTGGAGGCATGGATAATGGATTCTAATCAATGGGTGAGAATGCAAGATGAGATTTAATCAAGGGTTCTCATTCCTTCCAAACAAGCACAATTTTGACTTGTACAAGAGGTCAAAAGTTAACTTGCACAAGAAGTCACAAGTTAACTTGCATATGAAGCTAAGTAAGAATATTCCCTTTTTCAAATGATTGGAGGAGGGAGAATATTCTTTAGAATATTCTCATGGGTGAGAGAAAAGGATAATTTGCAATTTAAAAAAAGTTTAATTGTACAAAAGGGGAGGAAATATTCTATATTCTATAGGAATATTCCCCTTTTAGGGGAATGTGTAAAGGAGGAATATTCACTTGCAAGTGGGGGGAAATTAGATTAATTAGATAATTGCTAATTAAACATGGGTTTAATCATGCAATTAGGGGAATTAGAAGAATAAAGTGATATTCATTAAATTAAATGATTTAATGAATGGGGGAAAGGTGAAATGACATTTAATTAAATAACTTAGGGTTATTTAATTAAACAAGAACACTCAGGGAATTAAATTAAATAGTTTGATTTATTTAATTTAATAAGATGAAATGTTAGCATGAAAGGCGGGAATTAACCTAATTAAATGAATTAGGTTAATAGATGAAAATGACATAATTAATTAAATAGCTAGGATAATTTAATCAATTAAGCAAAAAGAGGATGGGTTCCAAGAGAAAATGATGTTAGTATATCTAATTTGAGTGCATGATATCATTCAGGACATTTTTTTAGTGTCTACATTTTGCCCCTCTTTGAAGTGAGGTATCTGCTGCTTTGATTCAAAGACTGATGCTCTTCATATTTAAAAACTATTGCCTAAATAAAAATAAAATAAAAAATTCTAATTTTTTAGATGCCCCAGCGGAAGGATAAAGCTGATTCCCTTTCATTCCCTTTCAATTCATTTGTGCATTCACAAATTAAGGAATTCTTGCAAATTGAGCTGAGATGACCCTCTGATGAGATGGCGTGACGTGTGCTCCCATGACACATTTCTGATCAGGTTTGAGAGCACCAGAGGCTTCCAAGCGCAGGACCGCCGATATGTGATTTGAAACTTGATTTGAAATTTGACTTTTTGATGCATTTCAAAATTTAAACTTTGGTAGCGGCTCTCTAGAGTGAAGCTAATTTTAGAATCGACAATGCTAATTTGAATTTTAGCGATGCATATGTATTACGACACAGTTTACAATTTAGAATTAGGATTTCCATTTCTAAATCGAAACGCATATGTTTATAGCGACACACTTCTCGATTTGAAAATTAGGGTTAGGGTTTCCAAAGTTTAAATCGCGATGCACGTGTTTCTAGTGATGTGATTTACGATTTTCAATTTGAATGTCTCAGGCGTCATAGTTTGAAATTTGTATTATAGTGACACTATCGTAAATAGCAATGCTATTATCATTTTGGAGCTAAAAATTTCAAATAGCCATTTTTTTTTGAATTTTGATGTGTTGCGCTTCGTGGGTGCAAGAGGTGATCCCACCTTTGATGTCCCATGAGCACCGACCCACATTTTTGGAGAGACTTGGTGATTTATCTGAGTTGCAACAGAAGCACCTGGGGGAGATTGGTTTATGGTACATCGCATACATGACCATCGTTCAGACACACTTGGCTATGATGACTGCACTGTGTGAGTGATGGCACAGTGAGACTTCATCGTTCTAACTTCCCACAAGTGAGGCGACAGTGACACTAGAGGACATATGGCAGATATTGCATTTGCCAATACATGGCGAGCATGTGATTTATGAATTTGATGTCGGTTATGATGCCTGCCACAAGGTGATGGAGTTGGAGAACATCATTCTAGTCACTTCATAGATCAACCTCAAGATGTACAAAGGTCGAGTGCCCACTTTCAGATTGATCATTGTAGCTATTATCTCAGGTTTGGTTGCTCCTAATCGACGGAGCAAAGGATTCAGCCCAGGATGGGGCTTGGCATGGCAAAAGATGCTCTATAGGAGGACACTCTTTGCATGGGGTCCAGTGATGTTGGCCTCTTTGTACCATGACATGCATGATTTCGTATACTAAAATGGAAAAGCGATTGGCACAGGGGTTACCTTGCTACACATTTGGGCTTGGGAGCATACTGCAGTGTTGCGACCGATTGTTCAGATGGCTGATGTAGAGCTAGATGACCCTATGGTTTGGAGGTACAAAGACGCCATTACTTTACAACATACAAGGTAGCTTGGGATTCCTTATTGGTGTAGGGTTCTTGATGATATGACAGTATTTATATGGTGACCTTGGCTTTGAACAAATGCCAGCATGGTATGATGATGTTCAACAACTCTTCTTCACTCGATAGACTCGATACATGTAGGGTCAAGAGTACACCATTGTTGAGAGATACATGCCAGATAGGGTAGCTCGATAGTTTGGAGAGAGGTAGGATAGGACCAATGATGCATACAGATCCATCTTTGCCAGGTCAACACAAGAGGTATCCACATGGGGACTTATGATCCCAACCCTTAAGGTGGTTGATGGATTTTGACAGTTGGTTGCTCATCCATGGGCATACGATCAGGGACATGCAAACGTGCAGACAACACCTACATATGATGCATGGTTCACACCCCCTCACCGGTTGAAAGATCTAGCTGGTGCTCCTCCATGAGGGAGATCGTGAGGGAGGGGTGCAGGAAGAGGAAAAGGTAGGGGACAAGATGGCTAGGATGGCCATGATTAGCAGGATGGGTAGATCCCAGGGGCACCACCAGTGGATCAGTAGCCTCCTTAGTAGCAGGCAGGGAAATAACAGGTAGGGCAACAACAACCAATGCAACCACCACCGCCAATGCCAAATCCCTAAGATTTAAAAATTCAGTAGCTGTAGTAGTAGGTTCAAACCATTACGGGTGAGAGGGACCAGGCCCATCAGTAGGTTTTAATGATCACTATTGAGAGAGACTAGGCGAGGCAGTAGATAGTGGCCTTGACAACTGAGAGAGACCAGGAGCAAAAACTTAGATAGACTGCAGAGATGTAGCTAACTCAAGAGGTTGGACAACGTCACCATCTTGAGATGATGACAACTGCAGCTCAGGGGCAAACAATGTCTGCTAGGTTATATAGAGAGGCTATTACTGAAGTAGTCTACTATAGGATGCACTATCACAAGGATGTCCCATAGGCGCTCAGACAACTGAATTATTCCTAAAGGAGTGGGGCACACCCTAGAGCAGAGGATCAGCCAGAGAGTCGGCGTGGTGATGGAAGCAACCATTAGGGCTAGCTCACATGGATAGACACGTTTTTATTGTTGTCCGATTCTTTTATACAGATATACATTCATGGGTTCATTTTTGATAGCCTCATGGATATTGCATTTATGATTGATATACATACATTGATTCAAATATTGTATCATGACAGTTATTTTTTGATATATATGATACATATACGGATTTGATGTCATGCAATGTGTTCACTTTATTTCATGCTTATGAATGGATGGATGCATTTGATATGATGATGTGACATACTTATGTTGTATCATGTATGGATGCAATTTTTATTTATGCTTATGTGATATGTTATGGTATATGATATGCGATGGAATGCAATGCAATAGATGGATGTACTTCTTTTTTAGTATCTTTTCATGACATTTTATGGGATGTAGATGATATGAGATGCAAATGTTATGCTATGATTATGTATGCAGATGCTTATGTATACATTTATTTTTGTGTATTTTCTATGTAGTTTTATGATGTGATGATGTGTGCATGTGGATGTATGGATGGATAATGTAGATGTTCATACTTATGATATGATAATGCAATGCATGTTTTATGATATGTGATGCAACAATTTAAGATGATTAAAATAATAAATCTATATTATTCGTCACAACTTCAATCATAATGATGATGCAAGATGGATGTTGTATGATATGCTATGATTTGTGGATGCAGGATGGATGCAATAATGATGTTTTTGTTGACTGTCATGATACTAGGTTAGCGTGAAGAGAAGATAGAAGAAGCGAGAACAATTTGACCATTGATTTTGATGATTGCGTCAAAAGATCCAACAAGTCTATGATACACTGAGACTTTATTAGAGATAACAATGAGAAATGCATGATGATGATGATAATGATTTGCTCATATCTCGGGATTGGGATTTTTCGTCTTTCCTTATTGTTTGATATAACACATAGACACAATGAATCAAGGTACTAATAACTAGGATGGTGTTGTATCTAGTGTAATGTTATTTGACTCTACAAATAGATAGGATAGTTCTTGTTCACATCTTTACATACGGAAACCTCACTGGAATGTAAGTTAGTTTAGAATATATTGGACCAAAGCATACATAATAGTCAACAATGTACTCCAAACGCCAAGATTATTTTACAAGAATACCCACAAGCACAACAAACGAAAGATAATGATCAATCCTCCATTCCTTTCTCTCTAAATTGTTTTGATAGACATCATCAAGAGGTCCTCATAATGGGTCAATAAGATAAATCATAAGAAAAGATTAAAGAAAAATAGTCAGTGTTATCTATATCTCTTGCCAGTTTATTTTAGCTAAGGTGATGCCTGATGTTGATGTCCATCGCAGGAAGGATACATCCTAGGACATGTTGATCAGGGGTTGTTTGGTGTAGGATGATGATGAGCTTTATGATAAGCCGTTGATATAAACTCCACTGACTCGCTTAACTATGATCTAGACTTTGGATTTTGACACTTAAGTTCCCACTTTACGACTTGCTACACTTGCTTTCTATTTGTTTTTCCAAAGGTTGGAAGGTGATAATCAATTTATTATGGATGGGGGTTATTACGAGTGAAAGTGAAATGGAATGGGTGATTTTGGATTTTTTGGAATATTTCAATGTTTTTGGTATTTTGAAAATGTTTTGGGGTTGTTTTTGGTCTTTTTGAAAGTTTATGTGAATGTTTATGGTTTTTGGTTATTTGAGGCTGTTTAGGGTTTTTCAAGGATATTTGATGTTGTTTAGGTCTTTTGAATGTTTTCAGAGTGTTTTTTTATTTTATGAGTTTTCAAATGTTTTTGGGGTTTTTTGTTATCTGAATGTTTAAGGGATTTTCGAGATATTTGAATGTTTAGGGATTTTCTAAGTTTTGACCAAGACCCTAACCTAAAAGACCTATCCTAGGGGCCTCGGGGGCTGATCAAATATAAGCCTTGCATTGTTATACATGCAGAGACCATGTAGTTCGACTGAATCGACTTATTGAAGATGAGATATGAACAGTTGATGGAATGTCAGTTTATTATGACACACTCCTAAAGGAATAACCTAAGGTGTCCTGAGGGCACATCAATGATGGCATTTCCTATGTTCAAGCTTAGAGACTCGTAGTTCAACATGGTTCTATTTTTGGATTTTTGATATTCGACCTTTTTAGGGTTTTGATGTGTTTTGGATGTTTTGGATTTTTCCTTTACAATTTTTGAATGTTTTTGGATTTTAGCTGTACAAGAATTTTCAAATCTTTTTGGATTTTGATGAAGTTTTATGAATGTTTTGGGATTTTTTAATTGTGATTTGAGGTAAACGATACCTAGATCACGATGTTGATGTCACGTTGTGAGATATAAGACATGGATCAATAATTTTTTGAAAACAAGAGTGCAATAACCTACGCCTAGTGTCTAGCAATATTTCATAGATCAATGGACAAACCAAGATAGGAAATGTATATGCAAAGAGTTTGAAAAAGTTTTATTATGCTAGATATGGGCTATGGGACTTCACAAGATAAAATGGTAAAGAGCCTGTCAAGATTTTTCCATGAGTAAAGTTGAAGCATATGCTAAATCTTTGTCAAGATCAAGATAAAGTGTAATATTTGGATAAATCTGGATTGGATGGATGAAGGGAACATTGGGGTTTATCATGACAAGGATGAGATGATTCTTTTTGAGAAGGATCATATAGATGCTCGATTCTACTCATGACACATTTTTTCTAGGTTTTCATGATAGTAATTTCCCAAAGCGCCACCGTAATGGTTTTCACTGGAGGATGATTTTTATTTTTACCATTTTCTTAATTTTTTGATTTTTTTGATTTTTTATGATTTTACCCTCATGTTGAACCACTTAGTGGAATTGATGTAGAGGTCACTGTCATAACGTGCTAGTGATATCCTACCTAAAGAAGCTGCTTTGTTAAGATATGAGCACTTGAATGCAACCTTGAAGAACTCTGATCTGCCTTGTGGGTGCTAGAATTAACCTTGTCTATGTGCACACATCGTGATAAAGTGCCTTCAAAATCCTTATATGAAGGGTAGCTGCCAACACATGGTCAATATGAGAATTGGATATTATGAATGGAGTGTATGGTGTCATGCATGAAGGAATATGAGATGGATTGGTCGATAGTTTGGAACCTTTGACTCTCCAAACTTGGGAAGATGAGTGATGATGGATGGGGATGGAGGTTTTCATGGAATTAGGACCAACCAATGGATATACTTTGTTCCTTGCTTGAGAAGCCTACTTTTGTATTTGAGGACTCTTTTGATGGATACACTTCCCTTTTTGATTTTTCCCCATAGTTTCTTTAACTAATGGAGTTTTTGAGGGATGATTTTCTTTATTTTTCTTTGGTATCCATTTGTACTTGACGTGTCCTTTTTGCTTTATTGCTTCATTTTCTTTGATGATCTTCTCCTTTATTTGATAGGAATTCTTATTTTTATGTTGGTCCCAATTTGTGTATGAGATGATGGGTGAATTCCAACTCATGATACAACTAGTTGTAGCGTTGACTACATTTTCATCATAAGGATCCTTCATGCCCCATATGTTGATGTTTGTTGTAGACAAGATTGCCCCTGACATTGTGAAGGTATTATCAATACCTAATCCTTTTCCCTAATAATGTATCCTTTGATCCATAGCCACTGAATATGACTTGTCGTGAACACAAGATATTGCTATGGGTTCCTATTGTTCAAGAATATGAACTGTTTGCTCTGATTCTATGACATTGTTAGCTATTGATACTACTTCAAAAGATGTTGATGTTGACTCGAAAGATGTTGATGTTGGAAGAATGAAGAAGAACATCCTATTTTTTTAGTTTTTGTGTTGTCATTGATGTCACCATGTTATATGAGTTGCAATTGCAAGGTTAAGTTCAAGTTTGATTCGGTATTCTGAACCGGTATGCAATTTTCATCCTCTGGTATTTTGGTCCGCAATCCTCCATTGATGAATATCTTTGCTTGTGGATTTGGGAAATGGTTTTTGGATGTTGGAAGGTTGTATGTTTAGAATCTCATGTGTTCAGGTGCTCGTACGACAAGTTGACATTGCTCTATTGATTGCATTTTGCTATTAGGTCTATCTCTAGCCGACCTAATGGATTATTGGTGTTATGATGAATTAATTTTGTGTTGCAGATGTATGTGTAACCTATCTGTGGTCCATGCCAAAATGTTTTAGCGTGTTGCACGTTGAATTATTTTTGGTGGATAAGGGTTGCATCTAATTAGGATGACCTAATTGATGCTTGCAGATGAATTAGATATTTATATTGGATGGTTTTGAGATTGTTATTTGTGTTGTGCGAAGAAGACAAGTATGATGAAGTGTGTAAAGTCAGTTTACTGAGCATCAAAGGAAATGAATCAACACTTGTTAGGTGCATCTTATCAGTTCATTTTCTAGCTATAAGCCATTTTTTCATTGTATTTCTATAGGTAGTGAGCCTCCTTTTTGGAAAGTGAGTCCTGGCAGTGAGCCACCCTTTTGTAATATTTTATAACCGGCTATACTATATTGTGAGGTAACCCTCACCGTGGTTTTTTCCATTTTGGGTTTTCCACATAAAAATCCTAGTGTTCATGTGTTGTGTGATTTCATGTTCTATTAATACTCTTGCTTATCTTTACTGTTATATGCATTGGAGTAATTGGATGGTGTTCAATAATTTTAAGAAGATACTGATTCACCCCCCTCTCAGTATCTTGGGTATTCAACAATTGGTATCATAGTTTGGTTCCTCCAAAGAAGCCTAATAGCTTGAGGAAGATCCTAAAGATTGAACAAATCAATGATAAAGAAGAACTCCGGGCTGCTCTTGAAGATCTTGACAAGGCTGAAAGTGAAAATAGAGATTTGAAAGAAAATCTTGATGAGGCAAATAAATGTGTCCGGAAATTGAAAGAGAAATTTAATAAATTCAAAGAAAGGCATAGAGAAGTGAGTGAGCAATTGAAGCAAGCTAATGAAGAGGTTACCGAATTGAAAGTGCAAGTGGAGGAAAAGAAAAGAATTGAAGATTGCCTGAATACTGTGGTGCAAAGCAAGATAGATGAATGCACTAGGCTTGAACAAGAAGTGGTGAATTTGAAAGTAGAACTGGAGAAAGAAAAACTCTGTGAAGATAATTTCAAGACAAGCTCCACCAAGCTTGATGAATTGATTGCAGGGCAGAGACCTTCTAAAGACAAAGGTGGAATGGGAAATGAAGCAGGTGAAAGCTCTAAGGATATGCAGACCTCAAATCCAGTGGATTATCAAAAGACTCAAAATAAAGGGAAACATAAAAGAAATCCAAGGAACTTTTCTAGGAGACCGACTATCAGACAACCAAATGCTCAAAGGCACCCATCTTTCAATGGTGTTTTCTTTTCATGTAATAAAATTGGTCATAGGGAAACAGAGTGTAGGAGTAGGATGAATCAATTTTTTTGTTCCTTCTCTGGACAATGTTTTGCATGCAAGAAAATTGGACATAGAGCTAGTGAATGCATAACTCAAATGATGAATTGGTCTAATGGAGGTAGAATTAATCAATCTTTCGTTGGCTACTACTATACATGTAATAAGTTTGGACACAAAGTAAATCAATGCAGATCAAGAGGTTTTGGAGGACAAACAAATGAGAGAAATGTTGTTTGCTACAACTACAACAAACTGGGACATATTTCAAGAGTTTTCAGAAGTAAAAAGGGAAAGCAATCTGATCCAGTAAAGAAGAATGAACCAGTGAAGAAAATTTACAAGAATGTGGTTAAGCAAGAAATGAACAAGATTTGGAAGAAAAGAGCAGAAATGAAGCTTTTGAGAAAATTGGGTCCTCTTTGACCCCAAATGATTTGAAAACCTTGAAGAAGGTTTGTCCAAAGATGTTTCAGATGAAGAAAAGAGTGAAATCTTTAATGACAAAGGAAAAGAATCAGATAAAGAAGATAAGGAAAGAGACTGTAGAAGTAATCAAAGATATGGCTAAAAAATATGGTATGCTTGGCGCACTCCCATCCAGTTCTGCACCTAAATCAGGAGAAGAAGTTCCCGCATAAAAGGTTAAGGAAGATATTCCTTCTAGTACAGGTGATACATGTATTCCTTCAAAAACAAATGATGCAAATATCCCTCCAGATACAAGTGTTTTGAATGATCCTCCAGAGATGGAGAAACAAAATGAGGGAGCGGTTGAGCTAGAGAAGCATGATGTTGACCCTCCAGAGCATGTTGAAGGTGAAAAAGACAATGTTGAAGTAAAGGATAATGATGGAGGTGAAAAAGATAATGTTGAAGGAGAACAAGATAAAAATGAAGGTGAAGGGAATGATGAATAAGGAGAAAAAGACAAAGATGAAAAAGAAGAAAAAGAGAAAGAAGCAAAAGAAGAGAAAGTGGAAGAAGAAGAGAAGGAAGAGGAAAAATGAGGAAGAAGAGAAAAATGAGGAACTTGCCGGGAAAATGAAGAAGATCAAAAGCAGGTTGTAGAATCTCTTAGGTCCCCTAAAGAATCCTCCTTTGGCGATGATGCTTTGAAAGACTTGCTATCCAAGAAAATCAAGTCCCATCTAGTGATTCCTCTGGAACTTCTACAACTTCCCATGATTCAAGGCAGTGTGGACTTAGATAAAATTTCTCCTGTTCATAAGCTGGTGTTAGGGGATGCATTGCATGCATTCGGAAGAAGAGAAATTATGGACACACATCAAAAGGGAACAAAGCTTATTGATGATTCCATCAAAGCATTTGAGGAAGCCACACCCAATACTTCAATGGATACATCTCACTCTGGTAGAGAATCTGAAATTGTCATTGGACTCCTTTAGGGAGTATGCCTCTGGAATTGGTGAGAGGACAAAGCATGAGGTTGAGGAGAAGTTGGAAAAGAAAAGGTTGTTGGCACTTCATGACAAGTGTGCTCTGGCACACACAAATGTTGAGAAGAATCTGGAAGCTGTGCAGACTTGTTAATCTAAAGCAAATTTTGTCTTTTCTTACTGCTTAAAGTGGCTGGATGCGATTCAAAATATCAAGGATCTCATGGAATCCATTGAGTCCCAGTTGTCTACTGTCTCTAGTACCTACAATGCATCTAAGGACAAAGAAAGATCAACCTGGAATTCCATCTCTGCTCACAAAGAAAAATTCTTTATTCTACAGAAGTAGAAGGAAGATATCATCAAAAGACTTGGTCAGTTAGGTGACCTTGTCAGAATGGAGTACATCCCAGTTTCCAATGCCTTGGAAAATGCAAAGAAATTAGAGAAGATCAATCTGACTCCTGGTACTTCGGATGATCCAGAGGAAAGTCTGGTGGATTTGGAATCCTTGAATAGAATGTTGATTGCTACAAAGAAAAGTTGGGAGAATGGAAAGATAGCATGGCAAGGTATACTCAAAGAGCTTCAAGGCTCATCATCCTTTGGTTAATGTTTTTTAGTTTTCACATTTCTTTTTGGGCTGCCCTTTGTCCTTGATGTCAAAGGGGAAGAGAGTGCTGTAATGAAGAAAGGGGGAGAGAATGATGTGGAGAGAATGTTGTGATAGGAGATGTGTTGTATATAAGAGGTTTTGTAAATTTTGGCACATGTTGCCATCAATGAAAAAGGGGGAGATTGTTGGAAGAATGAAGAAGAACATCCTATTTTTTCAATTTTTGTGTTGTCATTGATATCACCATGTTATATGAGTTGCAACTGGAAGGTTAAGTTCAAGTTTGATTCGGTATTCTAAATCAGTATTTGAACCAGTATGCAGTTTTCATCCTCTGGTATTTTGGTCTGCAATCCTCCGATGATGAATATATTTGTTTGAAGATTTGGGAAATGGTTTTTGGATGTTGTAAGGTTGTATGTTCATAATTTCATGTATTCAGGTGCTCGTACGGTGAGTTGGCATTACTTTGTTGATTTCATTTTTCTATTAGGTCTATCTCTAGCTGACCTAATGGATATTTGGTGTTATGATTAATTAATTTTGTGTTGCAGATGTATGTGTGACCTATCTTTGGTCCATGTTGACATGTTGTAGCATGTTGCATGTTTGAATAGTTTTTGGAAAGGTTTTGTACATGCTGGAATCAAACAATTGATTTTTGGTGGATAAGGGTTACATCTAATTAAGCTGACCTAATTGATGATTGCAGATGAATCAAATATTTTTATTGGATGGTTTTGAGATTGTTATGTGTGTCGTGTGAAGTATTGAAGTGTACGAAGAAGAAACGTATGATGAAGTGTCTAAAGTCAGTTTACTGAGCATCAAAGGAATTGAATCAACACTTGTTAGGTGTATCTTATCAGTTTATTTTGTGGATGTAAGCCATTTTTTCATTGTATTTCTGTAGGCAGTGAGCCTCCTTTTTGGATAGTGAGTCCTGGCAGTGAGTCACCCTTTTGTAATATTTTATAACCGGTTATACTATATTGTGAGCTAACCCTCACTGTGGTTTTTCCAATTTTGGGTTTTCCACGTAAAAATCCTAGTGTTCATGTGTTGTGTGCTTTCATGTTCTGTTAATTCTCTTGCTTATCTTTACTGTTATATGCATTGGAGTAATTGGATGGTGTTTTCTCAATAAGTTAAGAAGATACTAATTCAAGCCCCCTCTCAGTATCTTGGGCATTCAACAATTGATGATGCACAATCACTGTAAGAATCAAGAATCTCGACTGTTGCTTGCTCTTGTATAGGAATGCCAAGAGTGGGAGACTCTTGCTTGGATGAAGAATGTCTATATTTTCATTAGAAAGAAACATCTCAGGGGTGATATCGTGGACATATTTGGAGTTGAAAATGGTTTGGAAGATGTATCCTAGCTCTTGATGAAAATATAGGGATGAGGGTTCTTGATCTTGACTTGATTCAGAGTAACTTTCGTTATCCTTAAGAGCCTCATCTTGACATGATCCTTGGGTGGATGATTTATCATCAGTAAAAGAATCATTTCAATAGTTTACGGGTACATGTGTAACAAGGGATGTTTCTGACTCATTTACAATTTCTTCAACATGCCCAATTATTGAGTCATATGTGGTAGAGATATCACAATATGATATCCACTTGATGTCATTACGGTATAAAATACTGCTAAACCCTATTGATGGGCTTGGATTTTTTTTTAAAATAGTATCTTGATACATGTCTGATTCCTCATGCTATGATAAATAAATATGTCCCATTGTGGTATCACAAGTATTGTTTACATTTTTTGATGTTGATGCCTTTCCTGAATCTTTTGATTTCGTATGGTCAGGCATAGGGTTTGTGTAAATTTTCATATTTTCATTCCCTTATTTTTCATCGACATGAATGTATCCTTGTTCAATAAGATCTTCTATTATATCTTTGAGTCTAAAACAATTTTGTGTGTTATGACCTTTGTATTGGTGAAATTCACAAAAATGATTGTCTCTATAGCTATGAGGTTTGACTTGTGGCTCTTGATAGTTTGAAAAATCTAGGAGTGTGATAAGGTTAAACTGTATCAAATACTTCAACATGTCCTCCATAGCTTCCCCTAAGGGAGTGAATTGTCGCTTGGGAGCACTGTTTGTTCTTTGTGGTCCATGTTGAGTGTTTGCAACATTGATTGTTGTTTAATTGTTCATGGTTGGTGTGTGTTCATGGTTTGGGAGTTTTCTTGTCTAGGAGTAGTTAAGACCACCTTTGCATTAACAACACCATCACTATTAACATTTTTTTCTTGGCTCAATAGCAGGGCTTGTCGTTAAAACTAGTAGATGGGTAGTTGTCTTTATACACTTGTGTGTTCCCTTGTGAGATTAGGGTTCTCTCGATGTTAAGGGCTCTAGAGACAAGCTCATAATAAGATGTGATGCACTGCATTTTCAAGTGGAAGGATAGATCTAGATCTTTATTTGCTATGATAATCCCCACTTTTTGCTCATTGGGAATGGTCCACTTACTCTTACTAGCTTTTTTCCTCCATTGTTGCAAGAAATTGGTGAAAGATTCTCCTTTGTTTCATTTGAGAGTATACAACTCTTCTACGCTTACGCCCATGTCAAGATTGAAGGAGAAGTGATCTACGATTTTTTAAATTATTTCTTGGAAAGTTTTGATACCGGGTGGCAATTGAGAAAACCAATCCATAGCAGGACCTATTAAACTTTGGGGGAAGAGGTGCATTAAATAAGAATCATTGTAAGCAACCTCCATACACATGACGTTGAACTCTTTGATATGGTCCACGAGACTTCCTCTCCCTTTGTATTTGTCAAATTTTGGGACTTCACAACCGGGAGGGAACGGTACCATTGCGATGTTTCGATTGAATGGATATGGGCATATGTTTTGCATATGGGGTTTCTTCATTTTTCCCATCTGGATATCCTGCATTTCTTGTGTTATCACCTTAAGTTGTGATGCTATGTCATTTTGAGGATTAGGTGGAGGAACACATGTTGCATATTGTGGGATGGGAATTTGGTATGATGGGGTGTTGTATGGTGTATATGGTGTAGGATATTGTGAAGGTGATGATGATTGATGCATATATGTTCCTAACGTGTTTGTATTGACGATGTTATGTTGAGGGTTATAGTAGGAACCTTGTTGTTGTTGTTGTTGGGCATACTGCTGAGCTAATAAGGCTTACTTTTGTTGTTGGGCCATGAGGGCTTGCTGTTGCTACTGTGCTACTAAGGTTGCTTGATGGGATTGATGTTGTTGTGCTGCTAAGGCTGCTTGATTGGCTTGATGTTGTTTTTGTGCTGCTAAGGGTGTTTGATTGGCTTGACATTGTTGTTGTGCTACTAAAGCTGCTTGATGGGATTCATGTTGTTTTTGTGCTGCTAAGGCTATTTGTTGTTGTTGTGTTGATATGGATGCTTATTGTTGTTGTGCTGCTATGGCTACTTGTTGTTACTATTGTTGGATTGCTTGTTGATAAGCTTGTTGTTCTTGTTGTAAAGCTAAGGCACGTGCTTGCAATGTAAGATTGTTTGATTGTTGGGACATTTGTGATGGGTTTTGGGTGTTTATGTTTGGCATGGGTTGTAGGTTGTTGATGAGAGGTTGGGGGTTCCCTTGGTTTAACATTCCTTGTAAGATAGTGGATTGAGGTGGAGGAATGTAAGTTTGAGGTCCCATTTGATTTTGCATGACATGGGGGACCAAGGGAAAAGATGATGATGGTGCCATTAGATATTGCGATGTTAAGGGAACATTAGGACCTTGAGTCCATTGATTGAAAGGATTCCCTTGACTGATGCTTTGGGGATTTCCTTGTGCTTTGGATGCGGTCAAGGTATTTACTTGGTTGATGGAGTTCATAACCAAGGTGTTCTTTTGATTTGGGTTGATGATAGATGGGTTTGATGTGGATGGTGGATTGACTTGAGTAGCTTGGGTAACCACTTATTTTGATGTGTCGATGGGGTTTTTGGAACCACTTGCTAAGGGTTGCCCTTGCATGAGGGTGTTATCTTTCCCTTGTTGTCCTATTTGAGGCACTTGGTTCACATTACCTTTCGTAACATTAGGCACACTTGGGGTATTTGTGGTGATGGATGAAGATGGTTGCACTCAAAATGTTGAAGTTGTTGTGGCATCATGGAATGTAAGTGTTTTGCCAAATTTTAATGTCCAACTTGTGTTTTGGGAAGGTTGGCAGTTAATGGAATGGTCGTGTTGTGAATACCCATAGTTGTGTTTGTTCCTAGACATGAAGTGAGACCAAGGTTGGTTTCTAGCCTAGTTGCAAGACTAGATGTTAAAGGTTGACTTGGCACAAGGGATGGAGTTGGTTGATTCGTAGATTGCATTAAGCCTTGTGTCAAGTTTTTTTCAACAAACGATGGGGAAATTGAAGCCACGTTTTCCAAGGCTTGATTTTCTTGTTTGTAATCCATGATTTCTTCCTTAGTAAGTCCAAATGGATTGTTAGTGACATATTCTATCTCATACGACCCTGATGGAGATGAGGGTTGTTGTGATAGGGTAACTTTACTTCTTGGATAAAATTATTAAGGATTGGGATCACTGATGGTAGTTGAGACTTTGGTTTTCTCCATGATTCTCTTGTGTTGTGAGCTCATCTTTACCATAAATTTTGGGCCACCTATGGGAGAGTTATGTTGAGATTTGTAATGTTTGAACTCTCTAGTTGACTCAAATCTAGGTAAAAGGGATGCTCTAAGTCTTTTTGGAGCAATGATGATAATGAGAGATGAAAAGATGGATGATGTGGGAAGTGATCTTTGCAAACATTTTGGGACAACACTTTTGACTTAAGAGTTTTTGATGTTTGAACAAAGGATGTTTATGAAATTGGAAATCTTTAGGGTAGACTTGTGACCTTCAAGATAAACTAGTTCAAAGATGATAAATAACTTAACCAAATGTGTGGAAAAGGATTCATTTCACATACAGAGTAGCTAAGTTAGGGGTTGGTTTGATAGATAGATGTACAAGTCAAAGAGTCTTGGTGTGTTCAAATTTTTTGCAAAGTTTGGTGAGATGAAGGATGAATTTTAATGAAGGGGTGAGTGAAATGTTTGACCCAATGTTGACCTATGGTGAACCTTTATTTTGCAAGATAAAGGTAGTGAGAAACATGCTATACCTCTAAAGTGATCAAACCCTAGGGACTCAATGATTTTGGAAATAGGACCCAATGATTTTGGTAAAGTGAAACTCAATGATTTTGGATAATGGAACTCAATGATTTTGACAATAAAATTCAATGACTTTGGATAATGGAACTCAATGATTTTGACAATAGAACTCAATGATTTTGGACTCAATGTTTGCAATTTTCTCCTTGTATGATAGCGGCATAAGGTCGGGTTGTTCAATCAGTGCGATCGGTCACCAAATGGTCATGTGGGGTTCAATTTGTCAATTTATCTTGCTTAATGAGTTTCTTTTACCACAAACACTTGTCTTGATTATGTTTTCAAACTAAATGTTTATGTCAAAAACATCATAACTTTCACAATGTCCATTTTGTGAGAATCATGAGGTTGAAGCTATAATTTCCTATGTTGTTTCTGGAAAATATGGATTGAGATAAGAGTCAATAAATTTAGAAATCTCTAAGGATAGAAACCCTTAGGACAAGCAGTAATATCAAGGCTATTTCAAAAAGGTATTCATATTTAAGCCAAAGTGTTTGAAATTTTAAGGAAGATAGTGAATGTTTGTTAGTAGCGTTTTAGAACCAAGCAATGTATTAAACTGAATCACAATCATTTACAATCCTAGGTTTGAAATGGCCATACTTGTTGAGTCCCCACACAGATTTATCCAAACACTAAGACATTGCGAACAGTTAGAGATTTGGAAATACTGGCTCCCCTCCATGACACACACTTCTTGGGACCAACAAATCTCAAAATCATGAAGATCCTAATATCCTAAGGATTTTTTTGTTTCAACAATGAATAGTACAAATGTGGGGCGACTTCAAAATGACTGTTCTTGCACCAACAAGTATTAAGGATTTTGGTAACTAAACAATTTGGTTCTTAGTAACAAACCGAGAACACTCAGCCGTATACACACCCGCTTTACCATCTAAGGCTCTTGCTATCATTCCCATTCTAATTAAGACATGGTACTAGGTGCAATATGTTATACAATCTAGGATAAAAAGGTACTTTCTCATGATTTCCCAACCTTAAATATAGTCCGCTGGTAAACGTGCTTGCAAGAAATTTCCTATGAGTTTCCCGTTGTAGGGTGTGTCTCATAGTAAGTCCTCTCTTAAGGGTGACACAAAGCATAAAAGTTTACCTAAGAATTTCTCTTCACCCAAGATTGCATGAAGCGCAAGGGGATTGGATATGTACTATAAGTGCACAAAAACAACGAAGTACACTTGGAGTGTTTCTCTTCACCTAAGATTGCATGAAGCTCAAGGGGATTGGATACGCACTACAAGTGTGTCACAACAAAGCAAACACTCATTAATTTTACCAACTAAAGCTAAGATGAATTCATTTAATGCACCAAATGAAATGTTAAGTTGCCTTGTTCAATTTTAAAACCCAAAAGACAATGATGAGATGAGGGTTCAATTTTAGTCCCATTTGAGCGTTTGTTTTAAACCCAAATGAAATTTAGTGAGGTCCTAGAGCATAAAGTAAAAAGCATAAGAAATTGGGTTATAATTTCCCCAAAGCATCAAACGCTTGTTATAATAATAAAATCTTAATATGAGAATGCTTCTTCACTTTAGCTTTGTGTCATCCAATCCTACAAAACCCCATTAGTCTAAAAACTAGAACAACGTTAGAGGCATGTTAGTACTCTGATAAAGCAAAAAAATTAAAACACATGCCGAAAAAGGATCATTAAATCTCTTACAAAATTTGGGTGTCATTGTTTACGATAGCATCACTTTGGTGAATTAGGGTGTCGCTCTACAAAGAAACCAGTGAGCACAATAGCATCACTGTTTGGTCGGGTGTCACTGTTTATAAATTTTTGATACCTCTAGAAAGTATTAGCATCATTGTTTGTTTAATCAACATCGGTGCATTTAATAGGCATTTCTATTTGTAATGATGATAACATTACTATATGGTGACACCCTGCAAAGGATTTGCTAAAATTGTGTTGGGTGTTGCTCTATCCTACAAAAACCAAAACAAACAGAATTCGAGCTAGAAATTGATTAAATTTGATCGGATTTTCCCTCCTTCTAGCGCTAGAATGTGACCGAGGATATTAGTATGGGCCAATTATGCTTGATCCATGAAGAATCGAAGCATAACAAAGCCACTAATACTCAATCTAAACATGATCAATCGAATTGAAGTTAATCTAGGCATTGATTAAAACAAAGCATTCTAAACTACAAAAGCATTTAAATGTCTACCCAAACCCATCTGAAACTTATCCCATTGTGGGATTGGTGTCGTTTTGATGTGAAACGATGACCCTTTCCCAATCTCGTGGATCAGTGAACTTATTTCAATTGATTCTATTAAAGAGAATCGATGAAACGGTTATGAGATGTGAATGAAAACATGATTTATGCTAAAATGAGTATGATGCAAAAGCTAATCTAACATGATTTTATGCTAAAAGATGTAGATATGCAATTTCTAAGCTAACCTAAATGAGATTTAAACTAATAAGATTCAAACTCTAATGATCTAATTAGCTAAATGGATGCATTATGGAAGCCATTAATGGAAGCTAAGCTATTATGCAACTAATTTAAACTAAAATATGTTAAATGTGTGCAAAGTATGAATGTGAGTGTGAGTGATTTCAACAACATGAGTTTTCTCTGAAAGATGTATCCCTTTGTCTCCAAATAGTGCTTTATTTATAGGAAAGCAAATGAGAAATGAAGGGTTGAGATTGAAAAAGCTAATCAACGGTCAAGGATGGAGGAAATTGGAGGCATGGATCATGGATTCTCATCAACGAGTGAGAATGAAAGATGAGATTTAATCAAGGGTTCTCATTCCTTCCAAACAAGCACACTTTTGACCTGTACAAGAGGTTAAAAGTTAACTTGCACAAGAAGTCACAAGTTAACTTGCATATGAAGCTAAGTGAGAATAATCCATTTTTCAAATGATTGGAGGAGGGAGAATATTTTTTAGAATATTATCATGGGTGAGAGAAAAGGATAATTTGCAATTTAAAACAAAATTTAATTGTGCAAAAGGGGAGGGAATATTCCATATTAATATTTCCCTTTTGGAGGAATGTGCAAAGGAGGAATATTCCTTGCAAGTGGGGGGGAAATTAGATTAATTAGATAATTGCTAATTAAACAAAGGTTTAATCATGCAATTAGGGGAATTAGAAGAATACAATGATATTCATTAAATTAAATGATTTAATGAATGGGGAAAGGTGAAATGACATTTAATTAAATAACTTAGGGTTATTTAATTAAATAAGAAGTATTAGGGAATTAAATTAAATAGTTTGATTTATTTAATTTAATAAGATGAAACGTTAGCATGAAAGGGGAGAATTAATCCGATTAAATGAATTAGGTTAATAGATGAAAATGACATAATTAATTAAATAGCTAGGCTAATTTAATTAATTAAGTGAAAAGATGATGGGTTCCAAGAGGAAATGATGTTAGTATATCTGATTCGAATGCATGATATCGTTCATGACATTTTTCAGTGTCTACAAAGATAATGATATGCTAGTTGTAGTTGAATGCCACAATCTACAAAAGGTGAAAACAATATAAGTTGATAGAAGTGTTCTAAACTCAAAGAAAGAAAAAAATATCTAGGATATCATCTACCATTTTAATAGATGCACAAGGATTCATAATTTCACAAGCTACAACTCCCTTGGTGGAAAAGGACGAGGAAGATATGAAACATGAAGAGTATCAAGTGTAAAAAATTCTCATAGGACATTAAACCAAGAAAGAACAAATGAATTATCTCACTAATTTACTAGATGATATCCTCAAAAAAATAGAAAAATATTAAAATCAAGAGAGAACTCAAAGATTAGGTCAGTGAGCTAAAGACTTGTGTGTAAACTATCTTATTGACCTATTAATGCAAGCTCTTTCACCTATGATTTTGAAATTATTGGGAAAGAGAAATAAAGATGTTGTGATTGTGACTAATGTCATAAATAACTAGAGGGACTCATTAGAAGGGCTAGGAAGTAGGCTTATCAAGGATATTCTCTAGCTATGCCATAAGGTGAGTGACGAGACTAGTGTAAGAACCAAATTTGAGAAAATTCTAGATCAATAAATCATCCATTTGGAGGACCACTTTCCCTTGCTGAATAAAATGGCTAGGCTATCATCCAAAGAGCTACAAGAAAGAATGTATTGCCAACTAATAACCATGAAGTATTCATATAAAGTATTCATGCCACTATGAATAGAACATGAAGATATTGAAAGCATGCAACAACAAATTATCCATTAAAAAATATGTGCTTACAAGGTCAGGATAGAAATTGGACTGATTGAGGCTATTCCTTGTACCTTTTGGGAGAATCATAACAAGGATTTCCCCTCAAATTCTATCATTAAAGAATTCATTAATATTGTAAGAGAAAAAATAATAAAGGATATGATTGATGAATTAATTAGGATCAAAGGTAACTTCAACATTTTCCAAGAAAGGATACTAGAGATCAAGGAAGTAGCCAATTCAATTAAAGATACTCTTATAGAAAAGAGAATACATGTCTAATACATAAGCACCCTTGATACTAATCAAATCATTTAAGAATTAAATCGGTTTCAAGTGTAGCTCTTGGGGTAATGCGTATAAATAAAATCATAACTATAGGATTAAATACTACCTCCATTTTCCTTAGAATTTTTTCCTTTTGTTAAGTGATTCTTTATTTTAAGGTTGAGTTAATGATAGTGCACTTTGGTGATGGTAGGTTAGAATATTTGATCCTAAGGATCAATTATTTTTGTCTGACATGCTTTGTAAGAAGTAATCTAGGAGCTTAGAAGGGACATTTAATGAGCTCTTAAGTGCAATTTTAAGGGTTAAGACTTTTAGAGAAATAAGAAAACTATTAGCATGGGAATATTGTTGAAGCTTATAATCTATATATTTTAAAATTTATCAGAGGATCATGCATGCTGTTCTTGAAAGTTCTTTTCCATGGTAGTGATATGTTATGTTTTATTTACTTTAAGTTAAATAACTTTGTGAAGTTTGTTCATGTACTTAAAATAGAGTTACATAAGGAATATATGCATGGAATATGGTGATTTTATGCATTTAACTTAAATATATCTATATTTTCAATTCCTTAGAATCTTACACTTGCATTGTTGGTGATTGTGTGAATATTGGTCACTATATAGTATAGGTTATCTAGATTTCATTAAATCGATTATAGTTAAGGATATAAAACAATATATCATTGTCTTGATTTATTTTATGATTCCTTTATACATTAGTTTCTTTGAAACCTTAACATTTTTTTATATTTTTTGTAATTTACTATATTTAGATTTTGATTAAAGGTAGTTTAGATGTAGAGTTATACTAGAGCATAGGTAGATAGATTTTATTGAATAAATTAAAGATTTATTCACTATTCATGAATACTTGAAACATTAACTATAAGGAGTTATTTGGTTTGAGGCTTATCTAGCATGGCCCTTGTTAAAAAAATCACATAGGCCACTTAGCTTTCTAACACTACCAAGAACTAACATAAAGGGACCTTAGAATTTATTTATCCCTAGGATCTTATAACTTTTGAGGAGAAGTATAAAGTTTCTATCATTCTACATGTGTTGGTTGTGCCAAAATAACCATCAATAGAATTGGCACTAGAAAAGGGCTCATTGAATCAAATTAGACTCTGATAAGTAGTTATTAAATGAGCCAAATAGAAGGTTGACTTGATCTAAATATTTTAAAATAAATAGTCACCAATCTATTAAACTGAGTAAAAAATAATAGGAGTGATAAGGCAAAGGGTGCAAAAGTAAAGTCTTCACTGCTTACACCTAATATACAAATACAAATCTAGGTAGCTCCTTCCACAATTATTTTTCCCATACCAAGAATAATGGTTTATTTTGTTACAACTAGTAACTCACATATTGCTATTACCATTGATTATCATGGATTCCCCAATAATCCTAATTTCCCCCCCAAAGTTTATCTATGAAGAAATTAGGATTATATAAGAACACAAAGAATTTCAAGGAAATCACCAATAGAGTATACATTAAGCACAAAAATATGGCATGGAAATTATTTCATTTATATTTAGGGGAGCTTTCTTATAGTTAGTACTTGGGTTTCGTGATGGTTCTATCAACACGTGGCAATAGTTGGAAGATGTATTTCTAAATTTAATATATACACTAATTCAAATGTGTTGTACGACTAATTTGTTACCTCCAAAAGAGAACCTAATCATGTTTTAACCCTATTCAATACCAAGTTTCACAAAATGTAGAAGAGATTGATTGATCCCTATTTAATGACTAAACCTAGAATTCTATTCAAACATATATTAGTGCCTTGGACCCTTTAAATAGACTATTTTTGAGAAGGAATCAAGAAAATATATCATATTTGCAATTTATTCATACATAATCAATCAACTTACCAAAAGAATGGAAATCAAATAGAAGACAAGATGATAATTATGATGCCTATTACCTAGGAGATGGACAAGAAATAAGGGATGTGTTAATAGGAAGAGAATGCACAAAAAAAAAAATTGGGATAACTTAGTTGTTGAAAGAATATACAAAGATAATAATCTAGGGTTATGAAGAATTGAAGACTTATAACACCTTAGTTATCCCGCTAAAGCCTAGTGTAAAACCTTTTATGTCATGACCCTCATTTTGACCATTATTAGTACTTTCCATCAAGCAATACTATTGCAATGAGTTTTGTTTTTCTTGCTTAATTAGTTATTAATAAATTATTTTTGAACCAATTAGAAACAAAAATCTCTATCCTCTTCAAATGAAATTTAATCTCCCTAAGTTTTGGGTGTTAAGCACAAATTTTTAGGAAGTATGAAGGTGAACTATTATTTTGTTGGACATTTTTTAGGAATGGTTTTTACCTTTCTTCCATATGCATTATTAGTTCCTGCCATGGAACTATAGAGAAGGGGTAGTTTTTAACTAGTGATTAAATGCTTTAATTTGAGTCAATCAAAGTTTATTATTTTTTGATACATTATATTTTAATTTTCTTTAAGTAAAATGTAGGATTTTTAATTTTTCAAAATTTCAAAAAAAAATTCCTCAATTTCATTGGCTAAAAAAAAGTAATGAGGGCAGATTTTCTGAATCCCCTTTAACTTTTTTATCCCATTTTTTCAAGACATTTTATCATGTTTTAAATATACTATTTTAATATACAAATTTAATTAATTTACATTTTAAATATTATATAATTTTTTGTTTAGAATAGTATTACATTATTTTTATTGTATAAAAATCATATAATTATTATTTAAAAGAAAAAATAAAAATTATAAATTTAATTTTGAAATTTAAATTATTCAAAATACAAATTTTATTGCAAGTCATGAAAATTAAATAAATTATTTTATAATCTTATAATATAAAAGATAAAAGTTAAAATTAAAATTTTAAACTCATTTAATGTTTAGAATTTAATTTTAAATTATTAATATTTACATATTGTAATTATTATTATTAATATTTTAATTATTGAATATTTGAATTTATTATTTATAATATTTCATAATTTTGAATTTTTAATAAATTATATATGACATTTCATAATTTATAATTAACTATTTTAATTATTAAAACTAGTAACTTCAAATAATAATTAAGTAACAATTATGTTTACTATTATAATTATGATTATATAAATTAAGTTACAATTATAATTATATACTTTTCAATTAAATTAGAATTGAGATTATAATTAATTAGAATGTATATATATATATTTTTAAAAGGGGTAAAAAAAAATTATTCAAGAAAAAACAACCAAGTACAAGAGGCCCATATGACCAAAGTCATCAAAAGACATATTGCCCCAAGCTCCAAAACAAAACCATTCTAAGATTAGCCAGAAACCAACCCAAGCCAATACATACCATCCAACCTTAACACAAGGCTACATCTTCTGATCCTCATGAATATATCTAGACAAAGTATTGCTTTTATCTAGGTCTAACTGTCTCCATTCCATCACATTCCATGCCCCCGACCTTCAGAGGTCCATTTAGCAAGGAAATATGCAACCCCATTCCATTCCATGGGAATGTGAACAAACGAGAAGGTTTCAAAATTCAAATCAAGAAGAAGAATTTTCTTCAAATTTAAACCAATCTCCACGAAGATTCCTAAAAAATATCTTGTATTAAGAAGAGAGACCAAAATCATAAAATATGTCTCACAAATCACATCCCTCCAACTAACCTCATAGGCTCTCTCCAGAGCCTTAAGAAAGCACAAGCCTACATCTGATTGTTAGATTGCACACCCATGTGAATGGAGAAGAAAAACTGTATGGCCCCACTACAATCACGACCCACTAATTCAATCCCAACATCTTTGAGATTTCCCTGAGTAGAACCGTCGGTGTTAATTTTGAAAGTACCTTCAGGAGGAGGATGCCACCTCTCCACTCTATTCACTTTCTTAAAAGGTTTTAGCTCGCTTCCCCTAGTCCCCTGGGGGCCTAGGGGAGAAGAAAGCTCAAGGCTAGAAGCTATCTTCATATTTGATGATGACATTAACTCTCCCAAGTTGAATTTAGATTCAGATAGTTTCTTTCAAAATACTATGAACCTTGTACCAAGCTTGCAAAACCATCTAATGACACTCATGAAAAATGTGTCGATTCCTCTCCAACCAGATCTTTCAAATGATAATGGAAGGTACTAACTCCTAAGAAACCATCAAATAGGATGCAAATGTTGGAGGATGTCCCAAGTTCTCCCAAAATTCTTGCAAAGATAAAGCAAACCTAAATGGTCTTCTCCAAATCTTCCACCAAAGTCTCTAAATTTCCATCGCAAAAGTACAATGAAAAATTAGGTGAGTTATACTTTCTTCACCACATCCACATAAAAAACAAAGAGATGACCCACAAAATACTTATTTCTTGATATTCTCCCAGGTGAGGCATTTGTTATGACTCAAAAACCATAGGAACATATTACACTTGGGCCACCCAACCTTGTTCCAAATGTGTTTCCACCAAGGATAAACTCTCACCTCAACAAGGTGGGAGACAAAAGCAACATACCCTTGAGAAACAGAGTAGATACCCTTAGATTTATGTTCCCAAGCCAAAAAATCATTATCCTCTAAAGAACAACAAAGCCTCTCAGCTATAATAGACACCAAAATACTTCACTCTTCTTGAGAACCACTAGCCAGCCAACAATCAGGATTTTACCACTGATAAACCCTAGTGCCTCCCAAATACGAAGAGCATTTGAAACTACTCACCCTAGACCAACCAGTAGCCACAAAAATATTACTTAAAGGTCGAAGATGAGGGAAAGATGATAGAATTGGAGGGTGACCATCCTAAGAATCGACCCAAAAAAGAGCTTGCTCCCCTTTCTAAATGATCTAGAAAAGGCCCTCCTTAATGAGGATTGAACCCCTCTTAATAATGCTCCAAACCATAGAACCTTTACCAGACAAATCCATTCAAGGAATATCCTCATTAGTCACTCCTCCTAAGTACTTGTGGTTTAAAACATGTTCCCATGGCTGCTCTAGAAATTTGCACCACCTCCAATAAAGTTTTGCAGCCAAAAGAAGATTGTTCTTCTCTAATTGTATAAGCCCAAGGCCACCATTCTCCTTTGGTCTATAAACCTAGTCCCAAATCACCAAAATCCTTTTTTGAATGTCAAGATTCCCTGCCTATAAAAATTTTCTAGCAAGGGAGTCAAGCTCCTTGAGCACACTCTTGGGAGAAGATAACACTATGAACCTATATAGAGGAAGAGCTTGGAGGATAAAAGGAACAAGAGTCACCCTGCTAGTTGAAGATAACCATCTAAAGGTCTAGTGGTTGACCTTAGAGTGAAATCTATCCAAGATCTTTTTCCAGTCAATCCTCTTCAAGGCGCCAACGCAGAGGGGGATCCCCAAATACTCCAAGGGAAGTTTACCAATATGAAAATGAAGAATGTTGGATATTCTGCATTGGATCAAAGTGGGAGTATTGAAGAAAAGGATCAGAGACTTACCATCATTGATTTTCTGGCCAGATGTATCCAAATAAATATCCAAATCCTTCTTGAAGTTAACTACCTCCTAAATTCTAGCAACACCCATGAGAGTGGTGTCATCAAAAAACTGGAGATGAGTCTACACATCGAAACTTCGTGCCCAATGCTAGCCATGAATGGAGCCTCTATCCCTATGTTGTTTGAACAACCTCCCTAAACCTTCAACCATTAGAATAAATAAATAATGAGACAGAGGGTCCCCTTTCCTGAGTCTCCACCCAATAGAAAAGGTAGGTGGGGGGGAACCATTTACAAGCACAAAGAAGGAAGATGAGGTCACACAACTCATAACTCATGAGACCCACTCTATGTGGAAACCAAAAGCCAATAGCAGACTCTGAAGGAAAGACCGCCTGAATTTTTCATAGGCTTTAGAAATATCCAATTTAATGAACATGGATTTTTCTTTGGAGGACATGGAATGAATAGCTTTAGCCATCACCACTATACCATCCACAATTTTCCCACCTTTAAAAAACCTCCTTATTCTAGAGAAATCAAGGGGTTCAAACACCTCTTTATTATTTCAACAATCAACTTAGTGATAATATTATAGGTCACATTGCACAACACAATAGGTTGAAAGGAGTCTAAAGAATTGACACCATCTTTCTTAGGAATTAAATCTAGAAAGGTATAATTAATAGACTTAAGCATTTTCTTGTTTGTATAAGACTCTCAAACCACCCCCTACAAATCCGCTTTGATGGTATAGACCAAAATTCCTAAAAGAACTCAATGGGAAAACCATCAAGGCTAGGGGCCTTACCTTTCTTCATCTGAAAGACAATATCTTCAAGTTCCTCCAAAGAGATGGGTTCTAGAAGAGAGTTATTCATCTCCACTGAGACCAAAGGGGGGATGCAGGCCAAAACCAAATTCTCTTCCTCCAAGGCTGGAGGACCAATCTCTAAGAAGAGAGAATAATATAAATGAACCACCTCCTATGAAATAGCTTTATGTGAATTTAACTACATTCCCCCTAAGTAAACATGGGAGAGGCAATAATATTCCCACATCTATGCACCTTTACCAAATTATAAAAATAGCAGTATTCTTGTCACTTTCCTGGAGCCAATCAATATGATATTTTTATTTCCAAAAACCTCCTCCTACAACTCCCATTCAACAAGTTCTCTTGAGCATTTGGTTTCTTCCTAAAGAAAATCAACTATCATCCCCTCTTCCTTGATTTTGAACATGATGCTATCTAGACAATCTTGAATCTATTTACGTCTATGAAAGAGGTTGCCAAAAACCATTTTGTTCCATTTATTAAGCTTGAATTTGAAAAATTAGAGCCTCTTGAAGAAAGAGAACATTACAGTACCAAAGGCACGCCTTCCTTCAAACCACCACTATTCCACAAGATGATGCAAGCTATGGTCCCTGAGCCACATCAATTGAAATTTAAAGGGGGGTTGCTTAGTCATGAAGAATCGAGAAGAGGATAATTTAATCAACCAATGATCTAACCCCTTCCACCCCAAAATCTCAGAGGAAGAGGTCTAGTTATTTCCAACTCATTCAATAGAGACATGAAACCTGTCTAGCCTCTCAAAAATAGAACCCTCCCCACATCTTCAATTATGCTAGGTAAAGGTCCCATTATTTGGTTGAACATCCACTAGATAAGAAACTTGATATTTTCCTGAAGCAAGGAAGAGGATGGCCCCAAACAACTAACTCCCCCTAATTTTTCCCCTAGATTGAAAATAGAATTAAAGTCTCCTACCAAGATCCAAGGATAAGGAGTAAGAGAATGAATGAATCTAATGTGAGACCAAACCAAAGTCTTACCAAGAAAATAATTAGGCGCATACACATTGGTGAAAAAAATCACCTCACCCGAATCAAAACAAGACGCCAACAAAGAAAGGGAATTCCTACTAGCCATCCACCAAAGAGGTGATATCTTGCAGGGGTCCCAAATACATGCCACACCTCTAGCAAAAATTTGAGATCCAACACATTGGCAATACCCTCTCCTCAAAATTTTGGATGCCGTCTTCATCGTATATTCAACCGGAAGCTTGGTCTCCTAAATGAGGAGAATATCCAGTTTATGCTCACGAACTAAATCACAAGTAGCCTTTTTTCTAGGAATGCTACTCAAACCCCTAGCATTCCAAGATAACACGATCATTTATGGGACAAAGAAAAGTGGGTGTCTAATGTCATAACAACACCAAATTCCACCAAAGACTCTCCCATAACTTTATCCTTTCCAAGTCCTTCTTCCTTCCTGATTTAGCCATTTTATCACCAATCACTTTCTTTAAAATTTTATGGTGGATTCCCAAGAATGGCCCATTCTTCTTGTTACCATCATCCTTGAGCCTAGAATCAGTTTCAAACTCATTTATCCCATTAGTGTACCTATGTGTTCATAAGGGGTCTCCTCCAAGGGATTAGGGACCAAATCATCCACTAGAAACACCACATTCTCCTACCCAATAGCCCCCAACTCAATTGGGGATGAAGAAGGAACAATTCCTTCCTTTAAGGTTTCATGCATGACAACATTAGGAGTAGGGTTTAGAGGGAATTGAACAACAAGATCCAATCCTTGAAAGCCCCGAGTCCCAAAGCTATGATCATGTTCCATTGAATCCAACTCTTCAAAATTTTCAAGAACATCAAATCTATTACCAAAGGTCTCTTTGAGCATGCCTTTGTTTTGGTGGTTTTGCACCTTTGCTTTTGAACGAGATTTCATAAGTACAAACCCATTTGAATTAGGCTCCTCACTTTGAATCAAAGCTTTTCCTTTTTCCTTGGAATTATTTGCATGTGCACCCAATAGAGGATGTTGGGTTTTAGATCGCAACTTGGGGTAATTCCTTTGCAAATGGCCATATTCATGGAAAGTACAACACCAGAAAGGAAGAGCTTCATAATTCGCCTCTTGAATCCAAAACATGCTTCCTAATATGATTTCAAGAGACTCCGATAAAGGATTATTCAAATTAATTTCCACACAAAAGGAGCAAAAGAGGTTACCCTTTGGTCAAGTGTTTGACGAGAGGGGCCCAAGGGCTTCCCTAGAACAACTACAATAGAGTGTAAGATGTCCTTGCACCAAAATTCCATTGGAAGTCAAGTGAGATGAATCCAAACAGGGATTTGTGATGGAAGCTATTTTGTCAGATTAAAACCAAAATACCATGGTTTGATGAAAACTCTCGCTTGATTGTGGAAATATGGGCCCCCTTCAAAAACCATATTGTGACCTGCAATCCGAGATAAGACCGCAAAGAAAAAACCATTAGCATCCATAATGATTTCCAATTCTCCTTCAGGGTTCCAGTTGTTGCAGACCCAATTCTCTAGAAAAGGTAAATAAATGTAAACCCCCATAAATTTGTAGATTAATACATGCTTAAAAAAATACAACATATCCTCAGCTACTGCATCTGGGTTGATCACCAACATTGGGCGATCATTACTTTTGTTGAAACACCCATTGGGTTTTGGTCAAGATCCCTAAAATTGGTTGTTCTTCGACTCCTCTACTACATTCAAGAGGAAATTTATAGCATCCTCATGACTAGAAGATGAAGAGTCCCCACTGATGATAGCATCTTTAAAAGAGAGCAATTGGGGGTCCCTCGAACCCCCTGCATGGGCCATGCAACCTGCATAGTTGAGACCCCACCAAGAACACACAAAAAGGAACAAAACATAGCAAGAAAGAGATAAAAAAGAGAACAAAAACCAAGGAATGACAACCAACACAAAAAATAGAACCACCACTGCCCCACACCACACTCACTTGGGCCAAGAAAGCAGCTTGCGACCTCTCTAAGCTGCAAAATGTATAAAATTATTTAAAGTAAGGTTTAATTTTTAATTGGAATTAAAATTATATAGATTATTCTATTATATAATTATTTAGTTTTAGAGTTAATATATATAAAGTATAATTTTAATTTATTAATATTATTTTGAAATTTAAAATAATTATAAAATAGCAATAAATGTTTAATTAGTTATATTATAATCCTAATACAAATTAATAATTATTTTAATTTTTTAATTAAATAATTATTAAGTATGGTTATTATAATTTAAATAATTAACTATGACCTTAATTTTATAATTATTAATTAAATTATAATTATAACTATAAATATTATCATTTTAAAAGTATTATAATTATGTTTATAGTAAAAATTAGGATCAGGGTAAAAATCAAGGTTAGAACTAAAATTAGCATTTGGGATTTACTTGAATAAGATTTTAAGATAATTTTTACTTTTTATTGATCAAATTTTAAAACATGTTAAATTTTATTTTATCTCTATAATTATGATTATATAAATAAGATATAGTTAAACTTATATGTTGATTGAATAAATGCAATTAAAGGTTGCAATTAAATATTTTCTTCATAAATACATTACAAGTTTTTTGAAATGAATATGTATCACATGTATTTAAAAATTTCTTACATTTTAGAGAAAAATCTTAACTTCTTCAAGTAATAAAAATATATTATTAGCAAATCTTGAATTTACAATTAAATTAAAATAAAAGTAAATTTTAATTTGTTAAATTAAATATTTATTTACAAAGTTAAAAAGAAACAAAGTAGAGAGATAAAAGAACAAATGTATTTATTATATGGTGAGATAGTGTAAATGTGAATGCAAACTAAAATAAAATAAAAAAAATAGAAAATATTTTTTAATAAATAAAATAAATCTTAAATAGTTCTAAGCTAAATAAAAATAGTTATTCAATAAACTAGTAGATATATTTTAATTGTCTATGTATGTGTTCTAATTTTTTGAGTTCTTGGAAGACTAAATGAATTTTATTGTAAATATTTTACCTCTCAAGTGAGTTAATTGATGAAAAAAGTAATAGATTAAAATATTAAAAATATATTGTTGTTAATCATTTGAGGTGTTTTTAACATGATAAAAAATGTAATAGATTAAAATATTGAAAAATATGTAATGTCCCCTTTTTCGGCATGATCATGTTTGATGGTGGTTAGCTTATTACTCAGACTCTCGTAGGCTAACAGGTTGGGTTAGAGGGTCAGTGGCCTTATTTGGTGGGTTTTGTCATTTCTGTTCTTGGAGTTAAGTGATTGGCTCACAACATGCCTTGGCAGTTCAGGATTTGACAGCTTCTGACAGCACATCAATACATTGAATTATGAGCGAGATATTAATATTTCAGTGTATTAAAGTGTTTTACTTTATTTGACAGAATATTATTAAGTCAACTTGATTTTATAATAAAGTAATCACTTAAATTTATTTAAGTGAAATATTAAACACTTTATCAAAAGGGGCGCCATTTATTTATTCACTTGACTATTGGAAAGTAATAAAAATACATTTAAATGTATTTTAATGAGAAAGTGGAGTCATTTCCTTGGGATGCGTGCCTTTTGGCTTTATATGCAAACAAAGGAGAAATCGAACTCATTATTGATTATTGATTATTTCAACTTTGCCTTGGATTTCTTCTGTGCTTTTACCTGTGATCAGGGTTTTGAGCAATTTTCCATTGGAGAACGATATCTCTTCAATGTTGAGCATTTTTGAGACTGTGAGAGACCAGTCAAATTAATGCAATTGTGAGAGCTTCATACAGAGGTTCTACTGTGCTTCATTCAGAGTTTTGGATTGGGTTTTCTTATCAGAGACATGAGGGTTTGTAGGGATGGCGACTTTCTTTTAGCTGGAAGATGCTATACTTCATAGCCGTACTTCCTGAGTTGTGGTTTGAGTTTATTGCTTTAAGTGCGTGGCTCTCTATGTAAGGGCGTTTGGGCTTCCAAGGAGAAAACGCCTTTCTTTTTGAGGGTTTCTCTTCACCTTCATTGGCGTCTAGCATTTATCTCTCTTTTGCCTCAGTTTTTAGGTTGGACTTTGCATTATGTAGCTTCCTACACTGGATTTTGTCAAATTTTCACCATCTTGGCTGGCAAACTGGACTACTTTCTTAAATAAATAATCTAGAAGCTTTCGGGTATGTGTATCATTTGTGATCTATTTGTTTCAGTTAAATAATATCTTCTACACTTTCATTCTGAAGAAAATAGTTCAGGTTTACGTTTTATGAGCATTTTATATGATGCGCCCCTTCTCTTCTGTCTATAAACTTTCTCTAAAAAACTAAGAAAACACAAATAATATTTAAAAATACAGAGGGTTTGAGTTGTGAGCCAGTAGGGCTCCTCAGAGTGGTATCAGAGCTCTGATCCTGCCAGCCTGGAGGGTTAGCAGCTTCTATGCGGTCACATTAGAATAGGTTTGACAGGTACTACTCACATAGGGGTTGAACAACAAAGTGGTTATCATGGCTTCTAAATTTGTTGATGAAGTAATGGCTGCTTATGAGGAATATTTAGCATTTCTAGATAAGATAAAAGATCGCCTAGACTTCGAACAATATATGGAGCATCGGATGGTTTATAATAAGCAACGAAGCAAATCAAAGAAATGCGAGCAGCAAAATGTAGAGAGCATTTCAAATAATA
>VDFB02000017.1:379631575-379689331 GCA_007258455.2 Sequoia sempervirens
TTCTTTTAACCATCTCCCTTAAAGAGTGACACTACACATCAATATGCTTGGTCCTAGCATGGCAAATATAATTCTTAGCTAGAAAAATGCAATCTATGAATCGCATAACACCATTGTTTGACTCTTAAGATTAGTACTACCACTCAATCTTTTCATTTGTACAACCTCATTACAACCATTTGTTGCACCATATAATTTTATTTAGTAATTGATAAGGAAACCATATATTTCCTCTTTCTCATACAAGTCACTACTCTAAATATAATAAACAATATCCACTTGTAGACCTCCAATTATCAAGACTTCCACCATAAATTGCATCAACAAATCTATATACACTCAACATCTTTCCCATATAATTAGTACCATGATAAGTAAAGAAATAATTCAAATTTTCCTTCAAGTAATTGAACACATTTTTTTTTTTTTTTCCAATTGGCCTTTCTATGTTCACTTACTTAGAACTAAGTATTCACCATTTAGTCAATAGTCAGTGTTAAATTGTCCCATAGAAAGGCACTCAACCTTGAATTTTTTTAAATGATTCAAAACCTAACTAGCTTATTGAGAAAGGTAATTTATTATTTTACTCTTCATTCGTGCTTCAAATTTACCACTTCAAGAGGAAAAAATCATGTTATTGTAGTGGCCATTAAATCAGTTCTAGAAAATAACAAAAAATTGACTTTGGAAGTAATTCAAAACCCAAAAAGTTCCCATTTAAACTACAAGAAATTTTATGGTTACACTTCATTCAAGCTTTCGATTTTTTTTATAGAACCCTCATTTTTAAACTAAGGGTAATTTTACCCTTGATGAAATAGTATTTTGATCAATTTTTTTTTATGTTTTTAAGAAAGGTTCAAATTCACCCCTAACAATAATTTTCAAAACTAAGGGTAATTGTACCCTACATTCAAACTTCCAATACACCAATTTAAAGAATTTAAAGAATAAAAAATATTTAAGCCCAATTTTAAAATGAAAATATGTAAATAAAATAAATATGCAATAAAGCTAGAAAATTACTACCCAACAATCATTGCTAAATTATCAAAGACACCCAAAGATCGCTAAATTAGTAATCCAAAGCTAGAAACTTTCTACCTAGCAATCATCACAACATTATCAAAACAAAAGAATGCAAGAATGTATAATCAATGACTTTTCTTAATGGAGACTAATTATTCCTTCAATCCTGCGAAAAAGAATGAGTTTAAAGATAAAACCTGTTGTGCCCTCAGCACACACGCCCCATTCAGAACGGGGACCCTCTTTTCTGTTGACCGTGTCGGGTCTTTTGGGGCCACCTCATTTTGCGTGCCCCTCTTTTTTGACATCCTGTCTGGCCGATCTTGCCCTAAAGGTTTCGTTCTAACATCGGCCGTGGTTTCCCTTTTGTTTTCCTGCCCTCTGGGGGCTTGTGGGTGCCTTAGGCCTTTCGGGCTCTGGGGCGGCCCTGGGCGCCTTCGGGCCCGGGCCTCCGGGGTTCCCCTTCCGGGTTTCCTTCCTGCTGTTGTCGCTTCGGCGGCGTTTTCGGGGCATCCTTCCGCCCTCCGAAGTCCGACTGGATGTTGGCCGTTCGTTACTATTCGGGGATTTCCCGGCCGGCATCCGCTCCTTCAGGCCCCGGGAGCCGGAAGTCCACCTCCGGACTTCCGCCCCGTGATTACCGCCCGCGATGGCCATCATACGGCGGCCGTCGGGGCGCGTCGGCCCGTCTTCCGGGCCCCGTGGTCCCTGTCACCGCCGCCGTTCAAATAAAGTGCAAAATGCCACGGCGGCAAAATCCTTACGGCGGCCGTTGTTGCGCAGCCTCCCGCCTGCCGGATCCCGAGGTCCTCGTTGCCGCCGCCGACTCGAATTTGAATCTCAACAACTTTTGGCGCGGACGTACGATGCATTAAATGTGGCATTAATGTGCGGTTGGGTATATAAACCGTGGTCCCCAACTTCATTGTTAACTTTGCGAATTGAACGAATTGGAGCAGCGACCGAATTGGAGCCCACTGCAAACTTCACCATCGCGATCGTCGGCCCCCAGCATCGTTCTGTCAACTCTGCTAGTGCATCCCGTCATCGTCCCACTTAGCGAATTGGAGGTAGGCCATCCTCGTTCGCTCTCCCGTTATTTTTGATCATTTTGAGGGTTTAAATGAATTGAACAACAAATTAAATTGCATAAAACGGACACCCTCTCCGTTGCGCCCCAAACCCATGTCCTCGAATTTTCCGCGGCCCGTCGGAATCATCATTTTTCGCCTCCCGGAACTTGCCCGTGTCGCGGGTGTTCTTCGCACAGGGCGAAGAACGCCACCGGGCCCGGGACCCTCCGTCGCCGTCCGGATCCTAGCCTCGAACCCATCCGCTGGAGGTCGGACCTTCCGGGTCCGGGCCTCCGGGTTTCCCGCCCCGGGCTGCCGCCCTTAACTTTCGGCCGTTTTAAAATAAAGATTTTCCCGCTCTCCTATTTTTCCGTCCCTTGGACCCTTCGGGCCTGGTCGTCCAGAGTTCCGTCCCCGGAACTCCGTGACGGTTCCGCTGCTGCTCCCAGCGGAACCCTGCTGGCCTCCCAACCTTCGGGCTCCGGGATGGCTTTCGCCGCCGCCGTCGCCCTGGCGTTATTTTGATTGCAGCAGCCTCCTCCGCCGATCCTTCCGCATTCCGGGTTCTGGTTCCCCCTTTGCCGCCGCTGCTCAGATGACCACAAAAATCCTCGCGGCGGCCGTCCTGCCCTGCCTTTCCCACCCCGGGCCCCGTTGTCCCTTTCGCCGCCGCCGTTATCACTGCTGCAAACATCATACGGCGGCCGTCGGGGCGCGTCGGTCCGCCTTCCGGTGTCCGGCCCATCCTTCGCCGTCGTTGTCGCCTGTTCGTTCATGGTGTTCTCCGGCGGCCGTCCACCAACGGCTCCCCGTGTCTCGGACCCCGGTTCCCCCTTTGCCGCCGTTGTGCAAGTCATCATCAAGTAATTGCGGCGGCCTCTTCCTCGTGCTGTCCCGCCTCCCGGGCTCCGGTAGTCTGCTCGCCGCCGCCATTCGAAACGAACAAAACTTGCATGGCGGCCATCGAATAGCATCCTCCCGTCCTCCGGGTCCAGGTGACCTGAATGCCGTCCGATGTAAACTGGAAAGTAAACCTAAGCGTGGCCGTCCTTTCTGCCTCCGGGCTCCGGCTTCCGGACTTCCGCCTCCGGACTTCCGTCTGGTGCCCGCCGCCGCTGCTCCCATCGCCCAGCTGCCTTCCGGCCTGAAACCTCCGAAGCTCCTCAAATCGGTCCAGATCAATCCAAATTGAAAATCTAACTTCGACCCACATCCTAAAACATGTCGTTTTCCATCATGGGTCTCTTAGAGCATTAAAATCTTGCCAACGGATGTCTCCGGGGGCTTTCGCTCGTGTTTTCCCTTCCTTACAGCATTCCTGCTAGGGAAGTCCGGCCCTCCGGGTCCGGATTGGTCAAATGCTTTGATATGATATAGATATCACCTAAGGGTTAAATTTATGATGTATTTAAATAATTATTTAGGTGATATGCTCGATACGGACTAACATTAACGTTTTCGGTGTTTTCTTGTGCTAACTTCGCCCTTAGCCTGCAGGATATATGGAATCGGCCGCAGGAACTTCAGGGGCCTCTACCGAAAAGGACAAGGGTAAGAAACCTGGAAGGGCCATTCGTGGGAAAGAAGACAAAGATCAGATGAAATTTCAATTCCAAGGTGAACCGCTCCAGTCAAAAGTCTTGACTGACTGGAGGGAGATATCGGACACCAATATCGGCCAGGTGGACATTGACGAATTCACCCAAAGGGTCAAGATCGACCCTAAGACAAAGAATGCCCGGATGATACGCCAAAGTGGAATCGCAAAGGCTGCTGGCTTTCCTCCGTCTCTAATAGCACCAGAGTTGGTAATGGCTTGCCGAGAAGCCTACCAAACAGACACCAGAACCATAGTAGACAAGGAGGGGAATATCCTCGCAGACATGTCTCCGGAGGGAATTGCAAGAACCTTCCACATTCCCACATTTCCACACATGCAGATCCCCACAATGGAGCAGTGCCAGGCAGCATGGGACACCAATCCGTTGGGCTGCAAGAAGTCAATCAACGTCTACTGGCTCAAGGAGAAACGGGGCAGCGCCGCAAAAGTTCCTCAGGAGCTTTTCCGCAACGACTTTCATGAAGACTATCACGACCTAGTGACCATGCTGAGCAGGGTCATGGGCATCCCGACAGCCGCCTTCTTCCAGGAATAGATGGCTTATTATATTGAACAGATCGTCCGAGGGAATGAGGACGTTAAAACCAAGATTTCATTTGATTGGGGAAGCATCATCAGCAACTGCTTCCACGAGCAGTTTATGAATGTCAAGAAGAGCAACAAATTCTATATGACCTCGTACCTGGTGTACTCATTGGCGGATAAGAGGCAATATAGTGGACTCTTCAGGGCGCCGGATGGAGAGCATAAGCGAGGACTCAAGCCTTTTGACCAATACCCTCAGCTACAATACCGCTACTTTAAAAAGGAGTACCGCCGGATCAATGATGCCTTCATAGGCCATATTATCAGACTGATAGCCGGGGACTTCGAGAGAAGGGTATCTCACAGCGCCAGGGCACTCCTGAAGGAATATGCCTTCCTGTACATTTAGTTCCCTAAATTCACATACATCCGTGCCCAAGGGTTCACAGAACGACCAAACAAACTGTCGAGGTACCCAAATGACCGAATCATCCTCCTGGAGCTTTCCCGGCAGCTCCAACATATTCAGGCGGTCTTCAGCCAGAAGCACGTAGCGGGGATCCCTTATCCCATGATCCTCGGCCAGGGCCAGTATCGGTTGCAAACATCTCAATGCGCCGGTAACTCAGAAAAGGAACTCAAGGAGTATAACCTTGAGTGGTACACGGCTCGCCCACGAATGGATCCCCACGACCACGTCAGGAAGGCGCTAGGGCCGGCATACGCCCACCTGTACCATGTTGAGGATTTCTGGGCAGACTGTAAAGATGATAAGGAGGTCCGCCAGAGACATTATATGCGGATGACGGTGCAGTTCTTGAGAAGAGTACAGCTGTTTCCGGTGCCAGACCAGCTTGAGGAAGATGAATCCACCCAGGTGCACCCGAGGTACCCTGCGATTGCCGACCTGGCAATCCCCTCCATCGACTGGGATGAGCAGGAGGTCGAGGACCTGGATACCGTCACTCAGCCTATCATAGCTCGCACCAAGGAGTGGGTTGATGGGCAAGTGGAACAACTAAAGCAGCAGGGGGTAACTCTTACATACGAGGCACTCAAAAACGGGCCAAGTGCCACGGAAGACGTTGCTGCCTCCCCATCAGCTGGTGAGACTTCCAAGTCTCCCCCCATCACCAGGTCCCAGAAGAGGAAAGAAGCAGAAACAGCGCAGTCCGGGGGCCCCAAAGAATAAACAACAAAGGATACGGGAGGCTCATCTCCCAAGAAACTCAAAAGGACATTAATCACAACCGAGGCACAACCTCCTTTGCTCCTTCCTCCCCCGGCTGGTGCGCTGCCCACTTCTCAGGCCACCATTGCCTCATCTCCACAAGCGGTGGACATTTCTGTTTACCTCGCCTCTTCACCTCCAGCCGGATCCGTAATCAATATTGATTCCTCCTCCAGCATGACTACTTCCCCTTCCTCTGCTGCTGCCATGTCCCCCATCACCTCGCTACCTCTGGCAACAATACCATCGCCTATTCCCCTTTCTAGCGTGCCCGAGGCCATTACACGGCACCTGCAAAATCTTCCCCCCGAGCTCTCGCAACTTTTAATGGATCCTGCTCTCCAAGCAGCCTTGGCCCAAGCACTCGCAACATCCCAGCCTTCACAACCGCCAACAGGGCCCCCAGCCATGGAGGCCACCATGCAGATTTCAAAAGAGTTGGAGGAGCAAGAGCGAGAGGCTTCAAAACCTATGGAGGAGGAGGCCGACGACTATTACGAGCAACCTGAGCACGATCGCAGAACCATTGACAAGGTTGCTTATGAAGAGGAAGAGACAGGCTCCTCCGAGGGCAGGGATGAAGGGGATGGCTCGGGAGATAAAGAGGTTGTCCAAACTTTTGATGAGGACATCGAGGAAGAGTCGGCTCAGCAGCCGGGTGAAGAGGGGCAGCCACCGGAGGAGCAGCCCAAACAAGCCGTCACTGAGGCCGAGGTCCATGTTGCGAAGAGCCCAGGAACCGAGGCTGTCGAAGAAAAGGAAGAAGGGGTGGCGGGAGAGGAAGATCCCACTCAGCTATTGACCACGAGGGCACCCGTCAAAAGCCTCGTATTCTATGAGGACTCCGATGAGGAAGGGGACGCTGCCAAAGAAAAAGAAGAGCTGGAAAAGGAGACCGAGGTCTTGCCTCTGACAGAGAAGGGTGAGGGCAGCCGCGAGACGCCCAAGGACAAGGCTGCCATGCCCGACTGGCTAGAAAAACAACTCGAAAAGACCAATCCTATCTTGAGCGATCCGAGGTCGAGGTTGGAGGCCATCTTGGCTCGATCTCTAGCCACACCAAAGAAGGAGAAGAAGCCTAAGGTCCGTTCCAGGGTAACCATGGACGCTTCTGGCTCCCGAGCAGCACAAGTGGCAACGCCAACTGTTGGCCAGGCCGGAGTAAGCTACAATATTGCCACCATCGACCTAGGGACGGCCACCAGGGAACAGAAGGTGGGACATCTCGAGGAGTCAGTGGCTACGGTAGTGCACCTGATTAAGCAGGATAAGATCACCAAGGATGAACTAAAGGCGCAGGTTGCTGCCCTAACTGACTACATCCAACAATGGTCTTCAATCGACGACCTCCCCACTACCTCTACGGCCGCGCCACAGCTGCTCTCCAAGGAACAAATAGATAAGCTGGAAAGGAGGAAGAACCTGGAAAAGACCACGGAGGACTGGTTCTAGTAGGTTGTGAAGGTTGGAAACATAGGGATCGGCTTGGCTGTGCAAATAGCCAACAAGTTCCTGGACCTGGTTCAGTCCTTGGAAGGCACGAGGAAGCTCTGCACCAACTTCCCCGCGATCTATAACTCTGCCTTCCCGAAGTTCGAGGCCATCCTCCAAATGCCAGAAAGCTCATGGGAAGAGAAACTAGAATTGAAGGAGGAGGATCACTGGCTGATAGACATATGGCGCAGGGACCTCATCCACCGTAAAGAGAGAATGGAGCAGATCTAGAGCAGGGTTGATCCGGATATTGCGTGGATCAAGGAAATTCGAGCAGAGTGCACCGAGTACCTGAAGTTGATAATGGGCCATGATATGCCCACTGTGCAATTAGATGCGGAGAAGGTTAGGCCCTATTTTGAGGAGAGGATGAAGGATGGGGCAGCCGGAGATATCACGACAGACTTCCTAAGTTTCGCTGCCCGTGCCCTCGATAGATCAGAGCTTTTCAGAGATCAGAGATCAAAGTATGATGAAGACTGGAAGCGGCTGGAAGAGAATGCCAAAGAATGGAGCTACCAGACGTTGAAGTGCGAAATCCTTGAAATAGACAAGCTCCAAGCTGTCATCCTCAAGTAGATTGATCACGCAGCCTCCGAGGAGCAACCAGACAGTCCAGCCAAAGAAAAGGACCTCCCAGAAAGGTAGCTACAGCCAAAGGAACAACAATCAGCTACAGGACGAAAATGCAAATAGTGTCATCCACTAGGTGACAAAATAGGGAAAAGACAGAATATGTTTTAAAATTGTAAATCTATTTCGGGGTAGGTGAAACCCTATTTTGTAATTAATCTTGGCCACACAATTGTAATGAATCTTGGCCATTCATTTGACTTTTGAAACACTATAAATAGAGGACTCCCCTCATTTGCAAAGGAGAGTTGAGTTGTTGTAAAGACATGCTGCTGAAATATATGAGAAATAGCATTGACTTGGTGCATTTCCTTGTGTTCTCTCATGTTAATTGATTCATTTCTCCAATCTTAGATGTTAGCTTAGATCTATTTGCTGTTTAGTTAGCTCTTCATGTTACTTTGATAATCTTAGAAATGCTGTTGGTTGTTCATGAAAATTTCTGCTTTGTTGATAACTCCTTAGTCCATACTTTTTGCTATTTGCTGAAGGTAGACAACTTTGCAAAGTTAGCCTGGACCTGATTTAAGTTTCCTCAAACACTTATCTTTAGTTCATGCATGTATGTGGTGGATGAAGGATAAAAATCTGCAGCCCTTAGAAGATTGCACAACTCCCATGATATTGTGAAATTTCTGGTTAAGTGGGGGATTGTTTGAAGGAATTGTCCATTGCAGGGACTCCATTATCACTATTCGCAGCAAGCTTTAGGCTTAGGAACTTTTCTTCTCCTTCGCTCCTTTTTCACTTTCTTTAGGAATTGAACAACACCAAGGTTCATTATACCTTATAAAGCTGAATCTAGCAACTAGATGGAGTTCAAGATTGCTGTTTGAACCTGCAGTCAACACCTGAATGCTTTCATGCTAAGAACTCCCTTTTTGAAGATCCTACTTCGTGTTTCACATCCACACTTTGTATTCCCGTAAGGCCGCCTTGTGATTCCAGCAAATCACATCAACTACTGAGGTATCTAAGCACTGTCATGACCTGACATCCGAGAGACCTTGGGATAGTGTTCTGCAATCCGATTGTGGAAGATTGTCTTTCAAGAGAGGTAGTGCACCTACGCACTGCCTGTGTTGAGAAGTGCATAAAAACACCATCAACAAAACCCTATAAAACATTTTTAGTTCACATTTCTTAAGCTCATGACAGATGAGTCTCGCATGAGTTTTCTTAATATGAGGTCCTTTGATTAATGAAAACATCATAGCTTCAACATCACTTCTGTGAAACATCACACAACTCTATAAACATACCATATATTAATATCACTATCATTTTATATTCTTGTTTCCTCGAATGACATGAGGGTTGCAGAAATGACTCAAATCCTTTCAAGCAATCATATTGTCAATAAATGATTTTTAAAATATTTTTTGCTAAAAAATTCACATGTTGACATTTGGAAAAGTAATTATTTGTTGAAGTTTGAAAAATTCACACAATATATTGACTAGAAAGGACAAACATTAATATCTCAGTTAGACAAAATGAAATGTGACAACATTCTCTAAAGACATACTAAAAACGATGTTTTTATTTATGCTGGAGGCGTATCCTATTTGAAGAAGACAAAGCTAATTTTGGGCGATCAATGGTTGGTATCAATCTGCTGACCATTAAACGAATCTCAGTGGTTCATCATTTTAAAAGTTTAAAAGTTTTTTTTAAAAAAGCTAAAAGTTTAAAAGTTTTTTTTAAAAAAGCTTTTTTAAAAGTTAAAAGTTTAAAAGTTTAAAAGCTTTTTTATATTGATTTTATTTATAATTAATAATTTTTAAATTAACTTTTATTTTTTTATATTGATTTTATTTATATTGTTAATAATTTTTTAAATTGATGTTTTAAATTATTATATGAAATGTGGATTATATTTTAATTATAAATAATTTAATTACATCTATTATTATATATTATATTTTAAAATAAAACTATAATTACATAAAATGATTAAAATAGTTTTATATATTACAAAAATAGATCAGAATTTATCTTAATTGACTTTCCACACTTCTTCAGCGTACCCATTGCACACTAAGATGCAATTGCTAATTCAACTTTAGTCAATAACTTCTTAAGAAAAAACGGAGTCTAAATTATCAACTATTTATCTCCACAATAAAGCCCTGCTACCAGGACCCTCTCCCCTTCTATATAGAAAAGTGCCCGAAATTTCTAAACATGTAAGATGCAGGGTGCAGATATTCCACACTGCTTCCAGGGCATTCCATAGAGTCCGGGATACATTTATTTCGAGCGGACGTACCGTACAATAATTTAAACAATAGTCAAATAACAAATAAGGTGTCCCGGTTGAACTTTTTTCTTTTTTCGACAAATTTATTAATATCGAAAAGAGAAAGGAACGAAAGCAAACAACCATATTTACGGAGCTTTGTCTGTATATACACCTATTCCTCATTACTTACGCAGAAAGTTCAGAAGACATCATAGTTTTGAATTCAGAGAAATCTAGCACTCCATTGCAGTCCAAGTCAAATCTGTGAATCATTTGCTCGCATTGTTGTGGGTGTTGGGTTTGTGGGATTAATCCCATCGTGGAGAGCACTTGTTGCAGCTCTTCACAAGAGATGTATCCGTCGTCATTCTGATCAAAAATCTTGAACGCTTCCATCAAATCGTTTGTCTCGTGTTCTCTTTCATCTTGTTCGTGGTTGAAGATGATCTGATATAAATCAACAAAATCATTAAATTGAAGACTATCGCTACAATCATCATGACCTTCGCTTCTCAGTATAAATCTCAAATCTTCTCCTGACATTGGTATTCCGAGCTTGCTAATGAAACCACAGATTTCATCCACGGTAACGGCTCCAACTGTATTTTTGTCCAGTATTTCATATACTCTTCGAATTTCATTCAGATCGGCCATTTTAAGAGGAAAACTTAGTGTAATAATCTATAAATTTATTAGACCAGACCCAAAAAACGATAGTCTTTGCAATGTAAACGTAAAAAGAAAACGTGAATAAGGCACACAATTGAAGTGCTTGTTGCAAGGATTAATTCAAATTTATAAGAGGAAGAATGGAAATCTCAAGGCCATGGCAAGGAAAGAGGGAAGGATTGGCAGCAGCCTACCACGAAAGACAATTGTAAAAGACTTGAACAACACCGGTGCCGTTTTTATGGACCATCTTCCCCATTCATCATCAATGAGACTTTCACTTACGTCATCATCTCTTTCGCTAGAAGCTTAATTACTTTGATTGATTCGCACCTAGCAGACGTGGAATTTGAGCGTGTCCAACACACTTCCCAATCAATACGCTTTTTTATTACATAAGAAACGGTTCTAGACTTTAGAATTGCCTAAGTGGCTAATTTGTTTTCTAAAATATTATATACGACAGCGTACCTACATCATCAAAAGTAATTTAGTTCATCATTAGAAATAATTCAGGTGGTCCTAAAAGTTGTTAGTGTTCAAATGCCAGACGACAACCGCTATTAAGTATATAGATGAACTTATAGCATATTTCATCATTAGATAAGATTGTCATATGTTATCTGGTACTTCACGCTCTCCTTTCGCTGTCGAACAGGGCAGCCTTCAACAGTTCCACACTCTAACGGAACACATTCAATATACAATAGAACATCAGTTCCAAATATTTTAAACTCGAGAATAAATCCATTATAGATGTACTACCATAGAAAAATAACTATTTTTTTAATATTATAGGCAGCCAATCATGAAGTATTGTAGCCTTTATGTTCATATGACATTTTAATAAATATTAATAATATTGCGTACATCAAAATATAGAGAGCAAAACGATAAGGAACAGTAATTTAACTACAATTTCAATAGAGCAAAGGAATGAAAGCAAATGATAAAAGAATAGAAGGGACTTCTCACTAAGCAAACCTTGTTGAGTTTAGTGATAGTGGTCGAGACAATTGGTTGATTGTTGAAGATGAATGTTGGTTGGTCAATCTAGTAGTACAACCTTCTTTCACATCTAGTTTCTCTTCTTGAAAATGGCTTGTACAAGGGCACATTTATAGATTTTGGCTTGGAGTGATGGATGGAGCAATAGAGGGATGGGATTGTTCTATTTGCAATAGAGAATGATATGATTACAATTGGCATCATGCAATTGGTGCTAATAATTAGAACAAAGATTGAGAAGAGATGGAAGGTGGAGATTTTCTCAATCTTGATGGAGGGTGAGGATAAAAAAAAGTGTATTTTAAAAGTCTTGTGTATTTGGAGCCTTGTGCATTTGGAGCCTTGTGTGAAATGGACTTTATTTACTTTAAACAAAGTAGTGGAGGAATATACAAATGAATAATTAGTTGACTAAACCCATTTTTTAATTCAATTAATGATGAGCAATATTTTAGAGGAATTAATTAAATATTGAGTATTTATTTAATATATGATAGAACATAATGTTTGTATTTATTCAATTAAGGTGGGAACATTATAAGAAAGACTAAATTATTTAGATTGACCAAACAAATAAAAGTAGTTTATGTAATTAATAGTAGATGAATTGTTACATTTATTAATTAAATAATAAAGAATTTTTTAATTACAATCTTGGTATGGTTGTTGTTGGAGGTGTTATTAGGGACCACAAGGGCACTCTTGTTGAAGGATATGTCAAACATATAGGAGTCTTCTCTAGTATTGTAGTAGAAGCAACAATGGCTTGGTGGGGTATAAGGAGATCAAAAGAAAAAGGATATAGCTTGCAGCGTGCCACCTGCTCCCAAAGATCATCCAACCACGAACATGTGTAATCTTGTCTACTCGGCATGTTCTTCTCTCACTCGTCACTCTCAAGCTACAAGAAGGTAAAATGAATAGTAACTAACAAGTTACTTTCATCTACTTCTTTTAACCCCTTTTCATCTCTTTTTACTTTTACGCATTAAGATAAGGTTACTATCTTTTCAAGAAATCATAATGTAGATCTTCTTCAAATCAACATAATGGGAGCTAGGGTAATCCATATTCAGCGTCGTTTGATGTGTTGGAGTCACGATTCCACACCCGACATCATCATCCATCTATCATTATGTGGCATGGTACTTGGAAATGCCCTACGATATGATCTTTCTTATTCTATGCGGCTAGATTGCTACCTTGATTCCACCTTTGTAAAGCAAGCGAAATCAAGGGGGGGCATACATCTACCCTCAAATTGGATTCCTAAGAGTTAGATAAAAGGACTTCTGGATAATTAACGAATGTGTGTTGCAGGATGCAAATCCTAATATTGTGGTTTTGCAAAAAATTACAATAGGGGCTTTGTTCTTCCACCTTTTGAATAAGTATCCTTCTATGTAATTATGTGCATTGTTTAGATTCCTTTAGCTTACATATGCAAGTAGAGTCATATGGGCTTAAAGTGGGGGCTAAATGCATCGTAGAAAATTATACCCTCTTAAAAAAAAGACAATTTCACGTGCAATTAGACCCACTTTCGAGTCCCTTTGCATCATTTATCCTTAAAAAAAACATTTATAGGCCCCTAAGACCCATTATTTTTTATCCAGAGGCCCATTTTACTTGAGAAATCACATAAAATCCGACAAACAACACATAATTCATTCATACCCTGAAAACCCACCTTCAAAAATCAGTAGTGGGACCCATTCACAACCTTGGGTGAATGAGTCCCCTCTGGTAGTGGGACCCATTCGCCAAAGGTGGCGAATGAGTCCCCTTTGAGGGAAAATTCAATTTTGAGTGGGAATTTGATTAATTTAACTTCAATTTATGGTGAATGTCGGCCTCTTAGGTCTAAATAAAGAGAAAATAAGGTGTTGTTGCTTATACATACTCATTTTAAGTCATTTCACACATCTTTTTAGTCATTTTTCAAAAGCAATTTCTAAAATCAAGTCTTCTACCACAAGTCTCATTAGCAAAAGTTGAAGTTTTAGGGCAGCAAACTAGGGTTTTTGCAGGTCTTGAAGCTCACACTTTTTTTCAAGATTCAACATTGCAAAGGGTTGATTATGGATGCCTATGGTGAATCATGAAGAAATCTAGGGTGAAGAGGTGCAACTAGCCACCAAATCACACCTAAGGACTTGGTTTCATAATGACTCCATCTTCCATTTTCACTCTATCTTTAGATTAAGGTTTGTATTTTGTTTGTTTGTCATTTGCATGTTATTTCACTTCCATTTTTGATATGTTGTAAGGTTTCTAGGGTTGAGATCTTGCATCATACAAATCATTCTTTCATTGCTTATTCTAGAACAATAGAATAGGGTTTTTGTCATATTTCAAATCTTCCTAGTCTTTAACACATCCAAGGCTAGGGTTTGTGCAATTTTTTCTCCATTTAAGGTTTAATTACCCAACTAGGAGTTTGACCAAGGAAAACCCCCCATTAGACAAACAATTTTAAGCTATTTTATAGGAAATTTTTGAGATTTGAAGTCGGGTTTCTGTTAGAAATTATCGTGCAGGTGTCAAGATGTAGGACATAAATCTAAAGTTGCAAAAGTTTGAAAGTAGACTAATTTTCCATGCATGGTTAATGAGTCCCTCCTGAGGTGTAGATTTGAGTCAGATGCGGATCTTGGTTCTCGGTTGATAGAAAATAACTTCTATGCAGAAAAATTCCTATCCTAGGACTAATTCTCCTAGAGTGGCGAATGAGTCCCAGTCAGCTCAAATTTAGACATCAGCAATTTTCCATATTGTCTTCTAGTCTTCTTCTATTTCCCAAGTGCACCCATTCTAAAAAATAGCTTTCTGTTCAGTATAATTTACATTTTTGTTCATTCTTTTAAGCTTTTTGCAAACAACACTGTGTTTTCCAACATATCTTAAATCTTAGTTTTGCATTCATAATCATTCATTTAAATTACTTACTTGCATTTAATTCACTTCATTTATCTTAGATAACATCATACATAACATAATTTGAATGAACCCCTTAGCATTTTTGGCCCTACATCTCTCCTTTTAGGTGAAAAACCCTAAAAGAGCTAGAGAAGTGCATTGGTGCCAAAAATCTACAGTTCACTTATAGATTGCTAGGAAAGAAAAGTTATTATGGAAATGAAATATTTCCAAATTGGCATCTTTAGTAAGGATTCTCTCCACCTCTTTCTTTCATGCCTTAAGTACATTACTCCTAACAAGTGGCATAATGGGCATTCTAGGACCATAATTACCTACAAGCTTGACACATGCCATAATTTGTCTCCTCCTTTTGGCAACCACTTCCTTAAGATTTCTTCTTGCATTTCAAACCCCATTCATTCTGCTTGATTGTGTTGATTTTTGTGTTAAGATCCCTCTTTTGCCTCTGTATCAAACTCTTTGCTACCAATATGGGGGGCTCAAGAAAAATATTTGAACCCTTGTCTCACATCTCACTTAAATAGAATGTTAACTTGTGGTTTTTTTTCAAGAAGCTAGCTTCACCCCAATTTTCAAAGAAATGCAAGGGAATGACGATAACCTTACCTCCAAATTCTGCAATTCCTAGAATGTGGGTAAGGTTGTTATTGGTGGCATCTAGTTTAAAGTCACTACAAGCCTAATTGTGAAATTCATGGGCCTCCATTGCAAAGGACTTAAGGTTACAAATATTTGTAATGGGAAGTACTAGAAATTCAAAGACAAGTTATTTGAGGAAGGTGAGAAAGTCATGTGTTTGCAAAATGGTTATGAAAAGGAGAAATCAACCCCCTATAGCCTAGTGAAATAAAAGAAAATGGGGTAGGATGCTATCGTATGGCTTAGGAAATAGAGCACACCCACCTTTCCAATCATTTTATTAAAGGATAACCCTAGAGATCTCAATGCAAAGGAGAAAGAGATATTGCAATAGGGTTTTCCTAGGGGTTGATTGTAAACTAATGAGGGGTTCACCGCTAAGTTAAGAGCTAGAAAGAAAAATTCAATGCAAATCAAAATGCTTAGTTCCCTAACTCAATACAATCTTTTGCTAAATGACCTCGAAATCCATATAAAGCAAAAAAACAAGCTGTGAGATGAAATGCGTACACCTAGAAATCTGAAGATGACTAATTGAAGCTCTAAAATGTTTGAAAATTTGAATTTAATGTTGACTAGGACTCATATGCCAGGTTGGGAAAATCAGTCCCAGATCTAGTTTTCTATGCAGAAACAAGAATCTGGAAAATAGGTATCTAAATCTCTAAAAATATAAATTTTGATATAAACTGGGACTCATTCGCCAGAAGTGGAAAATTAGTCCAATTAGGGTTTTCTAAAACTTTAAGGTCTAAATCTAGTCTTCAAGGTCTTCTCTATGCTTCCTAATTGATTTCCAGATCTGAAACCTCGATTTACAACCTATAGAAGCTCTCCAAATATCTTCAATGCAAGGTGTCAACTTTGACAACTTTAGACACTTTGACAACTTTCTCCAAAATTTCTCCTCAATGTGTCTTCAATCTAAATCTACAAATCACACACTAAAGAGAGGGAAAAATGTTGTTTTGTTAGTGGATAGGGGTTTTCCTTGGTCAAACCCCTTTTTGGTAATAAAACCTTGAAATACAATGAAGTAGGAATGGAGAATGATGAATGAACAAAATATGATGTTGCTACTCACCAAACCCTAGCAATAAGAGGCTACAAACATGTATGAGATGGATCCAATGGATGTAGATCTTGAATTTTTCTTGAATGTGATAGATCTTGAATGAAATTCTAGAGCTCGAATCATAAAACCATACATCACAATTATTAGCTCAAAAATAAACATGATGCTTGGATAATGCTCTAAAATCCTTGATAATCTGCCCTTGAATGCTCTTGTGAACTCAAACTTTCTATAGGGATAAATACTTGAATGCTTGGGGTGAAAATGAGTGAAAGAACCTTGTATTTATACTTAATTATGCAATAATTCCCAAAATTACAACACTAAAATCCAACACCAGATCTAGGAGGTTAAAATCCTCCCAAAAATTTGAATTAATTTTGATTTTGGGCTGCACGAGACTCATTCGTCCAAGGTGGCGAATGAGTCCCATTGGGCATAATTTATGGGACCATTTTTAAAAATGCTTAGAAAGATGTCAAACTAGGTTTGGGACCCAACAACTTAGGTGAGACTCATTTTCCCAAGGTGGTGAATGAGTCCCAAATCACTAAATCTAGGCCATACAACCTGAAAACACCCAAATTATGATTGGATGTTGATTTGTGTCAAGATTATCCTTGAAAAGATGCATTAAATGAGACTTGTGGATGAAAAATAGGGCTAATTAAAGCATAAGAAGGTCCAACTATTAATGAAAACCCTAGAAAAGTGTGAAAATGTGTTACAACACTTTACAACTCTTTAAATAAGGCATGATTAAGGTTAAAAAGAGTTTTATTAGGTTCAGTTTATTAATAAAACATTAGAAAAGTGTGAAAGTGTGTTACAAAACTTCACGACACTTTAGCAAGGTACCACTTATCTTCATTAGTTCACAAGGGTCCAAGACCTAGTGTGAATGTGTCAAACACATTACAACACTAAATCAAGGCAACATTAAGCCTAGTTAACAAGGAGGGCCCAAACAAGCAAGGGAAAGTAAAAGGGGTACTTTTTTCCATTACCAAACCTAGTAATCATTCACCTAATTTGTTACTTCACCCTTGAGGGAAGATATGTGAGTATACATGGTTACCATTTTCCATTATTAAATCATGTTTTTCATAAAGAATGGATAAATGTTCCTTTTTTCCTACTTTCTTCCCTTTTGGACTATATTACTAAATGTACCTCTCCACCCTTGGATCAAGGCTTAATCTATGCCCTCTACAAATTTATACATGATGCTACCCCACATTCAAACCCTACTCCCATTGCTACCTCTAAGGATTTATGGATTTTTGAAAATCACTTGTGGTCTTCTCATAAATCTCTCCCATCAAGGTCTAAACAAAAATCTAGAAAAGGGCTCTCCCTTATCTCCACTCCCCCAAATCCCTCTTTTGGGTAGGTCTAGCAGATTGCTACCCCTAAAAAAGATTAACAAGCTTTGGCATGTAAGAGCTCTTGATTGGTAAATAGGTATGGCACTACCCATATGATGGTGGGCTAAATAAACTTGCACATAGGCCAAATTGGCCAAATTTCCTACAAAACCACAATAATATCTTGCAAAGAGGTCTAGATATTACAAATTTTCTACCAAAATGGAAAATTGGCAAAGGGAAGATTGACCCTCTACTTATTTTTTTTCATTTTTTTACAAATAAATTAGTAAACTACAGATTGCATGCATCCAAACAATTATGCCCACACAAAGATCATTTTTAAGTATAGATTAAATTGCATGGAACTCTAAACTAGACTTGATGCAAGATTTTGGGAAGGGTTTTTTGTATCGCTCTAATACCATGTTAGGATTTTTATCCAAGATCATAATAGAAAAAACCTTGTGCTTCCACACAAAATACTTGCACACAGTGATCCAGCCTACACTAGTACAAAAACAACAATATATGACTAAAATAAACTACTAAAAGTTGCATATAAATGACTAATTTTGATCGTGTGACCATTAGTAGTTTATTGCTGGTCATTTATAACATGACCAAATTTATGACTAAACTATTTTAGTCATTTATCTAGTCATTGATTGTTGTTAACTAGTCATTTATTTAGTCATTGATTATTGTTAACTGGTCATTTATTTAGTCATGGTAGTCATTAAATTCATTTATTTAGTCATGGTTTAGTCATGTTAATCATTTATTTAATCATTTATGAACTAATGCTTTCAGATGTGTATGCAAACTCTTATGTTTGGAGAATGCTATTACAATAACTAGTCTATGAAATTGCAAACAAGAGAAAATTTTGTTGTGATTGAATAATATAAAACTTTAAATCTCTTATGTTATTAAAACTTCAACAAATTTGGGATTGAAACAACATTGGAAAATAATTCTCTATATATTCAAATTATATATAAAATATGTTACAAAGAACTCTATATATAGAGTTTTGAATACAAAATCTTTTGCAGTATGCAAACTGCTAATTTATTATAATTTTAAAATTGAAAAAAAACTAAAACTAAATGGTGTGAATGTATGTCTTCAGTGATGCCACTATTGCACATGAGATGGGCAGTAAATGCATCCAGTAAGGCACTGGTTTTGCATTTTCTCCTTGCTCTGTACCTATCCACAATCAAAAAATAAACATATTACTAGGTAGCATAAACAACGAATATCTTAAAAGTAGATACCCATAAGCATTAGAGTAAGTCTAATAAATAAAAATGCATAGAATTAATGATATTACAAAAAAAAAGCATTTGCAAAATAATTAATATCAGAGTAATATCTTAAATATTACTAGCTTATCAAAGCAATATCTCCTTGTTGTATACTATCCATAAACATATTACTAAATAGTAGTAAACAATGAATATCTTAAATGTAGATACCCATAAGCATTAGAGTAAGTCTAATAAATAAAATTGCATAGAATTAATGATATTGCAAAATAAATGCATTTGCAAAAGAATAAATATCAAAGTAATATCTTAAATATATTACTAGCTTATTAGAGTAAGTCTAATAAATAAAAAATACATAGAATTAGTGATATTGCAAAATAAATGTATTTGCAAAAGAAATAATATCTACTCTTTCTATTTTGGATTCAATTATTGTATTATTCTTTAAATCAAATCACCATGATATCTAGAAAACTTAAATTTCATTCTAAAATTAAATTAAATTCTAATTTCTAATTTAACAATTACTAATTTAGATATAAAAGCAACCTTTCTTTTTTAGTTTTTCTTTTCTAATGAAAAAGAAAAACTAAAAAAGAAAGGTTGCTTCAAAAAACTAAGCTAGTAATAAAATTATAATAAAATTATTTAAGAAAAACTAAAAAAATTATTAGAATGTCTCCTAGCCTGGAATTTGATGGTCTATTTGACCGTTTTTTTAATTTTAGACCATATATTACAGCTATAAAATTTATTAGACTGTATAGTTTGACTTACTATATTTTTATTAAACCTTAAAAAATTATTATAAACAAAATATAATATAATATTTTAATTTATAATATATATCATTTTATAATTTTTATTATAAAAAGATAAATTAATTTAGAATAGAATATATCTTTTTTGAATATTTTCTAATATGAATTTAGAAACTTTGATATTTTTATAATAATTATCATTTTTTTATAGTAATATATGTGATTTATAATATTATTATAAAAATATATATTAATTTAGAATCTTTTCAAAATAGAATATAATTATTTTTAACTTTTAGAATATATTTAACAAGATTTGTTTTTAATATGAACTTAGAAACTTTTGTTAATTGTTAATTATAACCGTAGATTTTTATATTTATTACTAATAATTATCATTGTTTTCTGATTTTCAAGATATTACATTTATAAAAAAAATTATATAAAAATTCATAAATTAAACAATGTTTTTGACAGGCATTTAAATGACCAAACTATCATAAAATTTTCATATGACAGATAGGGGTGACCGTCAAATTCCAGAGAGTAAAAAGTGTGCACAACACACAAAGATGTCGGAGCCTCTGAGCGTTCTGTGCAGGCGCCTAAACAAGCCATTGGGTAGGTGAGCAGAGGGGTCTACAGCGTAACTAATTTAACCGAAGTGCGGCTCTTTAAGTCCTACGCGCAGGCAGCCTTGAATTTGAGTGTGACATAAAGACTGATACAGCTGGGGAATCTGTTTATGACATTGAAGTGGAATGCAACGAAGAACTGGAAACCCTATGGAAAGAGATGCAGTGCGCTATCACTTTATGTCAAACTATTTTACTTTTAGACTCGGGAAGCATCACTCATGGCTAAATCATTGTACCTCAATTTGGAGGAAAGAGATTTAACCGGCATATATTTATGTCAAATCATTTTACTCTTTCACTTAAACGGGAAATAATTGAGGGGGAATTATGTTATATTATATCATCTTACTTTTAAATTTAATTGGTATTTATCATGTTATATCATTTTTAGTTCCTTCCTAAAGGAATTATAGGTAACCGGGTTACTCTTCTTAACTAGTTATTAATAATTCTTTCCAATGAGAGTTGAAGTATTTTTACAATTTCAAAAATATTTATCTATTGTCAATGTATAGATGCCAATAATATAACAAAACATATTTGAAAGTTTAATTCTCCTTAATTTAATTGGTGGGAAAATTTTATCTGATATGAACGATTAATGCGCTTCCATTATAGTAGTAGTCCCTGTAATAGTGGCTGATGTAAAAGAGAGAGTCTCGCTTTGCTGGACCTGAATGTGGTTGGAAAAATGTGGGTGGTAGGGTTATAAATTTTATTGTAATTTTGTATGCTTATAATTCAAATTGGACAGATTGGAATTAAAAGGAAAGAAACTAGCAGCTTTTACTTCATGCACGGGCAAGAAGAAATGGTTTGTTTTTCTATCCATTCATATTGTTTTGGTTTTCCTTTAATTTATTTCTTTCAGCTTTATATTGAAATTCTGGTGTATTTTATTTCTCAGTAATTTGAACTCATGAAGGTTGATTTTTTTAAAGTAGAAACAATTCGATTGTGAAGACCTAAATCTAGATTCTAACAACCTTTTTGAACATCATTATGACTGGATATTAATCATAAATCTTTCTTTCTTCTTGTATTTTTACTTTCAATCCCCTATTTTTTCCGGTTTGTCCTGTGGTTGGTTTAGTTTGCAGCTGTCAAGTCTCCCTGCTTGTTTTAAAAGTAATTAACATCATATTTTAGAGTAAAGGATGTTTCAATTCTACTAATGTGATTTGATTTTTAAATTAAAAATTAAAAATTAGATAAATAATTTTATGTTGTATAAAATATAAATATTATATAATATTCACAACTAGATGTAAATATTATAAAATATTTAAATCATGAATATTATAAAAAATTGAAAAATTCAGATAAAAAATCTTCTAACAAAGAAAAAGTAATATATTAAATAGATTTTCAACATCAATCAATTATTTTATTTTTCTAAAAAATAGAAAATCATACAATATTACAAATAAAAATTAACAAACACACAAATATAAATACTAAAAAATAAAAAATATTAATTATTTAAAATTAATAAAAAATTATTGGTTTAAATAATTCATGTGTAGTTTAAACATAAAAATTATAATAATGAAGTAGATGAATTTTACTTTTATTTAATTATTTAATTATATTCTTAAATTTTAATATGTAAAATATTGTTAAATTTATTTTCAATTTTTTTAATATAGTACATTAGATTATTTTTAAAATTCTTAAGTGCATGAGCAAGATCTCAATCTATGTAATCACGCCTCTCCAAGGACAAATATTACTTCTAAACCATGTTGGCTCTATAAATCATGATCATTTCTAACTAGTGATAGGTCGAAAAACCATGCCTTCCCACTTCCACTAAGATTTGAGCTCCAAAGCCTTACTTGCACTTTTCAGTCAAACTATGATTTGGGTTCTCTTATCTCATCTTTTAAGTTTTGGTCCACATATACTCTAGGGTATTGCCAACTACAAACTAGTAATCTGAATTCATTATAACATTGTGTCATCAAGAATCTTGCAATTCTCTATCAGTGCAGTATCTCAAAAATTTAAAACAAAGAAACAACAAAAACATACTAATACAACTAAATGTTCACACCATAAAGACAAACGGTAACTAAAATTATAAAGGAAAAGCCTCGAAACAAGGTTATGTATGGTTCAAATGAACACTGTTTACCATTTGCAATTTACTAAGATATGTTGCTCTAAAATATATGGAAGTTCAGGCATGGACAAAAAGGTGCATTTATACTTGGACACATCATGCTTTTAGTTTTTTTAGTTTTTTTCTCATTTGCAAAGGAATGAGACTGCCGTTCACCTATTCAACTGTCATGTGTTTCATAAAGGGTCTTAACTAGCATATGTAAGATCATGTTCACATGCCCTAAACCTATATGCAATGTCATTATCCTCAACTGACCATTATGTATACCAATATCCAAAGTTTAAAAGGATTGTCATTGAAAATAAACAATATTGCTATTCTTCATAGACTGTCCTTTTAATGCATTGTTGGCATTTGTTCTCGCTGAAATGGTGCACAATCTTTAGGTGTCATCATAGTTTATGTCTTTTATTCTCAGTTAAATGTGATAAAATGTACTAGGCAAAAAGCTAACATTAAATGTAGAATCACAAAGTTCCTTAATCTTCAACATTCAATACAAATATTACAACAGTGTCAACTGTAGCATAAACCAAAAAATTGACAAATATCAAGATTATTATAAAGTTATTATATTATCAACATTGTTGCTATAACTTTGTAGACACAACAAATTAAAAAAAATATTTTTGAACATTTTTGAACTTCGTTTCTCTACAACTCTTGTTTTTCTTGTAAATATTTATTATTTTTTAGTCAATAGTATTTAAGAAAATATATAGAGTAAATATTAAATGGTTCTTGATCTTTTAGTGAAGTTGAATAATATTAAATGAGTTTATCAAGCATCAAATCTTGTTGAGTCCATGACTTCTAACACCAATAAAATAGACTGAGGTTAAGATTATGTAATTAACATCTTTGATGGAATAAATATCTTTTAGTCTTTGTATCTTAGTCAAAGATGCATCATCTTAGACTACCAATAAAAGGGATGAGGTTAAGATTGTGTAATAAGTGACTTTGAAAAAATAGAAACACCTCAATCCTTGGCTCTCAGTCAAAGAGGTATTAGCTTAGATCACCAATAAAATAGATGAGGTTAGAATTGTGTGATGAGTGAATTTGGGAGATGTTTCCCTTTGGTCCTTAGCTCTTCATCTAAGACACATCATCTTATACCACCAATAAAAAAGGATGAGGTCAAGATTGTGCAATGAGTGACTTAGGCTAAATGGATAGACTCAATACTTTTCTCTCAATTAAAGATGCATCTACTTAGACTCATGCACCTAATGTCAATACATTGCAAAAATATGATTTAAGGACGGTTAGAACTCAAACAAAAAAAATGCATACATCTATGGTTGAGATTAAAAGTACTACATATAAAAATATTAATCTTTTATTGTTACATAATACGAAACAATATAATTTAAAAACTAGCACTTATTACACCTTTAAAGGGTGAAATAGATGAGCCTATGGGAAATTTAGAGGGACACATAGAAATTTGGCATCTGAATGGTTTGAAATCAATTTCATCATTACAAAATTTGATGCATGTGCCTTTTAATCAAGTAGGAAAGAGTGTTCTATTTTCTTGAGTGGGGATTCATTGAGATCATATCATAGTAATAATAATTTGATAAAATATTAAATCTTTAAAGTTTTATGTTACTAATTGCAATTGACAAAAAAATTCATGATGGTATTTTTAATTACTCATTAGTAATTGTCACCAATTGTTTAAAATTATAATGCAATCTTCTATTGAAATGGACTTGTGAATTTGTTGATGATATTTGAGTTTTACCAATAAATATTAAAAGGGAATGTTTAAATCTAGTTTTTGTTATTTTACACTAAATAGTTACACATGTGCACAAAGATTGGGGATCAAAAAGTGGCCACATCCACTTTTTGGTCCATCACAGGAAAAATATAAGTGTGTTATAATGCACTCACATTTTTCCTTTAATAAAATTTTAAAAAAGGAATAGGTCAAGCCATTTTTGTTCAAGTCCATTTCTCCCCAATGCTCAAATGCAATAGAGGGAAAAAGTGAGCACACTTGCAAGCCATTAGAGTGGATTCAACCTAACACCATATCTCCATGATGTCTTGAGATTGACAAAGTAAGATTTCTATGTTTTCAGTAGTTTAAATTATAATAAAAAAAAATTCAATTATTTTGATTCATTTTTAAAAAAATTTGGAATTGAAAATCCTTTAACACCATAAAACCCTAATTCACTAGACCATGTGGATGAGGAAATCCTATTTAGGAGCAGGCACAACCTAACCCTCTTCAAACGTCTCTATCCATTCTCCACCATCCTCATGAGACACAAAAAAACTTATTACTTGGAAAATTGAAACAAATAAAAAAGAACTTCAAACAATGGTTGAAATGTTAAAAAATCATAACGCAACGAACATACATTGGAGAACCCTTGTCATATCCTTGGAATCTATTATTTCTCACATAATTTTGTTCACTTGTCCAAATAAGCATATGGTTAAATCATTGAGAGAATGCATAGTAATTTTATTCTACAAAATTATCATATAAATAAATTCAATTTGTGTGCATTAATTGATTGAGAATCAATGCATGCAATGCTCACTTGTTTTTTTTAAAAATTATTTAGGTTTGCATTATTTTCTAACTATGTATTAGGGGATGCATAGGTCGCTCATGTGTTGTTGCATTGAGTGGCATGTTTGCCTTATGGGATGCATTTTACACATTATTTATGATGTGTTTATACCACTCACATATTTCAAGATGGTGTTCATCAACATGTTAGTTGTAGATGTTTGGTTGCATTGAGATACATGTATGGCAATGTGCCAAGTTCCTTGTGATAACTTGATGTATTTCATTACTATTGTATTGCTTGAGATGTATGTGTTATTCTTTATATGTTTGTTATCATAATGTTTGATTTCATAGATATCAATATTGCATAATAATTATACGGTTTATATGATGTTGATACTTTATTTTAGAGCTTCTCATCATATGGATTTCTCACAAAGTATATTCTTTTCATTTGAGTCTTGTTCATCACCACACATCCTAATGACTAACAACACATATATCTATATTGTACCTCGCCATTAAACCCCAAAGGAAAAAACTTCTAACTAACAATTATGAGATAATTTTTTTTATAAAAGAAACTAACATAAAATGTAAATCATACAACACTAACATATAATGCATCTAACATACATAAGTTCTAACGCTGTCCTTTAGGGTATCGTGGATGCATTATAAACTAATCCCATAACGATGATAATCTAACTACAAGTGTCCATTTTAAAACCATAGCATAAGGTAAATGAACATCATACATACATCCATAACATCAAATATACTTCCATCAATCATCACATAATAATACCAAAGTGTACATCCATCACTTTTATTACATAAATATATATCATTTCATGATTACATAATTACGTCAATTCTTCCCAACGAACAATGGGAAGGATACATCAAATACATACTATGATACAACTGAAATGCTTACAATTCATAGTATCAATGCTGCCACAAGAATCTGGTGCAAGATATGGAACATAGCATAAGGTACAACTCCATGCTCACGAACATCAACTAGGAACCCAATGGAGTGCACAAAACGTTCCACCCAACTATGTGGAACCCTAAGGTCCACCCCCCATGCTAGGAGATGACAATAAGGACCCACTACACAAACAATCAAGTAGACATAGGCTTAACAAGAATCCAACATACAAGAGTAATGAACAAAACATAAAGAAACAACTGCTTCCAGAGGTACATGAACAACAAGGGGAAAAAAAACAAGGCATATAAGGTTTCTATAGGGAAGAGTGTCATCACATAGCTTGATATGGGTTACCCAATGCAGATCTTCCTAGGTCCTGGCCCCCATCCTAGGTTACCCTGGCAATCTCAATCGATCCTCGACCCCTATTCTAACTCATACAAAATCAACATACCTTTCATGAAGACAAGGTAGTTGATCTTTCCATTCCAGGCCTTCTCATCTCATATCAAGCCTAATCATGCACTTGAGCCATGAGAGAGGTATCCATTATCTTTTATTAATGTGAGTACTACCCAAACCCCCTAACTATTTATAAGGTTATCACTAAATTAACACAACTCCCTCACGGGTTACCCTGGACACCACTTAGGGCTCTAACCCCCATGGGAAGCCACTCTCCCTACTAGCAACAAGAGACTCACAGTCACTAACTGGGTAAGCCAACTTGCACAAACTAGCAAAGCCATATAAATAAGCACATTGAGCGAGGCATGCACCATCTCACACAAGATCTCCATAATAAAACAATTTCCATAGTGCAAGGATAAAACCCACATAAAAATAATCAAGTATAAGAACAACAGTTCACAAAGAACTCAACATGAAAACCAACAACAAGTAAACTCTTTCCCCAACCTCTGGAACTCCAACTAACCACTAGGCACAATAACTCCCCATTGAAGAAATGACAATATCATGATCACGAAAAGACTATTTACAAATAACACTCACCATCGACCGTATGGAAACAAGAGTGGAAACATCATCAAGGGGATCATCAACCTCATTCATTAAAACAATTTCATAAACTATCAATTTACATGAAGTCACCTCTTTCCACAATCTACTACCTTCAATTTTCTTTCTAATTAATTTCCAATTCATCATCTAATATATTCATTTAATAATTATGTACTTATGTATAATTTTAAGTCTGTTGTTGTAAAACAGTTAATCAAATTTAGAAGAGAAAACTCTTATAAATAAGCAAACAAACCTATCTATATATACATATATATAAATAAAATAAAGTTATTTAAATAAAATCCTATCCATTCAACATGGATCGAACATCATATAAACAAATACCAATGCAATATAAGGCAACATATATATATATATATATAGTTAGCTTTCATTTATGGAGATTTGCTATCAACATGAAAAATTAACAGATTTTGTAGGAGAAAACACCTATCATAAATATATGAACATTTAAAAAAATAAGATCAAATATATTATATCCATTACATGGTTCGCTCCATAGAAGGAAAAAGGGCGATCTTAAAAAGAAATCGAATATAGAGGCAAGCTGGAAAAATTGTGCCCCATAAACAGGAAAGGCATATTTTACCAAAAGGCAAGAATAATAATTCAAAGAAGCAGGTTTAAAATAGATTCATGGTACACACTTCGAACGGATAAAACAATCACGAGAAAATTGGTAAGAAGGGAATAATTTGCTGAAATGGTTTTCAAGTTAATAAACAGATGGGGCTTTTAGGCGCGGGTTTGAGCAGAATTAAAAATCACATAAAGACATCCAATTAACTAAAGGGGTGAATTATTCGCAGACACTAGCTACAATGACAGAGAAAATTGAATGATTATGTTTGGTTCTAGAAACACAACAAAATCACGTTTGATAGGACAAATCACAACAACTAGTTTAAAAGCCAATTTAAATAAGCATGTCATTAAGTTCCTATCAATGAAGGGACTCTACCACAATTGGGACTTCCTCGAAATAACAATACAAAAGAAAATAATAGTGACTCTTTTAAATCAGATGCAAGAATGGAGTTCTGATTTGATAGATGTAAAAAGCATGTGGGGACAATCTTGATCTCTCATATCTAAAAATATATGGCTTTCTTCCAAAAATGTCGACTATTTAAAACATGAAATAAACAACCAACCAAGTTGACTGAGTATTGGCAAACAAGGCAATTCTTGGTAGCATGAAGGTAAATTAAGCGCAACTAGATTGCAAAAGCGGATTAGAGATTTCCAAACAAACAGAAGAAACCAGGACAAATAAAATAGTTTGATAACCACCACAATCCTCAAGCATATCGAATAGCAAATGATGTTTTGTTGAGCAAGAGAGAAGAGGGTGTTAGCCAAATAATAGATAAATGAAACAGAGTAAAACAGTACCGGCACGAGGATCAGTAAACTTTGGGGATGGAAAGAAGTGCCAAGAATAAACATTGTGCAACAACAATGCTTTCTCCAAATACTTAAACAACCTTCAAGAACTTTTCCACTTCGAAAAAAATAATTTTTAATCAAAAATCTGTATTTTAATAAATATTCTTGTAGACAGAAATTTTCGTTCGGAAACTAAAAATCCAAGATGAAAAACCTCCCCAAAAATGATTATTATTAAAATAAAGAAAGTGATTCGATTTTCAAAAACAAAAATCAAGCAATAATCACTTAATAAGACAAATTTCTATTTCGCAACCAGTTCGGAGCCATGCATGGACTCAAACCCACTTTTTTTATATTTTTATTTGCTTTAACAACTTGTTCAAAAATCTCATCCAAATAACCATTTTATTATAAATAATATTATTTTACCTCATTTGATTTATTAAACTTTAATGATAATAAAATCAGCAATTATCATTAAATTTAATTATAACAATACTTTATACACAATTTTAATTTAATTAATTAACAATAAACCATATACTATCTATTTTTCACTCTTGATTTATTTAATTATTTATTTAAATTCCAAATTAATTTAAACAACCTTATAACCAATTTAATTTAATTTAATCGATTAAACAAGGTAACACAATAATAATTTCACTCCAAGATTACAATTAATAAAATATTTAAACTCAATCAATAATTTAAACAACATAATTAACAAACAACTACATAACATCACAAATCATCCAAACAACGATAAACAAAAAATGAGACAATTGACCAAGAGTGCAAACCAAACTGATGGGGTGACTAAAACGGGTACTCATCCTCGTCGAGGATGATGGCAAGGGTAGGGGTCCTTTTGTCATCTTCGTTTTCAACAACATTTCCATTGGGTTTTGAGGCACGCTCAAACCTGATAATCCAGGTGGAGTCAATGCCTGGTACCTACAATCTGCATCAAATAAACTATTGAACAACATACATATACAATCAAACACACTGTGAGAGGAAATTGTAGCGTAGCAGGGTACTTGTGAACGAGTAATGCTACAATGTCCCTCCCACCAAGACATCACAAACAACAATCCATATCAACGAACAACAACAATTACATCGTAAGAAACATAGAACAATCATTAACTAAATGCACAATAAGCATAATCACATAACCACATGATACTCATAACTGAATTAATCTAAAAACACAAATAAATCCATATAACCATCATAAAATATGCATAAGTCAATAGTATCATGAACATCAAAGTACGATCATCTATCATCCAAAACCAATCCAAAACAGTAAAACTAGCATCAACAAGGTATCATAGAGCATATCTTAACATAATGAGTATCAGTCTAATGAAAGCAACATGAGAGGCACTACATCCTCCCTCTAAAACTAGGCTTACTCCTAGAATCCTACAAACAAATAGGGATATGACTCTCACATCTGGGATATATCCTCCCAAGTAGTTGAAACCTCATTGTTAGGATCCCACTGGACCCCCACCTACTCAATGTCTCTGCCCCTGAGGGCGAGTCTCCTATGCAATAGAATGACCATGAGCTCCAATGTCAACTTCTCATCCTCTACCTATAAGGAATTCCAATCGAGAACATGAGATATGTCTGGATAATATGGTTTAAGTATAGAAACATGGAATACATCATGTATGCATGATAGATTGGGCAGAAAATCAAGACGATAAGCAACAGGACCAATCCTCTCCAAAACCCCAAATGGACCCAAAAAATGAGGTGTGAGCTTAGAGCCTTTCCCATAACGGATTGGACTCTTTCGTGGATGCACTCATAAAAATACATGATCACCGACCGAGAACTAACGATCGACCCTATGCGCATCTACATATTTCTTCTGCCTATCCTGCACTACCACCAAGTGCTCTCTAATGCGAGCAACCTATTGCTCCATGTCCTGAAGCATCTCAGGTTCAAGGAGAACTATGTCCTCAAGATGGTCCCAAATCAATAGAGTTCGACAAGGATGACCATACAATGCCTAGAAAGGAGGCATACCAATCAAACTATGATACCCATTGTTGTATGTGAACTCCACTAAATGCAAATAATCCTCCCAAAGAGACTACTGATCCATAACATACATTGTTAGTATATCTTCAAGAACCTAGTTGACCCTCTCGGTATGTCCATCTATCTCTAGATGGTATGCAAAATTGAAGTTCAATTGGGTCCCTAAAGCATGCTGGAAGGATGTCCAAAGTGTAGAAGTGAACACTGGATCTCGATCAGAAATAATTCTATGTGGAATTCTATGTAGTCTAACAATATCCTCCATGAATATTTTGGCCACAGAAGAAGTATTATAAGATGACCGAATGGGAGAGAAGTGTGCCACCTTAGTCAACCTGTTAATGGTGACCATGATGGCATCATGTCGACAAGAAGACATAGGAAAACCAACTATGAAGTCCATTAAAAATGATATCCCATTTCCATTTAGGAACGAGATGTGGCTATAAAAGACCTGCAGGATGTTGGTGTTCCACCTTAACTCTCTAACACTCCAAAAACCTCGAAACAAATTCTGCAATGTATCTCTTCATTCTAGTCTAGAAATACAGCGAATGAAGGTCTGCATACATCTTCTTGACTCCCAGATGAGCAAAATAGGGAGCTTGATGTGCCTCTGTCATGATTAGGGTATGAAGACCCTCAGTAGGAGGTACATACATGTGACCCAAATACCAAAATAGACCATCAAATTCAAGTGAATAACCCATAAATTTTCCCTCCAAAGCTCTACCTGACTCAATTTATGACTTCACCTCCTAATACCAACTATCTATAGGAAGTGTTGCAAGGATCTGACTCCTCAATTCAACACCAAGATTTATTGCTAACAACTCATGTCTCCGCTGACTTAGAGCATCCTCCACCACATTTTCCTTACCCTGGATGTATTTAACCTCAAAATAATATTCACAAAGGAATTCCATCCACCTTCTCTATCTGGCATCCAAGTTTGGTTGTGTAAATATATACTACAAACTGCAATGATCGCTATGCAGCTCAAATCGATGCCCCAATAAAAAGTTCCTCCATCTCACAAGGGCATGTATAACAATGGCTAATTCCAAATTGTGTGTGGGATAGTTCAACTCGTGATCCTTGAGTTTGTGAGACTCATAGGCAATCATGCAACCATCCTGCATTAAAACTACTCCTAAACCTTCCAAGGGTGCATCAGTACACACCACAAAGTCTCTAGTAGGATCAAGAACTACTAAAATAGGTGCACTGGTCAACCTTTCCTTGAGAGTATGAAAGGTTGACTGAAACTAATCTAACCAAATAAACTTTTTCCCTTTCCTCTGAAGAGAAGTGATGGGGTGAGCTATCCTTGAAAAACCCTAAACAAAACACCGGTAGTAACCTGTTGGGCCCATGAAGCTGCAAACCTTTGAAACATTAGTGGGTGTAGGTCAGCCCATAATAGCTTGGATCTTGAAGGATCCCACTTGGCGATACCTTCTCTGAGAGATGCGTGTCCCAAATGCTTCTACCTCGGTCTAAAAAGAATTCCACTTAGCCAAATTAGCATAAGTTGATTATCTCTTAGACACTACAAAACTTGTTACCAAATTCTCTCGTGCTCCTCCCATAGTCCTCAGTAAAATCAAAATATCGTAACAAACATGAGAACAAATCGGTCGAGGTAGGTACAAAGACTCCATTCATGGGACTTATGGCCCGATGGAGCATTAGATCAACTTCGAGATGACGCACTTGATGAATTCATATTTTCGTGGCAAGTATGAAATGTTGTCTTAAGAATATATATACCTTGAAGATGCACAATTTATGGTGCAGGCTTAAGATTAATTTTTGAGAAAACACCTTAGCTCCCTTAATTTTTGTTAAAGAGATCATCAATGAATTCGATGGGGATACTTGTTCTTCACCGTCACCTTATTTACCTGTCGATAATCAATGCACAATCGAAGAGATCCATCCTTCTTCTTCACAAATATAACTGGTACTCCCCAAGGGGAAACACTAGGATGAATGAACCCTTTCACCAACAACTCCTCCAACTATAATCAAAGCCCTTGAATCTCCTACGTGGTCATCTGATATGGAGCTCAAGAGATGGGTTCTGCTCTGGGAACCAAGTCTATCTTGAAATCAATGTCACACTTAGGTGGCATCCTCGAAATCTCACTAGGAACAACATCTACATACTCTATAAGAATTAGATAGTCGTCAAGAGACACCTCTCAACTCTCCCCTAGCTCCAAATCATTGACTATAACCACAAAAAACCAACAGCCCTGATGCATGCATCTCCTCAACTGCATAGCAAAAATCATCCGTAAGGAGATGAGCCTTTGAATGCTAACAACCTCAACCTCATTAGCCGAGTCGTCCACACATAGCACTGACTTATGCCGACAATCTATCATTGCTCAGTGCGCACTCAACCAATCCATACCTAAAACAACATCATAGGAACCAAGAGGTAAAATGTGGAGATCCACCGTAGTAACAAGTGAACCAATTTTCAAACCACAATCACGCACTAAGGATTCTACTGCTACCTTCACTTTGGAGGCCAATTCGACCTATCCTTGCTTTGCTGCCACTAGTCTATAGTGCTCTACTACGGAAGGGGAAATAAACGAATCAGAAGCACCAGAATAAAAAAGAATAGAGATATCAGTACCCTATAACACACCTAAAGCCTCCACTATGATGCATTAATGCTCATCCTAGCAGTTATCAACCACTACAAAAAATCGGTATGACCTGCCCGCATCACCCACTGTCGGCTCTAAAGTTGCTAGCCTCTGATTGAAACCTATAGTAATCCTCTGTGGACACTACCTAGAAATGTGGCCCTGCTGGCTACAAGAGAAACAACCTATGCCTTTGTCGAAACCTCTACCACCTGGGGGTGAACTAGACTATTGAACACTATCCCTGCTAGCTACAGTCTATGTGCTCTATGCAAGCTGCTCAGAATGGTTGCGCTTGTTACGCCACCAATTCTAGTTCTTCCTAGACTGAGAACCACCACCACCATGATGAGATTGTGAATTTTTATGTTTAGAATGAGAGTGTTGTTTCTGCTAACCACCCTTGGCAAGTGCATGATGGCTCCTAGAGGAACCCGCTACCTGCATCTGACCACCTCGAGGACCAAAACCAGATGAAGGTGCACTGCCAATCTGAACACCTTTGTGGCCTCCTAATGCCATGGCCAAATTTTCCTCCACTAAATGGGCCTTCTCTACAACCACCTCCATAGTCTTCGGCTCAAAGACTCAGACTCCTCCACGGATGCGGGCATTCAAGCCCCTGATAAAGTGATGCACTAGTATACCCTCATCATCACCGATCCCAGCATATTGCGTAAGTTCATAAAATCTGCACTCATATTGTTCCACTGACATGGCCATCTATCTCAGCTCGTGGAACTCGTCAACATGGTGTTGTCTCTAGTGTTCTGACAAGAAACATGCTCTAAACCTCTCCATGAATAACTCCCAAGTAATTGAACCAATGTCTAAGTACAATTTTTTCTCCTCTAATCACCACCATGTAGATGCAAAAACTCTGAGATGCATGATGGTGCACCTAGCCTTAGTGTTACTGCCATAAGGATGCATAGAAAAAAACCTATCTAGATCAATTAACCAAGTTTATGCCTCCAATCCTCCACCAAAACCATCAAAAGTGGGAGGATGTGCCCTCAAAAGGTCTCTCATGTTAATTGTTGCAACTGCTTATGATCCACTAAAACATCTCTTCTCCTTGATGATCTCTCTCTCTCCCTGAACACCCATTGCTCCTCCTCCTGCCTAGGGCCTAAGCAGCCAAGAACCTCCTTTAGCAACTGACGTAGTTGCGCTCCCTCTAACCTTGACTAACCTCGATTCTAACCTCCGCCTCTCAGGTTATTCTGGGAACCCTGTTGTTCCTCACATTCAGACTCGTGGGAACTCTGAGGAGTACTCTAGTGGTTAGCCCTATGGCCACCACCACAACCTCTACCTCGACCCCTACCTCAACCTCTAGGCATCTTCCTACACATCAACACAAAAATACAAGACACAAATATTAGGAGAGGATGACATAACTAGGGGGGGAAACATAAGTTCAAAAATTTGAGCACAAGCACAAAAAAATGGGCTCAATTAACCCAGAGTAACTAGTGTTAGAACTTGGGCTCTGATACCAAGATGTAACGCCCCGCCATGAAACCCAAAGGACAACACTTCTAACTAACAATTATGAGACAATTTTTTTTTAAAGAAACTAACATGAAATGTAAATCATACAACACTAACATATAATGCATCTAACATACATAAGTTCTAACAATGTCCTTTAGGGTATCATGGCTGCATTATAACTAATCTCATAACAATGATAAGCTAACTACAAGTGTCCATTTTAAAACCATAGCATAAGGTAAATGAACATCATACATACATCCATAACATCAAATATACTTCCATCAATGATCACATAATAATACCAAAGTTTACATCCATCACTTTTATTACATAAATATGTATCATTTCATGATTACATAATTACGTCAAATCTTCCCAGCGAACAACGAGAAGGATGTACATCAAATACATACTATGATACAACTAAAATGATTATAATTCATAGTATCAATGCTGCCACACAAATTTGGTGCAAGATCTGGAACACAACATAAGGTACATCTCCATGCTCATGAACATCAACTGGGAACCCAATGGAGTGCATAGCACGTTCCAACCAACCATATGGAACCCTAAGGTCCACCCCCCGTGCTAGGAGATGACAATAAGGACCCACTACACAAGCAATCAAGTAGACAAGGGCTAACATGACTCCAACATACAAGATTCAACAAGACAAAACATAAAGAGACAACCGCTTCCAGAGGTACATGAACAAAAAGCGGAAAACAAACAAGGGATACAAGGTTGCTATAGGGAAGAGTGTCATCGCATAGCTCGATATGGGTTACCCAATTCAGATCTTCCTAGGTCCCGACCCCCATCCTGGGTTACCCTAGCAACCTCAACCAATCCCCAACCCCCATTCTAACTCATGTGGAATCAACAAACCTTTCATGAAGACAAGGCAATTGATTTTGCTATTCCGTGCCTTCTATCTCATCTTAAGCCTAAACAAGCACTTGAGTCATGAGAGGGTCCAATATCTTTTATTAATGTGAGTACTACCTAACCCCTAAATATTTATTAGGGTTATCACCTAATTAACACAACTTCCACATGAGTTACCCTCGACACCACTTAGGCTTTTAACTCCATGGAAGCCACTCTCCCTACTAGCAACAAAAAGAATCTATAGTCCAACAAATGGGTAAGCAAACTTGCACAAATATAAAAAATTCACATGAACGATCAAGAAAACCAAGGCATGCACCATCTCACACAAAGTCTCCAATGTAAAGCACAATTCCATGATGCAAGGCCAAAACCCACATACTCATAAAAAGTATAGAATCATGTTCACAAAGAACCAATATGAAAACCAATTATGAAGCAATACTTCCCCCCACCTATGGAAGACTAACAACTCACTAACACAAAGGTTCCCCCAATAAAATGGCAACAATAACATGAGCTCAAGACTATGTTCAATCCACAATTTACGAATCAACAAGTGTAGAATAACGAGTGGCAACATCACAACAAGATCTTCAAACTCAATCAAAACTACCACAAAAACATCATATGAGCTATATTCCATTTCAAACAAGTAATAACAAAAATTCAAGGTAGATTACTTTTGAGCCTTAATTAATTAAAACTTCTCATTTATCTTTCCTCTAATTCACTTAAATGAAAACATGTCAAATTTTACTTATTTAATTCTCCAACTGGATTTTATATAATCAATAAAAATATATATCTAAATACATATATATAAATAGAAGTATTTATATATATATATATATACATATACATATGTATATATATATACATACGTATATATATATACATATATATATATATATATATATATATATATATATACATATGTATATACATATGTGTGTATATATATATATATATATATATATATATATAAGGTATGCTATCTTCAACAGTAAATCAGATTTTAAGAAGAGCGAACTCATAAAAATATACCACACACCTACATTTATACATATAGAATTCAACTCATTTTGAATGGATTGAACATAAAATACCATATAATGCAGCATAAAAAGAATGCCAAATGCAATATAAAGTAGCATGATCATAATAATACAATCGAATTCCTAGGTAGGCAGACCAAGTCTAATGATTAACAAAACATATATATAGTCTTGAAGTAAAAGAAACATTGAAGTGTTTACATCTCAGGCAAGCAGGGAGATTTCCATACATATACTCATACTACCTATGGTTTAAATTCTATCCTTAGCCAAGGACAGTGAGCAAAGTGAATTAGTTGGCTGCCAAAATAATTACACAGGATAGCGAACAATATAAAATCTGCAAGTTAAGAGGGTCGAATAAAAGACATAGAGTTCATCTAAAGCAAAGGAGATGCCATCTATAAATTTGAATGGCTGCACCTAAAAGAAATCAAAAGCTAAATAATACAAACTAAAGAAATACGCCTGCACTATGAACAAGCAACGACAGGGAAATAGTGGAGATGCTAAAAGAAACAATCTAAAAAATAGGCTCAAATATTTAAACTTCTTCATGGTTTGCTCTACAAAAATACAAAAGGGTGATTTGCAAAAAGGAAAGGAGTTTTGCTATGGAATAGAACAATAAATTAAAAGCCTAAACTAGCTACATAGGCGTGAGTTCCACACTTAGAAACTTCTACCAAAATCAACAGCTATAAATCGAAATCCAATACTACTATGCCTATCAACTAACATAAGCAAAACATATATTTTGAATGCCAAAGAAAGAAATTGCAGCTTCGGAAGGTAACTTGCCTTAAGGGAAGCTATATTTTTTTTAAAGTTGAATACACAACATTAAAATAGAGATAGCGATATAAGCATATATCCAAATACAACCACAAATATCAATTACAAGCATGAGGCCAACAATATAAAACAATAGCTAGAATGCATATTCTATGATTTTCAAAACAAAATAAAACAACTGATTACCACAATCTCAAGCATGTCGAATAACAAACAATCATTTTCAGCAGACAAGAGAAAGAGAGCTCGTTCGCAAATAACAGATAAATGAAACAAGAGTAAAAGCGATGCCAACTTGAGATCCAATGCTTCGGGGATGAAAAAGAAGTGTTGAGAATAACTTTATCGCAACAACAATCCCAATTACTTGACCAACCTTTAAGAAAAAAAAAATTCACTTCAAAAACAATTGTTTAACTGAAAATTTGTATTTTGAAAAAAATATTCTTACAGACCCAAATTTTTGTTTGAAAACAAAAAATCAAGGATCCAAAAACCTCTCCAAAAATGATCATTATTAAAACAAAGAAAGTAATTCAATTTTCAAAAACAAAAATCAAGCAATAATCACTTAATAAGGCAAGTTTCTATTTCGCAACCAGTTCGGAGCCATGCATGGGCTCGAACTCACTTTTTCCATATTTTAATTTGCTTTAACAACTTGTTAAAAAATATCCTTCAATTTATTTATTTAAAATTATATTATTTTCACATTTGAATAATTGAATTCCAATGATAATAAAATTAGCAATTATCATTAAATTTAATTATAATAATACTTTATACAAAATAATTTAATTTAATTAATCATCAATAAACCATATACTATCTATTTTTGACATTGATTTATTTAATTGTTTATGTTAAGTTACAAATTAATTTAAACAACCTTATAACCAATTTAATTTAATTAAATCGATTGAACAAGACAACACAATAATAATTTCACCTCAAGATTACAATTAATAAAATATTTAAACTCAATCAATAATTTAAACAACATACTTAATGAACAACTACGTAATATCACAAATCATCCAAACAACAATAAACACAAAATGAAACAACTAACCAAGAGTGCAACCCAAACTGACAGGGTAAAAAAATGGGTACTCATCCTCGTCGAGGATGATGGCAAGGGTAGGGGAGATTTTATCATCTATGTTTTCAACATCATTTCCATTGGGTTTTGAGGCATGCTCAAACCTGACAATCCAGGTGGAGTTGATGGCTGGTACCTACAATCTGCATCAAACAAACTGTCGAACAACATATATATCTATCAAACAACAAACATACCATGAGAGGAAATTGCAACATAGCAGGGTACTCCAGGATGATTAATGCTAGATTGTCCCTCCCACCAAGACCTCCAACAATAACCACATCAACAAGCAATAATAATTGCATTGTAAACAACATAGATCAATCATTAACTAAATGCATAATAAGCATAATCATATTTCCACATGAAACACATAGTCAAACTAATCCAAACACACAATAAATCCATATATCCATCATAATATAAGCATAATTCAATAGTATCATGAACACCAAAGTCTGATCAATTTTCAACCAAAACCAATCCAAGACGATAAAACAAGCATCAATAAGGTATCATAGTGCATAACATATCATAATGAGTATCAGTCTAATGATGGCAACATGAGAGGCACTATAGAGTCAATTGAAGTACCATTAGAATCCATAGAAAAAACAATTGATTATGAGCTAGAACATAATTATATAGAATCACCCCCAAGCATTCCTCATCTATCATAAAGTCACTCACAAGAACCAAAATCATTATTGTAGCATCTAAGAAATTATTTAATCTCATCACTTCTAGTTTTTAGGGCATCATACAAATTACAAAATGGTAAAATATAGGAAAATAAAAGAAAACAATAAAATAAGTAATTAACATTATATTCCCTAGATCAACCTCTATTAGAATCAGATGAGCCCATGTGTTTATATATAGTCACATAGAAGTACCATTTCTTGTTTTGGTTATCGATAAAAGTCTCATGTTACAAGAACCATTAGAGGAAACCATAATCTCTAATTTCTTAAATTTTTATATTCATCAAATGATGTCTTAGAAATATTTTTTTTCATTCTATTACAAAAGACCATTGTCCTTTTAGAAAATTTCCTTTTCAAGATCTTTGCCACATTTTATAACACTTCATCAACTATTACCACATAGTTGTTTATATTATCTATTTTTGATTAATGAAACATCCATGGAAACAAATACATAATTAAGGGTCAATCCATCACTTCCATCCATTTCACAAGCCATACCTTTAAAGTTACCTACACTATCTAAATCACGACCAATGGAAAATTTACCAAGAAAAACAATTAATATAAATCCACAATTGAGTATGGTACAAATTGAAGATTTAATATCTATGCTTTGAAGCCATAAAAATCTTTTGCATGGGATTATTAAGAAATGTGTGGTACACATACTAACAATTGTACTCATCTTTGAGGGATTTGGTGAAGGAAATTTGGAGGGTTAGAATCTCGGTGTGGTTGTGGGGTCGAACAAGCCCTTGTCTGAAGGAGTGAAGGAGGCCGCGAAACCTAAAATAAAATTGATGGAGGTGTATGGTGAATATCACATGAAAGATAAAGGTAAAGCTATTATGGAGGATGATATTCAACAGGAAAAATAGGGTACTCCCCCGCTTGATTTTTTTGAAGATCATAGTGTCTTCAATTGCAACAGGGAGGAGATATATGATATTTTAGACTTGGCTAAGGAAGGTGTTTTCAATTACTTCAAAATATTCAAATGGATTTTAATGGAGATTAACCAAATCAATGTCAAAATTTGGTCTCTGAACAATAGGACTGAAAAGAAGAATTCCAAAGAGGATGGGTCTAGAAATCTTGATGAGAACAATAAAATACTGGAGATTCTTCAAGAAGTAGCTAAGGATGTGGGCTTAATGAAGAATGATTTTGAGTCCCATGTTTTTGTGCTTGAGGAGAAAATGTTGAAAGTGTACAAGAATCTAGAGAAAGTGGTTAAGGTTAGTGAAACAATGCTCCACAACAATACTAAAGGGCTTAGCCTTCTTAATGAGAAGGTGGGAAATTGGAAAGGTGAAGAGGTGACTAGGTTGCCTAAGGATGTTGATGCTATGGGTATTATTTTGATTAAAGGTAAACATGTTCCTTTTTTTGGAGTTGTCCCAAGTACTCGTACTCACAACCATGCAAAGAAACCTATGGATATTCAAAAAAGAGCTATCTGAAGTGGTTGATCTTCATAAATGCATGCTTTTGCAAGACTTAGAGGTAGATAAGATTCTCAAAGACCTTCAATAGGCTGATGTTGTTTATTGTTTGGTTTTTTGTTGGTTCACTTCTTGTTAGCTACTTATTTAGTTCGGTTCTATCTTTAGCAGTTTTTTTGTAAAGGGTTTCAAGTCCCTTCAAAACATGTTTTACCTTTAATAAAAAAAATTGTACTCATCATGTTTATATGGACGAGGGAATTCATTCAACGAGACAACCATAATGCAAATTAAATCCCATTCTACATAAAATTGTTAAAGAATTAGAAAATTTACTCAATGTAGGATTCATTTATTCCATTTCAGATAGCCAATGGGTTTCACCATTGGTGGTCATGTCAAAGAAAGGAGATAAATTATGTATTTGTGTTGATTACAAAGCTCTTAATAAAGCAACCAAAAAATATATTTTTTATTACCTTTTATTGATCAAGTGCTTGATACTCTTGTAAGGAAATTTTTTCTTTTCTTTCTTGGAATGTTCTAATGTGCATAATTAGTTTAGGATAAATTCAAGATCAAGAAAAAACCACTTTTACTTGTCCTTGGGGAACATCTTCTTATAATGTTTTACCTTTTAGATTATGTAATGCACCAAAAAAAAATTTAAAATTGTCCTAAGTATTTTTGCTAATCTAATTCATGATTGTGCTGAGGCATACATGGTTGATTTCACAGTTTATGGTAATACTTATGAAGATAAATATAATCTTCAAAAAATTCTTCAAAGATGTGAAAGTACCAATCTTTCTCTTAGTCATGAAAAATGTCACATTTTAATGATGAAGTTATAATATTGGGACATTCCATTTCTTTCAAAGGTATTGAGGTTGATCTAAAGAAGGAACAAATTATTCAAGATCTTCCTATACCTACTTGTCAAAAAGATGTCCAGACTTTTCTAGGACATGCAATATATTATGGAGGATTTATTCAAGATTTCAATAAAATAACTTCACCACTTTTTTTATTAGAGAAGGATAATAAATTTCCTTGGATTGAAGATTATGAACATGCTTTTGAAACCATTAACTTGAGAAGCTCATCACTACACTAGTGACATGTAGACCAAATTGGGAGTTTCTATTGTGTAATCATACTAATACATTTGATACCTCAATAATGGTTATGATAGGCCAGAAGAAAGGTACAATAATTTATTATATTTATTACATAAGAAAAAACTTCACTATTGGTGAGGTAAATTATACAATCATTGAAAAAGAGTTCTTAGCTACTGTATATGTTATTAATAAGTTTCAACATTATATCATAGGATATAAAGTATTTTTTCTCATTGATCATTCTCTAATTCATTAATGAAAAAAAATTGTTACTAGGAGAGTCATTAGATGGTTACTATTATTGCAAGATTTTGATATCACTATACTTGATAAGCTTGATCTTGAGAATTTTGTTGTAGATTTTCTATCTAGGTTAATAAATGTTGATGAGCCAATTTTAGTTGATGACACTTTTCCTAATGAGCACTTATTTACAACTTTTATCAAAATATCTTTACTCACTAATATTTCCAACTACTTAGACACTTGCAAGTTTCCTTTGCATTTCTTCATTAGAGAACAAAGGAAAATTATTGGGCTTAGTGGTCAATATACCTAGATTAGTGGAATTTTCTTCCATACTAGAATTGATAATGTCATGTATCAATGTGTAGCTAAGGATGATGTCTTCAATATAATTTGAGCATGTCATATAGAACCATGTGGACGGAATTTTACAACACAATATACTACCACCAAGATCCTTACTTTTGGGTGATATTGATACAAACCTCACAAGGATTACAAGAAATATTTTTGGCATTATGACAAATTGCAATGCATGGACCGACCCACCCATTTTGATGAAATCACTTTACAACAAAAACTATGTATTCAACCCTTAAAAAATGAGGATTATATTTTGTTGGTCTTAGTGATCCTCCATCCAAAAATAAGGAGTACATTTGGGTTTGTATAAATTATGTTACTAAATGGGTTGAGGTTGTAACATTGAAGCATGTACAAGACACTAAGGTAGTTGAGTTTTTGTCCACTAAATTTTTTATGAGTTTTGGTGTGCTAAAGGAAATTGTATAAGATTAAGGACCACAATTCACTTTTTTTCTCATTTTTCTTTAGTATGTGAATACAAGACTTGGCATTACAAGTATTCACCATATCATCCACAAGCTGATGGTTAGGTTGAATTCACCAACATGGAAGTTTAAAATACCTTCACCAAGATAGTAGCACTTCATTAGAAATATTACTCAACCATACTTCTTGAAGAAATATGGGCTTATTGGACAACATGGAAGACCACCACTAGTCTTACACATAATGACCTTGCCTATGGTAAGAAAGTCATGTTACCTATTTAATTTGAAATCAAGACTTTATGTACTACTTTTACATTAGGTTTGAATATTACTAATGACCAAAAGGAAAGGATTGAGAAAATCCACTCTTTAGATGAATTGTGTTAGGATGTTTTATTTCATGCATAGATGATCCAATAAAAATGCGCTCTATGGCATAATCATTTCATTTGTGAGCAGTCATTTCAGCTAGGAGTTTGGAGACTTTTGTATGACTCTATATTTTAATAATTCAAAGGATAATTTCATACCAAATTTCTAGTAACCTCTGATATTGAATTTATTTATGACAATGGCACAATCAAACTTTGCACTATGGATTTTAATCATATAGTTTTGATTGTCAAGTGTTACCATTTGAAGCCCTATAAGTAGCCCATCATAAAAGATTTTTTTATTTCTAATTTGAAGAAGGAACACCATGTGTTTGAAATATTTCTTATCACTCATTTGTTGCAATTATGTGTAGATTGGTGTTGTCATTGATTTCAATTGTATGTGTTGAGGAAGATTGGTGTTGAGGGTGAATAGTTGGTGTTGTTTATGCTTTGATTTGTTGCATTATGTTGTCATCAATTAAGCTATTGGTGTTAACCTCTGTTGTCACTTTGATAAGCTCCTATATATGTATATAATAGTGATGAAGATGTTGTGGGTGTGTCTTTGGTGCTTTATTTCCAAATTCTTTTGATAAAATTTAATAAAAAGAGGAAACAAAGTGTTGAAGTGTTGTTATGGGTTATAGAGAGATGTTTTGGTTTTGCTCTGCATTTCTTCTAGGTTGAAGATCTACCTATGCGGTTTAGATATGTTGGTGAGAGGTGTTTAGAGATGTTATATTCGAGCGCTGGTATGTTGTATCATTGTACAATAGAAGTTGTATTCACCAGTGTGTGACTGTTCTTTGCAAAGGCGTCTCAAAGAAATGTTTTTGCTCCACGTTTCTCTATAGGTATGCTTCAGGTCTTACAATTTTGAAGGTGTGTTGATGGGGTTGGTAGTTTACCTTAGTCAAGAGGATTTGAGGTTTTGTGTTTCAAAAGATAGTTTTTCAAGTAGCAATGTATCAAAGAGTTGTCTGAGTGTACTGGGTTTGTACATTCTTCAAGTGGAAGTTATTGTGAAGGAGTTTGTTGGACTTTAGGGTGTTTGAGGATTATTCTAGATCTTTTTCAAGCGTGGTGTGTGGTTTTCAAGTCATCTTTTGGTTTGAGGAAGTGTGTACTTAAAATTTTAATGGTGTTTGCACGAGTAATGACCAACTTGGTCTTTACATGTGAAGGATAAATATTATTTTTGGTAGCATGTGGTTGAGTGGTGTTGTTGATTTGGGTCCCAATTCATTTTTTATGTGGTCCACATTCACTTCTATCCACCATGGATGTATTTTTCCATCGACCTAATTTGAATTTGCATGTTTGAGGTGCATAGCCGACCTTGGAGAGGGTTTCAAGGTTGAGGAGGTATAAGTATGAGTTGAATTGTTGAAGTAGGATAAGATAGATGAAAGTGTGAAGTATGTGATGTGAATGATGTGAAATTGAGTAGAGCAGTACAAAATTTCAATTGTTGGACTACTAGATACAGTGATTAGAAGGTGTCTACAATCATTCAAACATACTATGGAAGTGTTAGAGCTATTTTGGTAGATTTTATATTGCATTGAGATCATGTGCTCTATGTAACATTTCTTCTCTATCTTCTTTTTTCTACTCCGGCAGTGAGCCTTGGCTATGATCCTTTCTAGACAATGTGTCCCATTTTGGCAGTGAGCCCTTGTAATCAATTTTGTAATGTCTTATATTGTAAGCTAATCCTCACCGTGGTTTTTCCCTCGGGTTTTCCACGTAAATCTGGTGTTCTCTTGTGCATGGTGTTAAAGTTGTCTCAGTTTCTATTATTTTCTTTTCATGTTAATTCTTCATAACAGATTAAGGATTTAATGAATGCATGTGGATTTGAATGTTAATGAGGGTTTTGATGTTTTTATAAGATACAACTGATTCACCCCCCCTCTCAGTTTTTTTGTTCATTAAACAATTGGTATTAGAGCAAGATTCCTTAGAGAAAATATTAATCACTTGAGGTAGATCTAGGATAGCTAACAAGAAGGAGATCCATATGTTTGATGGTATAGACTATGCATTTTGGAAGACAAAGATGGAAGGCTATATGGTTTACCTTGGATATGATGTTGGACGGTCAATGAAGACTTAATATGTCATACTTGCAAATAGATCAAGAACAAGTGATGAGATCAAGGCCTATGAAACAAATGGTAAAGCAAGGTTTGTTCACTTGAGTAGTCTTACAAATTTTGAATTAGTAAAAGTTATGGATTTGAAAATTGCTAAAGAAATTTGGGATAAGTTAGAAAGTATTTATGAAGGAGATAATATGGTAAAACAAGCTAAGATGCAAAACTTGAATACCACATTTGAGAACTTGAGGATGTCTGAAGATGAAAAAATTACAAGCTATATACAAAGGGTAGATGAAGTGGTGAGCTCCATCAGAGGTCTTTGAGGAAAGGTTAAAGAACCTAAAGTGGTAAAGAAAATTCTTAGAACCCTCACTAAAGCTTACAATTATAAATTCAGAATCTTAAAATCTAGATCAATATTCTAGAGATAAATTATATGGCTCTTTAACTACATTTGAGATGAGATAGTTTGGTACTAACAATGGTGCAAAGGTTGAGACTACTTTTAAGGCTGCTAAAATAGAGAAGACTGAAGAACCAAATCAAGAAGATATTGATGATGTGGAGTCTAACTTTGTGAGAAAGATGAGAAGAGGTATTGGTAAGTATAAAGTTAAATTACCTTTCAAATGTTTCAATTGTGGACAAATAGGTCACTATTCTTCAAGATTCCCAAACAAAGTTGTGAATGCCAAAAACAAGGAGAAAAAAGGTAAGAAAGTTAAGAAAAGCTATTATGTTAGAGAATATACTGGCATTTCTAATGATGAATCTAATTATGGAGATCCTAATGATGATGAATGCATGTTCATGGATTTAAAAGATGAATCTATTTTCGCTGACTCTGAATGATGTGTGAAGGAAATTGCTCTAGAGAGAAAAGATAAGACTGAAGGTACTTTGGTATATACTTTTCATGTTAGAAAGGATAAGAACTATTGGATAATTGATAGTGGATGCTCAAATCATATGACTAGATACAAGAGTAAGTTTTTTAAACTTGAAAAATATGATGGAGGACTTGTTAGATTTGGAGATGACTCAAGTGCTAAGATTTGTGGAATAGGTTCAATCAGCTTTGATGGAAAGCACAATACTGATGATGTTTACTATGGCAAGGGTTTAATGCATAACCTTTTTAGTGTTCGACAAATGTGTAGCAAAGTATATAATCTTATGTTTCAGGATTATGGATGTGAGATCAAAAAAGGTTCTAAAACTATGATTACTTCTGGAAAGAGGACATATGGAAATGTTTATCAGCTCAAGGGTGTTGATTTGGTCATTGTTTTATGACTTAGATTAATGAAATATGATTATGGAACATGAGGATGTGTCACATAAATTTTGATAACTTGGTCAAAATGAGTTTAGTTCAAGCAATGAGATATTTTCCAAGGATTATAAAGCCTATCAATGTTGTTCGCAAGGAGTGTCAAATTGGAAAGCAAACAAGAAGAAGTTTCAAAGGTAAAGAACAACCTTCTACCAGATTGTTGGAATTGGTGCACACAAACCTTTGTGGTCCTACAAGAGTGAGAAGTATTCAAGGTGGAAAGTATTTCATGCTTTTGATTGATGATTATTCTACAATGACATGGGTTACTTTTATTAGAGAAAAATATGAAGCCCTACATAGATTCAAAGAATTTAAAGTTATGGTTGAGAATGAAATGGATTTGAAGATCAAATTTTTGAGGTTTGACAAGGGTGTAAAATTCACCTCCAATGAATTTAACATGTTTTGTGAGAATCATGGCATAAAGAGGCACTTGTCTACCCCTAGAACTCCTCAACAAAATGGAGTGGTTGAAAGGAAAAACAAGATTGTTCAAGAAGCTGCAAGGACTATGATGAAAGAAGCTAACCTACCGGAAATATACTAGAGATGAGAAATTCATACTATTGTTCACATACTTAATAGATCTCAAGCAAAAGCAAACAAAACAAAGACTCCCTATGATTTGTGGTATGGAAGGATCCCTACTATCAAATACTTTAGAGTGTTTGGAAGCAAATGTTATATCAGGAGAGATGATGAAAACTTAGGAAATTTTGATGAAAGGTCTGATGAAGGAATCTTCCTTGGATGTTCTACTAAAAGTAAAGCTTACAAATGCTAAAATAAAAGATTGAGAAATATTGTTAAGAGTGCAAGTGTCAAAGTTGATGAAGATTTGCAAAATATAGTGGTGATAGATGGATATGAATCAGATGAACCTACCTGCAAAGAAGAAGAAGAAAAATCCAAGGAATAGGAAGCACAAGATGAAGAGGAAGAAGCTTCAAAAAAGACCCCTAGAACCCCTAAGTATGTGAAGAGAAATCATTCCAAAGAACAGATCATTGGAGACAAAAGCAAAGGTGTGTTGACAAGAAGGAAAGTTGTTGAAGAAGAAGTAAATTTTTGTCTACTGTCTAAAGTTTAACCCAAAAAAGTGATTGAGGAAAGCAAAGATGAACATTGGATGAAAGCTATGGAAGAAGAAATAATGCATATTGAGAAGAATCAAACTTGGGAACTTGTCCCAAGACCAACAAACAAAAACATAATTGAATCTAAGTGGGTGTTAAAAAACAAATTGAATGAGAATGGAGAAGTGGTAAGAAACAATTCAAGGATTTTGTGTAAAGGATATGCACAAGTTGAAGGAATAGACTTTGAGGAGACATTTGCTTTGATGGCTAGAATGAAAGCAATTAGGATGTTTATGGCATTTGCAGCTGTAGTGTAGAAAATTGTACTCCTTTCTAAGTGAAAGTACAATTTCACACTTAGTTTGGACCTATTTTAGTGACCTTTCATTTATGCATTTTTAAACCTCTTTAATTGGCCCCTAATACCCCTTACTATGCATCCCAAGGCCTATTTTAATTATTTTCCAACAATGTAACTCACATTGAAATAAATGTTATTAATTGATTAAATGCCCTAACATAATCTTGGTCCTAAACTTTAGGTCAGGACCCATTCATCCATCGGCGAATGGGTCCTCTTTAAGTTCTTAAACTCAACTTAAGATATGTTTTTGGTAGAATTTCATAGACCCAAATTCAAATTTTACATGTTGGCTATCGGGATTTGATAAATAGGAAATTAGAAAGGAAGCCTATAAAACTAAGTATTTCAATCATTTTTCACTAAGCAAGAAGAGATATTCACATGAGATCACAAGGAATTACATTCAATAGCAAGGAGAAATAAATAAAGCATTTAAAGTTGAAATCTTGGAGCAACATTCTATTTGTTTTTGTAGGTCTTCAAGCTCATTTTTCCAAAAAGATCAAGCATTGTCAAAGATTGATGATAGATGTCTATGGAGGATCATGAGGGATTCTAGGTTTTTTGAGATGCACCAAGCCATTCAACCAAACCTAATGAATTGTTTCCTAAGTTTTTCCATCTTCTATTATCATTCTACTTTCTACCTAAAGGAAGGTATAATCAAATTTGTGATCTATTAGGGTGATTTGATATCTCCCAATGTAGGTCTTCACCATTGTTCATGTTTCATATAGGGATCCTATTCTAACACACTTGAATAGAGTTTATTTGCATGCTAGCTCTTAACAATATTAGACACACTTAATATTAGGGCCTGCACACACTTTCATGTTTTAGATCTATACTTTTCATCAAGTTTTAATTACCAAACTTGGGGTTTGACCAAGGCAAACCCATATCCACCACCAAACAACATTTTTTTTTTGCAGATTTATCACAAGTACAAAACCAAGAGTGAATATTCATAAGTGTGAGAAGGAAATCCAGACAAAGGAATAAGATCTTATTTTCTGATTTTCCAAAAAGGGAGACCCAGACCCATTCTCCCATGGGCGAATGAGTCCATGACAACCTCCTGAAACAAGATTTTTATGATAGGTGAACAATATTCAAACTTTCTTAGATCTACCAAAACTTTATTGTTTCTCTCTATGATATGATTTAAATTGAAGATCCAAGTGTTATCTTGCATAATTGTGGTGATATACTATTTTTAGTTTTTCTCCTAAAAGTGTTGTTTAGGTTGATACCCCCATCCTCAATCATAAGGAAATTAGTAGATTCCCTTATTGAGTTGACTCATCTAAGGGTTGCAAGTCAATTCTTTGTGTGGATCTCATTTCCTAATGAAAATAGGAATATAGGTCCATATTTGATAACATCCCCATATTTATCCATCATTTTATCTATGCCCCTATTTTTCTATTTTTCATTCTTGGTGAACATGACTTTGTACAACAAAATTCTAAAAATTGGAGTCTATTTCAGCCCTAGATCTAAGTTTTGCACTAAGTTGAATTAGATTTGCATTAGTTGCATTAAATTTAGGGTTCTTTAAACTTGCATTAATGAAAATTACACTTAGAGTTTAGTTTTGCATGTTTGCATCCTTTAAATTCATAGAAAATCAGAAAAATTGCATTAGGTTTGCATTCATCTTGCATCTAGATCATTATTCAATCATTTAAGTTTAGATTTAGGTTCACATTGCATTCTAAAATTAGTGAATTTTTTCATCAGTTGACCTCATTTGCAATTTCATTTAGATACCCTAATCTGGAAAAATTTGGTACAGAACTCTCATTCCGCAACCAAAAACAAAAATCGCACACAGTAACTCAGATTTTGAAAAAAATCAATTTTAAAAAACCCTAAGCAAGGACCCATTCACCCATGGGCGAATGAGTCCCTTTACAGGATTTTCAAACAATTTTCTGAGTGTTTTTCAACATCTATTTTTCCTTTTTGTTTCTATTCTCAGATCTAGGCATTGATTTTTTTAAAAAGTTCATTTTGTGCATTCAAGTAATTGCTTCTTTAATTAAATCTTGCAAAATTTTGGGAAATATTTCTTTCATGTTTTCGTTGTGGATAGTATTATATTTGTGTAATTTTCCTTTATTTCTAGCATCATTTCATACCTTAGATAGATTAGTTTAAATTTTGCAATCATTAGAAAAAAAACCAAAAACATCAAACAAGACAAGCACAAACTAATGAAACCCTTGGAGAATGCATAGTCATTTGATCATGTCAAATCTCCTTTTCCAAGTTAACATATCCCTCAATCCTTTTAGTAGCAATGAATTTGACATGTTAGATGAAGCCCTTGAGGATTTCATCTGACAAGTTTAATCCACTAAGGCTTTCTATAACAAACCAAAACAAAGAGAAGTTAATGTAATCACACCCCAACTCACAATCTACCCACCTTCACATCAACCTCAAGTTAAAAACAAATCTTTTCTTATCATAGGACCACCTAAAAAGTAGCCATTATCCCCAGGAGACATCTTGAACTTTACAAGGTAACTTGATAGTAACAATGTTTCACAGCAACCAAGTTACAATATCATTGCTCACACATATAATACAAGGAACAATAGGAAACTAAAAACCACTCCCACTTCATTACCATTGGCTCAACCTATTCTTCCTAGTGCTCCTCATTTTCCTTTACATAGTGGAAAGGAGTATTATCTTGTTGAACAACTTAAAAATACTCCTGCTAAGATATCCTTATTGGACCTTATTCAAGCTTCACCAAATTACCATAGCATGCTTTAAAAAACTTTGCAACAAGTTGTGGTTCCTCCTAGTGCAAATCTAGATGATGTAGCAGCCCTAATTCAAGGAATGAATTCAATTAATATAGAAAAAAAAAATCACCAAAGTGAGTTACCTTCTTTGGAAATACAAAAACAACATGAAGCTTTCATGATAGTGGCTATCATTAATAGGCGTGGGATAAAGGGAACCCTTGTTGACAATGTCTCAGTCCTAATGTGTGTAGCATAAACCTTTTGGATAGGCATGGAATGGATGTGACCAAGATTGAACCTGATTCTTTGTCTATTTGTGGGTTTGATAACGTAGGAAAACAACTGCTTGGTGTGATCACATTACCTATACAAGTTGGAAAGGCTACATTGCAAAATCCTATCCATATTATACCTCATGATATTTCATATAATCTTCTTTTAGGAAGACCATGGATTCACGAAATGCATGCAGTGCCTTCAACTCTTCATTGTATAATGAAGTCTGTCTACAACAACAAAGTGTATAGAATCAAAGCCGACCTTGAACTTGAAAGTCCTTTGAAAATATTGATACCAACTTCAAAAGTAGAAATTTTGCAAGAAGTAAAGGAAAATAATATTGAGGAAGTCACAAAGTCATGGGAAGATGATTGGGGTTCCTTGGATTTTACACCTACATTCATGGGAGAATACATGATCATAACAAAAAAGTCTGAAAATGGAAAAAAAACCAGTGGTAATGTCAACACAAAATTTGGAAGAATCTTCAAAAGCATCCACTTCAACCACTTTAGAAGAAGAAATAAATTACACAACAAACTTTGATGAAGTTTATTATGAACAACCAGTAAATTCGAAAGAAATGGAAAGGCTTTATGGAAGAGGTTATGAGCTCTTGAAACAACTTGGTTATAGTGGAAAAGGATGTGGTGTGAAAGAACAAGGCATCTATGTTCCTATGGAGCCTAACACACAAGAAAAAAAAATGGTCTTGGATATTGTCCTTCTAAGATAACAAAAGCAACAAAAAGACCTTCACTTAATGTCAGCACTATTTTGTATGGTTCTTCTAAGACAACTCTCACTTTAAAGCATCTTGAATTGATTGATACAACAAGTGATGCATCATTGGAATACTTTGAAGATGATGAAGCCTTGAAAGAAATGTTAGGAGTTTATGATAAGTCACCAACCTCTCATTACAAAAAAGGATTCACTTGTGCCATGGTAAGCATCGAACAAGTTGATGAAGAAAAGAAAACAAGTGTCATTGAACAAGATAAAGAAAAACACATTCTTGAAATTCCAAGGAAAAGTGCACTACCTATGGGAGATACAATCAACATACCGATAGACACATATAATAAAGAGAGAGTGATTCAAATAGGAAAGTGCCTTGATGAGGATGAACAAGAAGATCATGCAACATTATTACATGAATTTCACAAACTCTTTTCTTGGACTTATTCGGATATGTCGAGTATCGATGCTAAAATAGTTATGCATAACATAGTCCTTGCATAAGATGCTAGAACAGTAAGACAAAAGATACATAAGGTGAATCGTAAGATAGATTTATTGGTTAAAGTTGAGATTGAGAAACTCCTTGAAGCTTGCTTTATTTTTCCTATTGACTATTCTCCATGGATCACAAACATTGTCACAGTTGCGAAACCTAATAATCGTATTAGGATGTGTACAAATTTTTTGGACTTTAATAAAGCATCTTTAAAAGATGATTTTCCCCTTCCTAATATTGACATGATAGTAGATTCAACTATGGGCCATGCTTTGTTGTCATTGATGGATGGTTTTTCTAGAGACAATCAAATATTTATCAACCCTCAAGATCAATACAAGACAACATTTACTACACCTTGGGGAACATTTTGTTCGGTGGTTATGCATTTTCAATTAAAGAATGCAAGTGAAACATATCAAAGATCTATGATGTTAATATTTCATGATTACATACATAAGATTCTAGAAGATTATGTTGATGATATTCTAGCCAAATCTTTAACTCATCAAGATAATGTGAAAATCCTTCAAAAAATATTTGAAAGAATGCGCAAGTATAACATGAGATTGAATCCAAAAAAATGTGTCTTTGGTGTGGATGGTGGAATTTTTTTAGGTTTTATAGTATCCCACAGGGGCATTTAGGTGGAAATGAAGAAAATTGATGCTTTCGTTAACATGCCACCTTCAAAAAACATTTCTTAATTACATAATTTACAAGGAAGGATTCAAGCTATACATTGTTTTGTGGCATCCTTAGCAGATTAGACATTACCCTTTACACTTGTCAAGAAGGAATCCGAATTTAAGTGGAATGAGGATTATAAACAAGCTTTTGAAAGTTTGAAAGAATACCTCGCTACTCTTTTTTTACAAACAACTATGCAATAAAAACCATTTATCCTTTATATAGTAGCACTAGCCCATGCTTTAGCAATATTGTTGGCTCAACAAGATGATAAGGGTAAAGAACATCCTATTTATTACATTAGTTGAACTTTGATTGACTATGAAACTCGATGTACAATGATATAAAAACAATGTTTGGCTCTTGTATTTACTACTAGTAAATTGAGACACAATTTATTAAACATAAAAATTCATGTGATGACAATGTTTGATCCTTTAAAACATATTTTTGCTAAAACTAATTTATTAGGATGCTTAGGTAAATGGGCTATGTTGTTAACTAAGTTTGATCTTAAATTTTTCTCTCAAAAGGTAATCAAAGGACAAGCCTTAACTGACTATTTAGTTGATGCTCCTTCTCCATTAGCATTACCTAATATGGATTATATCTCAGATGAAAGTGTGTTGACTATTAGCGTTACCTAATATGGACTCATTCATGGGAATCGTACTTCGATGGATGTAAGTGTAGAACCAGCTTCAGAACAAGGGTTATAATAATTCTTCCTTCTGGAAAGCCTATTCTCTTATCCTACCGATTAAATTTCCTATGCACAAACAACACCGTGGAGTATGAAGCTTTAATTACTGGATTACACACAGCTTTAGCTCTTGTTGTTCAACACATTAAGATATTTGGCGACTCTCAATTAATCGTTAAGAAAATAAATGGTTCATATCAAGCAAAACATGACAAGTTATCCAAGTATAAGGACCTTACAATTATTTTTTTAGAACACTTTGAATCATACACCATTGAAAACATCCCACAAAAGGATAATCGACATGCAGATGCAATGGCAAGCATTGCTTCCTTTGTATCTCCTGAAGATCCTTCTATTAACTTCACATTTGTAGTCCATACAATCACAAGACCATCAATAGATGATAAGATCAAATAAGTGTTATTAACCAATATTGAAAAAATTATTGAATGGTACACATCGATATTCAACTACTTAAAAGAAGGTACCTTTCCTGAGCCGACAACTTAAAACACTAGAGCTTGTCTTTGAAAAATCGCATCTAGATACATAATCCTTGTAAACGTTCTATATAGACAATCATTTGATGGTCTTTTACTTAGATGTCTTAAACAATTAGATATCTATATAGCCCTTGAGGAAGCCCATGTAGGTGCTTGTGGGGGGAATTTTGGAGGAAGATCATTAGTTCAAAAGTTATTATGTATAGGATATTATTGCAAACATATGGAACAAGAATGTTTTTCTCATGTGAAGAAATGTCATAAATTTCAAGAGCGTAATAATTTGATTCATGCTCCTACTTCTGAGCTTCGTTCCCAAGTTCCTATTTAGCCATTCTTGATGTGGGGTTTGGGTCTTATTGGAAAAATATGACCACCTTCTTCCATTGGACATACATTTATAATTACCACAATAGATTATTTCACAAAATGGGTAGAAGCTATCCCTCTTCATTCCACAACGGTTGATGCAATATGCCATTTCATATTGGAACACATTATTGATTGCTTTGCTCTTCCTTCCACATTAGTTTCAGATAATGGAACTCCATTTAAAAATAATTATGTGAAGAATTTTTTGGAAACCTTTCATATTCAACATCATTTCTCAACACGATATTAAATGGTCAAGCATAATCAACCAAAAAAACTATCGAGAAAATCCTAAGGAAAACAGTAAGTAAACATAACAAATATTGGCACACTCAATTAACTTATGTGTTGTGAGCCTATCGTACATGTATTAGAATGTCTACGGGAAACACTCCCTATAACCTTGTTTATGGTGTCGAGGCAATAATGCCCTTAGAGTTAGAAATTCATTCCTTGAGAATTTCTCTTAGAGGGCTTATTGATGACACTACTTATAAAGAACAATGACTACATCAACTTGTAATGCTTGATGAACAACATATTAACACTCTTGAGCATCTCCAAGCTTACTCTAAATGAATGCAACATAGTTATAACAATCATTTCAGTCTTCATTCATTTAATAAAGGTGACTTGGTGTTATATGAGAATCAACGTAATGTAAATGTCACCCTGAATGAAAAAGGACAGTTTAGTCCTAATTGGCTAGACCTTGCATAATTGATGAAAGTTATGGGTCTAGAGTATGCACATTAATAGAAATAGATGGTACACCTCTGAAAAGATCCTATCAATGTTGCGCATTTGCGTCGATACTATGCATAACATCTCTTTTCAATGGTATGTATAATAAAGTGGTGTCATTAGATTAAGTAGATAGTGCTCTATTTTATCTCTCATTACTTCATTCTTTGACAAACAATCTTTGTGTCTTGGATTATAGAGTAATTATTCAATAAGTTTGGATTATTACTTTAGTTTACATGTTATTCAAATTCATCTTGTGTGTTATGTTAAGTTAGATCCTTATGTGCATTTAATGTTCTAAAATTAGATCATAGGTGCATTTAATTTAACATAACATACTTGATCACAATGTAGTATCTAATGTAAACTAAAACTATTTTAATTAGATCATATAAAGGGTTAGTGCAGGATCATGGGGGTCCAAACTAGGTTCCTAAGTGGCAATGAAACTTCAAAAAAATATAGTTAGGCAACTTGACATAAAAATTTGAATAGGTTATTAACATAATTTGAAAAATATGTAAGAATAGAATTTGTAGCAAATTAAATGTAGTTTCTAAGATACAAGTCCTTTTTTAGAAAGAAGTAAATTTATTTGGTGAAAATTTGAAATTTTAATGCAGTAGTACTAAATTTTTAGGAAAAAAAAGTAGGTGTATGTCTAACCAACCTAAGTACAATAATTTTATATTTTTTTTTTGAAACTTTCAATATAAGTAGAGAACACATGCCCGAATGTGCCACATTTTTTTTAATTTTTTTTCCAAGTAAATAGTTAGTTATGAATTTTTTATTAGAACTTTTTAAAAATATTAAAACTTGTTTGTCTCACCACCATAACTTGGTCAAAAATTTATGAAATTCATTTTTTTTATCTTATAGTATGGGAAGCATAGAATGTGGTGTATCTTTCAGATTTGAAAATGTGAAATTGTTTGAAAATTATAGATTTTTTTCAATCAGCCTATCAATCAAGAATTTAGTTATAATGCATGTAGAAAATCAATAATAATTATCTATTAAATTCAAAATAAAACATCTTATATTGTTGGAAAGCTAACAATTCACTCAATAAACCCTTTTCGTTTCATCAAATTTAGATAAAAAAGTTGTTAGCCACAATGGCGAACTCTAGAAAACTAAGGAAAAATTCTAAACACGTTTTTGCAGTTGACTTTCCAGGTATGACACTCCCAAGCCAAATCCCAAGGCTACAAATTTTTTCAGACAAAACAGATATCTATTTGAAATGGATATGTTGCAAATTTTGTCAGACAATGGAGATCTATTTGAAATGAATATCTATTTCAAACAAATATCCATTTTGAAAAATGGGTACTTGTTCTTAGGTCTTCAAAACAAATACTTGTTTGAAATGGATATCCATCTTGAAGACCTAAAAACCCTCTTTAGTAAAATGGGCATAACTTTTGTGTTTGTTATCAAAATTTTGATTTTTTATAGGCATTGGAAAGGTGATTAAGAGCTCTACATAATGGACTAGGTAGTGTTTCTATATTATACACAAAAAATAATTATAATTATTTGAACTTCATATTTTATTTTTGAAACATCAAATGCTCACTATTCGCATACAAAGTCCCTTTCTCATGATTTTTTCGTAACAGTCATCTCAAAATACTTGAAACATTAGAAAAAGTAATAAATAATGAAATATTTATATTTTTTGTAGTAGGGGGATGAAAAAATATTCATAAATCATCATATATCTTTGTCCCTTTCTCTACCTCTTTATATTTCATTATGTCTCCTCTTAAGCTCTGGACCCTTCCCTCCATCTGTCTCTCCCTCCCTCTTTTTACCTCTTTAGACCTCTCCCTATTAATCTATTGAACTCTAAACTTAACTATCCACTTTTCCATCCTCACTCCTTCCTCTCTTTGTCCCACTTTAGACCTATCTTTCTCTCTCTCTCTCTCTCTCCTTGAGCTCTAGACCTATCTCTCTATCTCTCTCTCCATCCTTCCCTCTCTTTGTCCCTCTTTAGATATCTCTTTCTCTCTATACCTATCTCTCTATCTATTTTTCCCTCCATCCTTCTCTATCTGCTTAACTCAATCTAAACGCTCTCCCTATCCCTCTAGCTATCTCTTTATATCTCACCTCTCACTCTATCTGTACCTACCTCTTCCCCCTCCCTCTCTCCCTCCCTCCCTGTCTCTCTCTCTATCTCTATCTCTCTCTCCCAAGATCTAGACCTCTCTCTACCTCTCCCTCAATTTCCTCTCTATTTTTCCCTCTTTATACCTCTTTGTATTTTATTAAACCCAATAAATCCTATACAACCTAGTCTTCTTCTATGGTTTCTTATTCATATTAGGGGTTTTTAGATCTATAATTTTATGATATTACTTCTCAATTTTATATTTGAAACTCTTTGCATGCCCAATTTTTCATTAATTTTATATTGCTACATCTTTCTCTATTATTGATGCAGGAGCATCCAGTGGTGTAAAGGCAATCTTGCATCACCCAAAAT
>VDFB02000017.1:379704454-379817246 GCA_007258455.2 Sequoia sempervirens
CTATAAGATAAAAAAAATGAATTTCATAAATTTTTGACCAAGTTATGGTGGTGAGACAAACAAGTTTTAATATTTTTAAAAAGTTCTAATAAAAAATTCATAACTAACTATTTACTTGGAAAAAAAATTAAAAAAAATGTGGCACATTCGGGCATGTGTTCTCTACTTATATTGAAAGTTTCAAAAAAAAAATATAAAATTATTGTACTTAGGTTGGTTAGACATACACCTACTTTTTTTTCCTAAAAATTTAGTACTACTGCATTAAAATTTCAAATTTTCACCAAATAAATTTACTTCTTTCTAAAAAAGGACTTGTATCTTAGAAACTACATTTAATTTGCTACAAATTCTATTCTTACATATTTTTCAAATTATGTTAATAACCTATTCAAATTTTTATGTCAAGTTGCCTAACTATATTTTTTTGAAGTTTCATTGCCACTTAGGAACCTAGTTTGGACCCCCATGATCCTGCACTAACCCTTTATATGATCTAATTAAAATAGTTTTAGTTTACATTAGATACTACATTGTGATCAAGTATGTTATGTTAAATTAAATGCACCTATGATCTAATTTTAGAACATTAAATGCACATAAGGATCTAACTTAACATAACACACAAGATGAATTTGAATAACATGTAAACTAAAGTAATAATCCAAACTTATTGAATAATTACTCTATAATCCAAGACACAAAGATTGTTTGTCAAAGAATGAAGTAATGAGAGATAAAATAGAGCACTATCTACTTAATCTAATGACACCACTTTATTATACATACCATTGAAAAGAGATGTTATGCATAGTATCGACGCAAATGCGCAACATTGATAGGATCTTTTCAGAGGTGTACCATCTATTTCTATTAATGTGCATACTCTAGACCCATAACTTTCATCAATTATGCAAGGTCTAGCCAATTAGGACTAAACTGTCCTTTTTCATTCAGGGTGACATTTACATTACGTTGATTCTCATATAACACCAAGTCACCTTTATTAAATGAATGAAGACTGAAATGATTGTTATAACTATGTTGCATTCATTTAGAGTAAGCTTGGAGATGCTCAAGAGTGTTAATATGTTGTTCATCAAGCATTACAAGTTGATGTAGTCATTGTTCTTTATAAGTAGTGTCATCAATAAGCCCTCTAAGAGAAATTCTCAAGGAATGAATTTCTAACTCTAAGGGCATTATTGCCTCGACACCATAAACAAGGTTATAGGGAGTGTTTCCCGTAGACATTCTAATACATGTATGATAGGCTCACAACACATAAGTTAATTGAGTGTGCCAATATTTGTTATGTTTACTTACTGTTTTCCTTAGGATTTTCTCGATAGTTTTTTTGGTTGATTATGCTTGACCATTTAATATCGTGTTGAGAAATGATGTTGAATATGAAAGGTTTCCAAAAAATTCTTCACATAATTAGTTTTAAATGGAGTTCCATTATCTGAAACTAATGTGGAAGGAAGAGCAAAGCAATCAATAATGTGTTCCAATATGAAATGGCATATTGCATCAACCGTTGTGGAATGAAGAGGGATAGCTTCTACCCATTTTGTGAAATAATCTATTGTGGTAATTATAAATGTATGTCCAATGGAAGAAGGTGGTCATATTTTTCCAATAAGACCCAAACCCCACATCAAGAATGGCTAAATAGGAACTTGGGAACGAAGCTCAGAAGTAGGAGCATGAATCAAATTATTACGCTCTTGAAATTTATGACATTTCTTCACATGAGAAAAACATTCTTGTTCCATATGTTTGCAATAATATCCTATACATAATAACTTTTGAACTAATGATCTTCCTCCAAAATTCCCCCCACAAGCACCTACATGGGCTTCCTCAAGGGCTATATAGATATCTAATTGTTTAAGACATCTAAGTAAAAGACCATCAAATGATTGTCTATATAGAACGTTTACAAGGATTATGTATCTAGATGCGATTTTTCAAAGACAAGCTCTAGTGTTTTAAGTTGTCGGCTCAGGAAAGGTACCTTCTTTTAAGTAGTTGAATATCGATGTGTACCATTCAATAATTTTTTCAATATTGGTTAATAACACTTATTTGATCTTATCATCTATTGATGGTCTTGTGATTGTATGGACTACAAATGTGAAGTTAATAGAAGGATCTTCAGGAGATACAAAGGAAGCAATGCTTGCCATTGCATCTGCATGTCGATTATCCTTTTGTGGGATGTTTTCAATGGTGTATGATTCAAAGTGTTCTAAAAAAATCATTGTAAGGTCCTTATACTTGGATAACTTGTCATGTTTTGCTTGATATGAACCATTTATTTTCTTAACGATTAATTGAGAGTCGCCAAATATCTTAATGTGTTGAACAACAAGAGCTAAAGCTGTGTGTAATCCAGTAATTAAAGCTTCATACTCCACGGTGTTGTTTGTGCATAGGAAATTTAATCGGTAGGATAAGAGAATAGGCTTTCCAGAAGGAAGAATTATTATAACCCTTGTTCTGAAGCTGGTTCTACACTTACATCCATCGAAGTACGATTCCCATGAATGAGTCCATATTAGGTAACGCTAATAGTCAACACACTTTCATCTGAGATATAATCCATATTAGGTAATGCTAATGGAGAAGGAGCATCAACTAAATAGTCAGTTAAGGCTTGTCCTTTGATTACCTTTTGAGAGAAAAATTTAAGATCAAACTTAGTTAACAACATAGCCCATTTACCTAAGCATCCTAATAAATTAGTTTTAGCAAAAATATGTTTTAAAGGATCAAACATTGTCATCACATGAATTTTTATGTTTAATAAATTGTGTCTCAATTTACTAGTAGTAAATACAAGAGCCAAACATTGTTTTTATATCATTGTACATCGAGTTTCATAGTCAATCAAAGTTCAACTAATGTAATAAATAGGATGTTCTTTACCCTTATCATCTTGTTGAGCCAACAATATTGCTAAAGCATGGGCTAGTGCTACTATATAAAGGATAAATGGTTTTTATTGCATAGTTGTTTGTAAAAAAAGAGTAGCGAGGTATTCTTTCAAACTTTCAAAAGCTTGTTTATAATCCTCATTCCACTTAAATTCTGATTCCTTCTTGACAAGTGTAAAGGGTAATGTCTAATCTGCTAAGGATGCCACAAAACAATGTATAGCTTGAATCCTTCCTTGTAAATTATGTAATTAAGAAATGTTTTTTGAAGGTGGCATGTTAACGAAAGCATCAATTTTCTTCATTTCCACCTAAATGCCCCTGTGGGATACTATAAAACCTAAAAAAATTCCACCATCCACACCAAAGACACATTTTTTTGGATTCAATCTCATGTTATACTTGCGCATTCTTTCAAATATTTTTTGAAGGATTTTCACATTATCTTGATGAGTTAAAGATTTGGCTAGAATATCATCAACATAATCTTCTAGAATCTTATGTATGTAATCATGAAATATTAACATCATAGATCTTTGATATGTTTCACTTGCATTCTTTAATTGAAAATGCATAACCACCGAACAAAATGTTCCCCAAGGTGTAGTAAATGTTGTCTTGTATTGATCTTGAGGGTTGATAAATATTTGATTGTCTCTAGAAAAACCATCCATCAATGACAACAAAGCATGGCCCATAGTTGAATCTACTATCATGTCAATATTAGGAAGGGGAAAATCATCTTTTAAAGATGCTTTATTAAAGTCCAAAAAATTTGTACACATCCTAATACGATTATTAGGTTTCGCAACTGTGACAATGTTTGTGATCCATGGAGAATAGTCAATAGGAAAAATAAAGCAAGCTTCAAGGAGTTTCTCAATCTCAACTTTAACCAATAAATCTATCTTACGATTCACCTTATGTATCTTTTGTCTTACTGTTCTAGCATCTTATGCAAGGACTATGTTATGCATAACTATTTTAGCATTGATACTCGACATATCCGAATAAGTCCAAGAAAAGAGTTTGTGAAATTCATGTAATAATGTTGCATGATCTTCTTGTTCATCCTCATCAAGGCACTTTCCTATTTGAATCACTCTCTCTTTATTATATGTGTCTATCGGTATGTTGATTGTATCTCCCATAGGTAGTGCACTTTTCCTTGGAATTTCAAGAATGTGTTTTTCTTTATCTTGTTCAATGACACTTGTTTTCTTTTCTTCATCAACTTGTTCGATGCTTACCATGGCACAAGTGAATCCTTGTTTGTAATGAGAGGTTGGTGACTTATCATAAACTCCTAACATTTCTTTCAAGGCTTCATCATCTTCAAAGTATTCCAATGATGCATCACTTGTTGTATCAATCAATTCAAGATGCTTTAAAGTGAGAGTTGTCTTAGAAGAACCATACAAAATAGTGCTGACATTAAGTGAAGGTCTTTTTGTTGCTTTTGTTATCTTAGAAGGACAATATCCAAGACCATTTTTTTTTCTTGTGTGTTAGGCTCCATAGGAACATAGATGCCTTGTTCTTTCACACCACATCCTTTTCCACTATAACCAAGTTGTTTCAAGAGCTCATAACCTCTTCCATAAAGCCTTTCCATTTCTTTCGAATTTACTGGTTGTTCATAATAAACTTCATCAAAGTTTGTTGTGTAATTTATTTCTTCTTCTAAAGTGGTTGAAGTGGATGCTTTTGAAGATTCTTCCAAATTTTGTGTTGACATTACCACTGGTTTTTTTTCCATTTTCAGACATTTTTGTTATGATCATGTATTCTCCCATGAATGTAGGTGTAAAATCCAAGGAACCCCAATCATCTTCCCGTGACTTTGTGACTTCCTCAATATTATTTTCCTTTACTTCTTGCAAAATTTCTACTTTTGAAGTTGGTATCAATATTTTCAAAGGACTTTCAAGTTCAAGGTCGGCTTTGATTCTATACACTTTGTTGTTGTAGACAGACTTCATTATACAATGAAGAGTTGAAGGCACTGCATGCATTTCGTGAATCCATGGTCTTCCTAAAAGAAGATTATATGAAATATCATGAGGTATAATATGGATAGGATTTTGCAATGTAGCCTTTCCAACTTGTATAGGTAATGTGATCACACCAAGCAGTTGTTTTCCTACGTTATCAAACCCACAAATAGACAAAGAATCAGGTTCAATCTTGGTCACATCCATTCCATGCCTATCCAAAAGGTTTATGCTACACACATTAGGACTGAGACATTGTCAACAAGGGTTCCCTTTATCCCACGCCTATTAATGATAGCCACTATCATGAAAGCTTCATGTTGTTTTTGTATTTCCAAAGAAGGTAACTCACTTTGGTGATTTTTTTTTTCTATATTAATTGAATTCATTCCTTGAATTAGGGCTGCTACATCATCTAGATTTGCACTAGGAGGAACCACAACTTGTTGCAAAGTTTTTTAAAGCATGCTATGGTAATTTGGTGAAGCTTGAATAAGGTCCAATAAGGATATCTTAGCAGGAGTATTTTTAAGTTGTTCAACAAGATAATACTCCTTTCCACTATGTAAAGGAAAATGAGGAGCACTAGGAAGAATAGGTTGAGCCAATGGTAATGAAGTGGGAGTGGTTTTTAGTTTCCTATTGTTCCTTGTATTATATGTGTGAGCAATGATATTGTAACTTGGTTGCTGTGAAACATTGTTACTATCAAGTTACCTTGTAAAGTTCAAGATGTCTCCTGGGGATAATGGCTACTTTTTAGGTGGTCCTATGATAAGAAAAGATTTGTTTTTAACTTGAGGTTGATGTGAAGGTGGGTAGATTGTGAGTTGGGGTGTGATTACATTAACTTCTCTTTGTTTTGGTTTGTTATAGAAAGCCTTAGTGGATTAAACTTGTAAGATGAAATCCTCAAGGGCTTCATCTAACATGTCAAATTCATTGCTACTAAAAGGATTGAGGGATATGTTAACTTGGAAAAGGAGATTTGACATGATCAAATGACTATGCATTCTCCAAGGGTTTCATTAGTTTGTGCTTGTCTTGTTTGATGTTTTTGGTTTTTTTTCTAATGATTGCAAAATTTAAACTAATCTATCTAAGGTATGAAATGATGCTAGAAATAAAGGAAAATTACACAAATATAATACTATCCACAACGAAAACATGAAAGAAATATTTCCCAAAATTTTGCAAGATTTAATTAAAGAAGCAATTACTTGAATGCACAAAATGAACTTTTTAAAAAAATCAATGCCTAGATCTGAGAATAGAAACAAAAAGGAAAAATAGATGTTGAAAAACACTCAGAAAATTGTTTGAAAATCCTGTAAAGGGACTCATTCGCCCATGGGTGAATGGGTCCTTGCTTAGGGTTTTTTAAAATTGATTTTTTTCAAAATCTGAGTTACTGTGTGCGATTTTTGTTTTTGGTTGCGGAATGAGAGTTCTGTAACAAATTTTTCCAGATTAGGGTATCTAAATGAAATTGCAAATGAGGTCAACTGATGAAAAAATTCACTAATTTTAGAATGCAATGTGAACCTAAATCTAAACTTAAATGATTGAATAATGATCTAGATGCAAGATGAATGCAAACCTAATGCAATTTTTCTGATTTTCTATGAATTTAAAGGATGCAAACATGCAAAACTAAACTCTAAGTGTAATTTTCATTAATGCAAGTTTAAAGAACCCTAAATTTAATGCAACTAATGCAAATCTAATTCAACTTAGTGCAAAACTTAGATCTAGGGCTGAAATAGACTCCAATTTTTAGAATTTTGTTGTACAAAGTCATGTTCACCAAGAATGAAAAATAGAAAAATAGGGGCATAGATAAAATGATGGATAAATATGGGGATGTTATCAAATATGGACCTATATTCCTATTTTCATTAGGAAATGAGATCCACACAAAGAATTGACTTGCAACCCTTAGATGAGTCAACTCAATAAGGGAATCTACTAATTTCCTTATGATTGAGGATGGGGGTATCAACCTAAACAACACTTTTAGGAGAAAAACTAAAAATAGTATATCACCACAATTATGCAAGATAACACTTGGATCTTCAATTTAAATCATATCATAGAGAGAAACAATAAAGTTTTGGTAGATCTAAGAAAGTTTGAATATTGTTCACCTATCATAAAAATCTTGTTTCAGGAGGTTGTCATGGACTCATTCGCCCATGGGAGAATGGGTCTGGGTCTCCCTTTTTGGAAAATCAGAAAATAAGATCTTATTCCTTTGTCTGGATTTCCTTCTCACACTTCTGAATATTCACTCTTGGTTTTGTACTTGTGATAAATCTGCAAAACAAAAATGTTGTTTGGTGGTGGATATGGGTTTGCCTTGGTCAAACCCCAAGTTTGGTAATTAAAACTTGATGAAAAGTATAGATCTAAAACATGAAAGTGTGTGCAGGCCCTAATATTAAGTGTGTCTAATATTGTTAAGAGCTAGCATGCAAATAAACTCTATTCAAGTGTGTTAGAATAGGATCCCTATATGAAACATGAACAATGGTGAAGACCTACATTGGGAGATATCAAATCACCCTAATAGATCACAAATTTGATTATACCTTCCTTTAGGTAGAAAGTAGAATGATAATAGAAGATGGAAAAACTTAGGAAACAATTCATTAGGTTTGGTTGAATGGCTTGGTGCATCTCAAAAAACCTAGAATCCCTCATGATCCTCCATAGACATCTATCATCAATCTTTGACAATGCTTGATCTTTTTGGAAAAATGAGCTTGAAGACCTACAAAAACAAATAGAATGTTGCTCCAAGATTTCAACTTTAAATGCTTTATTTATTTCTCCTTGCTATTGAATGTAATTCCTTGTGATCTCATGTGAATATCTCTTCTTGCTTAGTGAAAAATGATTGAAATACTTAGTTTTATAGGCTTCCTTTCTAATTTCCTATTTATCAAATCCCGATAGCCAACATGTAAAATTTGAATTTGGGTCTATGAAATTCTACCAAAAACATATCTTAAGTTGAGTTTAAGAACTTAAAGAGGACCCATTCGCCGATGGATGAATGGGTCCTGACCTAAAGTTTAGGACCAAGATTATGTTAGGGCATTTAATCAATTAATAACATTTATTTCAATGTGAGTTACATTGTTGGAAAATAATTAAAATAGGCCTTGGGATGCATAGTAAGGGGTATTAGGGGCCAATTAAAGAGGTTTAAAAATGCATAAATGAAAGGTCACTAAAATAGGTCCAAACTAAGTGTGAAATTGTACTTTCACTTAGAAAGGAGTACAATTTTCTACACTACAGCTGCAAATACCATAAACATCCTAATTGCTTTCATTCTAGCCATCAAAGCAAATGTCTCCTCAAAGTCTATTCCTTCAACTTGTGCATATCCTTTACACAAAATCCTTGAATTGTTTCTTACCACTTCTCCATTCTCATTCAATTTGTTTTTTAACACCCACTTAGATTCAATTATGTTTTTGTTTGTTGGTCTTGGGACAAGTTCCCAAGTTTGATTCTTCTCAATATGCATTATTTCTTCTTCCATAGCTTTCATCCAATGTTCATCTTTGCTTTCCTCAATCACTTTTTTGGGTTAAACTTTAGACAGTAGACAAAAATTTACTTCTTCTTCAACAACTTTCCTTCTTGTCAACACACCTTTGCTTTTGTCTCCAATGATCTGTTCTTTGGAATGATTTCTCTTCACATACTTAGGGGTTCTAGGGGTCTTTTTTGAAGCTTCTTCCTCTTCATCTTGTGCTTCCTATTCCTTGGATTTTTCTTCTTCTTCTTTGCAGGTAGGTTCATCTGATTCATATCCATCTATCACCACTATATTTTGCAAATCTTCATCAACTTTGACACTTGCACTCTTAACAATATTTCTCAATCTTTTATTTTAGCATTTGTAAGCTTTACTTTTAGTAGAACATCCAAGGAAGATTCCTTCATCAGACCTTTCATCAAAATTTCCTAAGTTTTCATCATCTCTCCTGATATAACATTTGCTTCCAAACACTCTAAAGTATTTGATAGTAGGGATCCTTCCATACCACAAATCATAGGGAGTCTTTGTTTTGTTTGCTTTTGCTTGAGATCTATTAAGTATGTGAACAATAGTATGAATTTCTCATCTCTAGTATATTTCCGGTAGGTTAGCTTCTTTCATCATAGTCCTTGCAGCTTCTTGAACAATCTTGTTTTTCCTTTCAACCACTCCATTTTGTTGAGGAGTTCTAGGGGTAGACAAGTGCCTCTTTATGCCATGATTCTCACAAAACATGTTAAATTCATTGGAGGTGAATTTTACACCCTTGTCAAACCTCAAAAATTTGATCTTCAAATCCATTTCATTCTCAACCATAACTTTAAATTCTTTGAATCTATGTAGGGCTTCATATTTTTCTCTAATAAAAGTAACCCATGTCATTGTAGAATAATCATCAATCAAAAGCATGAAATACTTTCCACCTTGAATACTTCTCACTCTTGTAGGACCACAAAGGTTTGTGTGCACCAATTCCAACAATCTGGTAGAAGGTTGTTCTTTACCTTTGAAACTTCTTCTTGTTTGCTTTCCAATTTGACACTCCTTGCGAACAACATTGATAGGCTTTATAATCCTTGGAAAATATCTCATTGCTTGAACTAAACTCATTTTGACCAAGTTATCAAAATTTATGTGACACATCCTCATGTTCCATAATCATATTTCATTAATCTAAGTCATAAAACAATGACCAAATCAACACCCTTGAGCTGATAAACATTTCCATATGTCCTCTTTCCAGAAGTAATCATAGTTTTAGAACCTTTTTTGATCTCACATCCATAATCCTGAAACATAAGATTATATACTTTGCTACACATTTGTCGAACACTAAAAAGGTTATGCATTAAACCCTTGCCATAGTAAACATCATCAGTATTGTGCTTTCCATCAAAGCTGATTGAACCTATTCCACAAATCTTAGCACTTGAGTCATCTCCAAATCTAACAAGTCCTCCATCATATTTTTCAAGTTTAAAAAACTTACTCTTGTATCTAGTCATATGATTTGAGCATCCACTATCAATTATCCAATAGTTCTTATCCTTTCTAACATGAAAAGTATATACCAAAGTACCTTCAGTCTTATCTTTTCTCTCTAGAGCAATTTCCTTCACACATCATTCAGAGTCAGCGAAAATAGATTCATCTTTTAAATCCATGAACATGCATTCATCATCATTAGGATCTCCATAATTAGATTCATCATTAGAAATGCCAGTATATTCTCTAACATAATAGCTTTTCTTAACTTTCTTACCTTTTTTCTCCTTGTTTTTGGCATTCACAACTTTGTTTGGGAATCTTGAAGAATAGTGACCTATTTGTCCACAATTGAAACATTTGAAAGGTAATTTAACTTTATACTTACCAATACCTCTTCTCATCTTTCTCACAAAGTTAGACTCCACATCATCAATATCTTCTTGATTTGGTTCTTCAGTCTTCTCTATTTTAGCAGCCTTAAAAGTAGTCTCAACCTTTGCACCATTGTTAGTACCAAACTATCTCATCTCAAATGTAGTTAAAGAGCCATATAATTTATCTCTAGAATATTGATCTAGATTTTAAGATTCTGAATTTATAATTGTAAGCTTTAGTGAGGGTTCTAAGAATTTTCTTTACCACTTTAGGTTCTTTAACCTTTCCTCAAAGACCTCTGATGGAGCTCACCACTTCATCTACCCTTTGTATATAGCTTGTAATTTTTTCATCTTCAGACATCCTCAAGTTCTCAAATGTGGTATTCAAGTTTTGCATCTTAGCTTGTTTTACCATATTATCTCCTTCATAAATACTTTCTAACTTATCCCAAATTTCTTTAGCAATTTTCAAATCCATAACTTTTACTAATTCAAAATTTGTAAGACTACTCAAGTGAACAAACCTTGCTTTACCATTTGTTTCATAGGCCTTGATCTCATCACTTGTTCTTGATCTATTTGCAAGTATGACATATTAAGTCTTCATTGACCGTCCAACATCATATCCAAGGTAAACCATATAGCCTTCCATCTTTGTCTTCCAAAATGCATAGTCTATACCATCAAACATATGGATCTCCTTCTTGTTAGCTATCCTAGATCTACCTCAAGTGATTAATATTTTCTCTAAGGAATCTTGCTCTAATACCAATTGTTTAATGAACAAAAAAACTGAGAGGGGGGGTGAATCAGTTGTATCTTATAAAAACATCAAAACCCTCATTAACATTCAAATCCACATGCATTCATTAAATCCTTAATCTGTTATGAAGAATTAACATGAAAAGAAAATAATAGAAACTGAGACAACTTTAACACCATGCACAAGAGAACACCAGATTTACGTGGAAAACCCAAGGGAAAAACCACGGTGAGGATTAGCTTACAATATAAGACATTACAAAATTGATTACAAGGGCTCACTGCCAAAATGGGACACATTGTCTAGAAAGGATCATAGCCAAGGCTCACTGCCGGAGTAGAAAAAAGAAGATAGAGAAGAAATGTTACATAGAGCACATGATCTCAATGCAATATAAAATCTACCAAAATAGCTCTAACACTTCCATAGTATGTTTGAATGATTGTAGACACCTTCTAATCACTGTATCTAGTAGTCCAACAATTGAAATTTTGTACTGCTCTACTCAATTTCACATCATTCACATCACATACTTCACACTTTCATCTATCTTATCCTACTTCAACAATTCAACTCATACTTATACCTCCTCAACCTTGAAACCCTCTCCAAGGTCGGCTATGCACCTCAAACATGCAAATTCAAATTAGGTCGATGGAAAAATACATCCATGGTGGATAGAAGTGAATGTGGACCACATAAAAAATGAATTGGGACCCAAATCAACAACACCACTCAACCACATGCTACCAAAAATAATATTTATCCTTCACATGTAAAGACCAAGTTGGTCATTACTCGTGCAAACACCATTAAAATTTTAAGTACACACTTCCTCAAACCAAAAGATGACTTGAAAACCACACACCACGCTTGAAAAAGATCTAGAATAATCCTCAAACACCCTAAAGTCCAACAAACTCCTTCACAATAACTTCCACTTGAAGAATGTACAAACCCAGTACACTCAGACAACTCTTTGATACATTGCTACTTGAAAAACTATCTTTTGAAACACAAAACCTCAAATCCTCTTGACTAAGGTAAACTACCAACCCCATCAACACACCTTCAAAATTGTAAGACCTGAAGCATACCTATAGAGAAACGTGGAGCAAAAACATTTCTTTGAGACGCCTTTGCAAAGAACAGTCACACACTGGTGAATACAACTTCTATTGTACAATGATACAACATACCAGCGCTCGAATATAACATCTCTAAACACCTCTCACCAACATATCTAAACCGCATAGGTAGATCTTCAACCTAGAAGAAATGCAGAGCAAAACCAAAACATCTCTCTATAACCCATAACAACACTTCAACACTTTGTTTCCTCTTTTTATTAAATTTTATCAAAAGAATTTGGAAATAAAGCACCAAAGACACACCCACAACATCTTCATCACTATTATATACATATATAGGAGCTTATCAAAGTGACAACAGAGGTTAACACCAATAGCTTAATTGATGACAACATAATGCAACAAATCAAAGCATAAACAACACCAACTATTCACCCTCAACACCAATCTTCCTCAACACATACAATTGAAATCAATGACAACACCAATCTACACATAATTGCAACAAATGAGTGATAAGAAATATTTCAAACACATGGTGTTCCTTCTTCAAATTAGAAATAAAAAAATCTTTTATGATGGGCTACTTATAGGGCTTCAAATGGTAACACTTGACAATCAAAACTATATGATTAAAATCCATAGTGCAAAGTTTGATTGTGCCATTGTCATAAATAAATTCAATATCAGAGGTTACTAGAAATTTGGTATGAAATTATCCTTTGAATTATTAAAATATAGAGTCATACAAAAGTCTCCAAACTCCTAGCTGAAATGACTGCTCACAAATGAAATGATTATGCCATAGAGCGCATTTTTATTGGATCATCTATGCATGAAATAAAACATCCTAACAGAATTCATCTAAAGAGTGGATTTTCTCAATCCTTTCCTTTTGGTCATTAGTAATATTCAAACCTAATGTAAAAGTAGTACATAAAGTCTTGATTTCAAATTAAATAGGTAACATGACTTTCTTACCATAGGCAAGGTCATTATGTGTAAGACTAGTGGTGGTCTTCCATGTTGTCCAATAAGCCCATATTTCTTCAAGAAGTATGGTTGAGTAATATTTCTAATGAAGTGCTACTATCTTGGTGAAGGTATTTTAAACTTCCATGTTGGTGAATTCAACCTAACCATCAGCTTGTGGATGATATGGTGAATACTTGTAATGCCAAGTCTTGTATTCACATACTAAAGAAAAATGAGAAAAAAAGTGAATTGTGGTCCTTAATCTTATACAATTTCCTTTAGCACACCAAAACTCATAAAAAATTTAGTGGACAAAAACTCAACTACCTTAGTGTCTTGTACATGCTTCAATGTTACAACCTCAACCCATTTAGTAACATAATTTATACAAACCCAAATGTACTCCTTATTTTTGGATGGAGGATCACTAAGACCAACAAAATATAATCCTCATTTTTTAAGGGTTGAATACATAGTTTTTGTTGTAAAGTGATTTCATCAAAATGGGTGGGTCGGTCCATGCATTGCAATTTGTCATAATGCCAAAAATATTTCTTGTAATCCTTGTGAGGTTTGTATCAATATCACCCAAAAGTAAGGATCTTGGTGGTAGTATATTGTGTTGTAAAATTCCGTCCACATGGTTCTATATGACATGCTCAAATTATATTGAAGACATCATCCTTAGCTACACATTGATACATGACATTATCAATTCTAGTATGGAAGAAAATTCCACTAATCTAGGTATATTGACCACTAAGCCCAATAATTTTCCTTTGTTCTCTAATGAAGAAATGCAAAGGAAACTTGCAAGTGTCTAAGTAGTTGGAAATATTAGTGAGTAAAGATATTTTGATAAAAGTTGTAAATAAGTGCTCATTAGGAAAAGTGTCATCAACTAAAATTGGCTCATCAACATTTATTAACCTAGATAGAAAATCTACAACTGTAATGCCCCTCCGTTTTGGTCATTCTTGAAATTTAGGAAGTTGGTTGTTTGGTGACCATGTCATTTTCGCTTGTTACTTATGGTTGGTAATTTGCTAGGTCATGAGGACTTTTGGATTGCATCATTTAATTTGATTTTTATATTAGACAATATCACTAATCTTATGACTAGAAGTAATTGATCAAATTAATCTAATTTTTAAGGTCACTTGATTTGGTTTGGGATCAATTAAAGAGCTAGATTTAATAATAAATATTAATTGTATTATCAGTGAAAATTTCTTATTTTAAGATGAAAGAAATTGTAAGTAAATGAATTTAATAAAAATAATTATTGTCTAATAAGTGAATTTAATTAAGAAATTTAAAATTGAGAAAATATTATCATAGATAAAATATTTAAAATTGGAACTCAAGTTTGAATAAAGATTAAAGCAAAGAAATCAATTGAAAAAAATGGAAAAAGAATTGTTTATTGCTAAATAAATAAATAAATGATTGTGGAAGTCGAACGGTTCTCTGAGGGGAGTGGAAAAGACACCATGAAACAATTATAAACAAGAATTATTCAAAAAAATGGGGGGAGGAAAAGATGCTCATAGTTTGATCTTATCCCACGGCTTCAACAGTAAGTCATCTTGTGCAAATCTGGAATACCAACGATCACATTCATGAATGGTAACTGGAGATGGAGGAGGGGAGAGAGAGATAGTTCCATAGCTCCTTCTACGGCATAGGTAGCTGGTGTGCAGCAATGGAGCATCACGACGGGATTTAGGACTTGAGGAAAACAACCAAGGTATGTTGTTTGATATCACTGGTGGCAGTAATATAGATATTACTTAAGAATTTATGTATCATAATGCTTCTGCATTGATTTTCCTTGTATGAATGAATGGTTCAATATTAGGAATATTGTGAAAGCCACAATAGTGCCTTATATAGAGTAGGAACTCGGGTATGTGTTTATCTCTAATGTGTTAATCTGAGCTGACCAAGTTTTGAAGCATGATTCTCAGAGTCATGCCCTTCTATCTTGTAGCATACTTTCCCCAAAGAAGCCTTTCTTTCCTCTCGACCCATTCTTGTTTTCCCTGGCTTTTATTTTATTGGGCTCGTGAAGGTGTAAATCTAATTCAGCGTTCCAAATTAGAGTTGTCTCTCCCAATACTCAGTCTTCACGGTTCGGCCTGGTCAATTGTATATCCAATTACCGTATTCCTCTTTTCATCAGCTATTATGCTCTACCTAAGTACCTTGCATGTGTATGGTTATGTAGAGAGAGTTCTTGGTATTCATTGCATTCCATGATTTAACATCTATTTACGCTGTTCCATTCATTTGTGTCTGAACGTTTCTTAAGTTCTTTTTTTTCAATCTGATTCGTGCTTAACCTACAATCACTGTATCCCATCACAGCTGCAACTTTTAGACTTAGTAAATTAAATAATTTCTCTGATTTCACTGTTAACCTGTCTCAGCCGCGCCCTTTTGAAATATAATAGGAAGTTTAAAGGGTTACAATAATCTCTCTGTTTCCATTGTCAATTTGTCACAGTCGCTGCACATGGAAATGAAATATTTTCATTATACTAGCATAATAGAGAGCTCACCCTTGGTCATGGTGAAGTTTAATTTCCAAACTTCAAACTTGAGCGCGTCTCTGGAAACTCACCAGCAAACAGAAATGTTGTACATTAATTCTCCTTCTCTTAAGTCACGTACTTGCACCTCACCTGTTTTCTTCCCTTCAATTCTGTGGATAACAGTTGGGATATGATAATAATGCAAGTAGATGGCGATATTTCCAAATTCCAATATTCACTTTCTAAATTACTTGGCAACCTGTCACTGTTACGGCATTTAGAGTTGAGACATTGTACAGAATTAAAGTCTCCCTGAAACCATTAGCAACCTATCATTGTTGCAGTGCTTAAATTTCAAATAATGTCCCTGATACCTTAGGCAACCTGTTACAGCAACAACATTCGAACATAGAAGTCTATAGAGATGTAAATAGCCTTTTTGCTTCCGTTTGTAACCTGTCACATCTGCAGAACTTGAAGTTTCCTGTCAAACAAAGTGTGTGCCTTGTCTTTGCATCGAATTCCTTGATGAATGACTTTATGTTAACTCTATTGTAAGCTTTGCGTAGGAATGTTTCTCTCACTGGTTGATGTTAGATTTCGCCTCTTTAAGCATACAAACTTCATCGGTGGTCGAATTTTAGTTGCTAAGTATTGCGTTTAGTTTGATGTTTTAGTTTATGTTTTGCACTTGGTTTGGCCGCGTCCTTCTTCCCTTTCGAGTCCTTTGTGCATACTATTTTGTGGATATATACATGTGTTTCCATCGAATACTTGAACTTGAAAATTTGGGTGCATTTATTTTGTAGAGGATCCTTGGGAGAATGCCTTGAGAATATTTATGTATATGTGTGTATATGTTGTGTTCATATGCTGAATGTCATTTAGATTATGATATGCTATTAGATATACTTAATTGTAATAACAACAATTATGTTTAAAACAAATTTATTATATATATACTTACTTCAGGTATTAGAGTAAGGAGAAAATTGTCTATAAAATGTGTATTTTAGATATATGTATATATGGTTTATGTTTATATAATTACTTTAGCTATCTTAAACAACTTTCTAACAAAGGAATGGATAAAATGTAAATTGGTTAGAGGGTACTTGGAAATTATTTCGATTATGTTAGATTATCACCTTGTTGTGTTAGTACAAGTAGTTTGTTACTAGAGTTAACTCAAAAGATTCGTCTCTAGAAACCCTAGTTCCATTATAATTTTTGAAATTAAAATATATAAATATGTAATGTATTTATAAGTGTACACTAATAAATTTAAGATTTTAAGGTGGTAAGTGTTAATATGGAGTTTGAGTATTTAGAGTGGGGTTATTATTATCATTTTAAAGTATAACAAATGGTCTTAAGTGGTTTGCGCAATTACTTTAAATATTGGAATTGAGTGTTAAGTTAGTAAGATGAAGGGAAGTGGAAATAATGTTTAAATTTATGTTTCATATATAAGTGGTTATGAAATGGTAACGAGTTAACTACCCAACTATTAAGTAGTTTTCAATTATGTTGATAAAAGAAAGGTAAAATTTAATTGTATGGGCATAGTTAGAGATTGAGTAGGGTAATTCTTGAATTGGATAGTTTATTGGTGAAATGGGATTTTAACCTTTTGAAAATTGACTTCCTTTATATTCATTTAATGGTTGATTTGTAAGTTCTCTTTATGGATAAGTCTTTTAGAATACTTGTGATGGTTATCATGAATTGTTCTAGTATGGGTAAGTTGTTAAGTTATTTAGTTCTGGTCGTTAATTGATTGGTTAATAAATATTGTTCTCGGTTGAATTTTTGGTTGTTGTTTATTATGTAAGTGTTTTTGTGGAGTTGTGAGTGGTTGAGTATTTAAGGTGTTCTTAAATTTGGTGCCTTGGATGCCTGGTTGCATGCTTTTACCTCTGTTGTTGAAGGATTGTTTTTGGATGGTTCCATGTTGGTGTGAATGCCTTTGGAGGTTAGTTTTGATTCAAGGAATCCTTTGTCATTTAATTTGTGTTGCAATGTAATTGGGAACTTGTATTTTGTTGATGAGTTATGGGTAGTTGATCTTCTTGGATTTTTGATTTATTTGTATCAAAGTTGTTTATGTAGTCTGGATGGGGTTGTTGATCTTATTTTTATGTATTCACTCATTATATTTGAATTGAAATTAGTTCTGGTGGCCTTGCAATTATTGTTGTCATTGCTATGTTGTTGATTTTATGAAGGTGATTTGTGTACTATTATAAGGGGGTTCTTGTGAGGAGAAAATTGAGGTCTCCCGTGGAATACCTAGTTGGTGGCTTTTGGTTTCATTAAGTGATTTCGTTGAATTAAAGGTTGATTTTCTTGTGCATTTTCCTATTTGAGGTAACACCATTGTTGATTTGCGGATGGGTCTTGATGAACCTTTCCCTTTTTATGGCTTTTCTGATTTACTCGCATATTTGATGAAATTTTATCCTTGTGTTGGAATTATTGGAGAAATACTCATGTTGCTTCACTTTACCCTTGTTTGTGGGTTTTCATTCTTTTGGCTTCCAGAGGCTTGAGATGATTGATAATTGATGTTCTCTCTTTTTATGTGCCCTTGATGTGGCAAGTGTTTTGGTTTCATGATTTTAAAAGGGTTGTACGAGAATTGTTGAGACTTTGATTATGTATTATAGCGAGATGGGTAATGCCTCGCATGCTTCTCAGTTATGATCTAATGATCTGTTATGTTGTACAACCCTTGGTTTCTTGGTTTTAGTTTGATGTTGTTGGGTCTCTAGGGAGAGTGGCTCCTCGTGGGGGTCGGCGCCCTGTTTAAGGGGAAGGGCACAGGATAACCCACGAGTGAGTTGGTAATCAAGTGAAAACCTAATAATTAACTTAGGATGGTTGGGTAGTAATATCATTATAAGATTTAAAAATGGATTCCTCGTCTTCATTAGTGCTTCCGCAGACTAATGGAAGGCTGAGAAGGCCGTGGTTGGCAAGGTCGTGACCTCGTCTTCACGAGAGGTTTACGGCTCCGCATGAGTCACCCTATGGACCGGTGCCTCCAGTTGGGAGGAAGGGCACAGGATAGCCATAGATGGGGGCCGCCTCCAGTTGGGAGGAAGAGCACAGGATAACCCATGTAGGACTATGCAATGACACTCTCCCCTAGTTGCCCATGTGTTTTACTTTATTGTGTTCCTCTGGAAGTAGGTTGTGGGAGTTGGTTTAGATTGTTGATATATGGATTTATATTGATTTGTGATTATTGCCTTGATACATCTTTGGTGTACTTTGTGGTCTTGTATGATCTCATTGATATTTGACTTATGACCTTGTACTCTTATGGTACTGTGATATGATGTTATTGTGCTGTTTTGCAATTTGGAATTGTATTATGTTTATTAATTCAGTTGATTTGGAAGTATTTCATGATCATCCTTTGGTTACTTGTTTACTGGTCATTGCTTTGATTTATGTAATGAGATTTATGACTTTAAGTTATTATGTTGACTTTTGTGTGTTGTTGATTATGTCTTTGTAATTCTTGAGTTTTATGATACTTTTGTATGGTGTTGAGTCTTGTGGTTCCTTGCTTGGATGTTCTTGGTTGAGGTCTCTTTCTTGTTAGCTCCTAGCACGGGGGGTGGGTCTTCGGACTCACATGGTCGGGTGGAACGTGCTAAGCACCCCATTGGGTCCCCAGTCAAGGATCGAGAGGTGCGGATTGGTGCTGTTGCAGCGACTCCAGAGTTGTATCCATCTTGAAGCCAGTTATGATACTGTGTATTCATGTATTCATTTGTATCATGTTATCTTGTGTATGGTTTCCATTTATGTTTGGAAACACTTTTGTATCATTGTATCTCTAGAACATTGTACTGTAATGTAATGTTAAACTCGGTGTGGTTATTGTCCATGACAGTTGTTATTCATTGTGTTGAGTTAATTATGTATATGTTGTACTTACTCAAATGGTTTCTTATCAATGATTATCATGTATGTGTTATATTTGTTAATGTTTTGTTATGGGTTATATCTTTGGCTTTTATTCTTTATTGTCGTTGTGTGGATCTAAGTCTCGTAATGACTCCTCGTGTACCCCAAGGGATGTATGTGTTGGTGAATCTGCTTAAATGAAATTCATGTCATGATTTAATGTGTATTACATGTATGTTATGTTTACTTTAAAAAAAAAATAAAAAAAATTGTGCTATGATTATTGTTTAATTGTCCTTTGGGGTTCGCACGACGGGGTGTTACAACAACAAAATTCTCAAGATCAAGCTTATCAAGTATAGTGATATCAAAATCTTGCAATAATAGTAACCATCTAATGACTCTCCTAGTAACAATTTTTTTTCATTAATGAATTAGAGAATGATCAATGAGAAAAAATACTTTATATCCTATGATATAATGTTGAAACTTATTAATAACATATACAGTAGCTAAGAACTCTTTTTCAATGATTGTATAATTTACCTCACCAATAGTGAAGTTTTTTCTTATGTAATAAATATAATAAATTATTGTACCTTTCTTCTGGCCTATCATAACCATTATTGAGGTATCAAATGTATTAGTATGATTACACAATAGAAACTCCCAATTTGGTCTACATGTCACTAGTGTAGTGATGAGCTTCTCAAGTTAATGGTTTCAAAAGCATGTTCATAATCTTCAATCCAAGGAAATTTATTATCCTTCTCTAATAAAAAAAGTGGTGAAGTTATTTTATTGAAATCTTGAATAAATCCTCCATAATATATTGCATGTCCTAGAAAAGTCTGGACATCTTTTTGACAAGTAGGTATAGGAAGATCTTGAATAATTTGTTCCTTCTTTAGATCAACCTCAATACCTTTGAAAGAAATGGAATGTCCCAATATTATAACTTCATCATTAAAATGTGACATTTTTCATGACTAAGAGAAAGATTGGTACTTTCACATCTTTGAAGAATTTTTTGAAGATTATATTTATCTTCATAAGTATTACCATAAACTGTGAAATCAACCATGTATGCCTCAGCACAATCATGAATTAGATTAGCAAAAATACTTAGGACAATTTTAAATTTTTTTTTGGTGCATTACATAATCTAAAAGGTAAAACATTATAAGAAGATGTTCCCCAAGGACAAGTAAAAGTGGTTTTTTCTTGATCTTGAATTTATCCTAAACTAATTATGCACATTAGAACATTCCAAGAAAGAAAAGAAAAAATTTCCTTACAAGAGTATCAAGCACTTGATCAATAAAAGGTAATAAAAAATATCTTTTTTGGTTGCTTTATTAAGAGCTTTGTAATCAACACAAATACATAATTTATCTCCTTTCTTTGACATGACCACCAATGGTGAAACCCATTGGCTATCTGAAATGGAATAAATGAATCCTACATTGAGTAAATTTTCTAATTCTTTAACAATTTTATGTAGAATGGGATTTAATTTGCATTATGGTTGTCTCGTTGAATGAATTCCCTCGTCCATATAAACATGATGAGTAAATTTTTTTTATTAAAGGTAAAACATGTTTTGAAGGGACTTGAAACCCTTTACAAAAAAACTGCTAAAGATAGAACCGAACTAAATAAGTAGCTAACAAGAAGTGAACCAACAAAAAACCAAACAATAAACAACATCAGCCTATTGAAGGTCTTTGAGAATCTTATCTACCTCTAAGTCTTGCAAAAGCATGCATTTATGAAGATCAACCACTTCAGATAGCTCTTTTTTGAATATCCATAGGTTTCTTTGCATGGTTGTGAGTACGAGTACTTGGGACAACTCCAAAAAAAGGAACATGTTTACCTTTAATCAAAATAATACCCATAGCATCAACATCCTTAGGCAACCTAGTCACCTCTTCACCTTTCCAATTTCCCACCTTCTCATTAAGAAGGCTAAGCCCTTTAGTATTGTTGTGGAGCATTGTTTCACTAACCTTAACCACTTTCTCTAGATTCTTGTACACTTTCAACATTTTCTCCTCAAGCACAAAAACATGGGACTCAAAATCATTCTTCATTAAGCCCACATCCTTAGCTACTTCTTGAAGAATCTCCAGTATTTTATTGTTCTCATCAAGATTTCTAGACCCATCCTCTTTGGAATTCTTCTTTTCAGTCCTATTGTTCAGAGACCAAATTTTGACATTGATTTGGTTAATCTCCATTAAAATCCATTTGAATATTTTGAAGTAATTGAAAACACCTTCCTTAGCCAAGTCTAAAATATCATATATCTCCTCCCTGTTGCAATTGAAGACACTATGATCTTCAAAAAAATCAAGCGGGGGAGTACCCTATTTTTCCTGTTGAATATCATCCTCCATAATAGCTTTACCTTTATCTTTCATGTGATATTCACCATACACCTCCATCAATTTTATTTTAGGTTTCGCGGCCTCCTTCACTCCTTCAGACAAGGGCTTGTTCGACCCCACAACCACACCGAGATTCTAACCCTCCAAATTTCCTTCACCAAATACCTCAAAGATGAGTACAATTGTTAGTATGTGTACCACACATTTCTTAATAATCCCATGCAAAAGATTTTTATGGCTTCAAAGCATAGATATTAAATCTTCAATTTGTACCATACTCAATTGTGGATTTATATTAATTGTTTTTCTTGGTAAATTTTCCATTGGTCGTGATTTAGATAGTGTAGGTAACTTTAAAGGTATGGCTTGTGAAATGGATGGAAGTGATGGATTGACCCTTAATTATGTATTTGTTTCCATGGATGTTTCATTAATCAAAAATAGATAATATAAACAACTATGTGGTAATAGTTGATGAAGTGTTATAAAATGTGGCAAAGATCTTGAAAAGGAAATTTTCTAAAAGGACAATGGTCTTTTGTAATAGAATGAAAAAAAATATTTCTAAGACATCATTTGATGAATATAAAAATTTAAGAAATTAGAGATTATGGTTTCCTCTAATGGTTCTTGTAACATGAGACTTTTATCGATAACCAAAACAAGAAATGGTACTTCTATGTGACTATATATAAACACATGGGCTCATCTGATTCTAATAGAGGTTGATCTAGGGAATATAATGTTAATTACTTATTTTATTGTTTTCTTTTATTTTCCTATATTTTACCATTTTGTAATTTGTATGATGCCCTAAAAACTAGAAGTGATGAGATTAAATAATTTCTTAGATGCTACAATAATGATTTTGGTTCTTGTGAGTGACTTTATGATAGATGAGGAATGCTTGGGGGTGATTCTATATAATTATGTTCTAGCTCATAATCAATTGTTTTTTCTATGGATTCTAATGGTACTTCAATTGACTCTATAGTGCCTCTCATGTTGCCATCATTAGACTGATACTCATTATGATATGTTATGCACTATGATACCTTATTGATGCTTGTTTTATCGTCTTGGATTGGTTTTGGTTGAAAATTGATCAGACTTTGGTGTTCATGATACTATTGAATTATGCTTATATTATGATGGATATATGGATTTATTGTGTGTTTGGATTAGTTTGACTATGTGTTTCATGTGGAAATATGATTATGCTTATTATGCATTTAGTTAATGATTGATCTATGTTGTTTACAATGCAATTATTATTGCTTGTTGATGTGGTTATTGTTGGAGGTCTTGGTGGGAGGGACAATCTAGCATTAATCATCCTGGAGTACCCTGCTATGTTGCAATTTCCTCTCATGGTATGTTTGTTGTTTGATAGATATATATGTTGTTCGACAGTTTGTTTGATGCAGATTGTAGGTACCAGCCATCAACTCCACCTGGATTGTCAGGTTTGAGCATGCCTCAAAACCCAATGGAAATGATGTTGAAAACATAGATGATAAAATCTCCCCTACCCTTGCCATCATCCTCGACGAGGATGAGTACCCATTTTTTTACCCTGTCAGTTTGGGTTGCACTCTTGGTTAGTTGTTTCATTTTGTGTTTATTGTTGTTTGGATGATTTGTGATATTACGTAGTTGTTCATTAAGTATGTTGTTTAAATTATTGATTGAGTTTAAATATTTTATTAATTGTAATCTTGAGGTGAAATTATTATTGTGTTGTCTTGTTCAATCGATTTAATTAAATTAAATTGGTTATAAGGTTGTTTAAATTAATTTGTAACTTAACATAAACAATTAAATAAATCAATGTCAAAAATAGATAGTATATGGTTTATTGATGATTAATTAAATTAAATTATTTTGTATAAAGTATTATTATAATTAAATTTAATGATAATTGCTAATTTTATTATCATTGGAATTCAATTATTCAAATGTGAAAATAATATAATTTTAAATAAATAAATTGAAGGATATTTTTTAACAAGTTGTTAAAGCAAATTAAAATATGGAAAAAGTGAGTTCGAGCCCATGCATGGCTCCGAACTGGTTGCGAAATAGAAACTTGCCTTATTAAGTGATTATTGCTTGATTTTTGTTTTTGAAAATTGAATTACTTTCTTTGTTTTAATAATGATCATTTTTGGAGAGGTTTTTGGATCCTTGATTTTTTGTTTTCAAACAAAAATTTGGGTCTGCAAGAATATTTTTTTCAAAATACAAATTTTCAGTTAAACAATTGTTTTTGAAGTGAATTTTTTTTTTCTTAAAGGTTGGTCAAGTAATTGGGATTGTTGTTGCGATAAAGTTATTCTCAACACTTCTTTTTCATCCCCGAAGCATTGGATCTCAAGTTGGCATCGCTTTTACTCTTGTTTCATTTATCTGTTATTTGCGAACGAGCTCTCTTTCTCTTGTCTGCTGAAAATGATTGTTTGTTATTCGACATGCTTGAGATTGTGGTAATCAGTTGTTTTATTTTGTTTTGAAAATCATAGAATATGCATTCTAGCTATTGTTTTATATTGTTGGCCTCATGCTTGTAATTGATATTTGTGGTTGTATTTGGATATATGCTTATATCGCTATCTCTATTTTAATGTTGTGTATTCAACTTTAAAAAAAATATAGCTTCCCTTAAGGCAAGTTACCTTCCGAAGCTGCAATTTCTTTCTTTGGCATTCAAAATATATGTTTTGCTTATGTTAGTTGATAGGCATAGTAGTATTGGATTTCGATTTATAGCTGTTGATTTTGGTAGAAGTTTCTAAGTGTGGAACTCACACCTATGTAGCTAGTTTAGGCTTTTAATTTATTGTTCTATTCCATAGCAAAACTCCTTTCCTTTTTGCAAATCACCCTTTTGTATTTTTGTAGAGCAAACCATGAAGAAGTTTAAATATTTGAGCCTATTTTTTAGATTGTTTCTTTTAGCATCTCCACTATTTCCCTGTCGTTGCTTGTTCATAGTGCAGGCGTATTTCTTTAGTTTGTATTATTTAGCTTTTGATTTCTTTTAGGTGCAGCCATTCAAATTTATAGATGGCATCTCCTTTGCTTTAGATGAACTCTATGTCTTTTATTCGACCCTCTTAACTTGCAGATTTTATATTGTTCGCTATCCTGTGTAATTATTTTGGCAGCCAACTAATTCACTTTGCTCACTGTCCTTGGCTAAGGATAGAATTTAAACCATAGGTAGTATGAGTATATGTATGGAAATCTCCCTGCTTGCCTGAGATGTAAACACTTCAATGTTTCTTTTACTTCAAGACTATATATATGTTTTGTTAATCATTAGACTTGGTCTGCCTACCTAGGAATTCGATTGTATTATTATGATCATGCTACTTTATATTGCATTTGGCATTCTTTTTATGCTGCATTATATGGTATTTTATGTTCAATCCATTCAAAATGAGTTGAATTCTATATGTATAAATGTAGGTGTGTGGTATATTTTTATGAGTTCGCTCTTCTTAAAATCTGATTTACTGTTGAAGATAGCATACCTTTATATATATATATATATATATATATATATATACACACATATGTATATACATATGTATATATATATATATATACATATACATATGTATATGTATATATATATATACATATGTATATATATATATACATGTATATATATACATATGTATATATATATATATATGTATATATATGTATATATATATATATATATGTATATATATATATATATACATATATATATATATATATGTATATATATATATATATATAAATACTTCTATTTATATATATGTATTTAGATATATATTTTAATTGATTATATAAAAGCCAGTTGGAGAATTAAATAAGTGAAATTTGACATGTTTTCATTTAAGTGAATTAGAGGAAAGATAAATGAGAAGTTTTAATTAATTAAGGCTCAAAAGTAATCTACCTTGAATTTTGTTATTACTTGTTTGAAATCGTGTGCTCATATGATGTTTTGTGTTAGTTTTGATTGAGTTTTAAGATCTCTTTATGATGTTACCATTCGTTATTCTACACTTGTTGATTGGTAATTATGGATTGTAAATAGTCTTTTCAGATCATGTTATTGTTGCCACTTCGATGGGGGAACCTTTGTGTTAGTGAGTTGTTAGAATTCCAGAGGTTGGGAAAAGAGTTTCTTTATGATTGGCTTCTCATGTTGGTTCTTTGTGAACACTTGATTCTATACTTTTTTAATGAGTATGTGGGTTTTGGCCTTGCACCATGGAATTGTTAACTGTGGAGACTTTGTGTGAGATGGTGCATGCCTCGATTTATGTGATCGTTCATGTGAATTTTTATGTTGTGCAAGTTTGCTTACCCATTTAGTGGACTATAGATTCTTTTGTTGCTAGTAGGGAGAGTGGCTTCCATGGGGGTCAAAGCCCTAAGTGGTGTCCAGGGTAACTCATGTGGAAGTTGTGTTAATTCAGTGATAACCTAATAAATATTTAGGGGGTTGGGTAGTACTCACATTAATAAAAGATAATGGATGCCTCTCTCATGACTCAAGTGCTTGTTTAGGCTTAAGATGAGATGAGAAGGCCTGGAATGGCAAAGTCAATTGCCTTGTCTTCATGAAAGGTATGTTGATTCCACATGAGTTAGAATGGGGGTAGGGGATAGGTTGAGGTTGCCAGGGTAACCTAGGATGGGGTCCGAGACCTAGGAAGATACACATTGGGTAACCCATATCGAGCTATGCGATGACACTCTTCCCTATAGCAACCTTGTATGCCTTGTTTTTTTTTCCCCTTGTTGTTCATGTACCTCTAGAAGCAGATGTTCTTTATGTTTTATTTGTTACTCTTGTTTGATGGAGTCATGTAGCCCTTTTCTACTTGATTGCTTGTGTAGTGGGTCCTTATTGTCATCTCCTAGCATGGGGGGTGGGCCTTAGGGTTCCACATGGTCGGGTGGAATGTGCTATGCACTCCATTGTGTTCCCAGTCGATGTTCATGAGCATGGAGTTGTACCTTATGCAGTGGTTCCAGATCTTGCACCAAATCTTGTGGTAGCATTGATGTTATGTGATGTAATCATCTCAGCTATAACATATCATGTTTTGATGAATCCTTCCCATTGTATTTTGGGAAGTATTGATGTAATTATGTAATCATGGAACAATGTAATTTTTATGTAATGACAATGATGGATGTACAGTTTGGTATTATTATTTGATTGTTGATTGAAGTATATTTGATGATATGGATGTATGTATGATGATCATTTACCTTATGCTATGGTTTTAAAATGGACACTTGTAGTTCACTTATCATCGTTATGGGAGTATTTTATAATGCAGCCATGATACCCTAAAGGACATTGTTAGAACTTATGTATGTTAGATGCATTATATGTTAGTGTTGTATGATTTACATTTTATGTTAGTTTCTTTTTAAAAAAAATTGTCTCATAATTGTTAGTTAGAAGTGTTGTCCTTTGGGGTTTCATGGTGGGGAGTTACATCTTGGTATCAGAGCCCAAGTTCTAACACTGGTTACTCTGGGTTAATTGAGCCCATTTTGTTGTCCTTGTGCTTAGATTTTGAACTTTTGTTTCCCCCCCTCTTCTATCATCCTTGCCTAATAGTGGTGTCTTGTCTTTTGGTGTTGATGTGTAGGAAGATGCCTAGAGTCAAGGTAAAGGCTGTGGTGGTGGCCGTAGGGCTAACTGCCAGAGTACTCCTTCTAAGAGTTCCTACGAGTCTAAATGTGAGGAACAACAGGGTTGCCAAAACAACCCAGGAGGCGGAGGTCATAATCCAGGTTAGTTGGGGTTAGAGGGAGTGCAACTATGTCAGTTTCTAGAGGAGGTTCTTGGCCACTTAGGTGCTATGCAAGAGGAGCAGTGGGTGGTCAGGGAGAGAGAGAGAGATCACCAAGGAGAAGATATTTTTTAGTGGATCAGGATGCAGTTGTAGCAGGTCACATGAGAGACCTTTTGAGGGCACATCCTCCCACTTTTGATGGTTCTGGTGGAGGATTGGAGGTAGAAACTTGGTTAATTGATTTGGATAGGTGTCTTGCTATGCATCCTTATGGCATTAACACTAAGGCTAGGTGTGCCATCATGCATCTTAGAGGTTTTGCATCTACATGGTGGTGATTAGAGGAGCATAAATTGCACTTAGACATTGGTTCAGTGACTTGGGAGTTATTCATGGAGAGGTTTAGAGCCCGTTTCCTGTCAGGACACTAGATACAACACCATGCTGATGAGTTCCATGAGCTGAGACAAATGGCCATGTACGTGGAACAATATGAGTGTAGATTTTATGAACTTAAGCAGTATGTTGGGATCGGTGATGATGAGGGTATGCTTGTGCATCACTTTATCAAGGGATTGAATGCTCACATCAGTGGAGGAGTCTGAGTCTTCAAGCTGAAGACTATGGAGATGGCTGTGGAGAAGGCCCGTTTAGTGGAGGAAAATTTGGCCATGGCATTAGGAGGTCACACAAGTGTTCAGATTGGTAATGCACCTTTATCTAGTTTTGCTCCTCGAGGTGGTCAGACTTAGGCAATGGGTTCCTCTAGGAGCCATCATGCACCTACCAAGGGTGGTCAGCAACAACAACAACACTCTTAGTCTAAACATAAGAATTCACAATCTCATCATGGTGGTGGTGGTTCTTAGTCTGCGAAGAACCAAAATTGGTGGTGTAACAAGCACAACCATTCTGAGCAGCCTACATAGAGCACACAGACTACAGCTAGCAGGGGCAGTGTTCAACAGTCTAGTGCACCCCCAGGTGGTAGAGGTTTTGGTAGAGGTACATGTTATTTCTCTTGCAGTTAGCAGGGCCACATTGCTAGGCAGTGTGCATAGAGGAACACTACAGGTTTTAGTCAGAGGCCGACAACTTCAGAGCCGATGGTGGGTGATGCGGGAAAGTCACACCGAGTATTTGCAGCAGTTGATAATTTCCAAGCTAATCATTAGGGCATCGTAGTGGAGGCTTCAGGTGTATTACAGGGTACTGGTATCTCTATTCTCTTTGATTTAGGTGCTTCTGATTCATTTATTTGCCCTTCCGTAGTAGAGCGTTGTAGACTGGGGTAGCAAAGCAAGGTTTTAGGTGGTAGGTTGAATTGGCCTCTGGAGAAAAGATAGTGATAAAATCCTTAGTGCGTGATTGTGGTTTGAAAATTGGTTCACTCGTTACTACGGTTATCTCCACATTTTACCTCTTGGTTCCTACGATGTTGTTTTAGGTGTGGATTGGCTGAGTGCGCACCGAGCAATGATAGATTGTCGGCATAAGTCAGTGTGATGTGTGGATGACACAAGTAGAGAGGTAGAAGTAGTTGGCATATAGAGGTCCATCTCCCTACGGATGATTTCTGCTATGCGGTTGAGGAGGTGTATGCACCAGGGTTGCCAGTTGTTTGTGGTTACGAGTTAATGATTTGGAGCTAGGGAAGAGTCAAGAGGTGTCTCTTCATGATTATCCAATTCTTAGAGAGTATGTAGATGTTTTTCCTAGTGAGATTCCAAGGATGCCACCTAAGCATGACATTGATTTAAGGATAGACCTAGTTCTCGGAGTAGAACCCATCTCTCGAGCTCCATATTAGATGACCACATAGGAGCATCAAGAGCTTCGATTGTAGTTGGAGGAGTTGTTGGTGAAAGGGTTCATTCATCCTAGTGTTTCTCCTTGGGGAGCACTGGTTATATTTGTGAAGAGGGATGAATCCCTCCAATTGTGCATTGATTATCGACAGTTAAATAAGGTGACGGTGAAGAACAAGTATCCCTTACTGAGAATTGATGATCTATTTGATAAAATTAAGGGAGGTAAGGTGTTTTCCAAAATTGATCTTAATTCGGGGTACCATCAATTGTGCATCTTTGAGGCAAACATCCATAAGACTACATTTCACACTCATTACGAGCACTATGAGTTCACTGTTATGTCGTTCGGGTTGATGAATGCTCCATCAGTTTTCATGAGTCTGATGAATGGAGTCTTCCATACCTACCTCGATCAATTTGTTCTCATGTTCCTTGATGATATTCTGATTTACTCGAGGACTATGGAGGAGCACGAGGAGCATTTGCAATAGGTTTTGTAGTGTTTGAGAGATAATCAGCTTTATGTGAATCTAGCTAAGTGCGAATTCTTTCAAACCAAGGTGAGGTATTTGGGACACGTTATCTTAGGAGAGGGTATCATCGTGGATCCTTCAAAGATCTAAACTATTATAGATTGGCCTGTGCCCACTAATGTCTCAGAGGTCCATAGTTTCATGGGCTTAGCAGGCTACTATTAGCGGTTCGTACATGGGTTTTTGAGGATAGCACACCCCATCACTTCTCTTCAGAGGAAAGGGAAGAAGTTTATTTGGTTAGAGTGTTAGCTTTTTAGACTCTTAAGGAGAAGTTGACCAATACACCTAGCCTAGCAGTTCCTGATCCTATTGGAGATTTTGTGGTGTGTACTGATGCGTCCATGGAGGGTTTAGGAGCCATTCTTATACAAGATGGTCACGTGATTACCTATGAGTCTCGCAAACTCAAGGATCACGAGTTGAACTACCCCATGCAAAATTTGGAGTTAGTCGGCGTTGTTCATGCCCTTGTGAGATGGAGGAACTTTATATTGGGGCATCAGTTTGAGCTATATAGCGATCACCGTAGCTTGCAGTATATATTAACGCAGCCCAACCTAAATGCCAGGTGGAGAAGGTGGATGGAATTCCTTTGTGAATATGATTTCGAGGTTAAATACATCCAGGGTAAGGAAAATATGGTGGTGGATGCTCTGATTCAGTGGAGACATGAGTTGTCAATAGTGACTCTTGGTGTTGAATTGAGGAGTCAGATCCTTGTAACACTTCCTACAGATAGTTGGTATCAGGAGATGAAGTCAGAAATTGAGTCAAATAGAGCTTTGGAGGGAAAATTTGTGAGTTATTCACTTGAATCTGATGGTCTATTGTGGTATTTGGGTCACATGTATGTACCTCCTCCTGAGGGTCTTCATACCCTAATCATGATAGAGGCACATCGGGCTCCCTATTCTGCTCATTCGGGAGTCAAGAAGATGTATGCAAACCTTCGTTTGCTATATTTATGGGATGGAATGAAGAGAGAAATTGCAAACTTTTTTGCGAGGTGTTTGGAGTGTCAGAGAGTTAAGGCAGAACACAAACATCTCACAGATCTTTTACAACCACATCTCATTCCTGAATGGAAATGGGATATCATCTCGGTGGACTTCATATTTGGTTTTCCTATGTCTTCTCGTCGACATGATGCCATCATGGTCACCATTAATAGGTTGACTAAGGTGCAACACTTCTCTCCCATTCGGTCATCTTATAATGCTTCTTCTGTGGCCAAAATTTTCATGGAGGATATTGTCAAACTACATGGAATTCCACATAGAATTATTTTTGATAGAGATCCGATGTTCATTTCTGCACTATGGACATCCTTGTAGCATGCTTTAGGGACCCAATTGAACTTCATTTCTGTATATCATCTAGAGACAGATGGAAAGACCGAGAGGGTCAACCAGGTTCTTGAAGATATTCTTAGAACGCATGTTATGGATCAGTAGTCTCGTTGGGAGGATTACTTGCATTTAGTGGAGTTCGCATACAAAAATGGGTATCATAGTTTGATTGGTATGCCTCCTTTCTAGGCATTGCATGGTCATCCTTGTTGAACTCCATTGAGTTGGGACCGTCTTGAGGCATTGCATGGTCATGCTTTAGGGACCCAAGATGCTTTAGGATATAGAGCAACAGGTTGCTTGCATTAGAGAGCACTTGGTGGCAATGCAAGACAGGTAGAAGAAATATGGTGATGCACATAGGGTCGATCATCAGTTCTTAGTCGGTGATCGGGTATTTTTATGAGTGAGTCTGCAAAGGAGTCTAATTCGTTATGTGAGGCTCTAAGCTCACACCTCATTTTGTGGGGCTATTTGAGGTTTTGGAGAGGATTGGTCTCGTTGTTTACCATCTTGCTTTTCCACCTAGTCTATCGCACATACATGATGTATTCCATGTTTCTGTACTTAGACCATATTATCCAGACATATCTCATGCTCTCAATTGGAATGCCTTATAGGTAGAGGATGAGCAACTAACACTAGAGCCCGTGGCCATGCTACAACATAGGAGACTCGCACTCAAGGGTAGAGACATTGAGCAGGTGGGGGTCTAGTGGGATCCTAACGATGAGGCTTCAACTACTTGGGAGGATGCATCCCAAATGTGAGAGTCATATCTCGTTTGCAGGCTTCCAGGAATAAGCCTGGTTCTAGTGGGAGGATGTAGTGCCTCTCATGTTGCCATCATTAGACTGATACTCATTATGATATGTTATGCACTATGAGACCTTGTTGATGCTTGTTTTACCATCTTGGATTAGTTTTGGTTGACATTTGATTAGACTTTGGTGTTCATGATACTATTGACTTATGCTTATGTTATGATGGATATATGGATTTATTGTGTGTTCGGATTAGTTTGACTATGTGTTTCATGTGGACATATGATTATGCTTATTGTGCATTTAGTTAATGATTGATCTATGTTGTTTACTATGTAATTATTGTTGCTTGATGATGTGGTTATTGTTGGAGGTCTTGGTAGGAGGGACAATGTATCATTACTCATCTGCGAGTACCCTGCTACACTGGCATGATTTCTTCTCATGGTGTGTTTGTTGTTTGATAGATATATATGTTGTTTGATAGTTTGTTTGATGCAGATTGCAGGTACCAGGCATTGACTCCATCTGGATTGTCAAGTTTGAGCGTGCTTCAAAACCCAATAGAAATGATGTTGAAAATGGAGATGACAAAAGGTCCCCTACATTTGACAGCATCCTTGACGAGGATGAGTACCCATTTTGTTACCCTGTCATTCTGGGTTGCACCCTTGATCAGTTGTTGAACGTTTGTGTTTATCATTGTTTGGATGATTTGTGATGTTACGTAGTTGTTCTTTAATTATGTTGTTTAAATTATTGACCGAGTTTAAATATTTTATTAATTGTAATCTTGAGGTGAAATTATTATTGTGTTGCCTTGTTTAATTGATTTAATTAAATTAAATTGGTTATAAGGTTGTTTAAATTAATTTGGAATTTAAAATAAATAATTAAATAAATCAATGTTGAAAATAGATAGTATATGGTTTATTGATGATTAATTAAATTAAATTATTTTGTATAAAGTATTATTATAATTAAATTTAATGATAATTGTTAATTTTATTATCATTGGAATTCAATTATTCAAATGTGAAAATAATATAATTTTAAATAAATAAATTGATGGAGATTTTCAAACAAGTTGTTAAAGAAAATTAAAAGATGGAAAAAGTGAGTTTGAGCCCATGCATGGCTCTGCACTGGTTGCGAAATAGAAACTTGTCTTATTAAGCGATTATTGCTTGATTTTTGTTTTTGAAAATCGAATCACTTTATTTGTTTTAATAATGATCATTTTTGGAGAGGTTTTTGGATCCTTGATTTTTTGTTTTCAAACAAAAATTTCATTCTGTAAGAATATTTTTTTCAAAATACAGATTTTCAACTAAACAATTATTTTCGAAGTGAAAAAAAAAATCCTGAAGGTTGGTCAAGTAATTGGAGAAAAGGATTGTTGCTGTGATAAATTTATTCTCGACACTTATTTTCTGTCCTCAAAGCATTGGATCTTAGGTTGGCATCGCTTTTACTCTTGTTTCATTTATTTGTTACTTACAAACGAGCTCTCTTTCTCTTGTCTTCTGAGAATGATTTTTTTTTATTCAACATGCTTGAGACTGTGGTAATCAACTATTTTATTTTGTTTTGAAAATAATAGAATATGCATTCTAGCTATTTTTTATATCGTTGGCCTCATGCTTGCAATTGATATTTTTGGTTGCATTTGGATATATGCTTATATTGCTATCTCCATTTTAATGTTGTGTATTCAACTTTTTAAAAAAATATATAGCTTCCCTTAAGGAAAGTTACCTTTTGAAGCTACGATTTCTTTCTTTGGCATTTGAAATATTTGTTTTGCTTATGTTAGTTGATAGGCATAGTAGTATTGGATGTCGATTTCTAACTATTGATTCTGGTAGAAGTTTCTAAGTGTGGACCTTGCACCTACGCAGCCAGTTTAGGCTTTTGATTTACTATTTTATTCCATGTCTGAACTCGTTTCCTTTTTGTAAATAACCCTTTTTTCTTTCTATAGAGTGAACCATGAAGAAGTTCAAATATTCGAGCCTATTTTTCAGATTGTTCTTTTATCATCTCCACTATTTCCCTGACATCGCTTATCCATAGTGCAGGCGTATTTCTTTAGTTTGTATTATTTAGCTTTTGATTTCTTTTAGGTGCAGTCATTTGACTTTATAGATGGAATATCCTTTGCTTTAGGTGAACTCTATGTCTTTTATTTGACCCTCTTAATTCGCAACTTTTATATTGTTTGCTATCCTGTGTAATTATTTTGGCAGCTAACTAATTCGCTTTGGTCATTGTCCTTGGCTAAGGATAGAATTTGAACCATAGGTAGTATGAGTGTATGTATGGCGATCTCCTTGCCTGCCTAATATGTAAACACTTCGATGTTTCTTTTACTTCAAGACTATATATATTTTTTGTTAATCGTTGGACTTGGCATGCTTGCCTGGGAATTTCATTGTATTATTATGTTCATGTTGCTTTATATTGCATTTGGTATTCTTTTTATGTTTCCTTATATGGTATTCTATGTTTGATCCATTTAAAATGAGTTGAATTCAATATGTATAAATGTAGGTGCATGGAATATTTATATGATTTCACTCTTCTTAAAATTTGATTTACTGTTGAAGATAACATATCTTTATATATTAAATATATATATATATATACACATGTATATATATAAATACTTTTATTTATATATATGTATATGTATATAGATATATATTTTAATTGATTATATAAAAGCTAGTTGGAGAATTAAATAAGTGAAATTTGACGAGTTTTCATTTAAGTGAATTAGAGGAAAGATAAATGAGATGTTTTAATTAATTAAGGCTCAAAAGTAATCTACCTTGAATTTTGTTATTACTTGTTTGAAATTGTTTTCTCATATGATGTTTTGTGTTAGTTTTGATTGAGTTTGAAGATCTCTTTATGATGTTAACCATTTGTTATTCTACACTTGTTGATTTGTAATTGTGGATTGTAAATAGTCTTTTGAGATCATGTTATTGTTGCCACTTCGATGGGGGAACCTTTATGTTAGTGAGTTGTTAGACTTCCAGAGGTTGGGAAAATATTTTTCTTTATGATTGGCTTCTCATGTTGGTTCTTTGTGAACACTTGATTCTATACTTGTTTTATGAGTATGTGGGTTATGGCCTTGCACAATGGAATTGTTAACTATGGAGACTTTGTGCGAGATGGTGCATGCCTTGCTTTATGTGATCATTCATGCAAATTTTTATGTTGTGCAAGTTGGCTTACCCAGTTAGTGGGCTATAGAGTCTTTTGTTGCTAGTAGGGAGAGTGGCTTCCAATGGGACCAGAGCCCTAAGTGGTGTCCAAGGTAACCCGGGTGGAAGTTGTACTAATTAAGTGATAACCTAATAAATAGTCAGGGGTTTGGGTAGTACTCACATTAATAAAAGATAATGGATGCCTCTCTCATGACTCAAGTGCTCATTTAGGCTTGAGATGAGATGAGAAGGCCTGGAATAGAAAAATCAACTACCTTGTCTTCATGAATGGTATGTTGATTCTGCATGAGTTAGAATGGGGGTCAGGGATCAGTTGATGTTGCCAGGGTAATCCAGGATGGGGTTCGGAACCTAGGAAGATCCACATTTGGTAACCCATATCGAACTATGCGATGACACTCTTCCCTATAGCAACCTTGTATGCCTTGTTTTCTTTTCCCCTTGTTGTTTGCGTAGCTCTAGAAGCGGATGTTCTTTATTTTTTGTTTTTTACTCTTGTTTGTTGGAGTCATGTAGCCCTTGTCTACTTGATTATTTGTGTAGTGGGTCCTTATTGTCATCTCCTAGCACGAGGGGTGGGCCTTAGGGTTCCACATGGTCGGGTGGAACGTGTTATGCCCTCCATTGGGTTCCCAGTTGATCATGAACATGGAGTTGTACCTTATGCAGTGGTTCCAGATCTTGCACCAGATTATATGGCAACATTGATGTTATGTGATGTAATCATCTCAGTTGTATCATATCATGTTTTGATGTATCCTTCTCGTTGTATGTTGGGAAGTATTGATGTAATTATGTAATCATGGAATGATGTAATTTTTATGTAATGACAGTGATGGATGTACACTTTGGTATTATTATGTGATCATTGATGGAAGTATATTTAATGATATGGATGTATGTATGATGTTCATTTACCTTATGCTATGGTTTTAAAATGGACACTTGTAGTTCTCTTATCATCATTATGGGATTAGTTTATAATGCAACCATGATACCCTAAAGGACATCGTTAGAACTTATGTATGTTAGATGCATTATATGTTAGTGTTGTATGATTTACATTTTATGTTAGTTTCTTTAAAAAATAATTCTCATAATTGTTAGTTAGAAGTTTTGTTGTTTGGGATTTCACAGCGGGGCGTTACAGACTCAATAACACATTTTTCAAAATCAAGTTCAAGTGGTTACTTTTTCAAAAATTTCACCACTGAACATGGTTTAATTACCCATGTAGGGTTTCCTTATTGATGTATGTGTGTTATTCACAATAGTTTGTTTAATACATCTATCTTTGTCATCTCTAGCTTGATTCATGTATCTATATGATTTAAAATAATGTAAATCAAGGGTAATCATGTAGGAAAAGTCAATAATTGCACAAATTTTCTCCTTGATGCATTGGTCCTAACTCAATTTAATAAAATATCATACCTTTAATGTCTTCCCTTGGAAATAGCACCAAAATATTAGGAAAAAACTCAAGATAATAATTTATATTTTATGTTATAATGATATTTGGTAATCAAGCCTAAAATTTAATTTGATCCTATGTTAATCTAGGACGTAAGATTGTGAAAGACGTAATGGATATATGCTTAAGGGATGAGAGCGATAAATTGAGTGAGTTATAGTGTGATCTACTTCAATAAATCATACACTAAAAAATCATTTCCTAAGATTTGTTCTAAATCTGCTATAGAAACTATGATTTGGAAACAAAAAATAAACCCTAGGTATAGTAATTGTGATTTTATATAATTTAAATAAAAAAATTTAAAGAAAAAATTGGAAAAATTAATTCATCTTAATTATCAATCACAAATTAATCTAATGACTAAATATTTACAAATTAATCTAAAATATAACCTATAAATCAAAATAAGTTTAATAATGTTTGAATTATAACCATGCCTTGCATACTCATAAAAAGAAATAACAAAAATACATTTAATGGATTTCTAAGAGTGGAGCCTCCTCTAAATTTTCCAGGTGAGGCAACAGATTGCTCACAAACTCTTTGCAATCGAAACAAACTATTGATTATGAAATTGTTGAGATAATATATTTGATCATTTGTATCATGTATACTTGTAGTAACGGAAAAAGTAAGCCTTTTTTCCTTACTTGGTTTGATAATTGAAATTAAAACTAAATTAATGGTGTCTTGGAATAGTGTTGTAATGTGTTGAACACATTCACACCATTCTAGGACCTTTATTTTATTAAAATGTACCTTAATTGGTCCTTTACAAAGGTGTTGTAAAGTGTTGTAACACACTTTCACACTTTTCTACAGTATATTTAATTAATTAAGCCTAGTGGGCCCTTTTTCAAACAAAATATATTTAACTTGTACCTTATTTAGGTGTTGTAAAGTGTTGTAACAGACTTTCACATTTATCTAGGGTCCCCTTAATTAATGGTGGTTAATTGAGTTTAATTGACCCTTTTAATTCAAATTCAAGCCCCCTTTTTAAGGATCTATCCCAACACCCAATAATGATATTGTATGACATTTAATTTGGAAAATAGGATGTCCTGAAAAATGTTGCTAGGACCCATTCACCTTTAATGGAAAATGAGTCCTCGCCACATATGACACCCCTTTCTATGCATTTTTAAGGTGGGTTTTTGATGTACTTTCACCCCCCTAAAGTGTGGTCCCATAAATTATGCCAGGACCCATTCACCTTTTTGAGACACCCGCTTTCTATGCATTTTTGAGGAGGGTTTTTGATGTTATTTCATCCCCCCAAAGCACAGTCCTAGAAAGTTGTGTTAGGACCCATTCGCCTTTAGTGGTGAATGGGTCCTCCCTTAATAGGACCCCTCTTTTTGAATTTAATTGTGGTGGGATCCTTATAATTTTAATTCCCAGATCTGGTGTCAACCTTAATTATTTGAATTTCGGGGTTAATCTCTCAATTTAGTATAAATAAGGGGTTAATTCACATTGTTTCTCCAAGCAATTTTATGAGACATCCTAGCAACTTTAAGAAAGCATCCTTATAGAAAATTTGAGTCTACAAGAGCATTTTCTTAGGAATTTCAAGGTAGATTTTCAAGGTCTATTGCAGCAATTCAAGATAATTTCATCATGCCAAGGGTTTTATGCATTCGTGCATGTTGTTGAGCCAAGATTTTTGATGTAGCATTGAAGATCCTTCTTGCAATCATTATTTTACATCTATTTGAGATCAAGATCTACATTCTCCATGGCCACTTCATGTTAGTTTGCAGATTTATTTCACAAGATATCATCCAAGGTGACATCAATTGCATTATTTCATGTTTCATGCTTCATTCCTTTATTTCATCATTTGGTTTAATTACCTATAAGGGATTTGACCAAGGAAAACCCCTATTCACTAACAAACAAGTTTTTCTTCCTCTTGAGTGTGTTTGTAGATTTACAGGTTGAGCAAGATTTGGAGAAAAATTGCAAAAGTATTCAAGTTGCAAGATTTCCATTTATAGTGCAAGAACAAAGAAAGGAGGCTATATAATTTATTTCAGACTTTCAAGAGCTGATAATCGAGGATTTGGAAGTGCAGACATCAAGGAACAAAACCCAAAAGTTAGTTTTCTGAAACCCTAAAAGGACCCATTCGCCATTAAAGGACAATGAGTCCTAAGTAGGGCTTGAAGGAGTCAAAACTTGAGATCTAGGAATGTAGGCTGAGAGGAATCAAACCTAGAAGTCAGTTTCCAAAACCCTCATAGGGACCCATTCACCACTAAAGGAGAATGAGTCCTCTATGGCCTAAAAACAACAAGTTTTCTACAAGGTACACATCATTTTGAGCTCTAAAAACTCCCCTCATAGTTGCTATAATAGTTAGGGTTAGTTTCTCATTGTTATTTTCATCTTTTGGATCTCATAATTGAATGCTTTAATAAGGAAATAAATTTAGTGGTTTATCATCTTGTTCATTCATGGTGGTAAACCCTACTTTTTCTATTAAACATTTTGGTGAACCCAACTCATTAAATATGGCAATTTTCTGATTTTGAAGTCTTTCATTACATCTTAGGTTAGATCTTGCATTCATTTGCATTTAAATTTGCATTAAATTAAAGATCTCATTTAGGGTTTCTTGTTTTGAATTGCAATCTTGCATTTCATATAGGGTTTAGATTTGCATTGTTTTGTATCTCTCTAAATCTGAAAATTAAACAAATCAGTCATTTTGAATCTAATTTAGACCTCATACAATTGCATTTGAAAATTTAAAAAAAATGCATTTCAAAAGGTGTTATATAGGTCATCATTTACCCTTCATTTCACTTGCATTAGGTCATCAAATTATGGAAATTTTTGTCATAAAAGTTACAGTTTGAAACTGGACATGAAAAACACATAAAACAACTTAAAAATTATAGTTTTCACCTTTTTAAAACCCTAATTTGGGACCCATTCGCCCTTACTACCGAATGAGTCCTTGTTCAGACCTTGATTGCATCTTCTGGCATCTGAAAAGGCATTAAAATCACTTAGAAATCATAAAAACATTTCAAAAGTCCTTATCCATGACCCATTTTCTAGTAAAGGCGAATGAGTCCCTGATTAGGCCTGAAACTGCCTTGTACAATGTTGAAAACCTTGTTTTTGTACTTCCTAAGCTTACTGGTAACCTATAGTATCAGTCTAGAAAGTTTTAGGAAATTCTGTTTTATGCATCTAGGTCAAAAACATCAATTTAGGGTAGCCATTTTTGAAATCATTTCAATAGCAAAAATCATCAAATCCAAAAATGTTTACATTTCTAAAATTTTGCATTCTTGTATACATAATGTTTATACTCATGAAACTTTGCATAAGTTGGATACAAGTACTTTTCACTTTTGCATACACAATGCTTACATTCATAAATATTTGCATAAGTTTGATAAAAGTGCTTTTCATTTTTGGATACACCTTGTTTGCATTTTTTAAGTCTTGCATACATTGGATAAAAGTACTTTTCATCTTTGGATATACATTGTTTATATTTGTGAAGCATTGCATAGGATGGTTAGAGGTACTTTTCATTTTTGGTCAAAAAATGTTAGTATCCTACCTTTCTAAACATAAGTCCATCTGTCACACTCATAAGAATGCTTTAGTGAAAGAGAATACAACCTTGGGTAATCATAACAATCATATGTGTTCTTCTCCTAATATCTCTCCTAGTTGTGAAGAATATATTTTGGTGTTAGAGGAACTAATCAATTAGAGTTTTGAGAACCCTAGTTGTTTCTCTCCCCTTACCCCTCATATTAGGCAAGACATTACTAAACAAGAGGACATAAGAATAAGTAATCATGACGATCACATGATACACAAAGAGACCATTGAAACCTACCTATGTAACACATCTCCCAACATCTTCTCCTCTTGTGATATTGTTATACATGATGAGGATATGTTGGTGTTAGATAAACAAATATTTAAGATCTATTACAACCCTCTTTATGTTTCTTCCCCTACCTATCCTATTTTGGGAGACATTATAGGACATAGGGATGTAATTTTAGATGATGATGATAATCACATTGGTTCTTCTCCTAATATCCTTCCTAGTCATATAGGAAATAGATTAATGATAGAAGAAACACTTGAAAGTCATGAAAATATCATTTTTCCCTTTCCTAGTGCTCCTACCATTTTGGGAGATCTATTTGATCGAAAGGATCCAATCATTGACAAGCATGATAAAAGCAATCCTACTAGGATAGATATTAAGACACAAGAGAATAAGGATGAAATCATGGACAATCATAACAATTAAATTGTATCTTCTCCTAATATCTCTACTGGTAACGAAGATACTTTGATGTTAGAAGATAAAAGCAATAAGAGTCATGAAAATATTAGTTGCCTGTCCCCCTAAGGAATACATTATTGAACAAGATAATTCTATCATTGATAAGCAAGACAATCCATCCAATGATAACTCCCTTACTTGCGATGAAGAAACTTTAAAAGAACCAATTATTAAATGTCATGGAAATATAGTGTGTAGCTCTCCTAAAAACTCTCCTCCTAGAGAGGATATCATGGCGAAAGAAAATGACAACAATAGTGATGCGACTTCCTTAGATGATGGTAAAGAGATGACAATAGATTCCCCTTCATTAGAAAGACATCAACTTGAAACCAATAAGGTTATGAATGCACAAGTGTCCATTAGATCCCCCTTGACTATTGGACCTTCTACATACCTTGTGGTACATCCTAAGAATCCTCTAATTATTTACCCACCCTCACAATGACCAAAAACTCAAAATAAACTTGTGCTCATCCTCGAACCACCCAAGAATAATGTTTCATAGAAATCGATTCACAAAACCATTGCTCATTCGTATAACACTAGGAACAATCTACAACCAAGACAAACAACTCAAACATCAATCCTATTACCTAACCCTATCTTACCTGGCCCTCCTTGCTTTCCTTTAAAAATAAGAAAGGAGTATGGTCTTGTTGAACTACTAAAGAATAATCCTGCTAAGATATCCTTATGGGATCTTATTCAAGCTTCCCCTCATTATCGTAACATGCTTCAAAGTGCTTTACAACAAGTCCCTACCACTCCTAATGTGCAATCAAATGATGTGGCAGCCAAAATTCAAGCTATGAATCTGGCTAACTTGGACATTACTTTCCATCAAGATGAGTTACCTCCCTTGGAAATTCAGAAGAATTATGAAGCTTTTAACATAATAGTCCATATTGGTCAAATTGTGATAAAATGAACTCCTGTTGACAATGGTTTGGCCCTGAGTGTGTGTAATGTGAGCCTTTTGAAAAGACTCTGAATGAGTAAAAATGATATCAAACTTGATTCTTTGTCTATTCATGGATTTGACAACATAGGAAAAAAATCGCTCAGAGTCATCACATTACCTATCAGAGTTGAGAACCTCACATTACAAACATCGGTCCACGTTATGCCTGATGATCTTTCTTACAACATCCTTTTAGGGAGATTGTGGATTCATGAGATCAATGGTCTTCCTTCCACTCTGCATCGTATAATGAAGTATTTCTATAACAACAAAGTTTACACACTAAAAGCTGATCTCGAACCTGAAAGTTGCTTGATGGCCGAAAGAGAAGAACATAATCCTTTGGAAGCATTGGAATCCTATACACTGCAAGAAGTCACAAAAGAAGAAAAAGTACATGAGAAGCAAATTAAGGAATTCACTAAGCGATTGGAAGATGATTGGGGTTCCTTAGATTTCACACCAACATTCATGCGAGAATACAAGATCGTAAACAAAGACTCTGAAAAGGGAAAAGAAAAAATGATAATATCAACACAAAATTCGGAAGACCCTTCGAAAGCATCCACCTCAACTACTTTAGAAGAAGAAAATTACAAAACCAACCTTGATGAAGCTGACTATCAACAACCTCTGAATCCTAAAGAAATGCAAAAGCTTTATGGAAGAGGTTATGAACTTAGAAAAAAATTGGGTATAGTGGAAAAGGATGTGGTGCTAGAGAACAAGGTATCCATGTCCCTATAGAGCCTAACATGCAAGAAACAACTCATGGTCTTGGTTATTGTCCTTTGATATAAATCAAAACAACAAAAAAACCCTCAATTAATATCACCACTCTTGCATCCTGAACTAATAGACACTAGTGGTCTTAATTGTTATCCTTTGCAAGAACCGAGACAAACAAAGAAATCTTTGCTTAATGTCAATTTCATCACATAAAACACTAATGATTTGAATTTGATAGATTGTACACCCTCCTATAAAGGAGAGTACAAAATCTCGCAATCTAAAGAGTCTTGTGTAGGTATGACATCTTGTACTAAGAAAGAGATATCTTTGTTGCAAAATAAAGCAACATCTACTTTTGATCAAGAGAGTATCTTGTTCATACTCCTCCAAGATCGTTTGATATCCCTCCCTCCAAGAACGTGAAAGAAATTTTACTACAAGAATTCATTTTGTGCATATGATAGAGTTCATGGTCATTATACTAATGCATGCAAGGATTTGAATAATAAAATTCAACATCTTAAGGAGTTTGGTGCTCTCCCTTATGTGGGGGAACCTAATCCCTCTAATTGATAATGATTTTCACTCTAGCATGCCTCTCATCAATCATTTTGGCTCATACTTGTCTTGCACTAAGTGGGGGCAAGGGGTTAGGTAGTCTTGTCCTTGTATCACTTGTTGTCTCTTTTGCCTAGTTGACCACCTTTCATGTATATATAAGAGCAATCTTGGGATGTGGATGACATGCCTTAAGTTGGATCACATGTGACGTACTGAGTTTTGGGGGCAACCCCTTCCCTTTTTATGATGTCGCTTATTGGAAACATATGACTTGGCATAGGGATTTCTGAATAAGCTCTCATGTCTTCTTCTACTTTAAAGAATTGCTCACAACAATGGTGCTAGCAACCACTTTAAAGTGGGGGCATACATCGACACTCATATTTCACTATGTGAATTTTCTTTATTCTTGTGATGCATCCTTTTCTTGGTGGTGTCACTAGGCTTGATTTCCTCCAAGAGTGATATTTCTTTGACTTTTCCTCTCTTGGAGACATTAAGCACGATGTTCCCTAAGACGAGACCTTACATGAATAAAGAAAAATCCCCTTTAACAATTTTTTTTTACATTGCAAAAGCATTACATTGTGGTGCCTTATTGAAGTTATCAAGAGGATAACTTTGGTATGGTTAATATGATGAGAAGCCGATACACTGGCATGACTTTCTCATTATACGGTGGGAAGTCAATACATTGGCATCAATTTATCACTAAACCACTTCATTGGGACAACTCACCTAGTGGAAAGACTGAGGTTCCACTACCCCAAAGTGAGAAGCATATGTTATGGACAAACAACCATGTTTTGCATCACGTTGGAATGGTTGTGCTTGATCCTTTGTTTCTGTTTATTTTTCTTGGCCTTTGAAAGGGTATGATTATGAATCTTTGTTATTGTTGCATGCTTAAGTGTCTTGGATGTCTACTTTAGTGTGAGTTTGACATGGGGTCATCCTCTCACTAAAGTGGGGGGAAAATGTAGTAATGGAAAAAGTAAGCCTTTTTTCCTTGGTTTGATAATTTACATTAAAACTAAATTAATGGTGTATTGGAATAGTGTTGTAATGTGTTGAACATATTCACACCATTCTAGGACCTTTATTTTATTAAAATGTACCTTAATTGGTCCTTTGAAAAGGTGTTGTAAAGTGTTGTAACACACTTTCACACTTTTCTAAGGTATATTTAATTAATTAAACCCAGTGGGCCCTTTTCAAACAAAATATATTTAACTTGTACCTTATTTAGGTGTTCTAAAGTGTTGTAACACACTTTCACATTTATCTATGCTCTCCTTAATTAATGGTGGTTAATTGAGTTTAATTGACCCCTTTAATTCAGATTCAAGCCCCCTTTTCAAGGATCTATCCCGACACCCAATAATGATATTGTATGACATTTAATTTGGAAAATCTGATGCCCTGACAAATGCTGATAGGACCCATTCGCCTTTAATGGAAAATGAGTCCTCTCCACATAGGACACCCCTTTCTATGCATTTTTGAGGTGGTTTTTTGATGTACTTTCACCTCCCAGAAGTGTGGTCCTGGAAATTGTGCTAGGACCCATTCGCCTTTTTGGGACACCCCCTTTCTATGTGTTTTTGATGTTATTTCATCCCCTCGAAGTGCAGTCCTAGAAAGTTGTGCTAGGACCCATTCGCCTTTAGAGGCGAATGGGTCCTCCCTTAATAGGACCCATCTTTTTGAATTTAATTGTGGTGGGATCCTTATAATTTTAATACCTAGATCTAGTGTTGGCCTTAATTATTTGAACTTCAGGGTTAATCTCTCAATTTAGTATAAATAAGGGGTTAATTCACATTGTTTCTCCTAGCAATTTTATGACATCCTAGCAACTTTGAGAAAGCATCCTTATAGAAAATTTGAGTCTACAAGAGCATTTTCTAAGGCATTTTAAGGCATATTTTCAAGGTTTATTGTAGCAATTCAAGATCATTTCATCATGTTAAGGGTTTCATGCATTCATGCATATTGTTGAGCCAAGATTGTTGATGTAGAATTGAAGATCCTTCTTGAAAGTATTGTTTCACATCTATTTGAGATCAATATCTACATTCTCCATGGCCATTTCATGTTAGTTTGCAGATTTGTTTCACAAGACATCATCCAAGGTGACATCAATTGCATTATTTCATGTTTCATGCTTCATTCCTTTATTTCATCATTTGTTCTAATTACCTACAAGGGGTTTGACCAAGGAAAACACCTATTCACTAACAAACAACAAGTTTTTCTTCCTCTTGAGTGTGTGTTTTCAGATTTACAGGTTGAAGAGCAAGCTTTGGAGCAAAATATCAAAAGTTGTCAAGATGCAAGATTGTCATTTATAGTGCAAGAACAAAGAAAGGAGGCTATAGAATTTATTTCAGACTTTCGAGAGTTGATAACCAGGGATCTAGAAGTGCAGACATCAAGGAACAAAACCTAGAAGTCAGTTTTTTGAAACCCTAAAAGGAATCATTCGCCATTAAAGGCGAATGAGTCCTAAGTAGGGCTTGAAGCAATGAAAACCCGAGATCTGGGAATGCAGGCTGAGAGGAATCAAACCCAAAAGTTAATATTTGAAACCCTCACAGGGACCCATTCACCACTAAAGGTGAATGAGTCCTTTGTGGCCTAAAAAAAAAAAGTTTTCTACAAGGTACACATCATTTTGAGCTCTAAAAACTCCCCTCATAGTTGTTATAACAGTTAGGGTTAGTTTCCGATTGTTATTTACATCTTTTAGCTCTCATAATTGAATGTTTTAATAAGGAAAAGACTTAGTGGTTTATCATCTTGTTCATTCATGGTGGTAAACCCTACATTTTTCATTAAACAATACTATAGCTTATAGTCTATTAACAGACTATCTCAAAATAAATGAGACATTATTGTTTCATGTTAGAGTAATCATGCATTAGCTAATAATTAATTAATCTTTAATTAATTATTAGACTAATTTATTCTCATGCACTTAAGCTAAACTTAGGAGTGCTTTTATTCTTTTATTATTTGAGCTATTATTAGATCATTATGTCTCATTACATGAGATATTGACACTTGTCATGATCTAATCCATTTATCATTTAGGGTTGATCATATATAGCACTCAACCCTTATTGTAAGATCTCCTTGAAGATCCTTGAAATTCATTATGTAATTATTTTCTTGTTGAGGAATAGCAAATCTTTTTTTTGCAAATCTCTTGCATGGAAGATGTTTTCTTCATTGCTTGATCTTACATCTCGTGTTTATTCACAATTCTAACATGGGGCTAACCAAAAAAATGATGAAATATTCCATAAACCAACGAAATATTTTGGGAAGTACCTTGTCAGAAATGTCATCGAAAAAAGTAGGAAGTCGACACCAATAAATGCTTTGATCGTCAGAATTGCAAAGGGCGAACCAGAAAAGTGTTGGGATGACAAAAACAAAGTCATTAGCAAGGATTTACATGGTGAAAAATAATATTCTTTGAATATTCTGCTGACACCAACATGACATCATGCTTACATCAGTAGTACAAATTGTTGACAAGACCCTTCCAAGCCCCCTTTGTCCCTAAAGGATTATTTTTTATTTTTTCCATAACTTGGGCATACGATATCGAAATTGGTTGAATGACATATCATCAGAAAGATGGTTCCATTTACTTTCCAATGGCGTGGGTCTTATCACCATTTTTTTTATTACTAGTATATTCTACAATTTGTCAAAGTTAAAGGTGTTGTTTTCACTCCCGAGCTTGTAACTTTTGACCTATTTCTCTGTTTTTCATAATTCTAGTGGCGTTGGGACAGTATTTCAAATATATTCACAACTATCCATTCAGTTTTTCCATATTTTACTCTAGGTACCTTTTTTGTGTTTTCACATTCTAGTGAAATACTTTGACATTTTAGCTCTTAGAAAATTTTTGTTTGTGTGGGTTGACTTGTTTTAGGCTGTTCTACATGTATTTCTAGATTTCTATCCTATTTGGGTATTTTGAGCATCTTTTGGATGCAATTTCTCTTTTGTGGATGTACTAAGATAAATTGTCACTCTAGTGTATACTTTTTTAGGGATTTCACATATCCTATTGTGCCTATTGTACTTGCACTATGATATAAAGTGTCATGGGTGGGTTGTGAGTGCCTTTGTTTTACCATCAAACCTTTTTCAAGTGAGTGTTCCTTCCACAATGGTATCAAATCTCAGTGATTCATGCCTCATGCGTGTGTGCCTTGGTTTGCACACCCTTTTTATTTGCAGGTACATTCATGTGTACATTCAGATGTTTTTTGTTCTCTTGCATGCACTTCTTAGTGACATACAGTTTCAATGGATCTTTCTTGACTCTCCCTTTCCATTTTTGGAGTGATCTATGCATCTATTTATTGCTCCTATGTACTAGGCGGATGCAACGACTAGTTACCCATGCATTTTGATCAGATGGAGTATTTACCATATGGATACACTTGCATTCCTATTTTGGAGCAACCTTCAATTTTCAATTGATTAGTGTTCTTCGAACTATTGGTACTTGTGCCATTAGTATCTTAGACTTCCAAATGTTTTCCTTTGTTTTCCATCTGATTCCAGTAGTATTTTTGGGAGCATTCATGTAGATTATTGTCTTCTTGATCATGATCATGATCTGTTTCAAAGGAGGTTCTTTATTTTAGCACTATATTAGTCATCATTCGACAACAGTCTACAACTTCTCTGTTCTTGTGTGATGTTCTTCATTTTCCTCTTTTTTGGGACATTGTTTCGCTTGGAGGCTTTTTAGTCCTTCACATTGGTTTGGAGGATTTTTTAGTCCTTCATTCATTTTTCTCTTTTGGAGAGGAGTTTTTACCATGATTTTTTATTCTTTTTTTCTCCAGTTGTGAAATATTTCTTTGTTTGTACATGGGTGCCTCACTAAGCCTTGTTTGTCGGGACCCATCTTGCATTCTATTTTTAGGGTTTTTAGCCACTCCCTAAGTTCATCTTAAGGGGTGGTGTTAGAATAATCATGCATTATCTAATAATTAATCAATCTTTAATTAATTATCAAGCTAATTTATTCTCATACACTTAAGCTAAATGTAGGAGTGCTTTTATTATTTTACTAGTTGAGTTATTATTAGATCATTTTGTCTCATTACACGAGATGTTGACACTTGTCATGATGTAATCCATTTATCATTTAGGGTTTCTCCTATATAGTACTCAACCCTCATTGTAAGACCTCCTTGAAGATTCTTGAATTTCATTCTGTAAGTATTTTCTTGTTGAGGAATTTAGCAAATCTTTGTTTTGCAAAGCTCTTGTGTGGAAGATGTTTTGTTTTTTGTTTGATCCTATGTCTCATGTTTATTCAGAATTCTAATATTATAACAACAAACTAATATTAAGTAACTATGTTTGGCTTGTGGCCATGATATCACAACATTACAAAACAAAAATAAAATGGCTACACATCCTTCATAGAAAATATCCTTCCTTGTTCTCCATAGTTATAGAAGTTTCACTCACCATGTTTTTGTTGGAAAAATGTGTCTCAACCTTGTAATTACATAAGTTACTGTTGATACATAAGGTAAGGTTTTTGTACCCCTAAAAGGAAAATTTTATTTATATTGTATTATTATGAATCTGCATTGTTCATCATTATGTCTTAGATCTGACAACCAATATTTTATTAGCTTTACTTTCCCTAGAAGAAAACCCTATTTTATGAGGGTAGTGTATTATAGCTATGTATTGTGATGTATTCTAAGAGTTTGATAGCATTTGTGTTGCCTCTATATCTTTGGTTGGTGATACTCATGTGAGAAGCTTGTTCTGCAATTATATTGTAATCTTCATGATTTCTGAATAATATATTGGGTGGCTTTTGGAGTGTGGGGTTTTTCTCCCAAAAGGGTTTTCCCCACATAAATCATTGTGTTTTGGTATGCTATCATGTCCCCCGAAATTGTAACACCAAGGATATCAAAATTCAAATAAATCCAATAAATATCAAAATATGAGAAATTGCAATTTAAATATTATTATAATATTGTATCAAAATATGAGTAATTATAATTAAAATATGATAGAATAACAAATATTATAATAATGAATTTGATTATAATATGTGATATAGTATATCATAAATATGATATATTGAAATAATAATATGTGATATAAATATCATAAATATAAACCTATATTCTAAACTAACAAATATTATTTTAAAATGATTACTACTATAATCATAAGGAATCATAGAAGAAATAATACTAAATAAACAAACATAAAACATAACATATAAAATAAAAGAAATAAATAACACATGATTTTGATCTATAACATGGCGATTAGACACAAGGAACACAACTTGCTAAACCGGTCAAACATTGCTAAGAACCGACATACTTGTTTAAACAGATGCAACGAATGTCTAAAAGACAAGTCCCTTGATCGACCCATAAAAGGAGATGGATACAAAACCAAAAAGACATCGAATAAGGACAAAAAATGATACCACAACCAGGGAATCATCAGATACAAATTGCATATCTCATCGGGTAACCTTTAAGATGTTTTGAATTGGATTTCTGCTAATAACGTCTGATAGACAGAATAATTATGACTAAATTTTTGCTAATAAAGTTTGGTAGAATTAGGATAATTATGACTAATTTTTGCTAATAATATGTGATAGAATCGAACTCAATGGATGTGCTTGTTTGATTTATTTCCGTTTATAATATATTCAGAAATTTATATGTCTATATACCCTGCTAATATGTATGTCTGTAGCCAATCATTTTTTTGTATTATTATGTCCATGTTCCACCATGAAGGGAAAGAGGGATTACAAGAGGAATGCAGCAATGGGGTCTCCTTAGATATGCCACCCAGGGGGGGACAAGATGAGCCCACACAGGCCAAAGAGGTTCTGCTTTTGGGATCAAAGGGTACTGCATTTGGGTCTAGGTTGATCATCGAATGTGGTAAAGGGGTCTCTACTAGATACACCACCTAGGGGGGACAAGATGAGCCCACATGGTCCAGAGGGTCACTTATTTTTGGGATCAAAGGGTGTTTCCTTTGGGTCTAGATTGATCAACAAAGTAACCATTGTAATCTCACCTTCCTACCATGGTGTAACAAGAGGGAAGGATCAATTATGGGAAATGGAACAAGGATGATGACAAGGGGGTTAAGAGTCTCATCGAGTCATATGAATGGAATGCACCAAATGAGGAGGGGGAGACCAAGACATCCTATCAAATATCCTTCTTTCATGTGACCCATAATTGAGAAAACTCAAAGTAGGATTAGTTAGTTCAATATGATATTTCTAATGTTAACAGTGTTGTTTAAAATAGAGTTACTCATGTTTAATTTTGATGTTCAATGTAGAGTACCAATATCCTACTTGTTAGGCTATTTTAGTGATGGATCTCTAACTTATTTGTAGGGACTAAATCAATTCAAGGTATCCTCTAGGGCCCATTACTTGGGGAATTGATAATTTAGAATAAATTTAGGCTAACTCCTAGTCAGGACATTACATATGCTAGATATTTATGGTTATTTTTGTTTAAGTTTGTGTAGCTATTAAAGATATGTTAAAGTTTTGCATTATTCTCTTCTCAAGATTAGTGTAGGAAGTTGTTCTGCTACCTTAGCTTCCTTACAATTTTAATCATCTATAGCCATATGAATTAGTGTTTCTAAAAATCAATATCTAAAATTTATATTATCCTTTTTAAAACATATTAAATAATTTTATTTTATATAAATTAATAATGGAAAATGGTGAATAATGGTTGGATTAGGGTGAATATCAGTTAGGCATAAATGGACTTAAAATTACCAAATTCAAGCAAGATTTCAACCCGTAAGTACCCAAAAATAATGACCATCAAAAGTGGATACAAAAATCATCTTTACTGTTGGTCCCAATGGTCGTGTAGATTCTATAAATTTCTTCACTTGTTAATAGAAGAACTATTACAAAAAATGTGCATGCATCTAGCTAAAATAAAATTTCCATATGAACACCCTTAACAAACGCCATAGTTCCTCTCATAATCTTGTACCCTCTACTCAAGAAAATAACATACATACCTAAGTCATTAAGTTTACTTATAGAAAGTGTGTTATGTGCTAAACTAAGAATATGTAGTACACCACTGATCCCCTTCACTTGTCTATTAGGGAATTGAATGATGAGTCTTCCATGGTTAACAATTTTTAAATGAGATTCATCTCCAAGGCACACCTTACAACCATCATATTCTTCATACTTGAAAACCAACCCTAATGTGAGGTCATATGGAAGGAAGCTCCAAATTCTATTAACCATGCACCTTATAATGCATGTATTTCTAAGGCCATGACAAAGGAATCATGTCCTAAGGATTCTTTCTAGACTCATCATCTAAATCATTTTTTCTTTTTATTTTTTACCTCCTTGTAGTATCATATGAAATACTTAGACTTGTATGATTCTAACAATTAGCCTTGGTCTTTCAAGGAGATTTAAATTCCCTAAAGGATTTGTGTAACACCTCTCTAACTCCAGCCTGGGTAAGATAGCACTTTGATTTTGATTTGATATTTTAAATGTTAAATGTTATTATAATGAGGTTAGATATTGTTGATTAAGTGAAAGGCTATCATGATCAACTATGATGATGCAATTAATTGAAATATATGATAGTTAACTACAGTTAAGATGTAGTATGGGCTTCAACTATGTATATATGTATATGCACAGGTACACTATTGTGTGTATGTTACAGGTACCAGGTATCGACTCCACCTGGCTTCATAGGTCTGAGCGTACTTTCCCTGACGGTGGTTAACAGGAGATAGCACATTGGTCAACCCTTGACCTGAACCCTTATCGTCGTACCCAGTTGGGTATGATCTGTATTTGATTAATTAGTGCAAACCTCAGATACCGTGATTGGTCACATTCCAGAAAACCTTAATCCCTTATGTGGTCAGCCTGTGAAGAGTGTCTAAGCTTTTGAGTTAAATTGCATTTTTCCATAAATTTTAATTTAGGAAATGCATTTTATGATTAAATGGGGGAATTTAATATTTTAAAGGGATAATTGGGCTTATGTGTATTATGTTTGACCGCAATTGCATGACTTGTGTGATTAAATTCATTTAGGAAATTATACGTGTTATTTTATTATTTAATTTTAAGTTGTGCTTATAAAGACCTAAATTATGATTTTAATGCTGAATGTTGATTTATGTTATAAAATTGAATGTTTAAAATTATATTTTGGGAAAAAAAGGAAATGATATAAATTAGTATATGTTAAAAGATAATTTTAATATGGTTTTTCAAAAAGTGAAATGGGAAAAAAAAGAGTTTTAAAAAGGGAAAAAGGGAATTCATTTGGTTGTAGCATATTTTGGGAGATAAATGTGGGGGAAAAACCCCTTTCTTCTGAAAATTTGATTTGTTCATTGTGGGAGCAATTGGGCATGAAATTTTATGGGATCAGTTGCATCTGGATAAGAATAGGGAAAGGAAATGATGGCTGTGATTTCATGTGCTTTCGTGACTTATGTGCAAACTTCTTCTCACATGAATTTCTTGTTTAGGAATTGAGGTATTTGATCATTTCTTCCTATTTACTTGATTTTAAAGAGTTTAAATTATTCTAAATGCATCGATAGTATGTTAGAATCACTATGTAAATTTTATTTGGATCAAATTGATAGAGAATAATTGATTTTGTGAAAATTTTGAGAATTTTCCCAAATATGGGGTTATCATGCCAAATTTTTAATTTGAGACACAAATTGTTGTTTTTATGTTAAAAGTGTGTTGTTAGGAACATTTAGATCAAAAGGGTATTCTTACATTTTTATTTTCGAATTTGAAAATTTCAAGCTTTTTCAAGCTCCATCAATGGTGAAACCTAGTTATTTGCGAAAATTGGGTTTGGTTTAAAACAAATGGTTGTTTTTATGTTAAAACTATGTTTTTGGGCATATTTATATCAAAAGGGTATTCTTACATTTTTTATTTTCGAATTTGGAAATTTCAAGCTTTTTCAAGCTCCATCAATGGTGAAACCTGGTTATTTGTGAAAATTGGGTTTGGTTTAAAAATAATGGTTGTTTTTATGTTAAAAGTGTGTTGTTGGGCATATTTAGATCAAAAGGGTATTCTTACAATTTTTATTTTTGGATTTTGAAATTTCAAGTTTTTTCAAGCTTCAATGGTGGAACCTAGTTATGTGTGAAAATTTGGACTTTATTTAAAAGTGGAATTTTGAGAATATTATTGCATATTATAATAGGTAATGATAGAAAATGTATATGAATTCTTTTAATGAGATCGTTTCGGATCCATTTGCTTGTTTAAATTTCTGATTTGCTATTTTAATGTAAAAATGTGAATAGTGTCGCAAGAGGTGTGAATGTCTTGTGTTTTCAGATGTGAATTCCTTTGTGAGTTGCACTATTGTTTTGGCTATATTTCCTTGTTCATATGGAATGAGATGAACCCTAGGACTAGGTACTAGAGTGAGTCGTGGAAGTCATTTTTGGTTTATTGGATACCCCACATGCCTTTAGTGCTCTTATAGGCTAAGGATGGTTGGAAAGACATGTCCTCTCGTAGAATGTGGGACTTGTGTATTTGTGCATTCTTGTTGTATGAAAGGATGTCAAGTTTATTTGATGCCATTTCTTTTGGGCACACGTTATGACTCTCCCTATGCTTGCACTCTAGCATCTACATCCTATTTTGAGTAACACTCGGAAGATGTATGTCCCTTCCTCTTTTGGTGTTGGGTTTGAACACTATGTTCATGTCTTTTAGAATGGATTGTATCTCATTTAATTCATCTTATGAGTGATTGGCATATTATTTGTAATGACTTTTATTTCATTGATTCCTCTTATGAGTGATGGGAATGGCATGTGATTACCATGTGTGAGTAGCTTGTATGCCATGTATTCCATGTGTTAGAATGTTCTCTTACTTTGTGTTGATGCATTAAATTATTTATTTAGTTGCATAATTTCTACTCTTCTCCCTTGTGTGAATTGAGTTTCTTTGACATATATGTTAGCTTCCCTAACTGGGATGCCTAGCCTTATCTTGAATGAAGTGTATTCATTGTGATTAACATGTGTGTAAGTCTATACCTTGTGCTTGAATCTTGCTTGAATTTACGGGTCGTGTGACTATCTCCATGAGCACGGCGGGGTGGACCTGCGGGTACCACATGGTTGGGTGGTGTTGCAAACCACCGTTAGGGACCAGAGATCTTAGCGTGGTGGATCTACTTCGAGTTTGTCCTCCTTTCATTCTCTCATGTCTCCTCTTCATGCTTTCTCTTAGTGTAAAGGTTATAAACATATAATTCAAGGACCTTGATTCCTAAGTTTGTAATTGTAATTTTGTTATTGGATCTTCCTCATGAAGGATGTTGTAATCAAATAATAATGAGAATAGTGTAATGCTTGATTAGTCTAGATTTGGTGACTCGGTGTGGGTGTCGAGCACCTGTTTATCGTTGTCTTTTCCTTTCCAATTGATGTATAATGGTTGTATGAATATAGAAATCTCGTTTCGGTCTTTAAATGAATTTAGTATCCTTGTTATCCATCTCTTGTGTGGTGAGCATTTATGTGTGTCTAGGAAGGTTTTGTGAGGGCTTGGGTTGTGTTTTTCCTTCATGTTGTAGTCCGGAAAAGTTCTAACGCATCGACGCTTTATGTCTGTTGTTTTTTGTCACTACTGTGAAGTTCCAGAGCAGTAGGTTCCGAAGCAGGAAGTTCCAGAGCAGTAGGTTCTGGAGCAGGAAGTTCTGGAGCAGGAAGTTCTAGAGCAGAAGGTTCTGAAGCAGGAAGTTCCGGAGCAAAAGGTTTCGAAGCAGGAAGTTTCAGAGCAGGGGGTTTCAGAGCAAAATTTCTGGAGCTATCTTATTTGCTCTTGTTTGGATTTTCTCTGGAGGGTGGGTTAGTCCTCTCCTTCGGGTTGTGTTCGGCCATGCTTAGCCATGTATTTGTCGATTTATTGTATTGGAAAGTGCTTTTTGTGTAAGTTATTCTTTATGTTATCAAAAAAAAATTATCTTATCCTCTTTTGGCTCTTACCCTTCAGGGTTGCGTAGTGGGATGTTACAATTTGGATCTATACTTATCTTTCTTCTTATCCTTCTTCTATTTATCTTTCAATATTCCACAAATAGTTAGGGAATTCTTAGTTAAATAAAAAATCTCTAAATCTCCTTTGAATGTAATGATGCAACTACCTCATCTATTTTGAATTTAGAGGCAATATTCATGATTTCCACCTCCACGTGATCCCATGAGTCTAGAAAAGAACATAATAAATTCATGTGACAATCCTCCTCTTCCATATTGACTCCAATGGAGTGTAACTAAATAACAATCATGTTGAAATCATTTAGGTGCTTAGCCACAAAATTTCCATCCTTCATCTTAAGGGTATACAATTTATTTCTTAATGAAAAAATATTTACCAAGGATTCAACCTAATAAATCTCACACAATTTCTTCCAAACAACTACAAAATTAGATGATTCATGTACATTTAGCAATACCAAGTCTTCCAAATAGAATATATTAATACCCTTCACTTGGATCTCATTTTATCCTAGTCTTCTTATGATATTGTAGAAAATTTGGATCTAGATGTTGTAGCCCATAGATCTGTCTACAAGAATATCCTCCATATTTAGCTTCCAAATCTTAATTTTTTTGTCTAATAACTTCTCTATTTATATCCTTGATGTGTTATTCATTTTTCTTGCAAAAATATCTCCTTTTATGCAATCTTCCACTTAATCCAAGATTGGTACAAAAAAACTTTGTCCCTAACACCTAGAATATGAGGTAATCAATCTCTAATACCAAATGAAAGGAAGCAAAGGTGTGGAATGAAATTCTCACACTAATACATAAGAGGAATTGTGTGAAAGTAAATTAAATTTTTTAGTTACAAGAAAAAATACACACAAAATTAATATACCACAACACAATGTAGGGAAAACACTTCTAGAAGAAAACCCCACACTACAAAGAAATTCAATGTATTATTCAGTAACTGAAGTTTACACTACACTTGCAAAGTCTAAGTCTTTATAAGAGTATCACCAACAAGATATTTTGAGTAATTCTATTAGCATAATGCTAGCTACGAAAATCAATGTCAAAACTCCATCTCAAGCACCTAATAAATAGAAAAAGCAATACATGAAACTATCAAATGGTAATTAGGAAATCATGAGCTAAATCCACCCCAAAAAAATTGACACCCAAATCCTCGGTTTAAAATATAAATGCCCAAACTACAAGACAAGTATAGAGCTTGAAAATAGAATTTTTTTCCAGCTACCATAAGTTCATTATAATTCACTCACCAACTTGGGTGCCCCATTTTGGCTCCATTATATACATTCAAATATGTCTTATGATGTATCATACATCATAGGTTGGTCAACAAGTATAACTCCCTCTTACATCTCTTTTACATGTCATAAATGTTTTTACATTTTCAATGTCAAAGGCCCAACTTCCAAAGGCCATAGCTTTTGGTCTAAGAGGCCGATTGGGCCTGTTTTTTATATTGTAGAAATCAAAGAGATCTACATTCTTAGCTTTAATAAAAAATTTGTTATATAATATGAAAAAAAATTTATGGCCTAAAATGACCTCTATAACCCATAATTTTTTCTCTATTCTATAGCTTGAAAATTATATTATTTGTATTTTTAACATTAGAAGCAAGCCCGAGACATCTTTTCTAACACTAACTTGCTATGAATCACTAATAAAACATAGTTTTACTATAGAACAGATACATGGTCACTATTTTAATCAAAGTTTAAAATATTCAAAGTTGGTACAACTATTTTTTTAATGAATTTAAATAAATTGATTATTCAACATCTAATTTTTTTTATAGGAACTCAACTTATAAAACGAAATTTATTGCAATCATCGCAAACTTTTTTATAACAGTTTCATCTATGCCTCCACTTTCCCCAATTTTACAATTACACTCAAGTTGACATAAAATCAATATTATACTTTATAAAAATATAAATTAGCATTCAATTACAATCACATAAACTTTATAGAATTATAAATTATCCATTTGTATAAAACCCTTGTTGATTGAGAAAACCCTATTTTCTAGGCTATCTTTGTTCATTTTTTCTTAACACTATCAAATATACAAATCGGTATCCCTATTTCTAATTTTGCATGAAAAAATATTAATTTAACCTCCAAACCATTTATTTATTGTGGAAAAGTTTCAAATCCGAACTAATTAAATACCACACTTTTTCTAGGTTTTTTTTAGATTTTTCCTATGCAACTAACCTTAGATTTATTTATGTAATTTTGATTTTTAGATTGATGGTTTATAAAATTATTTTTAATAGTTTCTAAAATATTCTAAATAATATCCAACATCAAAATATTTTCTCTAATTAATTTCAACTCCTACTTCTAATAGATTCATAATTTCTATAACAATTCCCTCTTGCACGAGAAAACACAATCTCAATAAGATCAACATCTTTTCATAAAAAAACCCTAAATCTATTTTTTTAAACTAATTTAATGATAAAATATTCAAATTTGAAATCACTTAGCAATTTGAATCAAATTGAAGAAGATAAATATTTGCAATCACAAACCTTGAATTCCAAGAAAAATGGATTCTTCATCACTTAGCATTTTGAATCAAATTGAAGAAGACAAATATTTGCAATCTCAATCATTGAATTCCAAGAAAAAATACTTCAATCTCTAATATTCAATAACTTGTGTGTGTTCTCGCTAGAATGGAAAAGCTCCTTCTAAAGAATCTTATATAGCATTTACAATAAGTTTTTTTTTAAATCTATAATTAAAATATTATTATTTTAATTCATTTGCTTCACTAAAAGAAAATGAAATTCTAATTCCACATTTGGTTTCAATTTCAATAATTCACTCTCTTAAAATATAAATATAATGTATATTTTTATTTTAATCCATCATTTTTTGTCAATTGATTTAATAAAAGTATAAATTTTAAAAACTTTGTGCAATACAAAATCAAGAATTGATAAGTTGCAAAATCAATTAAAATTAACTTATTAATTTAATTCTTATTTAATATTAAAAAATATTTTTCCTATTCTAAAATTTTAATTTTGATTCAAGATAATAATAGTTTATACTATCAAAAGAAATTTATTAAAATATTATTTCTTTCTTCCTACACATCTTAGTAGAAAATCATCTAATATTAAAATGTCAATTTTTTATTAATTTCATAATAAAATCACTCATAAATTAATTTAAGGAAATTATTCACCTTTAATTCTCAAACAAGATAAATATGATAATGTGTTTTCCTAATTTTCTAAAATGCAACTTGCACATTCAATAAATAGGATTCTATTTAATTTATTTCTATTTTAAACTAAATTACCAAAATAAGTAATTAAACTAAAGTAATTTCATGCACTCATTAATTAATCATCATTATTAATCATTTTCTATCAGTTATCTTATCTAACTCAACTAATTAATCTTTTCCACATGACAGGATCATAGGTGAGATATTTCAACACCAAGACATAGTTCAACTTCTCCAATACTTGTTCTTATTGCACAACACAACTCATCACAAATAACTTAGTAGAATTATTAAATAACCATAATAAATCTATAATTATCTATAACCATAATTAATCATATAAAAGAAAATAACTTATTTAGCAAACAAATACATAAGGAAGTAAACACTCTCTAAATTTACATCACATAATCCATTTGTTGGTGTTTCCAACTGATTGTCCAGGTTTCAATAAGGATTAGCTAGATCCTATAATTAAGAACCCTAGGTCAGTGGCCAATGAACAAGAGACAAATTTTATAATTTTTCTCCTTTGCACTTTAGGCTTTGCAAAACCAAGGTGAGTTCCCCTTTACACAACACCATTTCTCATATTACAACAATGATTTCAATGATGTCAAACATATTACAATTTCACACTGACAATTTAGAGGATAAGGATGATTGGCTAAATCATCTTCAAAACCCTCTATAGCTTTGTCTTTTATTGGTATGAAGTGAGCATAAAAAGAAAGATAAATTTCAATTTTAGGTTGATTCTGCCTCAGCTTGAAATCTATGGATTAAATTGACCAATGCCTTATCCATTACAGAGTCAAGAATGAAGCATTTTCTCCAAATAACAAGCTAAAAACTAACTCAATGGTTTTCATAATCTCATTGCCTTACAATAAGAAACTAGCTAATTAACAATACCATTAATCTACTTTAAGATCCCTACTACAACCATAATATCTTCAAAATTCAATTGAAAGCAACTTTAATTTATTACTTGAATAGAAGCCAACAAACAAACATTCATCACAACAAATGTTTAATAAGAACCTTGAATGATCTTTGATTATTAAGATTCAAAAGATATTGTATTGTAGTATGTAGACATTAACAACATGACTTATATTCATATAAACAACAAAATTGAGTTGTTTGTTGCTATTACAGAGAAAATTTACATCTCTTTCTGGAACTTCAAAAGACCTAACTATAAAGTGTTGGAGATTGTTGTAATATTGTCATTGATGTCAATAAGGAGATTGTTGCACTGTATTGTCTTTAGTGTTGTCATTGATGTCAACCTATGTCAACCTCTAGTTTGGTGTTGAGTAAGTGTTATAGTTGAAGAGATTGTTGTTGTTACAGATTATTGGAGATTGTTGCAATATCTAGTGTAGTCATGTTGAGAAGGATTTGTGTTGTTTATCATATTGTTGATGCAGCTGGTTCAGTTGGCTTCCAAGTGCTTTTGAGAAAATTGTATAAAGAAGTGTATAAGGTGGCAAAGTTGTGTTTTGTGTTGTGCTCCACATTTCTTCATGGTTGAAGATGTGCTTGTGTAGTTTGGATGATTTGATCAGAAGTGTTTAGAGGTTTTTATCCAAACTTTAAGGTTCTAAATCGCGTGGTAGTGGAAGATGTGTTTGATAGTGTGTTTTCCTATGAAGAAGATTGTTTAGGAGAAATGGAATTGCTCCGCATTTCTCCTCATTGAGGTTTCTTGTCTTATGGATTTGGTAACATTCTTATATTGTCTATAACTTCATTCCCTTGAAGTTTCTGGTGTTCAATTTGTAAGGGGGAAAATAAGCATAAGGAAACAACAATGAAATCAAACGAAAGAAATCAAAGAAAGATAAAATCCCAACCATACTCATGAAATGAAGTTATAAAACAATGAAATCAATCAAGCAATGCAATCATAAAGAAAACATAAACTGAATTCATGAATTACAACGCTACCATCCCATGTTAAAGTATAATTCGTATTGATTTTAGATTGCCTTGGATCAATACGAAGCCTTCATTGTTATTGCAAAAGCTTCAAAAGGTGTGTTAATGGTGATCAAAGATGTATGTATTTTCTCTTAAGAATTCAATAGTCAATTTAGCATGATAACTCTACACAAATTCTCTAGATTCTTAGATCATTTTTTAGAATGAAGAGGGTTGTTTTATAGATTTCCAAATTTCAGATGAACGATTGAGATTCAATAGTCAAAGATCATGATCAACGGTTGAGAATTGTTGAGAAGAAATAGATTAGCTAGTTAGCTTCTTTGATTGTTCCAATTAAGTATTCTAATTGGATAATCAGTGGGATTAGATTGGAATTATTGGCGGGATTGAAGAAATCAATGGGATTGGGAAATAGATGGGTTAGTCAACCAATTAGAGTGAGAAATTAGTGATCATGATTTACTCAATCAAAAGAGGGTGAGGATAATTAATTGTTAAGCATGTTGAATGATTTTGAATAATTGCTTTATTTATTCAAATTTAGAGAAGGGAAAGTGATTTAATTAAATTATTAATGATAACAATTTAATTTATTTAGATGAATACGGTATATTAGTGACAATTAAATAATTTATGTTTATTTAGTTAATCATGAGGGATAAGGTTAAATTAGGACATTTATTAAAGAAATGAGATTTATTTAATTAGTCAAAAATGATGGTTGAGGATGAATTAAATAAATAATGTTAAATCACTTAATTAATAGACGAATATAAAATTTGATAATAAAGAAATAATAATGTATTATTTAATTATTTAGGGAAGAAGGGTGAAAGTTAGTTTAATAGTGTTGTTCGCTAGTCAAGACAATTTAGGGTATTTATATTTTTCCCCTCTTTGATACAATGCAATTTTGAGTGTTGTGTCAAAGAAAAATAAAAAATTCATGCTCAGGAGTTGCCCCGGTATGCCCTGGTGATGGCAGGATAGCATGGTGCCCCCTTGAGAAATTTGGTGAAAAATTTAGATAATGAGCCAAATTTTTCGAGACAAGCTAATGTGATGTGTTTTAAGTGCAAGGACTGACAGAAGAAATGTTGACAAGAAGAAAATTTTAGTAATATTTAGAAGGGAGAAGAAATTGGATGATTGATGATATGCATTCTAGATGACCATTACTACTACATTTTTGCTTTTGTGGAGGACCATGTAGTTGTTTAGCAATCCTTATTGATATAGTAGATAGACATGATGCACCTAGGTATTAATGACCAATGTGGCTTTATATCTATTGCATGGACTTTGTCTCTACAAACAAGGAGTATTCTTGCTCATACTAGACATACAAAAACCTTGTTAGAGTGTATGGGTTATAAGTTCAGAGCATTTTGGACCAGTGCATAGAGAGGTATGAGGAACCAAACATGCAAGGTTGTTGGAGTTGCTTGAAATGACTTTCACACACACAAGGCAAGTATTCGCCATGGTAGTATTGCAAAAATACCCAACAAATAGAGAAAAAAAAATCAATGATCAATGCCCCATTCCTTCTTCTCTAAATCCTTAATGGACATCCTTGAGAGATCCTGGAAATGAGACAATAAGATAAATAAAAAGATAAGATCATAAAATATAAACAATGTTGCAGTATCACTTGTCAGAGTTGTTTGATGTTTCAGGATGTTATCCATTGGTGATGTCTATTGTAGGAATGATTTATCCGTTAAGGCATATGTCAAGATGTTGATGATGATTTTCAAAAGGCAGGGTAGTTAACACTTAGGCATTGTTTTAGTCTGATGATGATCCAATTGTTTCAATTCTTTTCTTGTAAGTTTTAGATTTTGATGTTTTCTTTGTTTGATAATTGCATTGTCAAAGGTTGAAGGCAATTATTGTTTATTATGGATGGAAATTTTATTATGGATGGGTGATAACGGAGATAGGATTTTTGAGATTTTTTGAATATTTTCATACTTTTGAGGTTATTGATGTTGTTTTTGTTGTTTTTGATAGATTTAAAGACAAATAAGGGGACCTAAAGGGATTGAACTAGTGCTTCGGGGGCTCATCGATGATGGCCTTGCTTACATGACAAACACAGAGACATCGTAGTTTGACTGTATTGAATGACACTGGTTTTGGAGTTTTTTTTTACTTTTTTCAAATGTTTTTGGGTTTTGATAAGATATTTGAATGTCTTTAAATTTTTGGGGACTAACCTAGGGCCTCAGGGGCTCATCAATGAATTTCTTGCCTATGTTATACACGTAGAGGCTTGTAGTTTGCTTATTTTGACTCAATGTGGCTCGTCTGAAGATGACTTATAATGTTTTTGGGATTTTTGTGTTCTACGACTTTGTTTTGGATTTTAATTTTTTTTGGGATGTTTTCTATTTTGTTTAGTTTCTTGGATGTTTTTTATTTTGATGTTGATCATATGCATGAATGATAAAGAGATATCAGTACGTAGGGATATCTATAGTCTTTTGAGATCTTGTTGATAGACTGGCTAAAATTGATTGATCTGATTGAGTAATTTCTGATAATGATAACATTATTGAGAATACACAAAAATGAAAGGATAGTGTTGTTGAGATAAGAACAGTAGGATTGGGAAGGATACATCCCAAGATGATGATTTATTGATCGAATAATTATTGATCAAGATTTGTAGCCAGCTAGGAACAATATTGTTGAATGTTTTGATGCCACGTTGAAGCATCAACAAGATGCAACTGATATGGATTTTTTGAAGTGTTCGGATGATGCCTAGATCATAATGTGAGCTAGAAGACATAGATCAAGATTTATTCTGAAGCAAGATGTAAGTACTTTTCCCCCAATGTCTAGCAATGTAGGGAATGCAATGGGTGGATGCATGGATAAATGAATGGATGAATGGATATGTAAAGGATTCCAAGGATTAACTTGTGATAGGATAACATGTTCAGATAGAGTATTCCCCTTTGTACAATGTCTTTTGGCTTAGAAAATGTTGGATAGGATATGATCAATGATAGTGACCCATGTCAAGATGTTTACCATAAGCAAGTGTGAAGTGTACATCAAACCTTTTTCAAGATCAAGATAAGTTGGATTTGGATGAAAATGAATTGGATGAATGGTTCATGGATTTATTATGGATAAGATGGATGGAAGATGGATAGAATGTTGGATTTATTATAGATAGGCTGAGATGCTTCCACTTGAAATGGCACATGTAGATGTTCAATTCTACATATGATGCTTGTTTTCTAGGTTTTCATCATGGTACTTGTCCAAAGCGCCACCGTAGTGGTTTTCGCTGGAGGATGATTTTTTTCTTGACTATTTGTTTTTTTATTTTTTTGACTTTTTTTGAAATATTTTACGCTCATGTTGAACCACCTAGTTGTGCTAATGTAGATGTTGTTGGGGCGAATATAGGTGTTGTTGTCATAATGTGCCAACGATATCCTGCTTGGAAAATTTGTTTTGCTAAGATACGGGTGCTTGAATGTAACCCCTAATAATTCTTATCTTCTTTGTTGATATTGAAGTTAACCTTTTCTAGATGCACACATCATGATAGGGTGCCCTTAGAGTCCTTATGATAAATATTTTCCACCAACACATGGTCAATGTGAGATTTGGATATCATGGATGGAAAAATGCGTTGAGGGATATGAGATTCAGATAGATTGGTCAAAATTTTGGAATTTTTGACTCTCCAAACTTGGGATGATGAGAAATGATGGGTGGATATGGAGATTCGATTGGTACCAACTTCTTCATATACTTTGTAGGTTGCTCTTGAAGCTTTCTTTTGTATTGCAGGACATTTTCGATGGACGAACTTTCCTTTTTGGTTTTTCCCTATATTTTCTTTGACTAACGGAGTTTGATAGGGATGATTTTCTTACTTTTTCTTTGGTATCAATTTTTATTTTCTTTTTCCATTTTGTTTTACCGATTCTTTTGCTTCAATGAATTGTTCCTTTCTTTGATATAACTTTTTCTCTTGTTGTTGGTCCCAATAAAGGGTGGAAATATGTGTGGGTTATGATTCATGATATGGCTAGTTGTAGTGTTAGTAGTGGTTTCATCGTAAGGACTCTTCGTGCTCTCTATGTTGATGTTTGCATTAGATAAAGTTACCCCCAATATTATAGAGGTATCACTGGTATATTTAGAATCCTTAATTGTTAAATAACCAAGACCTTGATTCTTAGGATTGTTAATAATTTGCATTGGTTCTAGGATACCCTGTTCATGTATTCCTAATCCTCTACCTTGATAATGCATCTGTTGAAAATTTATATTTGCAATAGGATATAATTTATTTTGGAAACAAGGTGCTAATCCTTCTTTGCTCTATTGTGTATCTTCAAAGGTGATATTTTCTTCATTGGTAAGATATCTTTATATGAAAAAGGTAAGTGATCCAAGTTTATAAGTGACAGGGCCCTCAATATGTGGGATGACTTCCTAATTGATATCTTCATCTTGATCTTCAAAGGATGTTTCTGATTCACAATTCATGTAGAAGGGTTCTTCATGATCCATTTCTACTTATTTTTCAAAGGATGTTTCTGATTCACAACTCATGTATAAGTCTTCTTCATGATCAATTCTTGATATGTCTATGGATTTTGTTATACCTTTATCATGGGTAAGGTTGTTAAGAGTAGGAGACTCTTATTCATTGGTAATGATGTTAAGAGTATGACACTCTTGTTTTGGATGAAAATTATTTACATGTCCTTTAGGAGTAAGCATCTCATGGGAAGATTTATGTGCACTTGGTATATGGATTTTTTCTTCTTTTTGAAAACATTTGATGTTTTGGAAGGTATTCTCCAAGTCATTATAGTGTTTTGGTGATAGGGATTCTTGATCTTGACTTTGTGTGTTGTTATTTTCAATATGCTTTGGTTCATGTTCTTGACATGGATCAACTTCAAAGAATGGTTTTTTTGTAAAGGATACTTGGATTTCCTTGAAATGTGAACATGTGGGTGATAGCTCTTGGCTTAGATTTTTTTCATTAGGTATAAGTGTTGGATTATGAGTCTCTTGATCATCAATGCATGCTACCATGAGGTTGAATGATGTCAATATATCTTAGACTGGATCATTGCTAGACTTTGGTGATTGATTTTGATCATGTTTGGGAATAAATTATTGATGTATGTCCTCTTCCTCATTTGATGGTATAGAGACATCTTCAATGTGATTAGTGGTAGATAGATCTTGAGCATTATTTTCAACATTTGAGGTTGAGCTATTGTCAATGTTGTCATTGGTAGATGGCTCTTGATAATTGTCTTTAACATTTGAGGTAGAGATATTGTTAATGTTATCATTAGTGTTTGGACCTTGAATGTTGTCTTCAATATCTATTTATCTTTGATCAATAAGGTCTTGGATGATATTTTTGAGTGTAACACATTTTGATGCATCATGACCTTTTATTCCATGGTATACAATAGGCCTTGTCATCGTACCATGGGAATTTGATGATAGGTTCACCACTTCGTGATGGTTTTGGAAGTGTGATAAGTTTAGCATTGACTAATGTGTTTAACACCCCCTCAATTGGCTCCCCTAAAGGAGTGTATTTACATTTAGTAGTGTGCTTGTATTGCGAGGCTTGATGTGGTGGGGATGATTTTTGTATTTGAGATGGAATTCCTTGTTGGTTTTGAGATTGATGATTTTGATGATGTTGTAGTTGATGATTTTGATGTTGGGTGATCTAATTTTGATGTTGTGAGATTTGATTTTGTTCCAATTGATGTCGTTGATTCACTTGATGTTGTCGAAATAGACTTTGTTGCTGATATGAATCAATGTTTTGATGATGTTGGTAGTGTTGTTGATGTGGATATTGAGGTGTTTGTGGAATGATGTGTGCTTTTTGTTGATATTCAATGTATTGACATTGAACATGTTGTTGATGATATGTTGTGTTTTGATGTTGTAAGTTTAGACCTTGTTGTTGATATTGTGGTTGTTGATATGCAATGTCTTGACATTGAACATGTTGTTGATGATATGTCGTGTTTTGATTTTGTTCAAGTGTGTCAACTATTTTCTCAAGTGAATTTAGGGAAACTTGATGTTGTAGATTTTGTCCTTGATGGTGATTTTGTAACCCTTGGTAAGAGTGATTTTTATATGGATGAGGATTTTGACTGAAATCTATTTGTGAAAAGATATGCTAAAACCTTGATTAGGGGAATCCATAGTTGATATATCATTGACATTTGTAGTATATGATGACCCCATGGGTGTATAGAGTGGAATTGGATATGGGTAATAGATTGATATTGACACGTTTTGGGGATAGTTGGATGATCAAGTTTGATGTTTGATGTTTGATTTGATGCTAGTTTTAGAACACAATTGTTCACAAGACTCAAATCTATGTTTTGCTATGTCTTAGAGGATATGTCGAACTAGCTATGAGGTTGCAAGAAAAGGTTGATGTTAATATCCTAGAAAATGATAGCAAGAGGATAATCCAAGTTGTTGTGTTTGATATGTGTCCTAAAACTAGGTTGATGTTCTGATTTTTTGATGGATATGAAAAGATGTTGATATGATATGTTACAAATTTGATTGTTTGTGTTTCAAAGGATGACGGATTTAAATATTTGTGGACCAATTCTGATATGCACTAGAATTCAAGACAATATCGGTTGTTGTTTAGGATAGTAGCAACAATTTTTGGACAATAGTGGTTCCTTTTTTAGAATGACTGCAACAATTTGAGCAAAAGCGGTCTTTGTTTAAATGTGATTGGTAAAACAAAGAGGACAATAGTGGTTCTTTTCATGAAAGTGGTGAAAAGGTAGGATGACTATGGTAATATTCTGGGAAAAAAGTGGCAAAAATGACAGTATTCCAGTTTCTTGATAGCAGTTTGTTGGATAAGTTTGCAAGTTTGAGATGTTTGTTTGATTTGATTTGATGGAAAGTGATGCATGCACAAAAAAATTGAGATCTAGTGATATATCTTGTAGATTAACAATCAAAACATCCTAATTAATAAAAGGTACACTCATCTTTGTAGGCTTACCTCACCCCTAAAGGAATGATTGAATCAAATCTATAGAGGGAGAAAATAGGATATATCAAGGAAATGTACTGTCTTGATACTCCAAGCAAAAGAGTCCCTTCTCTTAATACTTTATGCCTCAACTATAGATCTAATGTGGTAAGTAACTTCTAGGAATGGTGCTATTCTCATGCACTACTTCGAAGAACGTTTTAAAAAATTGGATAGGCTTCTAAAACAAGGTTTTTAGTGACAATTGTGAACACTGCAACATATAGATCAAATGTAAGCCACTTAAGGTTTTAGCCGTTCTTTCCCAACTCATTAGGTTTGGATGAGGATGATGCATGGTATGCTATTCCCACCCAAATATAAGCTACTTTCTTTTGATTTCACAAACTTTATATAGCATGCTGGTAAATGTGCTTTTAGAGTCGCTTATATGAGTTCTCCATTGTGAGATGTATCTCATTAGCAGGCCCTTATCCTAATAATTGGATGACCACAAAAAAGTACAAAAAGCCAAAATGTTTCTTGTCACCTAGGATCGCCAAAGACGCAGGGGAGAGGATACACACTTGGCTTTCCAATCATGGTGAACACAGTATACAATTCATAGCAATTTGTTTTTAAGCCCAAAACTGAAGTGTGTAAAGATTTATCACCAATTCATTTTTTAGATAAACCAAGTTCAAAACATTTGAGACTTCGAGCAAGAAATGTTATTTTGCAATAAAAAAAGATTATTTGTTTAATTTTATGCACCAAATTGAATCATGAAGATTATCACCAAGTTTTTAGTGCACCAAAGGGTGATCCCACAAAACCGGTTTACAATTCCGTTGAGGGAAAATTGCAAAAATGCTCCCATGAAGAAAATTTCAATTTTTTAGGGATTCACACAAAAGGGGTGTTCGCTCTAACCCAAAAGGGGTTCACTCTAACCTAAAAGGGGTTCGCTCTAACCAAAAAGGGGTTCACTCTAACCCAAAAGGGATTCGCTCTAACCCCCCTTCAAGTGAACCCCCTTTTTGTGATGTGACCATTTTTTGCATGTTTTTAAAATGAAATCAAAGGGAAAGTCAAGACAAAGGGGGGTTTTCTCGAACCCCCCTTCGAGTGAACCCCCTTCACTCAAAAGGGTCAAGGGGGGTTTGCTCGAAGGGGGTTTCAAGCCAACCTGCCTTTTTTCCCTTCTCCCTCTCTTCTACCAAATTTCTACAAAAATTTTCCTCTTGAAGCTCAAGTTGAGGATGAAAAAAAATTTAACTGGATGATGGTAGTCCTCAGAATGATCTATCCATCGAATATAATTTTAATATTTTTGGTTTTATTATGTATTTTTTCTTAGTTTAATTAAACATAGGTTTTTCACCGAAAATCAAGCTCTCTACTCTGCACATGTGGAAAAATAGTAAATTATCAAAAAAAAATCTAGAAAATATGTTCAGGCTAGGTATTGATGTCCTTGATCCAGTTAAAAAAAAATTGAATTTCGATACATACAAAAAAATTTGTGTTGTTTATAGTCCGCCTATGTCTAAATTGTAATTGGTTTGACTTCAAAACTTGATTAAGAAAAAAATATTTAATAAAACACTATGAAACCAAATGAAAATGCTAGATATTGTAGTTACAAAGCTAAATTAAAAAAAAAATAAAAAATTATCCTTCATAGAAAAAAGCTATGTTGTTTACGGTGAGCATCACTCTTTAAAAATGGTGTTTACTGATAAAAACTAGTTTTTGAAGGAGATGGAAAAAGAAATGCAATATGATTCAAATATTTAAAAAATATATATATTTAGAATCTACAGAAAAAATGTCACAAATCACTAGTTTGCATCATCTTCAAATTCCTCATGATTTAGCAGCTATAGGTGCCCGAAAGTGAAGATTTAGCTAAAAAAATTTAGCTCAATGTCCAGTTTGGCCAAAAATTGTAAACCAATATTGTGGGATCACCCCAAAGTAAACATTTCAAGTTGTTTTCATTTTTATTGCACCAAAACGAAGTGTGAGATTTTTAGGTTCAATTTTAGGAGAACCAAAATGAGATGTGAGATTTGTAGGTTCAATTTTAGGAGCACTAGAATAAGATGTGAGATTTGTAGGTTAAATTTTAGGAGCACCAAAATGAGATGTGAGATCAATTTTAAGTACACCAAATTGAAGTGTTAATTACACCAAATTGAAGTGTAAAATCAATTTTAAGTACACCAAATTGAAGTGTGAAAGTTCATTGTTCAATTTTAAATGCACCAAAATGAAGTGTGAGATTTGTAGGTTCTTTTTAGGTACACCAAAATGAAATGTGAACTCAATTTTAAGTGCACCAAAATGAAGTGTGAAAGTTGATTGTTCAATTTTAAATGCACCAAAAATAAAGTGTGAGATTTGTAGGTTCTTTTTAGGTACACCAAAATGAAATGTGAAATCAATTTTAAGTACACCAAAATAAAGTGAGAAAGCTAATCCTCTAATGGCCAAAAGTTGTAAACAAAGATATTAGTAACAGAAAAAAACCTTATTCTACTAAAAAAGGAAAGAAGTGAAAAAAAGAAGAAATATATATATATATTGACAACAATTTTTGTAACCTTTCTTGACCGATTATAGCAGCATTTTGAAGTAGCAACAACTTTCTCAAATTTGCATCAAATTTGAAATCGCCAACTATTCTGGAAAGATGAAATGAAGATCTACGAAACCCAAAATCCTTTTTCTAAAATTCAGCATGTAGAATTTACTAGAGATGAATGAAACGCATAAATTTTAAAGGTTAGCAACATAAATTTTTAAAAAACACAGCAAATTAAAATTTTGATAAATTTTTTATTTTTCAATGAAATTAAAAATCATAAAAAGATACAGAAAGTTAAGAGTGAGATCTGCAAAACCCAAAAATGGTTTTACAAAATTCTACGCGTCCATTTTTTATTATTAAAATAAATTATCGATTTTAATTGAATTCTTGGTTGTAACCTAAAAAATTCTTTAAAAACACTCAAAAGATTAACTGGACATGCCAATTTATGTAAGAGGGAAAATAAGCATAAGGAAACAACAATGAAATCAAACGAAAGAGATCAAAGCAAGATCAAATCCCAACCATACTCATGAAATGAACTTATAAAACAATGAAATCAGTCAAGCAATGCAATCATAAAGCAAACATAAACTAAATTCATGAACTACAACGTTACCATCCCATGCTGAAGTGTAATTCGTATTGATGTTGGATTGTGTTGGATCAATATGAAGCCTCCATTATTGTTGTAAAAGCTTCAAAAGGTGTGTTAATGGTTATCAAAGAGGGTTGTTTTATAGATTTTCAGGTTTCAGATGAGCGATCAAGATTCAATAGTCAAAGATCACGATCAACAATTGAGAACCATTGAGAGGAAATAGATTGTCTAGTTAGCTTCTCTAATTGATCAAATTAAGGATTTTAATTGGATAATCAGTGCAATTAGATTGGAATGATTGGTGGGATTGAAGAAATCAGATTGAGTGGTTAGTGGGATTGAAGAAATCAGTGGAATTGGGAAATAGATGGGTTAGTCAACCAATTAGAGTGAGAAATCAATGATCATGATTTACTCAATCAAAAGAGGGTGAGGATAATTAATTAATATTGGAGATGAACGTGTAAGTTTGCTTTTGACTTTAACAAAAAAAGATGTATTTTTTTGTTGACCATGTTGAATGACTTTGAATAATTGCTTTATTTATTCAAATTTAGAGAAGGGAAAGTGATTTAATTAAATTATTAATTATAGCAATTTAATTGATTTAGATGAATAAGGTATATTAGTGACATAATTAAATAATTTACATTTATTTAATTAATCAAGAGGGATAAGGTTAAATTAGGACATTTATTAAATAAATGAGATTTATTTAATTAGTCAGAAATGATCACTGAGGAAGAATTAATTAAATAATGTTAAATAACTTAATTAATAGACAAATATAAAATTTGATAATAATTAAATAATAATTTATTATTTAATCATTTAGGGAAGAAGGGTGAAAGTTAGTTAAACAGTGTTGTTCACTAGTCAGGACAATTTAGGCTATCTACATAATTATTCCACAAGGTTAGTTAGTAAGTTGTGATCTATGGCAATGTGTTTGGGTGTACAAAATGAAAGTGTTCTTCAATTTCAGGTGGTTGCATCAGAAGTGTTGGATATTTTGATGGTGTTGAATATTCTTGTATGTTGTGGGGTGTTTCTATGTGGTCCACATGTTGTTTCTAGACCTAGAGAGGTGTATATGTGGTTGCTTGTTAGTGTCAATACAGGTTTGGTTGACCTGGCATGCTAGTGGTAATTACGAAGGTTGTTTGTTGTTTTTGGAAGCATGGTGAAGCGTTTCAGTGTAGATTTGGGTCTTGGTTAACCCTTAGCATGGTTTTCCTTCACTTCTTTCCACCGTGGAAGTTTTTTGTGTTGACCTATTTGTTGGTTGCATGTTTGAGGTGCATATATTTCATTAAGGCTAACCTAAACAAGATTTTTTGAGGTCGTGGAGGATATATAAGCAAGGTTAATTTGTTGAAGATGTTGTGAGATGTGTTGTAAGATGTGAATATGATTAAGTGTGGTGATTTGAGTGCAATCCTAAACACCTAAGGCTACCAGATGCAATGAGTAGAAGGTGTCTATATTTTTCAGTATACCTGAAGTTGCTAGAGGTAGTGAGCTAAAGGTTGTGGATGGTGTTGTTTTGGTGGACCTTCCTATTGCTCTAAGGTATTGAACCTCCTTGTAATAGTATTCTTCTATTCATCTTTCTTCCGGACAGTGAGTCCTTTAGATAGTGGGCCTTTGGCAGTGAACCTTTCTTCTTTTTTGGGCAGTGAGCCCTTCTGGCAATGGGTCTATTGTATTCATTGTTGTTATTCATATATATGTGAGTTAATCCTTATCATGGTTTTTCCATGATTAAGTTTTTGCACATAAATCTAGCGTTCTATTATGTATGGTTGTTATTGTGTTGATGTTTCATGTGTATACTTTTTGTTAATGCTTAATAAAGATCTAAAAGTTAATAAGGGTTTAAGGATTTATGAGGGTTTGATGATTTTAATGTAAAAGACTAATTCACCCCCTCTCAATTTTCTTTTGTTTCTAACAATTGGAATCAAAGTCACGGTTCCTTGGAAGAAGCTTAGCTGCTTGAGGTAGATTTGGATGGCACACAGGAATGGTGCCAAGGTCCCTATATTTGATGGAACAAACTATGCTTTCTAGAAAGCCAGGATGGAATCTTTTCTTGTCTCATTAGGATTTGGTGTTTGGAATTCAGTTGAAAATGGATACACTATTCTTGCTAATCCTCCAAGACAAGTGATTATGAGATCAAGTATTATAAGAATAATGGTAAAGCAAGGAATGCTATCTTGAGGGGGCTTTCTAATTCAAAACTTGTGAAGGTGATAAGTCTCAAAATTGCTAAAGAGATTTGGAAAAATTTGGAGAGAATTTATGAAGGGGATGATAAGGTCAAGCAAGCAAAGATGCAAAATTTCAAAGCCAAATTTGAAACCCTAAGGATGTCAGAAGATGAAGATATTGTAGGATATATGCTCCAAGTGGATGAAACTGTCAATGTTATCAATGGTATTGGTGGAAAATTGGAGGCAAGTGAAGTTGTGAAAAAGGTATTGAGAACTCTTCCTAAAGCTTATAGTGCTAAAGTTTCTCCTATTAAGGAAGCTCAAAATTTGGATCAATATTCTAGAGATCTAATGTTTGGTGCTTTAACCACTTTTGAATTAAGAGAGATTGAAAAAGATGTTCCAAAGAAAGAAATTTCTTTTAAAGTCAACAAAAAAGATGATGAATTTGATCTGAATGATCTTGATGAGGTGGAAGCAAATTTTTTAAGAATCTTGAAAAAGGGCACTGGAAAATACAGAGGTAAGTTACCATTCAAGTGTTTCAATTGTGGAAAGATATGTCACTATGCTTCTGAATGTCCAATCAAAGTTGCAAATGACAAACATAAAGATCATACAGGTAAATCTTTCAAGAAGAGTTATTATGTCAAAGAGGATAGTGGTGATTCTGATGATGAGGAATCAAACTAGATATGGATAATGGAAGTGATGAATGCTTGTTCATGGATCTAAATGTTGGAACTAATTCTACTGATTTTGAAATATGTATGAAGGAAATTTCTCTAGAAACAGGTCATAGTATTGAAGGAACTATGTTGATTGCTTTTCACGCAAGAGAGGAGAGAAACCACTGGATAATTGAAAACAAATGCTCAAATCATATGACAGGTGATAAGAGTAAGTTTTTTAAGCTTGAAAAGTATGATGGTGGTCTTGTTAAGTTCAGTGATGATACATATTCTAAGATCTGTGGAAAAGGTTCAATTAGTTTTGATGGAAAGCATCAAATAGATGATGTTCTTTATGTCAAGGGTCTCTAGCATATCTTCTCAATGTAGGACAGATGTGTAGTAGAGGACACAATTTGGTGTTTCAATATGATGGTTGTGAAATTAAAAAAGGAAGCTCTAAAACATTTTTTTCACTTGGAATAAGGACTGAAGGAAATGTTTATCAACTCAAAGGTGGTGGCGATAAGTGCTTCATGTCTCAAATAAATGAAATCTGGCTATGGCATAGAAGAATGGATCACATCAATTTTGATATCCTAGCAAAGATAAACTCTACTGATGTTGTGAGAGATCTTCTAAAGATTACAAAGCCTATCAATGCAATTTGAAAGGAGTGTCGGTTTGGAAAGAAAACAAAGAAGAGGTTGAGAACTAAGGAATATTCTACAGTAGGACCTCTAGAGTTGGTGCATACAGACCTATGTGGACCTACCAGAATAATAATCTCTCAAGGTGACAGTTATTTTATGCTGTTGATAGATGATTACTCTAGAATGACTTGGGTGACATTTTTTAAAGAAAAATTAGAAGCTCTAGATAAGTTTAAAGCATTTAATTCTATGGTTGGGAATGAAATGGATCTAAAAATAAAATGTTTGAGGTATGATAGAGGTGGTGAGTTCACCTTCAATGAGTTTAACATTTTTTGTGAAGATCATGGGATAAATAGATATTTTTCAGATCCTAGAACTCCTCAGTAGAATGGATTTGTGGAAAGGAAGAACATGATAGTTCAAGAAGCAGCAAGAACAATGATGAAGGAAGCAAATCTATTAGAATTCTACTGGAAAGAAGAAACTCATACTATAGTGTACATTTTTAACAGAGGACAAGCAAGAGTGAATAGTTCAAATACCCCCCATGAACTATGGTATGGAAAATATCCTACTATGAAATATTTCAGAGTGTTTGGAAGCAAATGTTATATTGGGAGAGATGAAGAAAACATAGGAAATTTTGATGCAAGATCTGAAGAAGGTATCTTCCTTGGATACTCTACAAAGAGCAAGGAATACAGATGCTACAACAAAATGCTAAATAATATGGTTGAAAGTGCAAGTGCCAAAGTAGATGAAGAATCACAACAAATCTCATTATTGATAGAAGGATGTGACTCTGATGAACCCCCTTGCAGAGAAGAAGAAGAAGAGAAAGAAAAAGAGATGACAGTGGAAGAGGAAGAAGCTCTGGAAAGGAATCCTAAGACTCCTAATTATGTGCAGAAGAATCATTCTAAAGATCAAATTATTGGAGATAAGAGCAAAAGTGTGTTGCCTAGAAGAAGAGCTACTATGATAGAGGAACAGGTAATTTTTTTTTAATTTATGAGATAGAACCTAAAACAGTGACTAAAGCATGCAAGGATGAGAGTTGGATCAAATCTATGGAAGAAGAGTTTAGAAAAATTGAGAAGAATCAGACATGGGAACTGGTCCCAAGACTAGCAAAAAAGAATGTGATAGGAACTAAATGGTGTTTCAGGAACAAGCTGAATGAGAATGGAGAAGTTTTAGGAACAAGGCTAGACTTGGGTGTAAGGGCTTCTCACAAGTGGAAGGAATAGATTTTGAAGATACTTTTGCTTCAGTGGCAAGAATGGAAGCCATTAGGATGTTTTTGTCTTTTTCAATACATAAAGAATTCAAGGTGTATCGAATGGATGTCAAGTCTACATTTTTGAATGGTGAGTTAGAAGAAGAGGTATACATTGAATAATCAAAATGTTTTTAGTTATTAGAAGATTATGATATGGTTTGTAGATTGAAGAAAGCTTTATATATATCAATCAAGATCCTAGAGCTTAGTATGCAAGATTGGATAAGTACTTATTATAGTAAGGATTCAAAAAGCGTACTACAAATAGCAATCTCTACTTCAAGGTTGAGAAAGATCAAATTTTGATTGTGGTTGTGTATGTTGATGACATAATCTTTAGAGGAAATGAAGGAATGTGTAAGAAGTTTGTAGAGGAAATGCAAAATGAGTTTGCGATTTCTATGTTTGGGGAAATGAATTTCTTCCTTGGGCTACAAATCAATCAATCTGATAAAGGTATATTTATCTCACAATCAAAGCATGTCAAGGAAATGTTAACCAAGTTTGGAATGGATTCTAAACTAGTATGTACTCCCATGGTTACTAGTTGTAAGTTGAGAAAAAATGGTGAATCTCCTAAGATAGATCAGAGAAAGTACAGGTAAATGATTGGTGGATTGATACATCTAATCACTACTAGATCATATATCATGCATGTAGTGTGTCTTGTAGCAATATTTCAAGAAGATCCTAGAGAATCACATGTGGCAGCAGTAAAAAGGATATTCAGATATTTGAAGGGCACTCCAGAATTTGGTCTATGGTATCCTAGGGATACTAATTTATATTTGAGTGCTTATATAGATGTAGATTGGGTAGGTTGTATAGATGACAGAAGAAGTACAAGTGGAGGTTCTTTCTTTCTTGTAAGTAGATTGGTTTCATGGTTGAGTAAGAAGTAGGATTTAGTGCCATTGTCTACTACAAAGATGGAATATATTGCAACAGACTCTTGCTGCACACAGGTGTTGTCGATGAAGCAAACATTGAAGGATATCAGAGTATCATATGATGAACCTATTTCTATCTTGTGTTATAATACAATTTCTATCAACATCTCAAAGAATCTGGTAATGCATTCAAGGACAAATCCTATCTCTATCTGATATCACTTTCTAAGAGAGAAATTTGTAGAGAATGAAGTGAAGTTGGAGTATATACCTACAAAGGATCAAATTGTAGACATTTTCACTAAGGCTCTTCCAAAAGATACATTTGATTATCTTTGGCAGAAGCTAGGGGTTATTTCCCCTCCTATCAACTAGATGCAAGAGTTGATGCATTTGTCTAGGTGAGCTATTCAAGATACATTATTGGTCCTAGGATAATGAAGGCTACCTCTCAAGGGGAGTAGGTAGTGGTTTCTTTGTTTGGTGTTTTCAGGGGGAGAAAATGTTGTGTCCCTAAGGTTGAGAGAACAGTGGAGAGAGAGCAATAGAGAGAAAGTGTAAGAGAGTTTCTTACAGGTGATGCTTGAAGTGAAGTATGTAGGTGTTGCCCTTTGCCATTGATGTCAAAGGGGGAGAGAGTGTAGTATGAAAAATTGAGGTAGAGAGTAAAGGAAAGAGTTTATGTCAAAGGGAGAGAGAGAAGTTTGAGAAACACGGGTAGATAATGAAGTCTAAAATGTAGGAAGTTCTCCAATAAGGGCGAGTTGCTTGACTACTTGATGCAAGGTTTCTTTTGTGAGTTGGTGTTACCATTGCAGCTTTTCTTTTGTTGTTGATGGTTTTCAAAGTTGGTGTTGTCATCAATGAAAAAGTGGGATATTTTTGGAGATCGCTGCAGTGTTGCCATTGATGTCAATATGGAGATTGTTGCATTATGTTGTCTTTAGTGTTGTCATTGATTTCAAACTCTAGTGTGGTCTTCAGCAAGTGTTATGGTTGAGGATATTTTTGGTGTTGGAGATTGTTGCAATATATAGTGTAGTCATGTTGAGAAGGATTTGTGGTGTTTGTGGTCTTGCTAATGCAAATGCTTCACTTGGTTTCCAAGCTATTTTGAGAAAATTGTATAAAGAAGTGTACAAGGTGGAAAATTTATGTTCTATGTTGTGCTCTACATTTCTTCATGGTTGAAGATGTTCTTGTATGGTTTGGATTAGTTGATAAGAAGTGTTCAAAGGTGTTATATCCAGAGTTTTAGGTTTTGGATCATGCGATAGTGGAAGATATGCCTGATAGTGTGTTTGCTTGTGAAGAAGGTTGTCTAGGAGAAATGGAATTGCTCCACATTTCTCTGTGTTGAGATTTATTGTACTACATATTTGGGAAAGTGCTTATATTGTTTGTAACTTCCTTCCCTTGAGGTTTTTAGTGTTCAATTGTTCCGCGAGGTTGGTTAGTAAGTTGTGTTATGTGGCAGTGTGTCTACTTGCACAAAATGAAAGTGTTCTTCAGTTTTAGGTGGTTGCATCAAAGGTGTTGGATATTCTAATAGTTTTGAATATTCTTGGATGTTGTGAAGTGTTTCTATGTGGTCCACATGTTGTTTTCGGACTTGGAGAGGCATGTATGTCATTGCTAGTTAGTGTTAGTGCATGTTTAGCCGACCTAGCGTGCTAGCACTAATTGTAGAGGTTTTTTGTTTTTTGTGGAAGTGTGGTGAAGCGTGTCAATGTAGATTTGTCTCCTAGTTAACCCTTAGTATGGTCTTCCTTCACTTATTTCCACCATGGAAGTGTTTAGTGTTGACCTATTTGTTGGTTGCACGTTTGAGGTGCATACGTTTCATTAAGGCCAACCTACTCAAGATTGTTTGAGGTCATGGAGGATATATAAGAAAGGTTAATTGTTGAAGATGTTATGAGATATGTTGTAATATTTGAATGCGATCAAGTGTGGTGATCTAAGTGTGAGCTTAAACACCTAAGGCTACCAGATGTAGTGAGAAGAGTGTGTCTACACTTTCAGTATACCTGAAGTTGTTGGAGGTAGTGAGCCAAAGGTTGCAAATGGTGTTGTTGTGGTGGATCTTCCCATTTCTCTGAGGTAGTGAACCTCCTTGTTGTTGGAAAAACAAGGATAGACAACTGAGAGGGGGGGATGAATCAGTTGTCTCAGAATATTTAAACTTTTCAAACTTAACTTAACTTTAATCTCAGATCTGATGAATGAACAATAAACCACAAACAATCAGCACATCAGAAACACAGAGAACACCAAGATTTTTTATGTGGAAACCCTGTTAGGGGAAAAACCACGATGGATGTTAGTCCACAATATTATACCATGTTAAAAGTATAAAGAATAATGGAAATGCACATGCATTCAGGCACACTGCCTAGAGCTCACTGCTCAAATACAAGAGGTATCACTTCCCAAAGAAGACACACTATCTTACAGAAATTTGGATTAGATCTATAGGTTATGAACTGAGAAAATAGCTTCTACAAAATCCTGATTACAGTTTCGGTTAAGCACAGAAACACTCCTTCACACTTCACTCAAACTTCTTCACACTCTGCTCTGCAATCGAATGATTTGATCACTATTTGCACACTTGCTCTTATCTGCTCACACACACACCTTAACTTTGCACAAAAAAACCGCTCTTATATATCCGCAACATGGATTTACATCAACAACTTCGTCAGCCAGAATAAAATATGAAATATAAAACATATACACAATGTTGGCCCAAATTTACAAGTAAATTTTCAATGTGAATCAAACAACATCGGTCAATATTATGTTGTGGCCCAAAAAAACATCCTCGAGCGCACCAAACATTCAAATTTAATCCTGAAGGATCCACAATATGTTACAACCACCATGTTGTCCAAGAACATAAAAACTTGAACACACAAAAGAAAAGTCACTGACCACGAGCACACCGATCAATGCGGACATGCAACAAAGATAGAGAATGATCTAGAAACGTCCACAAGCATCACGAATCATCAAAGAAGCATCTGTAGCAACTAAAATTACTAGAATCACATCAACTTCAATCAAGAACACTAACTGAAGCCACAAAAAAATTGTCATAACACAATTGTTCATAACATGATCAAATCTTCACGCGGACCTCTGAAACTTCCAATGGATAAACTAGATACACTCAGGAATAAACCCTTTAGTCCACAGCGACTGATCTTCAACATAAAAAGAAAGACACTTTCATGACCTTCATTGTTCCACTGTCAACCTGCAACTCTTTCTTTAACAATTTTCTCAATATCCTCGACATATACAACCTTCAATACATCATTGCTAATAGTGTTGAAATCAATAAAAACCACATATCAGCAACACAACCACAACATCCAACAATCTCCCCCTTTGGCATTGATGGCAACACATGATGTGAAAAATACCATCAACACAACACTCAATCATCACTTACTCCCCCTTAGATTCTGACTCATAATCTTCTTCTCCACAAGGCTCTTCTCTCCAGATAATCACTAGTTTTTTACATGACTCTTCTCCCCCTTTGACATCAATGGAAAATATAAGCATTATTTTTCCACATACAAGCTCTAAACCACATATCTGCACATCTAACTACTCCCCCTAAGTAGCAGCCACGAAAACATCAATCTGGATCAGAATATGATCATGAAATGCACGGATTGATGCAAATAAATGCATCTCTAGTTTATATCAGGAGGGGTAATTACCCCTAGCATCCCTCTAAGATACTCAAAAGTATCCTTTGGCAATGGCTTGGTGAAATTTTTTTCAATCTATTCTTTGGTAGGCACATACTCTAGTTTGACTTCTTTCTCACTCACTTTCTCCCTCAAGAAGTGAAACTTGATTGATATATGCTTAGTCTTAGAGTGTAGCACCGGATTCTTCAATATGTATATTGCACTTGAGTTGTCACAGTATATGGAAATAGGCTCATCATATACTACTCTAATATCTTTCAGCATATGTTTCATCCACAACACTTGAGTACAATCATTTGCAGCAGCAATATACTCTGCCTCAACAGTAGATAGGGATATTAAATTTTTCTTTTTACTCAACCAAGATACCAACTTCTTCCCTAGGAAGAAGGCACCACCACTAGTGATTTTCCTATCATCTACATCTCCTTCCCAATCCGCATCAGTATAGGCACTCAAAGTAAGATCATCATCTTTAGGATACCAAAGCCTAAAATCAATTGTTCCTTTCAAATACCTGAAAATTCTCTTTATAGCAGTCACATGAGATTCTTTCAGATCATCTTGATATATAGAAACCATACACGTAGCATTCATGATGTCTAGTCTGGTTTGAGTTAAGTAGAGCAATCCACCAATCATTGAATTGTATCTTGTTTGATTTTTCCTTAGGAGAATCATCATTATGTGTTAACTTGCATCTGATTACCATGGGTGTACCAACAAGCTTTGAGTCTTCCATGCCAAACTTCTTTAGCAACTCTCTCACATATTTGGACTAAGATATGAAAATCCCATTGTCTAACTAAGTGACTTGCAATCCCAGAAAGAAATTCATCTCTCCAATCATACTCATTTCAAATTCACTTTTCAATTCATCGAAAAACTTCGTACATAGATCATCATCTCCTCCAAAAATAATGTCATCAACAAAGACTTCAATAATCAACTCTTTATCATGACCCAACTTAAAATACAAGTTGTTGTTAGCAGTACCTTTATTGAATCCAAGCTTTAGTAAGTATTTATCCAATCTAGCATACCAGGCTTTTGGGGCTTGCTTGAGTCCATACTAAGCTTTCTTCAATTGGAAAACCATGTCATCCTTATCAATCAGGTGAAATCTATCCGGTTGTTCAACATATACCTCACCATTCAAAAAGGATGACTTCACATCCATTTGTTAGACTTTATAGTTCTTATATGCAACATAAGCAAGAAATAATCTTACAGCTTCAATTCTGGAAACTGAGGCAAAGGTTTCTTCAAAATCAATATCTTCCATTTGTGAATACCCTTTACATACTAGTCTTGCTTTATTTTGAACCACTTCATCTTGTTCTGAAAGACCCATTTAGTATCAATCACATTTTTATCTTTAGGTCTGGGAACAAGAATCCATGTATCATTATTTTCAATTTGCATAAGTTCTTCCTTCATAGCTTCCATCCAGTGTTCATCATTACAAGCTTCATTGACATTGTTAGGTTCAGTCTTGGAAATCAGACAATACTCTTTTGCAATCCTTCTTCTAGTTTGCACACCTTTATTCTTGTCTCCTATAATTTGATTCTCTGAATGATTCAATCTCACATACCTTAGAGCTTTAGGATTCACTCGCACTTCTGGTTCCTCTATTCTTTCTTCTACACTTCCACTTGTCTCTCCTTCCTGACTTTCTTGATTTACCAAAACAATTTGAACTTGATTCTATGTCTGAGCATTCTTCCCTTTGTCTGTACTATTTTTCTGGTCATCTGAATCATATCCACAGTATCTAAATGACCTAGTAGAGTCCTCATCAACTTTGACATTTGCACTTTCAACCATTTTTCTCAATCTTCTATTATAGCACCGGTAAGCCTTGCTTTTAGTAGAGTAACCTAGAAAGATTCCTTCGTCGCTCCTTGCATCAAACTTTCCTATGTCCTCATCTCTCTTAATATAACACCTTCTTCCAAAGATCTTGAAATATTTAACAATAGGCTTATAACCAAACCATAGCTCAAAACGAGTCTTACCGCAATTACTATTGACATTTACCCGGTTTAGAGTATACACAATAGTGTTTATAGCTTCTCTCCAATAGATGTGAGGCACATTTCCTTCTATCATCATTGTTCTAGCAACATCCATAATTGTTCTATTATTTCTCTCTACAACTCCATTTTGTTGAGGGGTTCGGGGAGCAGATAACTGTCTTTTGATTCCATGCTCTTCACAAAAAGAATTGAACTCCCGGGAAGTGAATTCACCACCTCTTTCTGACCTTAGGAATTTTATCTTCAAACCTATCTCATTCTCTACCATAGCTTTGAAACTTTTGAACTTCTCTAATGCTTCACATTTTTCTCTTAAGAAAGCAACCCATATCATCTTAGAGTAATCATCAATAAGCAGCATAAAGTGCCTTTCTCCTTGTAGACTTCTGATTTTGGAGGGATCACACAGATCAATATGCACCAGCTCTAGTACTCCATTAGAATGATGTTGTTTGCTCTAAAAATAAACTCTAGTCTATTTTCCCATCTGACATTCCTTTCATATTGTGTTAGTAGGCTTCACTAGCTTAGGTAGATCTCTTACTGCTTGAGTGGAGCTTACCTTGACAATGTTATCAAAATTCACATGACACAGCCTCCTATGCCATAACCAGCTTTCATCTACTTGAGCTATTAAACAACTTACATTAGCAACACTTAGGTGAAAAATAATACCTCTTGTATTTGTACCTGAAGCAATCATATTTCCAGAGCTTCCAAGTATCCTGCATCTTCCATATTTGAACTGAAGATCACAACCCTTTTCCACCATCTGTCCAACACTCAACAAATTATGCTTCAATCCTTCAACATAAAGGAAATCATCAGTGTTATGTTTACCACCAAGACAAATAGATCCTTTGCCACAAATCACACCAACATTGTTATCTTCGAATCTTACAACCCCACCGTCATATTTCTCTAGACTTACAAATTTTCTTTTGTCACCAGCCATATGATGTGAGCATCCGCTATCAATAACCCACTCATCCTTTTCTTCAATTCAGTTTGCAAGAGATTTCTCAACTTTAGCAGATTCAATAGCCACTAGACCATTTTCCTTGATAGTAATGAAAACCCATTCATCTTCATTTCCATTTTCTTTATCAGATTCTTCATCAGTCACACCTTCTTCAGCATAATAGCATTTCTTTTGAAATCTAGGTTTGTTAGGCTTAGACCTAAGAACTCTTTCAGGAAACCTTGAAGCAAAATGACCTATTTTACTACAAGAGAAACATTTAATAGGAAGCTTTCCTTTATACTTACCTTGTCCTCTACCTTTTTTCTTCACAATCAGTGCTTCTAGCTCTTCTACCTCTCTTTCTTCATCTTCAAGTTGTTTCATATAGTCCTCATACTTGAAATTCTTTCTAGAACTTTCTCCCAGATCATATCTTTGCTTGTTTCTTTTGGATACAGAGGCCTTAAATCCAGATTCAGTCTTGGGGGGAGAATCACCAAATTCACTCAACTCAAAAGTAGCAAGTTTACCAATCAGCATATCTTTTGTCACATTTGTCACTTTTATGAGCTCTTCAATAGCACGAGCCTTTGATTTGTAAGACGAAGGCAATGATCTGAGCACTTTAGCTACAAGTTATTGTTCATCCAAGGTACCACTGACACATCTAATACCCATCACAAGTTCATTTACTCTTTGCATAAAAGAAGAAATATTTTCATCTTCACCCATCTTCAAAGTTTCATACTTGTCTTTCAAGCTCTGTAGCTTAGCGACCTTCACAAGTGCATCCCCTTCATACAAAGTCTCCAGCTTCTTCCAAATCTCATGATTTGTTTTCAGATCCATCACATTTGTCATTTTTGAATTTGTTAGAGCACTCAACAAAGCTCCAATAGCCCTGATGTTAATCTCAGCCTCTTTAATCTCATCCGAAGTGGAAGGACCATTCTGGCTTTCCATAGAGAGTAGTTTGTTCCATTAAATCTAGGACTGTCCTTCTTGTATGATGCCATCTCGGATCACCTCAAGCTTTTAAACTTCTTCACAGGAACCTGATTTGATACCAATTGTTGGCAAAACAAGGAAAGACAACTGAGAGGGGGGGTGAATCAGTTGTCTCAGAATATTTAAACTTTTCAAACTTAACTTAACTTTAATCTCAGATCAGATGAATGAACAATAAACCACAAAAAATCAGCACATCAGAAACATAGAGAACACCAAGATTTTTTACATGGAAACGTTGTTAAGGGAAAAACCACGGTGGATGTCAATCCACAATATTATACCATGTTAAAAGTATAAAGAATAATGGGAATGCACATGCATTCAGGCACACTGCCTAGAGCTCACTTCCCAAAGAAGACACACTATCTTACAAAAATTCAGATTAGATCCACAGGTTATGAACTGAGAAAATAGCTTCTACAAAAGCTTGATTACAGTTCTAGTTAAGCACAAAAACACTCCTTCACACTTCGCTCAAACTTCTTCACACTCTGCTCTACAATCAAATGATTTGATCAATATTTGCACACTTTCTCTTCTCTGCTCAAACACACACCTTAACTTCGCACAAAACAATAGGTCTTATATATCCGCAACATGGATTTACATCAACAACTTCGTCGGCCAGAATAAAATATAAAACATATACACAACGTCGGCCCAAATTTACAAGTAAATTTTCAATGTGAATCAAACACCGTTAGCCAATATTATTTTTTGGCCCAAAACAACATCCTTGAGTGCACCAAACATTCAAATTTAATCCCCAAGGATCCAAAATATGTTACAACCACCATGTCAGCCAAGAACATAAAAACCCGAACACACAAGAGAAAAATAACCAACCACAAGCACACCGATCAACTTGAACGTGCAAAAAAGATAGAGAATGATCTAGAAACATCCACAAGAATCACGAATCATCAGAGAAGCATCCACAACAATTGAAATTACTAGAATCACATCAACTTCAATCAGGAATACTAACTAAAGCCACAGAAAAACTGTCAGAACACAATTGTTCATAACACGATCAAATCTTCACGTGGACCTCTAAAAATTTTGGTGGATAAACTAGATACACTCAACAATAAACCCTTTAGTCCATAGTGACTGATCTTCAACATCCAGAGCAAGACACATTCATGACCTTCATTGTTCCACTGTCAACCTGCAACTCTTTCTTTAACAATTTTCTCAATATCCTTGACATATACAACCTTCAATACATCAATGCTAATAGTGTTGACATCAATGACAACCACATATCAGCAATACAACCGCAACATCCAACACTTGTAACAGTCTCCTTCTATTCTTCTTTCTCCCAGACAATGAATCCTTTGGGCAGTGAACCTTTCTTCTCTTTTGGGTAGTGAGCCCTTCTAGCAGTAAACCTGCTATATTTGGTGTTGTTATTTATATTTTCCTTTATTAGGGTTTTCTATGTAAATCTAGTGTTCTATTGTGTCTGGTTGTTATTGTGTTGATGTTTTATATGTTTACTTTTTGCTAATGCTTAATAAGGATTTGAAAGTTAATAAGGGTTTAAGGATTTATGAGGGTTTAATGATTTTAATGTACAAATGATTCACCCCCCACCTCTCAATTGTCATGTGTGTCTAACATATAGGACTATTTATTTTTAGAGACTTGTTCAAAATTCTTAGGGCTAGAATCCTTTGAATAAGGCTCAGAATTCCATTATATAGAAATAAGGGAGCAACAAGAAAAAATATTTATTCCACTACTTATCACAAAAAGACAAAACTTAAGAAGTGACACCTTTACACAAGGACAAAAACATTTATTCATGAGGATGTAACCACTACAGAAGTAGTTGAAGATCTTTTGGAGTAGTTATTCTTGTACTGGATGGATTTTATTTTCTTAAAATTTCTTCTTGAAGTCGATTGGACACCTCTGGCATTCCTTCTTTGACTTGTGTATGTTGCACTTATGTTGGTTGGTGAAAGTCGAATAAAAAGAAACTCAACTTTCTACACCATTTTTCTCTTTACCATCATCTTGCCTTGATGACATGTCACCTCTGAGTGGGAGAAATTGGTTCACCCTAACCATATAAGCCTTTTATTCATCATTTATTAATACATGCACCATGTAAGAGAAGCCTATCATGATGTACTCAAGCTTGGAAAGCATATCCAAACTAAGATTTAGTTGCTCGATATCCATCTCACCATCTTTATTTATTTTTCCATATATAAGAGAGAGAATATTAGCAAAATTTTCTCTCCATTCCTTGAAAGGCCTTATCTCTCCCTCATTATTCAAAATGGGAGGCATATGAAACTCTTCAAAATCTTCAAAAGTGTCTAATTCCCTCCTTATGAGAGCCTTATATCTAATATGATGGCTAATGATGTCATCTAGCAATTCTGACCTAGAAAGAATATTAGAAACTAAACCATAATCAAAATTGGATCCTTTTACAATAATTCTCAATAATGTAACTCTGGGGGGGGCATCTAATTTGAAAAAATTTCAACCTAACTCCTGCTTGAGCATGGTTGGTAAATACATCCCTCAAAACTTTTTAGTTGTCCCATACTTTATCTACCTTACTCAATATTTGATAACTTATGACCCAAAATTTTGTCAATCAAATCTGAAACCTTCTTCATAGATACCCCCTTTGCTATTCTAGCTTCTTCTTTGCTCTGCTTGAGCTTCTCCTTTAAATTTTAACCTCTAGGGTTAATTTTTCTATCTCTTGTGGTCCCTTGTCTTCAATAGTTGGTTGAGGAGGAGGCAACAATCTTATAACCACATTTAGTTGTTCCTGGAATTTTAAATTTATGATATTTTCTTTATTTAAATCTCCCTGCAACCTCTTTATTGTTTCTTTAGTGAAGAAGGTTGCATTGACTCTAAGGGAGGTTGCCTAGGTGGTGCTTGTATCACCTAGTCTCCTGACTTTCAAATTTCTAGTGAGCTCATTGGAGCCATTAATTACTTGAGGCTTGTTGGTCTTAGGGAAAATAGACCATATTGCCAGAGTTTCATGCATGGGGTCAAATCTTGACCCAAAATAGAGAGCATCAGCTTGCTCCTCTTATTGCAAAATAGGGAAAGTTCCTCTTTCTCTTCTAATGGTGTTGCAATGACAGATCACATATCCCACCCTAGTAGAAGTAAGCATCCAACACTTCTTACTAATTATCTGCCTATTTGATGAGTCGTATATTCCATCTCTGTGTTGACCTTAGTCTAAAACTCTACAAAAAAAAAAAATTATTTTCCTCTATGAGGATTTTATCCCACATTATTTGTTGCAACTCCTCTCCTTTATTTTTAAGGACAAAGTCCTTAAACTCCTTTGTAGTGATGAATTGATCGTCTTGCATGAATTTTGAGCAAGCTTGTGCTCTTATGTAATCCACCACTTGCCCTCCAGTATCAAAATTGATGAGTAACCTATCATTTGAGTGTCTTTCAATTATCACCCTAGCAGGGGGATTCATAGCTTGTGCTATCTCTACATCATCCATCATTTCATCTATGCCTATGGGATAATCAACCAAGGGTCCTAATTTTGGAGCTATTTTCTACAAAAGGGTGACTTTTTGTGGACTTTGTGGTACATCCCCTTGAGAAACAAAAGGGCCAACAATACTTGGTGTTGGAGTAGGCACATTAGAAATAATGTTTTTGGCATTATCCAACATTGTCATTGTTCTTATTATGGGATCCTTTATGTATGAAAATTATCCTTTAAAAGAAGGATCATCTTGTTTTCTCTTATTTTCAACAATCTAAATCTTGAACCATAGTTCTCTCCTCTATGTGGCCTCTTTCTTTGTGGAGCAATTTTTTATCAAATCTTCAATGTTGCCATGCTCATGCAAGAACACTACCAACTTGAAACTTGTTCTTTGATAATTAATGAAATGCTTTGTGTCACATCTCCTAACCTTTTCAACTTTCATTATATATGGAAACAACTTGTTTAAAATTAGTTGCAATCCCCCCTTGATGTGACTTCAAAGTATGAAAACACAATGGTAGAGGGGAGGATAGCATGATTCTTATTGTTTTGAAAGTAAGTCTTATTAGACATTCAATTTCCATATGATTTCTAGAAAGGAAATTTTTTCTGGCACACTCCTAGGAAGCACATGTGATGCTACTGGGGACCAATATCTTGTAGTGTCAAAAATTGTACCCCTCTCTAGGAGAAAGTAGAATTTCACACTTATTTGGACCTATTTTAGTGACTTTTCATTAATGAATTTTAAAACTTCATTAATAGGCCCCTAATGCCCTTTATTATGTATCTCAAGGCCTATTTTATTTATTTCCCGACACCACAACCCGCATTGAATAAATTTTATGGATTAAATTAATGCCCTGACATTTGTGGAGTCCTAAGTTTTTAGGTCAAGATCCATTCACCCGTGGATGAATGGGTCCCCATTAAGTCCCTTAAACTCAACTTTGAACATGTTTTTGGCAGAATTTCAAGCTCTCAAATTCAAATTTCAAATGTTGGCTTTCGAGATTTGATAATTGGAAAATTAGAGAGGAAGACTATAAAACTATGTTTCACATTCATTTTTCACTAGCAAGGAAGAGAAATTCACATGAGATCAAGAATTCATATTCAAGATCAAGGAGAAGTTATTCAAGCATTCAAAAGTGAAGTCTTGGAACAACATTTTATTTATTTTTGCAGGACTTCAAGCTCATTTTGATATCAAGATCAAGCATTGTCCAAAGGAGTGATGATAGATGCCTATAGAGGATCATGATGGATTCTAGGTTTTGGGAGATGCACTAAGACATTCAACCAAGCCTAATTACTTGTTTCCTAAGTGGTTCCATCTTCTATTGTCATTCTAATTTCTTCCTAAAGGAAGGTATAATCAGTTTATGACTTATTAGGGTGATTTGAGATCTCCCAAAGTAGGTCTTCATAATTATTCATGTTCATTTAGGGATCCTATTCTAACATACTTCAGTAGGGTTTCTTTACATTATTAGTTTCCTAATCTTAGACACACTTGATGTTAGGGATCACACACATATTTTATGTTTCAGATCTATGTTTTTCAAAAATGTTTAATTACCAAACTTGGGGTTTGACTGAGGCAAACCCCAATCCACCAACAAACAACAATTTTGTTTTACATATTTTTCATAGATCTAGATCTGGGAGCAACGGTATTGTTGATGGTGTTTTCTACACAGCAACAACTCAAACAGAATATAATATCCTATCTCTCTTGAAAGGTAAATCTCTATCACCAAGCCTCAAGAGATAACCCCAAGGTCTCTAATGTCAGGTCTTGACAATGCATAAACAACTCAGTGATAAATGTGAAAATGTTGGTAATCACAAAGGGACCTTACTACAAGCAAATACTAAATCTTTAATTTATCAAATCTAACAATATGATGATACTTCAATCCTAAATCTAACCCAAATGATAAAAGAAATGACAAAAGATAAGGGTTTCAAAGAAACTTCCAAATTAAAACTACTCCTAAGATTAACAATGCAAATGTTGAAACACTTGAAATGGACCAATCCCTCATACACTGATTTCTACTTGACCCAGATGGATCTGCAATCTTATATAAATAGTGCAATCTTCTAAGGCATTAAATATTTTCAGATCATGAACATTCATTCAAAACAAACTTATTGCAATTGAAATGAATAAACCCTCAAAATTTAACTAAGCCCAATGAATATAAAAGTCCATGCTAACTTTGCAAATCAACTAACAATCAGTTATTTGCAAAAAGTATGGACCAGAGATTGCTACAACACTTCAAGAATCAAACCATAAACACCATTGAATCATTTCTAATTCTAAATCTAGCATATATCTAATACTTCCCAAGCAATCTCAAAGATAGAACAACAAGAACCATGCAAGATAAGTCAACACAAGAGAATTCACCAAAAGAACAATGTCTCCAATTGTATTGAATCACCCAAAGTAGCAACAATTCCAATATTCTGTTAGAGCACTTGCTCAAAATGAACTAACTTCTAACTCTTGCTCTACTGCTTAATTCGCTCTAGTATCAAAACTATTTATCTATCTATCTAGCCCTTACAAATGAGGCAGAATGGCATATTAATAGAAACCCCCCAAGGAATTTCGGCCTAATTATAATTACAATAATAATAAATGGCCATAAAACAAGTCGGCCAAGAGGAATTTGAAATAAAATTGAATATGCATTAAATGCATGAACTCCATCCAGGTAGGCCTGGGATCTCCAATGTAGCTCAGACCAATGCATGCAAAATAATAGGGAAGCAAATATTCTAATGTAGCTTTGCATTAACTACTTTCCCCTTTGTCTTTATTTAAATCCACCCTATCATGCACCATCACAAGTACCCTGTCCAAATCAGCTACAAGTGGCAGAGGTAAAACCTTAATTCTTCTTTTGATGTATTTAATATTTTCTCTTGATTTCTCCACCAACTTATCCCACTCAACCCTATTGGTTTGATATTTCTCAATAACTGCAATATAAGTGGCCACATCATCCAACTGATGCTCAGTAACTGGATCCTCAATGACTAGAGAATATACATCTCGCCACCATTTCTTCAATTATTCAAAGCTCAAATGCTTTGGTGTGAACTTCCTTCTCCCTGTCATCACCTCAAAGAAAGAAATGCATCTATCATGGATATCATTCAGGGTATCCTCAATTTTCCTCCTCTGCTTATATATCTTCTTCAAAACCTTCTATCTTATTTGCAAAGCTTCAAACCATTCCCAAGGTTCTGTAGCTCTGGAGGAAGGGAGAATTCCATCACTCGCCAACTTATCCTTAGTGTATTCCATGATGGTCTTGGTCTTCTGCAACAGGAGATCTACATCCTCTTTATCTTAAGCCAGTACATCTTTCAACCAATCTATTGGCATCATTGCATCTCCTCCAGTTGAAAGGATATATTTGATAGCATCATCTCCTTTAGACTACACCCCTTGTAACCAGTTTACTATGGCAAGAGTGGTGGCCTTCATTCTTTCCAACTCAGATATAGTTTCTTGGGGCAGGAAACTTGCAGTAGAAGATGAGGAACTAATGGACTGCAGGGGTTTCATCAAATCTTCCAAATATTTCTTGAGTCTTTCATTCACTTTCTTCAACTCATGTTTATCTTGTGCTTCTTTCCTCAATCTTCCCAAGATCCCAGCACTTGAACCCTCATATTCTTCAATATCCTGTTCCATGGAAGTGGGTCCTAGGTTGATAGTCTGCATGTTGTAATCACTCCCAGTAACTTCATCTCTATTCTTTTATGTGGCAAGAGTAGCAATGTGGACCACTCTGTTGTTTGCTTCATCCCTTTCGATCTTGGAGATGACCATGGCCTTCTTCTTTCCTTTTCCTTTTCCTATTTTTGATAGTAGCTCATCCAAATTGGGAGGGGTATCATCCACAACAATTTTTTTCTCTTTATTTCTTTATCAAGCCAACCTAGAACAGCAAACTCTGACTGTATTTCACTCTGTCCCACTTCTTCCTGCTGACCCCTAGGTGTATCTTCCTACTTCTCAGGAAAACTTTTCATCTTTATCATGTTCAACTTTGCCATACTCCTCTTCTTCATTCACTGGTAATGGAGTCTTAAATGGTGCTTCCTCTCCCTAAGGAGGTCTGTCTTCTTCACCTCTAGTAGGAGAATCCTCATAAGTTACCAAGGGAGTCTGTAGGATTTTCTCCATTTTTGCAGCTGCACTATGAAGCTCACCTTCTTGAAATTCTTCTCCCCTTCACTTGGCAGGTGCTCCACATCTACTGGTTGTTTTGATGCACCATGTGGCTCATGGGGTGGAGAAGCCTCTTTATGTTGTTCTGCAGCAAAGGTTGTTGGAGGAATATCCTTCTTTGGCACATTGTCCTTGGGAGAAGGAGTTCTTGATCTCCTTGTGTATACCTATGTCTTCTCTCCAGAACTTTCTACATTTACCACTGTTGAAGGATCAGTTTCACTTTTCTCCTTGGAAGTTCCACCCTTCTTTCTTGAACCCCTTGTTGTTATCCTCCTTTTAGGTACTAGGAAACCATCCTTTTCTTCTCCTTCACCGGGTTCCTCCTATACAGATTTTTTGTCTTTGAAGTAGTAGTCCTCTTCTTTGCTTTAGGTTTCCTCTGTTTCTCCTGCTCTTCTCCTTGGGAACCTTTCATCTTAATCTGAAAGGGAGAATCCAGCTTGGTCTTGCCCTTAGGATCTTCCTCAGCCGACTCCTCAGAAGTGGAATGGGATTTTAGATCCCCCATCAGATTATAGGTACATGGCACACCTTCACTTTCAAGCTCCCACACCTTGTGTTTGAGCCACAACTTGGTGTATTTCATCACAGGGGTCATGATTTGTTCTACTTCAATTTTTTCTTCTTCCAACTAGTCTACTTCTCCAATTGGCCTGTCCCTAATTGGTTCATAGTCGTGACTTTGGATTAACTCTCCATCATCTTCAACCTGATCAGGAACCATTTTCACATTATACATTCAGTCCACATCAATTGGGAGTCTAGAGAATTTCTTCTTTCTTACCTCAAACTCATCCTTGCTATTGGCCCAGTAGTCCTCTATGTCATCTCTATGGTGGTATTCCCTGCTAGCTTTCTTTTGTGCTTCACCAGTGATATCAAAACCCAGCCTTTTGGAATGGTAAGACAACCCAAGAGTGCTCATTTCCTCCTCAAAAGCGTAGGCTGAATTAATTGAAGGGCATACCTCGCTAGTACCTATCTTCAAAGGAAAGTCTCCACCAAATCCAGTTTTATGCTTATCTTTCTTTACAATGGCATCAAAGTCACATATTTTCTTGGTGACCTCCAGAAGTACAACGTGGTATGTGGGATACCTTGGAATCATGTATGGAGTTCTCTGATAACCATCAATTCTTATGTAAGAAAAGTTGGGAAACTTTATGAACCAAGCCCCATACCTTTTGATCAGCTCCTTAGCATCATCTGATATTCTTACATGCTCTACACCTTGGAGCAATCTAGTGATGTTCATGGTGAATGCATCATTCACCCTCCTATAACTTGAGCTTCCTAAGTGCAGTTGAGGATAAACTTCATAGATTACATCCTTTCCAAATATTCCTCTTGTGCTCAATCCTTTATAGGGATGGAATCTTGCAATTGCATACACTAAATAGGAAGTCATGGTGAATGTCTTAGTTTGTAGCACATTACACATTTGTTCATGAATCACTATACTTATAATACCTACCCAATGATAGTTAATATTTTCTACTCCATCCTCGCAATAACATGGAAGATCCAATTCTCGAACATACCTTCACTCTTTAGACCTACCACCCGGATAATTAATGTGATGGCATCATAGACTTCTTGTTTAAACTTTTTGCTATGCAACTGCTTAGGCAGTTTTGAGAAATGATACTTTGGCTTCTCAAGCCAAGAATTGATAACCTATTGTGACTTAACAGTCTTCTCCTCATAGCATCTCTTAACTGCCTCCATATTGAATGCTACTACATGTGATCTATCAGGAATGTCAAAAGTTTGTGCAATAGAAACAGGGTTAAGATTAGCCAATACTCTCCCTTGAGGTTTGACTATCCTTTGTGAATCCTTGTCATAGTGTCGGGCACATTCCAATACCAACTCATAACACTAAACTATGGGGGGAAATCCTGCTACATGAGATAATCCTGATTGTTGTAGTCTCCTGGCCAGCACTGGAAGATCTTTTTGTGCCATCCTTTCCTTAAACTCCTCATATTCCCATCGACTCACATTTGTGTCTAAACTTCAGACTAGATTGAGGCTATCTTACTTTCCAAATCCTTCTCTTTATGTCCAATTTAACCCTTTCTGCTTCTGAGATGGAGGATCCCTCCATATCACCCTTAGCCATTCCAACCGTTGCCTTGCTAGCTTCATCCTGCATCCATCGAATACTAACATGAAAATCCAATTGTTGATAACATATTCATCAAAATGTTAGCTCAAAATCATAATAAAACCATCAAATCAACCATAAACAATCAAATTGAGAAGTTCAGGATTCCAAGCTAATCGGGGAAAACCAGTCTGGGAGGAACTTCAAAAAATTCCAGACCAGGCGGATTTTCCAAAAGAAGGCACAAAAATCAACAATAGATCATCAAAATGAAGAAAGGATGCATATAACATGGTGTAATCTACCAATTTAAAGCATGGAATGTTAAGCATTCATCGTTAAATTCATCCATCTCATCCAATCCCTAAGTTCCACAAAGCTTTCCAGAGAATTTGGAAAAATCCGGCCATACCGAAATTTCGCGAAAATAACAATACCATATGAACTTCGGGGAAACGAAGGGATGAAGGAGAAATCAGGAAAATCCGGGATCGACGGAAATCCACGAAGAAGGAAATATTCCAGATTTTCAACACATTCCGGGAAAATGGAGCGGACAAAGGAAACTCAGGGAAATCCACTAGCGCGGGAAAATTCTGAAACTAAAGGAAAACCCGAATATCGACGTTCTCACACAATCTCGCTTAAGTTGATCAAACAATCACAAATTTGAGGAATTTGGGCCTGCAACAATTTTGACCTGAACCTCCTATTGATTTTCATTGAACTTAAAGCTCCTCTTAAAGAAAATCGAAAGGGAATGGTGATGCCCTAGGTATCAAACCCTAAAGATCTGCCATGGACGCACAGACAAGCTCAGGATTTAGGTTACTCAACTGCTAGGTTTCAAAGTATAATCATGGCCCACAAGCAAGCAAGATGAAAGTGAAAATGAAGCACGAAACTCACTTGGGGAACCATCAATCTAATCAACATCATGCAACCCTAGCTTTGGAATACCCAAACACATAGAAATTCAAACTCTGAGCATATCTAGAATGCCAAAGAACCACTCACATTCATCAATCAAAAGATAGGAAACATGTACATACCATTTTATGAAATGGAAATCGATTATAACAATGACAGACAACAATCCTGAACACCCGAGCAAGCTTTGACAACACTGACGCCTAGAAAACAACTACCAAATCCCACAATTCAGAGGTTCAGCACACCAAATTCAGCCAAGCACCACAAGATTGAACACCCCAACTCAATAGAAGGAAAATGATAAAGCATAATGGCAAGAAAATCCCAAAATTTGATTAAATACATTCCTCACAATTCGTACGAGTGATCATAAATGCAGTTGACAAGACAAGCTGAAGAAACTTGAAAACCCAACGCCAAAACAGAATTTTGGAAAAATCCGGTCCAGGCGGAATTCCGCGAAGTCCCAAATTTCCTGAACTGCAGTGTTTATTCGCTTCCCCGGACTTTGAGTGAAATCCGGGAAAATCCGGATGGAGCGGAAAATCCCAAAATGAAGTAAAAAACCCGAACTTTGTTCAAAACTTAATATTTTCAAAGTGCTTCCTAAAAGGGAGGCATTTGTACGAATAAGATAAGCATTCAAGCACGTGCAAAGGTAACCAAAACCTCAACATAATAAGGGCCCAAAACCAAAAGTGAAAGCAAAAGAAGGTCCTTGCTTTCAGTGGGGCATGTGTGCAAAAACTACACAACAAATGGCGACTCTGTTGGGAAAATGCTCCAAAGTATTTGATGATGAACAAGAATCATGAACCCAGAATCTCTCATTTCGATCTCACTATCAGACTAAAAAATCAAAATACAGGATTAAAGAGTCAAAAACAAGGTGGACTGAACCTGCCATAAACTGAAAATCCAAGTGTGTGCGCATGAGTTCATTTCCCTTCTTAAGCTACTACAGAAACCAAGTTCAGTCAAGTAAGGCTACATAAAGATTCTAACTTCAAAAGCAACCTGGATAGAGCCTCACCGCCAATCAGGCGTCTATAGCCCCGATGAGGTCATCGTTGTAACTCTCCCAAACATAGCTCTATTGCCAGTCAGGCATCTATAGCCCCAATAGAGATATTTGAATACTCCTGATAAGTTGAATGCATTTGATTTTCAATATTTTATCTTTTTCTTTCTTTTGATATTTATTTTCTTTTTTACTTTTTCGTTTCAACTTGTGAACAATGAAGTTCACACCTAGGGCTGAGAACCACAGTGGCGCTGAAGCATAAATAATATTTTTCACCTGAAAAGACCTCACAAGGACCCTACCGCAACTTCAGGTTTCTTAAGATGTATGAGAGATATAATATTTCAGAATACTTCAAATTCAAATCAAACCAGTGACCCTTCTTCCATAAATCAAACATTTAGACTGCTTGACGATAACAAAGACCTCAACCATCCATTCAAGACACGTGATTAAAATTCATCAAGGAAATACTCAGAACAGTCCCAGATAAAAGTATATTTTCCATGTAGGTGCAACACATCCAGAAGAAAACAAGAAGACCTCCAAAGCAAGAGTAGAGCAAAACACACCAAACCGAAAGCAAACCAAAAGCAAAACAGAAAGGGAAACCTAATCTAACTATGTACAGGAAAAGAGCTGAAAAAAACTCAAGATTGGAAATAATGCTTCAAGTACTACCCATTGAAAGGAAGTGGGATATCCTCCCCAGTGAGAGTTTTCAAGCGAAAATCATTATCTCCCAGAATCTCAGAGATCTGGAAAGGGCCAAGCCAAAGTTTGTCAAATTTACCATGCTCCCCCTTACGGTCATGGGCTTTATCCCTGTAGAGAATCAAGTCAGAAATCCTAAAATATTTTACCTTGGCTCTTCTATCAAACCACCATTTGACTACCCCCTGATGTTTGGAAAAATTTTCAATGGTTTTGTCTCTTTTGTCCTCAAGGTGTAACAACTCAGCAAGTCTGGCTTCACATTTATCCCTCTCATCATAATATTCATTAATGAACTGTAGGGTGTAGATTTTTAACTAAATAGGAAACACAGGCTTTAACCCATAAACCAGGTGGTAAGGGGATATTCCTATGGAAGTCTTATGTCTTGTACGATCTACCTAGAGAGAAAATCTGATTTGGGTGTGCCAATCCTTGGGATTTCTTTCTAACAGCTTGCAAATAATAGTCAGGAGATTTTATTGGAAGACTTATCCAAACCATTACCCTGAGGGTAATAATTGGATGCAAACTTAATTATAATTCCATGATCAAAGGCCTAGTTAGAGAATTTCAATGATGCAAATGCAGGACCATTGTCACAAACCAAAGACATAGGACATCCAAAACGGTTAATAATACCTGATTCAATGAAATTGATTACCACCTCATAAGTACATTTCTTGCAAGCAAGGGCCTCAGTCCATCTTGTGAAATAATCAGTAACAGTAAGAATATACCTGCGACCTCCAGAGGAAGGCGGATTGATTGGGCCTACGAAGTCCATTCCCCACTGCGCGAAAGGTTTTACCTCAAAGACTGGTTGAAGTGGGAGTGTTGCATACTTCTCTCTGGTTGCTGCAGTCTGACACACATGACAAGTTCTGACATGGTTGTGTGTGTCCTTGAATATTTGTACCAATAATAACCAGCTCTCAGAATCTGATTCGTTGTAGAAGGTGTTGATCCATGGCCTGTACCATATCTGTCGTGAAATTCCAACATTACTTTTTCAAATTCTGCTTTTCCAAGGCACCTTAAGTAAACACCATCATGAATTTTCTTATACAAAACAACTCCCTTCAACATGAAACTGTCACTCTTCAAACACAATGCCCTTCTCTGTACTACATTAAGATGGTTAGGACACCTTTGAATCGGGAGATAGTGAACGATATCATCATACCATTCCCCGGGAGAAACATCTTCTAGATTGTAATGCTGGGCAACAAGATCAGGGCCTATTTCTGCCATTGTCCTTGTAAGTTCTTTCCCTCTTACCAGCTTGATGCGTTGAATCTCAATATCGTATTCTTGTAACATAGTTACCCACTTAGCTTTGCGCTCTCCGAGCTCATTCTACATCAACAACAGCTTGACTGCAAGATCTGGAACTACTGCAAAGACCTTGTTTCTGAGGATACAGTGTCTAAATTTCTTCATAGCTCTGACTAAGGCGTAAGCCTACTTCTCCACACTTGGGTACCTTAGTTTTGCATCTTTTAATGGTGCACTCATAAATGCTATGGGATGTTCATTTCCTTGGTCAGATTTTTGAGTCAACATAGCAGCACAGGAATGATCATAAACAAACGAATATATATAGAATAGGTTAGCATGGTCTGGATTCACCAAAATCGGGGCTTCAGCAATAGCCCTTTTTATCTCTGCAAATGCTTCCTTAGCTTATGCATTCCATTCAACTTTGGCTTCCTGCTTCAACATTGCATTCAGTGGCTTGACTATTTCTGCAAATCCAGTGATGAACTTCCTTACAAAGTTGATTTTGCCAAAGAATGATTTCATTTTTTTCTTGCTAGCAGGTGGCTGAATCTTGAGTATAGCTTCCACTCGTTCTAGATCAATGGCAATTCCTTTCTCAGAGATAACGTGCCCTAACAATTTTCCCTCTGTAACTCCAAAGATGCATTTCTTTGGATTGAGAGATATACCAAATTCCCTGCACTTCTGAAACACCTTGCACAAATCTATGATATGATCACCTCTCTTCTTGGAAAATACTGTCAGATCATCCATATAAATGATTATGCATTTACCAATTATGCCTTTAAAGGCAATGTCCATGGCTCTTTGAAAGGTGGCCCCAACATTAATCAAACCGAAGGGAATTCTCCTATAGGAAAAAGTGCCCCACTTGGTGGTGAAAGCAGTTTTATGTCTATCCTCATATTGCACCATAACTTGATTGTATCCCGAGTAGCCATCCAAGAAAGACATCATCTGAGATCCATTGACAATATGAAGTACTTCATCTAGTGAGGGTACTGGATAATTATCTTTTTCTGATGCTATGTTAAGGTTCCTAAAATCCACACAGAGTCTGATTTCACCATTCTTTTTTCTTACAGGAACCAAGTTTGCAACCCAAGTTGAATGTCTAACTAGAAATATGATTTTGGCAGATAGCAGCTTATGTGCTTCCTTTTGAATTACTGGTTCTAGTAGAGCATTGATGGGCCTCTGTCTCTGCCTGAAGGGTCTTACTCCTAGATTGAGAGGGATAGTGTGAGTTATAATTGATGTGTCGTAGGTATTCAAGTCTTCATAACTATAGGCTATCACATCCTGATATGTATGTAATGCGTCAATTATTCCTTTCCTCTCTTCTGGAGTACATACTTTACCAATGAAGACATTCCTGACATCCTCATGAGTTCCCATATTATATGTTTCGCACTATCCACTGATGGACTCTTTCTTGGCATCCTGTTCTTGATCTCTAACCTTATCCAGATCAAAAATCCTTTCTAACTGCACCATTCCTCTGGGAATAGTATTGATCTTTATATTAATTACCCCTTCCAAATCTATCTCTGCTTCTTGGAGTTTAGTTTCATCAATAATTTGAGAAGCAAAGACATCTGATCTTGTGATAAAATCCAAAATGTGCTTATCATCTTCAAATACCTGGAAATTAGTAACGTTGTCAGGTACTGAAGGTACTGGGGTCAGTTCCACTGTAAACTTCTTCAATCCAAAAAGAGACAGAGATTGTAATGTACTAGCTTCTTGAGCAAGGGAGACAACCGTTTGGTTTTTATTACGTGGAATCAACTGAATGTTGAAGGCATCAAATCTTTCAATAAGATCCCATACTCTGTGTCTATAATTGGTCATTCTTCTGTCATGACAAGAGTATTGTCTCCTAACTTGCTTAACCACTAACTCAGAATCCCCAAAGACTTGCAAAATCTTGACCTTTTTCTTTAGTGCCATTAATAGCCTATGGACCAAAGCCTCATATTCTGCTACATTATTCATACAAGTAAATTGAAGTTTATGAGCAGCAAAGAAAGTCTTACCTCTTAGACTGATTAGCTCAAATCTTGCCCCAGCTCCTTGCTTTGATTTGGATCCGTCAAATCTTAAAGTCCAACAACTAGCAACTGCAGACTTCCTTGATGTATCTCTTACATTGTTTTTGTTGGATGGTTCTTCATAAAGCATCACTTTCTTTCCTTTAGGATCCTCTTGGACATTCTGGATATTAATTTTGACTGTTGGAGTAGGGTTGATACACTTTTGTATTTGTTCTAATGCAGCTTGGCACAAGCAACAGTCCAATTCTGAATGGGAGGCATTATGAACCCTACACCAATTTGGCAAGAGTAGTTCTCCAAAATTCATTCCTCTACCCAACTGAACCTGATCTTCAATACACTTCTGAATGCATTCCTGGAAACTATCCAACAAACTGAGTTGATTATCTTCAGGATCATCATCATTTTCAACTGGTTCCACCAGAGCTTCAATTCTACTGGATTTTTTTGTGAGATCAATAGGAATTGCATGTAACATAAGGATTTCCTCTACCTCATATTCCTCAAAAGGGGTTGCAAGCACATAATTTCCCATGCTCACCTCCGATATCAGAATTTCATTAGAGTTGTTCTAATATTCTGTAATCATGTATTTCATCCTAGGTTCCCTTTCAATCTTGATCTGATTCGGGACTCCCTTCCATGGAAGCCACATATGAGAGTGATCAGTTGATACATATCCATTCAAGGCCCTAGTAAATTCTCTTCCCAAAATCAGGCCATAAGCATCGGGTATATCCGCCACCTGTATATTGATAACTTGTTGAATTCTAGGGTCAGAGGCAACCTGCATATGAATCATGCTCAATTCCCCTACAACATTAACTTCAATTATATCCAGCTGAGTAACTTTCTTTTGGGAATTAGCAGGAGTAATACCCAAAGCTCTATAGACACCAAAGGGCATTACATTGGTAGAAGCACCTGAATCTAACAAACAGTTGTGCAAGTTCTTACCAAATATATGAACAGAGATCAGGAATGGAGGAGTGTCTATTTTCCCTTGAAAAAAAGTTAAGGGAGTATCCACTTGAGCAACTTGAGTTCTATCTTTCTCTTTTCCCTTATCTCCAAGAGGCACGTCAACTTGATTATGAGTCTGATTTTTCCTTCCTACCGTTTGAGAACTAGATACTTTATTGACACTTTCACTAACTGATTTATCTTGTGATATGGAATTTAAATTATAAGCTCCTAGAACTACATTCCTAATGGTTGGAACTCTCAAGAACTCAAATGTAGAGAGACTTACCTTTAGCTTTCTGAGTTCTTCTGCAACATAGATGGCCAGTTGTTCCTCACTCAAATCAGCAGGGTCTCTTTTGGGTATTCCACCACCCTGTCTTTGTTTGCATCAACACCTCTCCCTTTTGACATGTCCATATGTCCTTGATCTTTAGATAAATATTGCCTAGACACTTGAGCATGTCGCAGATTATTGTTGGCATTAGGATCTGGAGGTGTAGTGAAGTTGTTTGGTGGAATGGAGGTGGTGAAGGGGCCTCCAGCCTGTGGACGTTTGTGTGGCAAGTCCCTCGTATCATACTTCTTAACAGGCCTCTAGAAGGTCTATACCTCTTCAACATAAGCTTTTTCTTCATCCATGGGGCCATTTTCATTCACTTTATTTTCATCAAACAACTATGTAATCTCATCTCCATTGCATACTTGGTCTGCCTCTTCCTTCATCTGGTCTGATTCTTCTTCAGGCACATTTTCCTTGCTTTGTGGAAAAGGAGCATGATTCAATACCAACACTGATGAATCATAGGGAGTAGATGGCACCATTTCCTTACCACTTGCATTATTCTCCACTTCATACTGAAATATTGAAGCCGTTGTCTGGAACTCTTGACAATCTAACTCAGAATGTTGACTCATTTTATGGAGCCTACACCATCCTGATAAAGCAGCCTCAGCCAAATATACGCCACTAGGAGGCTTCTCTTGATTGACTGGTTGATTGACTAGTTGATCCAATGGGGTAGGGACTCCTCCATTGTTAGGCCTCATCTTCCAAGTCTTGTTTTGTCTAGGTGGTTGTCTCCTATCAAACCCTTGTCCACCAACTTGCCCTCTATCAAAGTTTTGGCCTGAGGATTGTCCTTTATCATAATTTTGTCCTCTGTCATTATTATACCCTCTGTCATTATTATATCCCCTGTCATTATTATATCCCCTTTCAGAATGTTTCCCCATATCAAAATGTTGTCCTTGTTGATTTTCTCGACTTTCTCTGCTATGATTAGACTGCGTATTTCTCTGAGTAGCTTGCAACTGACTGTTCTAGTTCCTCAAATAAGTTACCTCCATATTCAACTTCTTCATTTGTTTAGTCAATTCATGCAGTCTCTCCTTGTCAGGATTTCTGTATGGAGGTTGGTTCGCATTATTTTGGGGATATCCTACTACAGTATTGGCATTCAATGATTGGTTTAATACTTCATAATTCTACAAATACATGGGAAAACTAGCCTAAGGCTATGGATGAAGAGGTTGATTTACATTTTGTTGAGGGTAGCTAATTGTGGGTGGAACTTGACTCACAGGAGGTCCCAGGTGAGGGACCAGAGGCAACTGACGTATTGGATTCATGATGGGAGTGTGATTAGCAAGAGCCTGCTTGAGAGCTGGGACTTTTCTAGGGTGAGCAGCGGGTCCTAATGACGGTAAAGGACCAAACAAATGTTTCCTTAAAGCAGTACTAACCTTCACAGCCTCTGCGTATGCATCAAGTAGGGTATTAGGAGGGTTGTTTCTCCATTTCATGAAGGTAGCTATTAGACTGTCAAGTCCCTCATAATATACTTCTAAAGCAGTAGGCTCATCAACGACATAAGGGGTCTGCAGTCAAGTATAGGCACGGTGAAACCTATTGTTAAAGGACCCTATAGGCTCATGGACTTCTCTCTTAACATTAGTGAATCAAAGATAGAGCTCATTGGGACTAATGGGAATCCTAAACTTCTGCAAGAATGCAGTCTCTAGTTTAGTCCAATTCTAGATGGACCCAGCAAGTAAATGATTGTACCAATAGAATGCATCCTCTCCCAAGGAATAAGGAAAGAGTCTACATGCTACATCCTCATGATTGATTTCTCTATCCTTAAGGCCAGTCTAAAAGATCCTGATGTGTTCCTCAGTAGTTCTATTGGGATCATCAACATGGAACTTTGAACAAAAGTGTTAAGGGTTCTTGGGCATGACATTGTAATTAGCAAAACTCAATGGAGATGGGTTATTAGCTAGGAAAGCCATTGGTGGAGGTGGGGGTGGTAATGGTTGATTTATGACCGGCTGAGGTTGTTGAATGGGAATGTCCTCAGACTCAGATGAAGATGAACTTCATGAAGATGGGGATGATGGAGATGGTTGGGTGGATGATGATTCTCCCCTTTTGTTCGCCATTCTTGACCTAGTAGGGACTGTTAGCTCTCAAAAATGCAGGCAAGATGCCTCAAGAGGTTTCCAATCTCTTGATACATTTCAGGGTAACAGACAAGGTCAAGAGAACTCAACCTTCTACTCTTCAGGTGCTGCTAAACCTAGGCGGGTGTACCTTTCTAAATGAAGCAGACTTGACTTATGGTTATCCTTCTTGCAATGATTTGTCCACAATGGCAGATGGAAGTGAACAAATGAATTCAAGCGCAATAGAAATATACTTGATCTAAATCCTAAAATGCTCTATTAACAAATATAAAGAGAATAAATGAATCTTAATGATGAAACTACAGAGACCAGTGCCTTGTTGGGTATGCGGAGTCAAATGAAACAGAAGTGGGCAACTTATTCTGGCAGAAATTTGAATTGTTGGCATATGATCTATTTATAACTTGTATAAACATGCAGGATTATAATTACTAAGCTCTACTTTAATAGTCCAGATGAATCTCCCTGATTACTGTGATCAACTAAGAGGATTTAATCTTTCCTTGAAAGAGCCAATCAATTAATCACACAGATATAGCAAATGTGCACTGATAAACTGAAAATAAACTTGTTACATCAATTTAAACAACCATAAAGAATCAACTTGGAGACAGCTTAGCAATATTTTTCAATAAATTCAACAGACAATTGACACCAGAAATAAACTACCACACTAGCTGAATTTCATTGAAATTGTCATTTGAAAACATGCAACATAGTCTTTGGAATGAGAACTTTATTCTACTGTGTCCATTCCTAATCTACTATATCTATCTAAGATCTCATCCAAAATCTGATGTCTCAATTACGATCGAGAGTGCATATTTATACACCAGCATCAGGAAACATATCGCTTCAAATTCATGTCAGCCAACTGTAGTATTTGGGAAAATTTCATGTCGGCCAGAGTGTTTGAATTCTTATTAATCATTCGCCAAGTCACCCAGATAGTTATGCTGAAGGCAATTCAATCGTTGTCATCCCGCGCACTTTGTATATCGCTCTGACTCGATATATGTTTCCTTTTGTTTCGTTCATAGTCGCCGTAATATTCTGATATCGGAGAGACCTCATGTAGAGTGCACTTTGTTTTACCGAAAGACCTCAACCATCCTTGAGTGTCGTTGAGACAAATCATCTTTTATGCCGACAAGGTCCTTTTGTTTCCATCGGTGAGACCGAAGGTCACTCGCCGAGACCACATGCCGACAACCTTAACTCATACCGATATCGCATCCCTTTATGTTGTCGGTCGGCGAGACACAACTAACCTCTCACCGAAAGACATTTGAGAGAAACCTTTTATGCTCTGTTGGTGAGACATATACACTTCGCTATGACCACTCACCGAAGACCCTTATGTTTGGACAAAGCGAAACCCCATATGTGATGTCGGCGAAACCGAAGGTCACTCGCCGAGACCTCATCTCGATAGCTCCAACTCTTACTGATATGTATCATGCCGCAACCGGTCGGTAAGACAAAAGATACTCGCCAAGACATAATACCGATACCGCTTAGCGCTCGCCGATAAACCTCTCCATTCATTAGTCGGGGAGATATATTGAATTTGATGAAACATCATCCCGATGGTATAACTCATGCCGATAAGTATCATCCTCTATCGCCGAAACCATGAAAAATTCTTGCTGATAACTGCCAGTGAGTAAACTCCAATCGCTGTGACACAAAAAATGTCTTGTCGATAGGCAACATAGACGTTTACAAGCAGAAAAATGGATCGGGGAGACCCCGATATTGTCACGCCGATACAAACCATGATGTGAATTATGCAAGACTCGATGGAACAATAAGACCATATGGCAAGAAATGGGAAGAATGCAATGAAGACAGACCTATGCTCATATGACGAGGACTTATATGGAAACTCAGGGGGACGAAAACTAGTGAAAATATTCAAAATTTTACAGTTCCAACAGTGGCTCCGTTTGGGGATGAATGATAGTAAGATCATTGCAAGGATCCAGATCTTTGGGTGAGTAGACCAGACACAAAATGATGAACCAGTGAGAAGAATGGAAGTGAATGCAAAATGAAGGCATAGCATGATGGAATGGATGGAAAATGAATGCAAAATGGAGATGAACAAAAACCCTAAACTACTGTGCATGGAAAAGAATTTTAAAGAGGACCAGCAAGAGTTGTCCATGCACTAGCAACCCTTAATCCTTTGTGTTGCTTTACTTGTTCTAAGCAATCTGAAACTCAAACCATAATTTCCCCTATCAAATACCTGGTTTTTTCTTGAGTTCATCAGATTCTTCTTGAAGACATTCATGTAATATTTCCTGTTACTGTTACTGAAAGTTTTTTGATAATCATCATGCTCAGTTTGGCCCAAAATCCCTACACCATCCTATATTTCAAATTCTTCATCATCATGGGACAGACCCCTATTATTTTCAACATACAAGACGCCAATATATTCAATGCAAAATTCCTCATTATCTTTCTCACTGTTATGTATTATGAAACACTCTCCCAGATGTATTGAAAATTGACCATCAAAGTGCTTCCTTTGAGAACCAAAAAATTTTGTCAGACCAACATTGTCTGAAACAAACAAATCTAAAACCTTTTGCACCTCTTCAGTATCTCTATTCGGAGACAACACTGGATCATGACTCATATCCTCATCCTGAATGGAAACAGACTTTTGATCAACACCAAAGGTTTCACCATCATTCCAAGAAATGCACAGGGAGTCATAAGAATCTTTACACAAAGATCTTTCATTGTCAAAACAAATGTAAGCTGGACACAAAACTTCAAGATCACCTTCATGTGCACATCCCTGGTATTTAGGAGTTAACAAATCTAAAATTTGCTCACTGTTGAGTGAACAAGTCTCAACATTTTCATCACTATAGTTATATTCTTCACTTTTGTCATCATCAAAAAGAAATCTAAGACCATTAGAGAATGAGAAATTAGAAACATTATCAGCGCAGTCATTTATTCCATCATTTTGCTTGTTTGAAATTATATCCTCTATTTCATAAAGTGGATTTGAAAATACCTGAAGTTCATTCATGGACATACCTTTGCAAAATATCATCTGATCCTCTTTTAACTCTTCATCATACAATGGGTTTGAAAAAGTTTGGAAACTATTTTCAAATGTACAAATCTCTTCTTCATCAAATGTGTCTTCATAGCTTTCAACTACAGCTAGAGGTATTGTATACCTACTATCAAATGGATCAATATTTCCCATTGCCTCTTCATCCTGATCTTCATAAGAGGTAGAAGAATCCCTTGACTACAAATCAAAATCCTCAAGTTTATCATCAGAATACTCATTGGATTCCTCACAACATGCACTGCTTTCCCTGTGACAATCTGTTCTGCAAGAGAAATTCCTTGCACCTTCATCTTCCTCAACATGGTGAAAAGTATTTGAAGTCAAATATACTGTGTGATCTTCTCCACTGTTTCCCATCAACATTCCCTCTTCTTGCATTCTCTAAGCTACAACACAATAATCTGGGGAATGTGGCATATCACAAACCTCACAGAAATAATTGTTACTTACCATATAGGTTCCCCTCTTTGTCAATGGATCAGGAGCATCCTTGATTCCAGGCCTAGCTGTTATAGGTTTTCCATCCTTCCAGTCTGTATTATAAGGCATATCATGCAACCTCGGCCTCTCATTTCTATAAGTATTCTCCTGTCTATATTGATAATTGCTGCTTTGCTGAGGAACCTTAGGATTGTCTCTTTTACTAACTATCCCAGCAGCCTTCCTATTGTTTTCAATTGTCAGTGCCATCTTCTGAGCCTGAGCCAAATCTCTTGGGAATCTATTTCTCAATTCATACCCTGTTTTAGGATCAAAAGCATTCAAATAAACACTTAGTGCTACAGAGTCCGGCAACTTTGATCCATGAGGTATTTTATTCTCCAACTTATTGAATCACTGATTAAAATCATAAATTGTATCATTTTGATCTTTCTGAATGCGTATTAATTGATGAAGAGCAGCATCTGGTGCACCTAGATTCCCATATTGCTTGAGGAATTGATCCTGAAATCCTTGGAGAGAATTAATAGAAGCTACTAGTAGGCTGTTGAACCAATCCCTAGTGTCTTCAATAAGTGATATCATGAATAGCCTCATGCGTAAATCTTCTTATGGCACACCCAAATCTTGGATGAAATCATTGAAACTTCTTAAATGCTCCTCAGCAGTGATTGCATTACTCCCTGTAAAATTTGGAACAAGACCTCTCCAACTGCTATCCATTGGATAAGGGGATAACTGAATCCTTGCCAAATCAAATTGTCTGATCATTGTTTTGTATTGATGAAGGGGGGCGCCAGGTGGGTAATAATGCTAATACAGTGGACCATTGCATTGTGTATGATAATATGGCACATACTGCTGACCATGAGGTGGTTGTGCTGAGTATATATTCTGTTGTGCATGATATGCATTGCCTCCATTGTGAGAATTTCCAATTGTATTATCAGGCATTTGAGGAGTCCAATGCCTACCTGCATTTGTGTACTCATTCATTCCATACACAAATTCCATTCTTCATCAAGTTTTTTTAGAGTCGCCACCTACTTTTCCAAAAGTAGGAAAATAATTATTTTTGATCTTCTCCCAGCGGAATCACTCTTTTTGAATCTTCTCAAATTACAAATCTTCCTTTACTGACTCTATATGATGGTCTTCAACTGAATTTTCTGATGTTTGTCCCCAGTGGAGTCGCCAATTTGTTAGATCTCAAAAATGCAGGCAAGATGCCTCAAGAGGCTGCCAATCTCTTGATATGTTTCAGGGTAATAGACAAGGTCAAGAGAACTCAACCTTCTACTCTTCAGGTGCTGCTAAACCTAGGCGGGTGTACCTTTCTAAATGAAGCAAACTTGACCTATGGTTATCCTTCTTGCAATGATTTTGTCACAATGGCAGATGGAAGTGAACAAATGAATTCAAGCGCAATAGCAATCTACTTGATCTAAATCCTAAAATGCTCTATTAACAAATATAAAGAGAATAAATGAATCTTAATGATGAAACTACAGAGACCAGTGCCTTGTTGGGTATGCAGAGTCAAATGAAACAGAAGTGGACAACTTATTCTAGCAGAAATTTGAATTGTTGGCATATGATCTGTTTATAACTTGTATAAACATGCAGGATTATAATTACTAAGCTCTACTTTAATAGTCCAGATGAATCTCCCTAATTACTGTGATCAACTAAGAGGATTTAATCTCTCCTTGAAAGAGCCAATCAACTAATCACATAGATACAACAAATGTGCACTAATAAACTGAAAATAAACTTGTTACATCAATTTAAACAACAAGAAAGAATCAACTTGGAGATAGCTTAGCAATATTTTTCAATAAATTCAACAGATAATTGACACCAGAAATAAACTACCACACCAGCTAAATTTCATTGAAATCATCATTTGAAAACATGCAACATAGTCTCTAGAATGAGAACTTTATTCTACTGTGTCCATTCCTAATCTACTATATCTATCTAAGATCTCATCCAAAATCAGATGTCTCAATTACGATCGGGAGTGCATATTTATACACCAGCATCAGGAAACATATCGCTTCAAATTCATGTCGGCCAACCGTAGTATTCAAGAAAATTTCATGTTGACCACAGTGTTTGAATTCTTATTAATCATTCGCCAAGTCACCCAGATAGTTATGCCGAAGGAAATTCAATCGTTGTCATCCCGCGCGCTTTGTATATCGCTCTGACTCGATATATGTTTCCTTTTGTTTCATTCACAGTCGCCGTAATATTCTGATATCGGAGAGACCTCATGTAGAGTGCACTTTGTTTTACCGAAAGACCTCAACCCTCCTTGAGTGTCGCTGAGACAAATCATCTTTTATGCTGACAAGGTCCTTTTGTTTCCATCGGTGAGACCGAAGGTCACTCGCCGAGACCACATGCCGACAACCTTAACTCATACCGATATCGCATCCCTTTATGATTTCAGTCGGCGAGACACAACTAACCTCTCACCAAAATCCATTTGAGAGAAACCTTTTATGCTCTGTCGGTGAGACATATACACTTCGCTATGACCACTCACCGAAGACCCTTATGTTTGGCTGAAGCGAAACCCCATATGTGATGTCGGCAAGACCGAAGGTCACTCACCGAGACCTCATCTCGATAGCTCCAACTCTTACTGATATGTACCCTACCGCCACCGGTCGGTAAGACAAAAGATACTTGCCAAGACATAATACCGATACCGCTTAGCGCTCACCGATGAACCTCTCCATGCATTAGTCGGGGAGACATATTGAATTCGATGAAACATCATCCCGACGGTATAACTCCTGCCGATAAGTATCATCCTCTGTCGCCGAAACCATGAAAAATTCTTGCCGATAACTGCCAGTGAGTAAACTCCAATCATCGTGACACAAAAAATGCCTTGCCGATAGGCAACATAGACGTTTACAAGCAGAAAAATGGATCGGGGAGACCCCAATATTGTCACGTCGATACAGACCATGATGTGAATTATGCAAGACTTGATGGAACAATGAGACCATATGGCAAGAAATGGGCAGAATGCAATGAAGACAGACCTATGCTCATATGACGAGAACTTATATGGAAACTCAGGGGGACGAAAACTAGTGAAAATATTCAAAATTTTACAGTTCCAACAGGGACTAGTAATTCTTGAAATTCCTCCTCCCCTGGAGTAGATCTGGTTCTTCTTCTAAATCTTTCAGGAGAGATGGCAAATAGAAATAGATCCAGATTTCTTATTCAGGCCCTCCTTCTAGCGCCAATCTGTTGATGGTGTTTTCTGCACAGCAACAACTCATAAAGAATATAATATCCTATATCTCTTGAAAGGTAAATCTCTATCACCAAGCCTCAAGAGATAACCCCAAGGTCTCTAATGTCAAGTCCTTACAATGCATAAACAACTCAGTGATAAATGTGAAAATGTTGGTAATCACAAAGGGACCTTACTACAAGAAAATACTGAATCTTTAATTTATCAGATCTAACAATATGATGATACTTCAATCCTAAATCTAACCCAAATGATAAAATAAATGACAAAAGATAAGGGTTTCAAAGAAACTTCTAAATTAAAACTACTCCTAAGATTAACAATGCAAATGATGAAACACTTGAAATGGACCAATCCCTCATAAACTGATTTCTACTTGACCCAGATGGATCTGCAATCTTATAGAAATAGTGCAATCTTCTAAGGCATTAAATATTTTTAGATCATCAACATTCATTCAAAACAACCTTATTGCAATCGAAATGAATAAACCCTCACAATTGAACTAAGCCCAATGAATATAAAAGTCCAGGCTAACTTTACAAATCAACTAACAATCGGTTGGTTGTGAAAAGTATGAACCAGAGATTGCTGCAACACTTCAAGCATCAAACCATAAACACCATTGAATCATGTCTAATTCTAAATCTAGCATATATCTAATACTTCCAAAGCAATCTCAAAGATAGAACAAAAAGAACCATGCAAGATAAGTCAACACAAGAGAATTCACCAAAAGCACAATGTCTCTAATTGTATTGAATCACCCAAAGTAGCAACAATTCCAATATTTTGTTACAGCACTTGCTAAAAATGAACTAATTTCTAACTCTTGCTCTATTGCTTAATTCGCTCTAGTATCAAAACTATCTATCTGTCTATTTAGCCCTTACAAATGAGGCAGAATGCCATATTAATAGAAACCCCCCAAGGCATGTCGGCCTAATTATAATTACAATAATAATAAATGGCCATAAAAAAAGTCAGCCAAGAGGAATTTGAAATAAAATTGAATATGCATTAAATGCATGAACTCCATCCAGGTAGGCCTGGGATCTCTAATGTGGCTCGGACCAATGCATGAAAAATAATAGGGAAGCACAAATTTTGATGTAGCTCTGCATTAACTACTTTCCACTTTGTCTTTATTTCGATCCACCCTATCATGCACCATCACAAGTACCATGTCCAAGTCGGCTACAAGTGGCAAAGGTAAAACCTTAATTCTTCTTTTGATGGATTTAATATTTTCTCTTGATTGCTCCACCGACTTATCCCACTCAACCCTATTGGTTTGATATTTCTCAATAACTGAAATATAAGTGGCCACATCATCCAACTGATGCTCAGTAACTGGATCCTCAATGACTGGAGAATATACATCTCACCACCATTTCTTCAACTATTCAAAGCTCAAATGCTTTGGTACGAACTTCCTTCTCCCTGTCATCACCTCAAAGAAAGAAATGCATCTATCATGGATATCAATTAGGGTATCCTCAATTTTCCTCCTCTGCTTATATATCTTCTTCAAAACCTTATGTCTTATTTGCAAATCTTCAAACCATTCCCAAGGTTTTGCAGCTATGGAGGAAGGGAGAATTCCATCACTCATTAGCTTATCCTTAGTGTATTCCATGATGGTCATGGTATTCTGCAACAAGAGATCTACATCCTCTTTATCTTGAGCCAGTACATCTTTCAACCAATCTATTGCCCTCATTGAATCTCCTCCAGTTGAAAGGATATCTTTGATAGCATCATATCCTTTAGTCTACACCCCTTGTAACTAGTTTACTATGGAAAGAGTGGTGGCCTTCATTCTTTCCAGCTCAGATATAGTTTCTTGGGGCAGGAAACTTGCAGCAGAAGATGAGGAACTAATGGACTACAGGGGTTTCATAAAATCTTCCAAATATTTTTTGAGTCTTTCATTCTCTTTCTTCAACTCTTATTTATCTT